>CM062297.1:871278441-872478441 GCA_031216915.1 Pictodentalium vernedei | reverse complement strand
GTTTGTGTAGAATTGTCTGTTCACCTCCCTTCTTTCTTCTCTTTCTCCATCCAGTTCTCATTCATTTCCTTCATTCAAAACCCCCGCCCAAAACCACTCCATTATGCATGCTGACACACGTTTTCCTACAGTTAAAACTAGAAGTCCTGTCATGAATTGTGCGCTTTTCTAGGCTTAATTGCGCGTAGGAATTGCGCGCAGTTGCCATATCGAATGGCATCCAATGCACGGCAGATTCTCCTGGTTACTCACTGAAAACACAGGCAATGTTTCTGCCAATGGACCTCCGGGTTACCCGGAGGTCAATTGGCTGAAACATTGCTTGTGCACAGGCCATATGTACAGAATTTGATAGCCTTACTATGGCCATAACGCGTAGATTAACGCGTAGATTAACGCACAGATCGACGTGTTATTTGTGTGCATTTCATGACAGGACTTCTAGTTTTAACTGTAATTCTTTCGACGAGGAACGGTTAACGATTTCAATGTAAACAATTTAGTTGCGCCTAATAACGAAGAGCCAAGGGGAACAAATCTGGCTTGGTAAATATCGCAAGAGATCGGCGTTATATTTGCAGTTAGAGTTTAAAGACATGTCGGCCAAGCTTTTTATAGTATCCTTCGGATGTGTCGCTATCGGTTGACGGTCTACAACTCTCAGAAACAATATTGCATGATGGTATGGAACATGATACAGGTCATACTGAACTCACGTAGTTATTCCAAGCAGTATTAGATTACAATGAATTGGAAACTTCCCATGCGGATCAATAAATTTAAGGCTTCTCCTAATAGCGTTGACACTAAAACATATAAATGTATTATGGGCTGATAATTTGATATACGTAGACAGAAACCATTCACTGGTGTTTATCAAAAGCGGCACAACAAGTACAACGGTAGACACCACTGTGAATTAAACACGTGACTCGTTAATTCCTAAGCGTATTCATTGTTTAGGTATCACAGAACTAAATATTTTCCCATAGACGACCATTATAACGTTCAGGCGGAAAAAAAAATATGATCGCATCTCTTTAATTTTGGCATTCAAATATCTCTGTAAAGTATAGCCCTTTAGACAACTTTTTCTGATCTGAAAACAGGGGGTCATGCAACAAATAAGAGAGAAAAACTGACACAAAGGGAAGTACCGGTTACTTGCACATATTTTTCAGGGAATTCCATACAAAAACACACAAAAAGTAAATTGTATTTTTTAGGTCCAAAAGTCATCAAATCACCCTTTTTTATCAGGAATATTCAACAATAATGCAAGATGTCAATAAAATGTTTCAAACGTTTATTGAAACGATGGATTTTCCCAAGGCTGTTTATTTTTGGAGATTGCATCATTTCCAAGTGCAATATTTTAAGGCGGTTCACTCTAATTTCAATATTTAGTTCCGCGATACCTTAAAGAAACCTTTATACGATGTATTCCTGTGGGTGTGTTGAATGATGTTCTTTGACTGGTGTGAAATTGAGAGTGGGGGTTCCGTTCTGAAAGCTGTTATAACTAAGGCGTAACACGATTACCTCGTGTTTTTAATTTGAATTTTGAGATTGAACAGTTTTATCGTCTTGCCTGACTTTCTTCGATGGTACCGTTTGCTGCCCAATGAACGATGTGCCTTTCAATGGTAACCTCCTGTAGTTACTGCTGTTGTAGAGGGACAAAATTAATTTTGGTTCGTGTGAAGTATCGCTACAAAACACACACTTCAGGTTTCGTAATTATTATATACAGTACGTGAAGAGTGTATTATCACTAAATCACCCACAGAGTGGAGATTCCACCCAAGCAGTAATTACAAATTTGTTGCAAAGCATAACCAGCAAGCAAAGTTTCAGCCAATGGACCTCCGGGTTAAACCCGGAGGTCCATTGGCTGAAGCATTGCTTGTGTTTTTTTGGCGATATATACAAAATTTGAAAGTTGTAGCTTGGGTGATAACTCCACTCCGCGGGTGATTTAGTTACAATCCACTCTCCACGTACTGTACACAGAACGCGACACGCGTGTGAATGGGTTAGTCGGTATGGTACGAGTGCCATCGCGGAAGGATAAAACGAGAGGCCGAATGTCTCGAGTTTTATCCTTCCGCAATGGCACAAGTGCCATATCGATTAACCCATTCACACGCGAGTCGTTCTGTGTTTATTACACGCCTTCACGTCTATAAAAAACAGTTATTAGGACACTCAGCAATTCATTTGACAACTATCAACAAAAACAACACATTTTATCGCCAACCAAATTTGCGAGGGGAATCCGTGTTACTATTTCGTCCCGTGAGTTCCAATGTGTTCTATGTGCCTACTGGCACATAGAACACATTGGAACCCAGGGGACGATTTTCAGCTATCGCTAGCGATTCAAATTGTCATTGCGTTGCATGATTTGTAGAAAATTCCGCTGAAATTTCACTTCTATTTAAAAATAAACCGTCAGCATTTGTGCGGAACAGATTTTCATTTTCCGAATTTAGTGTTGCTGTACATGGGGATTACATAGAACCGTCGTGTAATAAGGTTATTTTCAGTTGGAGTGAAGGGCATAAAATGTGTAATAGAATCTAATTCGTTAATTTCCGAAGGAATTTTTACCTATCTGACTGCTGACCGCTATTTTAAGGACGAATGGGGGTTTTCAGCCTGGATATCGATGATTATCGCTGATTATCTCACGAGAGAGTACGAGAAATATATATTTCTCGAGCCAACACAGAAACATAATATTCTTCTTTTCTTATGCGAGACTTAAGAAAGTATAGTCATCGGTAAATCATCCAAACACAAACAATTTGATCGTTGTTTAAGCATTCCCCTCCTGTGCAGTAGTGGCGCAGAATTTCCACAAGAGGAGGGCTTTTGTTTCCCAACAGGAAGCCATGGGGGGTCCCCGTCAAGCCCATCATACAGGGAAAAGTTTCCCATTACACCTCCCCGACATGGGGGCTGTAGCCCACCCCCGGCCACTGATTCCCGTATCGCCACCACTGATATGAGAATTGTGTCGCATTTCGCGAAGAGATTAACAATACTGTATCAATCTATACGGCATATTACATTGCAAATCACGATGTGATACCGCTGAAGTCACACCCAATGATAGTTTTATACATTTTTAATTTTGTTTTCGAAATAAATTCGACGAACGCGGGCTGAAAAAAACGAATGCGCCGCTGCCTGCGAATCGAAAGATTAATTTTCTTTAGCCTTACAGTGAATGATCTTTTCTATGGCCACAGGCTCTCCGCAAATTTTATTAAGCACCAAAATGGTACAACCAATAAATATGCGATCCAAATGGAAAGATTTCGGGACATTCCATTTTACAGTGTTGAGGAGAGGAAAGTGTGCTGAGAATTTTAGACTGAATCGCGACACAGTGGCGAACCGGTCAATGTTTTCTGTCCGCTTTTTTGACCGCAGTACGGTATGTGTTGCGATGACAACATTCTATGACCAACCTATAAATATGCAATCCAAATGGAAAGATTCAGTTATTCCATTTTACAGTGTTTGGGGAGAGGAAAGTGTGCCGAGAATTTTCTACTGGTCGCGACCCAGTCGCGAACCGGTCGATGTTCTCTCTCCGCTTTTGTGACCGCAGTTCGGTATGTGACGCGATGACGCAACATTCTATGACCAACCCTTAAATATGCGATCCAAAACTGACAGGTTTAGGGTCATTCTGTTTTACAGTATTGGGGAAAGGAAAGCGTGCCGAGAATTTTTGACTGCATCGCGACCCAGTCGCGATCTGGTCGATATTCTCTGTCCGCTTCTGAGACCGCCGTACGGTATGTATCGCTGTGCACAACATTCTATGACCAATCCTTAAATATGCGATCCAATTGGAAAGGTTTTGGGTCATTCCAAAACATTCCTTTAACTGGTTGAGGGCTAGATTATTTGGAGTGATCTGAATTTGTTATTCAAAATTTGTTTTATTACAAATTATTGGAGAGTGCCAACAGGCACTCTCCAATAATTTGTAATAGAACAAATTTATATAAGCAAAATAAGCAAAATGTTATTTGTGTTTGACTGAATATAAATTACGATTAAAGAAACATAGACGTTGGCGATGGTACCCTCATTTTTTTGAAAGCCCTGATAGTGGCTTCTACCACTCAACCAGTTAAATGATATGACACGATGGGTTACTCATCAGTGTTTGTAACACGCACAGTATTAAATTTGTCTGGCTAATGCGCAGCAATCTGAATCGATATTGCATTCCTACCCATAGTGGGAAAACACAATCAGCAAAATAAGTAGAGCTTACAGTATCTGACTCTAGTGTCATCTATTACATTGCGTTTTTATATATTCATTGTATCTTTCATTGTGTCCTGTCAAGTTTTTTGCCTCCAATATTCATTCGCAATTTCCCAAAATTGTTTCCTTTCACGCGATAATGTTTACATTAACTTAAAGCGGACAAATACAAACAATGAAAATGCTTACTAAGCTGCTTGCATGGATGATTCAGTTGTTCTGCACATCGAGTTTTTCAAGAAAACACCAGTACAGACATGTGAAGGTGTTGTTGCTTGGTTAAAAAAAACTAAGTCATCGATCGTTAACATCGTGGCAGTCCATTAAAGTTGTGAACTTCACATTTGTAACAGTCGGTTGTAAGAGAAAGATCAGAAGACACCTTCTCTGCACGAGATTTATGTCTTCGGTGCAGAGAGAGTAAGTAAGCTCTTTTGCATAACACAAGAAACGGCACAGTCAAAAATGATTCTTGGTCAATTAAAATCCATTTTTATTCCCACAACATATCTTATAATTCCTTACTGCCCCTTTACATGTACAGTGCAGCCACCGTGCAGGGATGTGGCGACATGTGTGTGTGTGGGGGGGGGGGTTGTACCTGGTACCCCCCCCCCCCCAGCTAGGAGTATTTTTTTTCAATAGTTGGAAATTCCGAGGTCAAAAATCAAATAGTTGGAAATTCAATAAATATTACAATTCCAACTAAAGATGAGAGATTTTGATCTTTTATTTCCAACTGGAAACTTGAGTTTCAAATTCCCTACTCTAAAATTGACATGGCCTCAACATTTCGACTCTGACATCAATCCGGTAAATTTTCTGACCCAGACACATTATAAATGATGCTTTTTCCGTTTCAGGACTATTGAAAATTTTCAGAAGGGTTCATAACCCTTTACCCAACGCCGACGATTTCAAAATTATTTTAAATATCATTTTTTTAATTTTTTTTTTTAATTTCAACAAAACCATATCATCTGACCCCTCTTTGGAACGAGCTCGTTCCAAAGAGGGGTCACATAATATGGTTTTGTTGACATTTTTCGAAAAATAATGTTTTTTCAGCAGCTGTATTTGCATCTTACGTGGCCGGATGCGGGCGATTCGTTGGGTAAAGGGTTAAAAGATATCACCCAGCGCTGCAGTGCAGCCACCTATCGAAACCACTCAAGTTGGAATTTACACCGGTGGCACCCCCCCCCCCCCTCCAAGCTGAAACCCTTTAGCCACATCCCTGCCACCGTGGACTGAGCGTAATCCACACGTGGATACTGGTGTCAACGCTTACGTTTACCAGGAAATAAAAATCATCCTCAGCAAAAATTTAAATTATGAAGTACCGGGTTGTACCTGGTGCTTCATTAATTAAATTTTTGATGATACTTCTTATAATTAGTGATCGGAATATTATCGCGTCCGTGGAAATATTGCCAGCTGGTGAAAAGTGACCAGTTCAGGACGGCCGTTCTGTACGGTCGAGGTGTCCAAAGAAAGCATACCGAAAATTACATTCAACTGGGCTCCAACTGGAAGACGCTAACTAGAAGGCCAAAGACGACCTGCAACTGACAGTGGTGGCTGATTTAAGAGTCATGTAGGCGTTCATGGGGGTATGAACGTGCAACCACACACGGCAGACTAAAATTGCGGGGAGTGAAGTGGTAAATTTAAGTTCGAAAAATGCACGTGCTGTTACTCGCAATCTGTCCAACAAGTGTTGGAAGATCGGTCTTTAAAAAGATGGCGTTTTTTGACCACACATAGACCACAAATGGTGATGACAGAGCTGAACTTTATGAAAACTTCAAGAGAGTATTGATAAAGAGGAGGGCTGCTTCATCTAAAACGTAGACTATGCGCCGGATAGGTAGTTACTCCCTACTAATATCTTCTTCGAAATTTCGAATACATTCTAACAACAGAAAGGTCTATTCACGCTAAAACAATTGTCAGTTGCCGAAGTCAATACGATAAAACAATTGAATACCCCATCTTGGAAACAAATAACGGGTGAGGACATGATGAATATAACGTGAGACCTCATACAAGTCAATTTCATCAGGTGCTCATTCTGACTCTCATAGCTAAATGCAGGTAAAAACAATACGACACGTCTCGGCTTTTATACCACGATAGCGATGTGTATTCATCGTTACCCGATACTATACAGATATTGAGAAATATTCTGGGTATACCACGTATGGACTCCAGCCTACGCATAACAACGTCACGTATGAACGCCTCCGATTGGTCGTTCCGCATCTGATTGACCTTCTGACGTGAATAAAATGTTTAGACCCAAAACAGCGTTAAGCAAGAAAGTAATCTGACCGCCGAAAATGATATTTTTCTTTTAAAGTATCAGCTTTATTTATTTAACCCATTACCCAACGTAACGTCCAAAACCGGCTAGCGCTATTCACAAAAAATGCTATCCACTTTTCATTATTTTTTCATTTTTTGCGTCAAAAACATAGCTTATGACCCTCATTGGAACGAGCTCTCTGAGCTCGTTCCAAAGAGTGGTCATAAGCTATGTTTTTGACGCAAAAAATAAAAAAAAATAGTTATTGAAGAATTTTATTTACAAGTGTCGTTTGTTTTTCGTGTTAGGTAAAGGGTCAAAGGAAGTTTAATCGTGGTATAAATACAGAACCCAAGAGTACGGAAGATGAGAATCAACGACCCCTGTTGGGGTTTTTTCCTGTATCTCACGCGTGCCTTCGCCAACTCGGCCGTTGGTCCTAGTCCCACCCTACTCCACCCGAGTTATGTTCTGACCTTTGATCAAGTAATATAACTCTTTACGGGCTAAGAGTGAACGATCAGTCTGAGTGGTTATTCGATCCTTATTGGAACTCGGTCACTGGGCAGATGAAGAGTTCTGGGTAGATCAGAGAGAAACAGAATAAGACAAGTAACAGACAGAACGATAGGGTCAAAGTTGGAAGATGTCTGAATAGAGTTGGAAGTGGATTGTAGAGGATCAAAAATGAACGTAGGAGGTTCAATGTGGGCATTATGTGACTAAGTGATGGCGAGGAGATAGAACACGAGGGCACAGGAAAAACAGAAGTAAGCCGAAAGGAGGAGGTAGGGGGTGAAATACGATTAGCAGGACAAAAGTAGGAATTCCATTCAGAAATATAGTTTCATTCAGATAAATGCACCCATACAGGCATAGTCCCAAGAGAAAAGGAGAGTTGAGGATGAAGGCAAATGGAACGCTTGAAATACATGCGCACTAACACCACGTATCACCATCGGAAGGAAATCGCGATATATGGTCGCTCACGCGCATTACCACGGTGGCCCAAGTGACAGCCATCATGCACCGTGCTATGACGTTATTTGGGAAGTGTTCACGAAGTACTTCTCACATTAATCACTGTGTGATGGAACCGACTCGGCGCTTAAGGTCTTCGAAGAACATTCATCTGTTGCATAAGCATTCCGATTTATTGTGACATTCCGTTTCGACATGTCACTTCCGTGTCTTTGTCACATCGGGTGAGTTAACGAGGCAAGTGCGCGACGGTATATATGTTTATAAACTCGTAGCAGAATAACAGTTTTGAAAAATAGGTAGAGTCACGCTGGTGGCTCATTTTTGTGCCATTTTGGTGACGGTGAAAACTTTCGGCATGAAAATAGCACTCACTTCACGTGAAGCTGCTCTCATTGTGATCATAGGCAATTTTATTACAACGGTGAATAGAGGTGTTGGCAAAAGCTCTAACAAACAAAAAACGTCTACAATTGAAACTAGGAGTACTGTGAATATACAGTGCTGTATTTTGAAATATTATATCTCACGTGACCTTCTGGGCTCCTGATTGGACGAATACTGCACCCCTATTTCGTGTAGTTTGCATCCACAGAACTGACCAGGCACTACAATTAGGCACTACACGTTTTCTATTTTTAGCGCATTACTATATCAGTTTTCTTTTCATACTGGGCGAATAAAACTAATCAGGCTAAATTTAAATATCGATTCACAGAGGCACAACATCCACAAAACGACCCGGAAAGAAATCATTGTGGAAAAATGTATCGCTTTTCCATTGTTGAAGTCACATTCTTCGAGGCGTTCATTTTATTCCTTGAGAAGATGATCCATATCTTGTTTCGAAGAGAATGATCCACACCTGGGTACAACTTTCATGAGAACGCGTCCGGATATGAACAAGAAGGACGCCAACGCCCTATAGCTCACCAACATTCCTCTTTGATAGTTACTTTGGCAAACACAAGAACTGTATCAAACAGGCTTACCAAAGTGACAAAGCTTACCTAAACACAACCTCTTAAAAGTAAAACACAGAAACTGACATAAACACTAAGTTAAGCATGAAATTCTGAGCTAAACAGAAAACTAAACGCAACTAAAAATGTCAAGAAAAATGTTTAAAATGCAGGGTATGAGGGGTTAATCAAGGAACAATGATACTGAGGAACATGTATGATGAATATAAGTGTCATGGGAAGAGAAGGAGCACAGCAGCTGACCTAAACACTAAGTTAAACATGAAATTCCGAGCTAAACAGAAAACTAAACGCAACTAAAAATGTCAAGAAAAATGTTTAAAATGCAGGGTATGAGGGGTTAATCATGGAACAATGATACTGAGGAACATGTATGATGAATATAAGTGACATGGGAAGAGAAGGAGCACAGCAGCTGACCTAAACATCAAGTTAAGCATGAAATTCTGAGCTAAACAGAAAACTAAACGCAACTAAAAATGTCAAGAAAAATGTTTAAAATGCAGGGTATGAGGGGTTAATCATGGAACAATGATACTGAGGAACATGTATGATGAATATATGTGTCATGGGAAGAGAAGGAGTACAGCAGCTGACCTAAACACTAAGTTAAACATGAAATTCCGAGCTAAACAGAAAACTAAACGCAACTAAAAATTTCAAGAAAAATGTTTAAAATGCAATGTATGAGGGGTTAATCATGGAACAATGATACTGAGGAACATGTATGACGAAAATAATTGCCATGGGAAGAGAAGGAGCACAGCAGCTGACCTAAACACTAAGTTAAACATGAAATTCCGAGCTAAACAGAAAACTAAACGCAACTAAACATGTCAAGAAAAATGTTTAAAATGCAGGGTATGAGGGGTTAATCATTGAACAATGATACTGAGGAACATGTATGATGAATATAAGTGCCGTGGGAAGAAAAGGAGCACAGCAGCTAACCTAAACACTAAGTTAAACATGAAATTCCGAGCTAAACAGAAAACTAAACGCAACTAAAAATGTCAAGAAAAATGTTTAAAATGCAGGGTATGAGGGGTTAATCAAGGAACAATGATACTGAGGAACATGTATGATGAATATAAGTGCCATGGGAAGAGAATGAGCACAGCAGCTGACCTAAACATTTAGTTAAACATGAAATTCTGAGCTAAACAGAAAACTAAACGCAACTAAAAATGTCAAGAAAAATGTTTAAAATGCAGTTTATGAGGGGTTAAATCATCGTATAATGATAATAATCATCATATAGCAGCATTATAAAGGCCATGATATGGAAATAGGGTGAGTAAGTGACCTAAACAGAAGCTTTAACATTATTGGACACGTACGCTGACGCTGACGCCGACGCCGACGCCGACCGATCGAGCCATGCTATAAGCTCACACAACTAAAGTTGGTGAGCTAAAAATCGTTTGTTTTCGCTGCTCATATTATTTCGCTATTTAATTGTATGTTTTGGGCAGTAAACGAATAAATAATGGAATTCAATTGAATCTTGGGAGTTTGTATCCCGTACTGTCCCATTCGGTAATGTATATGTGTGACAAATGTGTGGAAATTATCAAACCGCGTTGTCAAATTTCGAAAATTTTAGTTTTCATTCGCGAGTTGCGCGATTCTAGAATACACAGTTCCGTTTGGGGGAAATGTTTTGTTTACCCTTGCCGACCGATTCAAAATCTCTCTTCTGCTCATATCAATAATCCAAGTTAGCCGTGTTTTGGAAGAAGAAAATGTTTTTTAAAAACTACATGGTATTTTTTTCTATATAACTCTGGTTGGTAGGGCTGCTACCTTGGTAATAGATTAACAAATCGGACAGATGTTTTTCTGGATGGGTGTTCGATATAATATAAGGATTAGTGCATGTCTTGTCGTTGACTACGCCCATATAGTGCCCAGTGAGGTGGTGTAGTTCCCTTCGCTTCGCGGCGGGAACTACACCACCTCACTGTGCGCTATATGGGCGTAGTCAGCTCCAAGCCATGCACTATTCCTTAAGTAATAGCGCGCTGAGTACGTGCACTTTTTCTCGCCAAACTGCACTATTAGCATAACTCAGCTCCTGTAGAAAAACACAGTGCCCAACCCTGTAAGATTCTATACTAGTAAATAGAGATCATTAACATCATTCCTAACCTTTACTGAGATATATGTACATGTAATGACGTAAATATATATTAAAAATCGGCCCCGTATGCAGAATGAAGAGAGTGCAATAATACTTAATCGCAGCGCCATATATTCTCCACTCGAAAAGAATTTATAATTGTTTATAACAGCTCAAGAAACACTTGCAAACTTTCATCACATGGACCACCGGGTTCAACCTGGTGATCGATGTGATGAAAATTTGCAAGTGTTTCTTGTGTTTTGTACTCAGAAATTGTAAATACTTATTAAGTGAAAAATCTATCCCACAGCGATTTAGAAGTAATCCGCCCTCCACATTCCGTGATCTCAATAATTTCTTTCCGTTTGATTAGTACAATTCATGATTTCACTATCGACTTCGCTAATAGCGCATTACATTTTGCATTTCACAGTGCAAACGCCCTTGTGTATTTCAGACTGCTTTATTCTTCTGCAGTAAAGAGCGCGTTAACTAACGAGCATTTTCTGTGCCAATTGTGACAGGACTTCTAGTTTCTACTGATGAGATAAAAGCTGTCGGAACACACAACAAGAAAGGTCAACAGAATTCCATCTAGATTTGAAAAATGTTTCTCAAATTTGGATTTCATGAAGAAGCATATTTTTTTCTGAAGGATTTGCTTCAGATCAAATACGAAATCATAAGAAAGTACAACACTGAACTAAACCAGAATGCACTCTAAAACATATTAAATGATTATTTTAATAGCAAAAAATAATGTTTTTTGCCTACGTTTATATATTGTTTTTGTTTATAAATTAACCATTTATCTAACGAATCTACAGCATTCGCCCGCGTAATATACAAATTCAGCAGTTGATTTTTTTATTAAAACATTTCAACAACGCAATATAATGTGGCCCCCTCACTGGAATGAGCTCGTCCAGGTCGTTCCCACGAGGAGTAACGTGATATGTTTTGTTTTTTTTAAATTTTTGGAAAAATTTGAAAAAAAAAATATTTAAAATAATAAATTTTGATATGATGTGCGTTGGGTAAAGAGTTATAATTATCATCAGGTTTGGAGTTAACAATGCCAAAAATAATTTTCTTCGAGGAAGAATGGTTGAATGATTTATTTTGCAATATACACGTACAAATACAATTTCGTATGCCATCAACAGAATAAGTTTAATAATGACAGAGCGACAGTTAAGCAAGCGGATGAGATGTGAACTCTGAAAGGAGAAGGCACAGCCAGAATGGTTGTCTTTCTGTCGACTCCCACAGTTTCAACTGATATAATTTTTTATATGCATAGTTGGCCCGAGCAAGACGATAATATAATCAAGGAGAGAATTCTCATGAACTGATGATTTACCACCCCTTGCCTGAAGAATGCTGCATATGACCCCCTCCTAGCCCCCCCCCCCCCCCCTCCCCCACCATCACCAGCGGTCGACTAGGACTATTTCCTCTCGAGGATCCCTATTTTCGCATAGTGAACAGTGAACAACATGCCGTGCAGTAAGTATTATATTATATCAAACAATGCGCGGAAGAATATTGCTACCCATCAGGATTCAAATCCTTAGTACACGCCCATTATTAAGGATCACGCCCAAGATAGGCAGTTTTAATTATTGAACTCAGAAAATAACGAAACGGAATTCCGGAAAAAATATCTTAAAAGACGCGTTGTGATCCATTAGTCGAGCTTCCTTTAATATTCCATGGCCATTTTTTAGACAGTGTATTGTGCACGGGGATAGTACGCGGTGATTTTTTGGATCCCTTGATAGGTGAAAATAATCAGAGGAACGGCAAGTTATGGGAGATATATAGAATAAATAGGTACTACACAGTACAGTCGCCGTGGACTGGTCACTTTCCACGCATGGGCAATATTTCCACGGACGCAATAACATTATATTCCAAACACTAATTACAGGAATAATCATCAAACATTTAATTAATGAAGCACCGGGTACAACCCGGTGCTTCATTAATTAACATTTTGCTGATGATGATTTTTACTACCTGGTAAACACCTGCGTGGACACGACTGCTCACGTGTGGATTACAACCAATCCACGGTGACTGTACTGTAGGTACGAGTACGATGAGGGTTTTAACCACTTGGCTTGCCTTATTCTACGAGTGGTTTAAATCTGATTATCGGCCCTAGTACAAATTTGTTTTATTCATGCCACGCTCTTAATAAATAATCGACTTTGTCACTTAAAATGGAGAAAAAACGACACTTTCTATCGCAAACACATGGGTTTGTTTTGTTTAGATCTGCGCCGGTGGGCATTACTACCAGCTGCACGTGAATGCTTGATTGACAGCTAGACACATCGTCAAAGTTGATTGGATTTACCTTGCTGTTTCAGTCAAATTATTATTGACAATTGTTTTGTTTTAAGTATTTAATTGTAGGTATTTTAAACTTAATAAGTCATTGCACATAGTAGACAGTACCGCAAAATGTCGTATGTTTGAATGAAACATCACGAAGTGTGAATGTACAGTTAAAACTAGAAGTCCTGTCATGAAATGCGAACAAATAGCAGGTCGATCTGCGCGTTAATCTACGCGTTATGACCATAGTAAGGCTATCAAATTCTGTACATGTGGCCTGTGTACAAGCAATGTTTCAACCAATGGACCTCCGGGTAACCCGGAGGTCCACTGGCAGAAACATTGCCTGTGTTTGCTATGAGTAACCAGTAGAACCTGCTATGCTTTGAATGCCATTCGATATGACAACTGCGCGCAATTCCTACGCGCAATTACGCCTAGATAAGCGCAAAGCTCGTGACAGGATTTCTAGTTTTAACTGTATAGAAGTTGGTAAATTACGTCATATCACGTCATGGATGAACTTCCTACGGTGGGTGTAATTTTTTTTAACCGCAGTAGAAACTTTACACCGGTAGTGGGGTTAAAAGCTCAAATTTAATATACAGACTTTTCACGGGTAGTAATTTAGACGAGCATGGTATAAATATAGAATAAATACGTACTAGGGTCGATAATCAGATTTAAACTATAAGTAGGATAAGGGTTTTAACCACGAGGCTCTGCCAAGTGTTAAAACCCTTATTCTACATGTGGTTTAAATCTGATTACCGGCCCTAGATCCTATATGTTTTATTCATGCCATGCTTTTAATAAATAATCGACTTTGTCACATAAAATGGAGAAAAAACGATACTTTCTATCGCAAACACATGGGTTTGTTTTGTTTGATCTGCGCCGGCGGGCAGTTATTCCAGCTGAATGCTTCATTGACAGCTAGACTCATCGTTAAAGTTGATTGAATTTACTTTGCTTTTTCAGTGAATTTATTTTAAATATTTAGTTGTAGGCATTTTAAACTTAATAAGTCATTTCACGTCGGAGAGAGTACCACAAAACGTCGTATGTTTAAATGAATACATCGCGAAGTGTGAATGCATCGAAGTCAGCAAATTGGGTCATGTCAAAGGTCAAGTTGCATGTAGGTTGCAACTATAGGTGAAAAAAATTGTTCATTATGGGGCCTAAAACATAAAAAAAACAAGAATATGAACTTTTGATGGCAAAGAAATAATTATAAAGAATAAAATAAAAAAAAACGAACGCCGCCCGCCCGCCCGCCCGCCCGCCCGCCCGCATGCAATTTTACAAAAAATGGCCTGAGAAACAGAAGATCTACTTTGTGAGGCCTTACCTACCATTTGTTTGAAACTACTGAGAATAAGGAAACTTTTAATTTATCTTTCTAAAATAAAAAGATGAACAATAAATTAACCATGAAATGAAACATAAAAATAACAAATCGTTTCTTATTGGTGTTCAAGGTCACAATCAGCATCTATGGCTATACCATAACCGAAACATAGTTATGAAGTCAAGTTTAGCCAATCATTTACACCCATGTTGTCGACTTTCGGTTAAAGATCATATTTTACTGAAAGAACACAGTTTCTGTACCACAGTAAATAAGTACAATTAGTTACCTCGTGTCTGATCACGTGGTACGGTTTTTACCTACCCGAAGCCAGCCGTATTCCATGAGGCCGAAGGCCGAATGGGATACGGCTGGCTTCGGGTAGGTAAAAATCCGTACCACGTGATCAGACACGGGGTAACGATTTTATCTATTGACTTTCCGTTTTAGAAGTACAATCTATTTCATGTGTGAACACACACAGCATGAGATCTTTTACCTTCCATTGTTGAGCCACACAGGTTTCTGTGGAATTTCTGTGCAAAAGAGTTTTTGTGAAAATATGCCGATGACTAGTATAAAAAAAATTATTGTATTTATTTTTTTCTTTTTTGTCTCAAAAACATAGCTTATGAACCCCACATTGGAGGGTACTCGACAAGCTCATTCCAATAAGGGGTCATGAGCTATATTTTGGAGATAAAAAATTAAAAGACAATACATGTACACTGTAAAACTGGAATGACGCGTCTTCTACGGGGTATGGACAATTTGTAGATTTCGGAACGAAGCTTCCACTGGGTATGGGAAATTTGTCAGTGGCTGGGCGGACGTATCGTGGGTTTCAATGAATATGGTCTCATACCACGTATCTATCAACCAATCAAATCAAAAATTCACTTTAGTCAATAGATAATGCTTCATTCCGCGGGGTACCCACTGGGGCGACCAATATATGTTCAAGTCCAAATCAATACGTAATAGATTATAAATTTATTTAATGGAGTTTAACGACACTTTCGACAACCAGGGTCACCTCGTGACGGAGAGTTGTACGGGTGGAGGAAGCCGGAGTACCCGGAGAGGACCACCGAGCAACTGTCAGACTCCAAAACGTACTAACTCCACACAAGCAGGGTTAGCATTGGTTAAAGACAGGTGCCTCATTGATGTGCAGTGCGCCTTAGTACACAGCGCCGCCGTACCCCAACGTGGGCAATCGGGATTAAGTGCCTTGTCCGTGGACACAACGTAGTTAACTCTGGCGGGGATCGTACTGTGAACCTCTCGGTTTTAAGTTCAAAGCCAAAACCACTGCGCAACCGCGCTCCCGAGATTCGCAGAGCCCTAACAACCAATTAAGGCCCCACAAAGTAGATTTTCTGTTCCTCAGGCCATTTTTTGAAAATTGCAAGTGGGCAGGCAGTTTTTTATTTTTGGAATTATTTCTTTTCCATCAAAAGTTCATATTCTTGGATTGTTTTATGTTGTAGGCCTCATAATCTACAAAATAGCGTGGGTGGTGGTGTATTTTGTTTGTAATTATTTCTTTTCCATCAAAAGTTCATATTCTTGGTTTGTTTTATGTTGTAGGCCTCATAATCTAAAAAATAGCGTGAGTGGTGGTGTATTTTGTTGCTTGAGTGCAAGAAGGCTTTGCAATGCCAAAGCATTCCAAAGTCTTGTTGCACTCAAGGGACGGTCCTCGGTTCGAATCCCACCTGCGGCAACCGCGTTGTGTCCTTGGGCAAGACACTTCACCCCCACTGCCCATGTGGGGGCACGATGACGCCGTGTACTAAGGCGTACTACACGTCGATGGTACGCATGTCTTCAACCAATCTAACCCTGCCTGTGCTGCAGTGCGGAGTTACGATGTTAGGGAGCTGGCAGCTGCTCGTCGTTGCTCGGTGGTTCTCTCCGGGTAGTCCGGCTTCCTCCACCCGTAAAACTGTCACGGTCATGATTAGCCATTGTGCATAAATATGTGACCTTAAACATCAATAAATAAATAAATAAATACTCAAGGGACAAATTTATCAGTTTTATTAACTTGAAAATAAAATATCAGACATAAACCATTTAATTTTGTTTATTTTAAGTTTACATTGGTTATAAAACGATAGCATGCGGCAGCCAAAATGACCATGTATGAGGGCCTGCAAAACAGATTTTTAAGTTGTTTAGGCCTAACTAATTAACTAAATAATCAATCAATTGATCAATCAATTAATTAATCTCACAAAATAATAAATATAATATGCTTTTATTCTGTTGCAGATATTTACATGAAAAAATTGTTCAGTTTTATGATTGTGTTTTTGAAGATTTTAATGTGTGTTTAGTTTAGCCTTAGCACACAGCGCCACCGTACGTCCACGTGGGCAGTCGGGATAAAGTGGCCTTGTCCACGGAGACAACGCAGTTAACTCTGGCGGTGATTGTACTGTGAACCTCTCGGTTTGAAGTTCAATGTCATAACCACTGAGCTGCTGGGCTCTCAGCAGGTTCGTAAAGCACCACACAATTTTCATTATTTTTTTTTATTTTTGTCGTCAAAACATAGTTTACGACCCCTCATTGGAACGAGCTCGTTGAGCTCGTTCCAATGAGGGGTCATAAGCTATGTTTTGGAGACCAAAAATTGAAATTTTTAGTTATTCAAGAATACTGTTTGCAAGTGTTGTCTGCCTTTCGTGTTAGGTAAAGGGTTAATACAGAGCCCCCCCCCCCCCCCCCCCCCACACACACACACATGGGCAACTTGCCCAAGCACACAACGCAGTTACCCCCGGCGGGGATCGAACCGTGGACGTCTCGGTTTGAAGTTCACTACCATAATCACCGATCCACCGCGCTCCCAATATAAATGACCATGCCAGAAAAGTGATCAACAAGAAAGAATAGTTCACTCTCCGGAGGCGTGCGGACTAGTCTTTCTTGAGGGCCACTATTTACACATAGTCAACGATATGCCGTGTAATATAATTATTATATCTGATTAAAACTGAGAAGGAATCTTGCTACCCATCGGAATTTGAATTCTTAGTACATTACCTATTGTCAAAGATCTTGCCCATGACAAGCAGTTTTATTCATAAGCTTGGCAAGAAGGAAACCGAATTCCGAAAAAAGGGGTCATCTAAGGGTACGCTGTGTTCGGTCTGTCGAACGTGCTAGAATATTCCAAGGCTAATTTTTAGAAAGTACACTACTCAGAGCAATAGAACTTGATTTTTTAGAAGCCTCGGTTTGGGTAAAACTTTCGGAAATTATTATTAGACACCCCCCCCCCCCCCCTGTCTCCACATCCCTGCTTGTCCTGCTTGTCCTGTATACTACTCCTCAGCCAATTAGAGTCAAGCGAGATATGATTTGTGTTTTTATTATATAGCTACCACAAATAACTCCTCAATACCACCATGCTTGTTCAACAATTCTGATTACCTGTTAAACGAGAGTTTCAGCTTTTCCAAATGCATAGCATGCCTGTCTGAAACGAGGCTAGTGTGACGAGCACGGGATGTCGAGAGGACAGTTTTACGAACGAGGAATGGAAACTCAAGTGATTTCGCGCCGAACTCACAATAAACCCGCTAAAAAACTTCGTGAAACCTGTGTTCGTGAGAGATTTGCAATTAAGCTGAACTTTGTTATCCCCTGGCATTGATAAATATTTATTTATTTATTTATTTATTTATTTATTTATTTATTTATTTAATTATTTATTTATTTATGCGTTGGAGTTATTTATTTATGCATTGGAGTTATTTATTTATTTATTTATGCGTTGGAGTTATTTATTTATTTATTTATTTATTTATTTATTTATTTATTTTAGGGGCTTAACGACACTTCGTTCGACAGCAAGAGGTCCAATTTTGTCGGACAGTGTTACGGGTGGAGGAAACAGGAGTATCCGGAGGGAAGCACAGAGACACGACGAGCGCAGTGAGATAGAGAGAGTTAACAGCTTGGCAGACAGGAATACAGATAAACGGACGTACAGCGAATAGCATTATTGTCGTAATTCGATTCGTTCATTTCGCGTATTGAGCTTTACAGCAAGTGGTCCTCAAATGGAAAATGATGTGAAGCTGTGGGAAAATAATCCCCATTTTTACTTAATATCTGAACAAAGGGTTAACACACTGTGGATCGGGACTTCTATATGATGTACTGTAGAAATATGTTGATCAAATTTTAAAACTACTTTCAAGCGAAAAACTTCACCGAAAACACTGACATCGAAACTCTCAACTCGACATTGAGGAGGAGTGCTGTGTAGGTAATTATCATTAAGTTGTATGTTTTATTGAATCCTTAAATTTAGTGTGACTCATTGATTAGAGCATTATACACTACTTCAGATTGAAAGGCTGTTGGTTCGAAACTGACTCGTCCTTTCTGCGTTGTGTCCAATGACAAGACTTTTATTCCTAGTCGTCCAACGGTGACGCAGTGGTGCAGTTACTACGGCGGTGTAATGGTGCAGTTAGCACGGTGGTGCAGTCTGCCAAAGCCTACTGTACGTTGATGGTACGCATGCTTCAACCATTGCAATCCCAGCTTGTGTGCTACATAAATAAAATAATATAAAATAAAATAAACTAAAATAAAATAAATAAATAAATAAATAAATAAATAAATAAATAAATAAATAAATAAATAAATAAATTCGAACTGTTCCGGAGTGGGCAGAACCACCTTGGTCCATGTCTCTATGTTCACACCTGGAAACTAATCACCGCTTCATTTCTCAACGCGACCACAGTCATAAGAATGTTCCACAAGCTATTCGCTGCAGAAACTACCTGCCTGTTTCGAACGAATGGGTAACCAAGGCTGAAAAAATCGAGCCAACTGTGTCCGCACGCACGCCGATTTTGCAAAACCCAAGCCAACGCCAATAGTCTCCGCAAGCTAGTTACATTCACAAACTGCAATCCAATTGTGCCTGCGGACACAATTGACTCACATTTAGCGGACGAAATCGTGTTGTGGACATAATTGGCCTTCCTGATCTATTCGATCGACACATCCGTCGAATTTTCTTTCCCATGTTGAAATCTCCCAATGAGGTGTAATAAGCTGCGTTTTGGAAGAAAATATTGAAAGAAAAACCAAAAGGCATTTTTATGAATAACGATGGTTATTTAGGTCTAAAAAAGTTAAAGATCTGTTTCTCAGGCTCCCCTGCAAGGTCCTTTTGGCTGCCGCATGCGCTCTTTTTATAACCAATGCAAACTTGAAAAAGTAAAAATATTTTACACAAGTTAATAAAATTGATCAATTTGTCCCTTAAGTGCAAGAAGGCTTCGCAATGCTTTAGCATTGCAAAGCCTTCTTGCACTCAAGGGTCGACATACACCACCACCCATTCTATTCTGTTGAATATGAGACCAAAAACATAAAAACAACAAAGAATATGAACTTTTGATGGCAAAGAAATAATTATAAAAAATAAAATAAAAAAACCGCCCACCCGCATGCAATTTGAGAAAAAAAATGGCCTGAGAAACAGCAGATCTACTTTGTGAGGCCTTATGTAAGCTATATCATGTAAAGGTTTAATAGAAATATACCTGTTAACAAGAACGTTCTCCCCAGGGTAGAACTTTCTCACTTTGTTCTCTTTGTGAAAAATATCCAGGTTGTGGTACCAGCACATCAAGGCGCATCGTATGTTATCCATTCTCACTGGCATGAATCTCTCTGTCTTGATCACATCCTGCAGCGCGAGGCCAGTTTGACGAACTGATATTACCTTCACCAATGAAGGCTATTTGAAGAGTGTGTCAATGCACGTTTGCACTAGAACTTATCGAACAAGATTCAATGAGTGAGAGATTACGCACCCGTTCACTTGAGTCAATTATTCCCGCTGCCACAAATGCCGACCGTGCTTACTTTCCGTCGTTTGACATTCAAGACTTTTCCGTTTCTTTACTGAAACGATCAGTTTACTGTTTAATTATCAGCACGGAAGTCATGGTGTTCTCTCATAGAATTCGATTGACGGCCTGCTGACATAGACTAAAGACGATTTTATGTGTGTGATAATGCTGTATCGTGGAGACAAGTCGGATATAAGCCAATAAACCGATGAGCTGATCAATGGGCGAATAAAGCCACTTCACCTGCTCGGCTTGAAAACAAACGAAGCCGCGTTGAGATGGGTCTCTCGTTCAGAACGAAGTCCGGTACAGGTTGTCATCAAAGTCCTCAACATCAATCAGATCGATGGTTCTGAATGTTGGGGCGTGGAATATACAATTAAAGCATTGCAGTTGTTCCACTTTATGGTGGAAAAAAAGAGAACATTTATCGGTAAGACGTTGACGACAAATATTAACTGACATTTTCGGCGTCGAAACTATCACCTGTCGTATTATCTGTAGTCAAAACCTGGATGACAATTTTCGTCGTTGGAAGAGATTTACGGGAATGTCTGCTCCCGTTAATTTCCTCAAACTGTCGGTAAATTTAACACTAATTTTGAAATGTTAGTGATTACTTTCATCGATATACGCATCATTCCACAAACTTCAATTTTTTTTTCCCAATTAGTTTGAAAGTTTGACTGTTATTCTCTGATACCCATTCAGGACTCAAAATAAGCTGTGTCGCGTCGCTTTGTGCTATGCAAAACTTACAAAAAGCTACACAATGTTCAATTATGTATTGCATTTTGCGATACAAGATAATCAACTGCAGCCTATTAGGCTGCAGTTGATTATCTTGTATCGCAAAACGTAAATGAAAATTTGAAAACTAATTCACTGATGCTTTACTTCTGATTGTGGAACATTCCAGGCATAACTCAGATTAACTCTCCATCAAGCATCATTGGCAACTTCGTATATAAGATGAATTCTGTTGGTTTAAATTCTTCCTGTTTTTACAACATTTTTGCATAAAATATACATTAAAAATAACTTCAAGCCCATCAAATTAAAAATCCCAACTTCCATTTTGAGAACTCTATTGAACAACCAAGACGCCATTTGTAAATACAAGTCCATGCAACCCTTAAAGGCAGTTCAGTTAAAAAAACATAGTAAATGTTTCATGTGTTGCAGATCATTTGGAAATGCCCACAAATGGATGGAAACTATTCTATCTCCTTAGAAGAATTCCATACACAACAGCAAAACATAACTCTGAATACAAAAATAGCTATGTAATTTTTTCAAAATGTTATTCATTTTTTGAAAATTTGTAGCATTTTGCTACGCAAAGAAAAAAAGTTATTTTGAGCACTGAACCCATTTAAAAATAAGAAAATGATGTTTTCACCACCTTTTGAAGTTCTGTAATTTTTGTATTTATTCATTTATTGGAGTTTAACGCCACGTTCGACAGCCAGGGTCATCTCTATTTATTTATTTATTGGCGTTTAAGGTCACATACTTATGCACAATGGCTAATCGTGACCGTGACAGTTTTACGGGTGGAGGAAGCCGGAGTACCCGGAGAGAACCACCGAGCATCGACGAGCAACTGTCAGCTCCTCGACATTCTAACTCTGTTCAAGCTCCGCTCAAGCAGGCTTACAGCGGTTGAAGACATGTGAACCATCGACGTGCAGTACGCTTTAAAACACGGTGTCATCGTGCCCCCATGTAGGCAACCGGGATAAAGTTCCGTTCCCAAGGACACAACGCGGGTCGTCCCGGACGGGGATCGAACTCGGGGCCTCTAGCATCGAAGTCCAACAGTCTACAACTGAGCCACCGCCCCCCCCCCCCCCCCCAGGGTCACCTCCTGTCCAGTAACCTGTGTATGTTTATTAAATAAACAGTGTTACATTTTATCAGAAACTGCACTTTCCATTTAAAAAACACATCCTCGAGGTAAGATTTGCTCATTTTTTTTCCAGGGAAGAATAAAAACTTGCAAATTACTATAGAAACACATTCGCGAAACAAAGGGTCAAAATGAACATTACTTAGTGTTGGTAGGTGTAATCGTGATAGATATTAGTAACCCGTTACACGAAAAAAAGACGATACCTGTAAACAAAATTCTTGAGTAACTAAATATTTTCATTTTTTTTCCATCGAACTCGTTCCAATGAGGGGTCAAAAGCTATGTTTTTGAGACAAAAAATAAAAAGAATAATGAAAATTGAATGGTGATTTTTGTAAAAAGCGCTGGACGGTTTTAACCGTTACGTTGGGTAAAGGGGGAGTGTACAATAACGGATAATCTGTGAAATACAGTTAAAACTAGAAGTCTTGTCATGAAATGCGTACAAATTGCAGGGTGATCTGCGCGTTAACCTACGCGTTATGACCATAGTAAGGCTATCAAATTCTGTACATATGGCCTGTGCACAAGCAATGTTTCATCCAATGGACCTCCGGGTAACCCGGAGGTCCATTGGCTGAAACATTGCCTGTGTTTGCTATGAGTAACCAGGAGAACCTGCCGGGCTTTGTATGCTATTTGATATGGCAATTGCGCGCAATTCCTACGCGCAATTAAGCCTAGATAAGCGCACAGTTCGTGACAGGACTTCTAGTTTTAACTGTAGTTGTTTTTTTTAATTAACTTGCCATATAAAGCCAAGTTTCCTTTTGTAACCTTTAATAAACGAAAACAACAGACAGCCCCGAGAGCTGTCTGTTGTTTTCGTTTATTAAAAGTAACAAAAGGAAACTTGGCTTTATTTTCTGCTGATATCACAGGTGTTTTCTCAACAATTACTTGTTTCTTAATTGCACTTTCCTCGCTCGTCTAATAATTTCAAGGGCGATAACTTTATCGAAAGTCAGGGTGATATTCAGTAAAATAAATATTATACTATCAACACATTTTTAGATAAATGAAACAGCAAATAATTTACCATAAACGGCAGAATTGCGTTCTCTTCAAATAGCTACCGCCATTATGAGAAATAGTTCGGCAAAGAAACAATTTGATCCTTTTCCAGTTTTTACTTTTTACACCGTGAAGCGAAAGGTCAGCAAGTCTTGTTTGTCTGCATCCTGTACATCGACGCACTGCGACGTATTGTGTGCAATGAATATTCCTGTATGACAACCCATCAATTCTACTTTAGCTTTCAATGGATTTTTCTCTCTCTCGGCATGGCGTTCATCGCATCCAAATAATAAATAATAAACCAAAGTGAAAGTTGAAGTCAAAGTTATAATTTTTCGATCAGTCATCATCGATCAAGACTATTCATTGCACACTGTTCGTCGCAGTATCAGGTGAAGGGAAGTGGGACTTGTTGACTCTTGCACTTCTCCATGCAGTAATAGGACCAAAATGAGCATCAAAATTAATTATTGCTAAATTGTCTCAAAATAACGGTTGCTATGTGAACAGAGCTCAATTCCAATGAATATTTGAGCAAAAGAAGCGCGGTGGCTCAATGGTTCTTTCATTAAACTTCAAACCGAAAGGTCCACAGTTCGATTCCTGCTAGAGATAACTGCGTTGTGTCCTTGGGCACTCTGCAAAAAATATAGGTTCTCTTTAGAACCGAAACCTAATCCCGATTGCCTACGCCTGTCTTCAGCCAATGCTAGCCCTCCTTGTGTGGAAGAGTACGTTGGGGAGTTTGACAGTTGTTCGCCGTTGCTCGGTGGTTCTCTCATGGCACTCCGGCTTCCTCCATCCGTAAAACTGTCCATCATGAGGTGAACCTGGCGTTGAAAGTGCCGTTAAACTCCAATGAATAAAGAAATATTTGAGCAAGATCGGTAAATTATTCAGTGTTCCACAGTTTGTTGAACATTTCTGTCCGAGAAGTGTCATATCTTGTGATTTTTCGGTGTTGATAATAAAATGTACATTTTATGGAAAATGTTAAATTCTGATAACAACAACCTGAAACGGGAATGACTCTCCATTTCCGGACGGACTTAGAAACATAAATTGTACATGAAGGCAATTATAAGATGGTTGCGTGCTCGCTCAAAATACGACAGTTAAAAATAGTTTGCATGCATTTGATTAATTAAACGCCAAGGTTGGCTCTCTCTAAAAAATTATAGCAAGACAAATTGGGATGAGCAAAAAATCTTTGCTTCAGAAAATGCATTGATGGGAGGTATAAACCGGATTTGTTCCGATTGTGATGGATTCGGCTCCGACTGATAAAATATGCCACCAACATCATCATCACGACATGCCCTTGTCGAAATCATATCTTGATGATGTAGTTAGAGATTTAAGCAGACAGGATTCTAGTTTAACCCTTTACCCAACGAATCGCCCCCATCCGCCCGCGTAATTTGCAAATTCAGCAGTTAAAAAAATATTATTTTTCAAATAATTTCAACAAAACCATACCATGTGACCCCTCGTTGGAACGAGCTCGTCGAGCTCGTTCCAACGAATGGTCACATGATATGGTTTCGTTGAAATTTTTGGAAAATTTTTTTAAAAAAATGTTTAAAATAATAAATTTTGATATCGTTTGCGTTGGGTAAAGGGTTAAATCCTCAAGACTTCTTGAATTGTATTTGGGAATCAAACAAAATGCATGTAGATGTTGTGACACAACTATACCTATCCAGGATATGAAAGGTAGGGGGGGGGGGGGGCAAGAGTAATATCTGAGGGGAATAGTTCAGCGATCTGAACGTGGCGGATACGCCCCTACGTAAGGGATAGCCGCTACGTTCAGATCGCTAAACTACTGGGGGGGGGGGGGGGGGCATAAAGAATAGGATGCTCAGCATCTCCCGAACCACGTTGCGGCGAGATGGGGGCGAGCACAAGAGGGGAATACCCCCTCCAGGGAGGGGGGCCTACTCCGGGAAACACAATTTCCTTGACTCTAAGTCCGTTTGTGTCCAAAATGTATTAGTTGTGAAAGGCATCAATAATTAGGCCATATCACCTGGGGGCACGACTAATATTGGGGGGGGGGGAGAGGCATGTGCCCCCTACCCCCTCCCCCCCCCCCCTCCGGCTACGCCACTGCCTCCACCACTATGATCGACTGCGTGTGTGACACAAGTCTATCAAATCAATTCTCATGAGAATGTACGCGGCTACCACAAAGACCGCATTGTTATCTAAGATCCAATCGAGACGGAAGTGTTCCGACTGGGAAAATTATTGAAAATGTGTATGTGTGTGTGTGTGGGGGGGGGGGGGGGGGGGGGGGTTCACATATACCTTAAATTGCTCTTTGTTACGTCCCTGGTCAGATGACAAAGATGTGTATCCACAGAATATAACACATTTTAACACTTTGCTGTTGCAGGTGAATCAACTGCCCCGTACAGAGTACTCCACTAACCAGCTTTGATTTTCTGTAAAATCAGACTTTGAAACATTTCTGATTAACATGATGCGTGTTTAAGACGGTTCACTCGTGTTTTGGACTTTGAAGATCTCGTGCTCTAGTCGATTTCAACGTGTACAAAGGTTCGTAGTACATATGTTTGTACTCGTGTTATGTACCAACACACGTCTACATAAGTAATATATAGTTCTCATTCCCCTCTGACAATCGATTGACTATAGCACTGGAAAAATAGAAATAGAAATGTGTCTTCTCAAAGTAGTAAAAGTTACTGAAATGCAACTGGAAATTCATTTTGCCCCAGCCACCACCGCCCTACCCTCTCCCCCGCCCACTACTGCTCCACAGACACTTGTGAATCTTGGGCATTTATCACAATTCGGGTATCAAAATCATTACTAGGTACTTTTAGCGCTAATCGGTTTGAATGTTTATTTCTTATTGCGTTACTTGGATAAGCCTTAATCTATGGAAATATATTCGGGCCATATGAGAACGGCCCGAAAGTTATTATTTCGCGAGACTCATCTGACTAATTTCAGTATATATAATCACAATTATGTTTATGTACAAAATAGTGTACCAGAATCGAGGTCTTTATCTCCACGAGTTTCTGACTCCTGACCTTAGAAACATGAGCTCGACTGTATCTTCACGAGTTTCCGACTCCTGGCCTTATAAACATGAGCTCGACTGTATCTTCACGAGTTTCCGACTCCTGGCCTTATAAACATGAGCTCGACTGTATCTTCACGAGTTTCCGACTCCTGGCCTTAGAAACATGAGCTCGACTGTATCTTCCTACGTAATTTACAAATTGGGCACATGTAAAAACATTGTGCTTCAAAAAATTCAACAAGACCCTATCTTGTGACGCTTCAATGGAACGAGCTCGACGAGCTTGTTTCAATGAGGTGTCACGTCATATGGTTTTGTTGAAATTTTTTTAAAAAAGTTTTACATAAAAATGCTTGAAACTGTATACGGCTACCTTGAATTTTTGCGAGCTATAACAGTATAGCTACGTTTTGTTCTTGCGCGAATGTTTCCATTCATCCAGACAGAAAAGCGCAAAAGAAATATAAAGAAATATGGTTCCTTAATTTAATAATTTTACTTTGAGAAAATTTCTCTCTCTCTCTCTCTCTCTCTCTCTCTCTCTCTCTCTCTCTCTCTCTCTTCTCTCTCTCTTCGCGTAACGATACGAACCGGGTCCCCACAAACGCGTTTCGAAAGGGTGTAAAAATTCTATAAATAGAAACGTAAACAAATCGTAACCAATCACGTGCCTGTATTATGCAGTTGCAAGATACAAATGTTGTATCAGGGCCTCCGATACACGCTGTATTCAGGTAATTACTAACATTATACATACTTTCTGTAAGATAATGAGTGATATCTTCCAGTCGCCAGTACTATAAAACGTTTACAGTTGTACTTTTCAGAAATGTAATTTCAACCTGTGTAGACTGGAGTGGATCAGAAGCATTTTATAAGACTTGAACGATTTCTCAGTCACTCATGTTAATCAATCTGTTCAGACATTTATAGCAGAAACAGAAAATACATTTGCGGAAAATACAACTGTAAAAGTTTTATAGGATTGGCACGTGATTTTTTTTTTAGTTGATTTGTTTTTATTTGTGTAACTCACATCCCTGACTTTATTCGTCGTGAAAATCAACTTTCGATACAGTTATCTCCCCTTAAATTATTTGACATTTGATGCACAAGGAAGGTCCAATTAAGAAGCATAAAGCCTGGTTTTCTTTTGTTACTTTCAATAAACAAAAACAACAGACAGCTCTCTGAGCTGTCTGTTGTTTTCGTTTATTAAAATAACAAAAGGAAACTTGGCGTGTAATGGCAAACTAATTAGAAGCAACTATTTCACAGATTAATCCGGCATTAAGAATCATTATTACACACAACAATACTAAGTAATATCCACTTTGGTTAACGAATGTGTTTTAACAGTAATTTTCAAGCTTTTAATTTTCCCAGAAAAAATAGCAAATCTCACCTCGAAGAGTTTATATTTATGGAAAGGACCGTGGTCGCCCGTGTAATAATTTCAGGGGAGATAACTTTATCGAAAGTCAATTTTCATGACGAGATACCTCAGGGATGCAGTTTACAATTCGCCTCGGTCAATATACACAATATTGGTTGACTGGCAGACCTATAAACTGTCACATGTTTCGCATCTTCGTTCAACGTTTGTTGGAAAGATAAATGAACATTTAACCTTCTATTTTCACAATGGCTGTAGAAGAGCCTTAATTCTGAATTTTTAAACGGAATACGAACGCAACTCATTTATGACAATTAAAAATTCACATGCGCGGAAATTAAGTACATCAATAACTTGAAAGCGAGTCACATTTTCCATATCGTAAAACGCGAAACCGCCATTATTTAAAAACCTATTTAGCATAAAAGAAAGCAATGCAATCCGTTTCCATGGATATTGTACAGCGGTCTATGGGATGCGGGTTTCAAAAGATTATCTGATACAGCGCTTTATGTTTATCTTCTTTGAGAACAAGGGCAATATGGATCTAAAATCAGCTGTGTTTTCTTGAAGCGGAAGAACGGCAACGATATGGATGTACTGAACCTGACATGACACCAGAAAGCGATTCTCATTCACACGACGCTTTGTATGGCGTGGGGAGCGCGGTGTCTCAGATTGCTAATATGCCGAAAGGTCACCGGTTCGATCCCCGCCCAGAATAACTGCGTTGTGTTTTGGGGCAAGGCACTTCATCCCGATTGCCTATCTGGGGGCACGGTGGTGCCGTGTACTAAGGCGTATTGTACGTCGGCAGGGCACTTGTCTTCAACCAATGCTAACCATGTTTACGCGGAGTTAGCCTGTTGAGGAGTCCGACAGTTGCTCGCAGCTGTTCGGTGGTTCTCTCCGGTTACTTCGTCTTTCTCCATCCGTAAATAAAGTCAACTGAGTTAAAAATCAACCTCCATCAACTGGGTGGAGTGAATATGAACCCATCTGGGTTCATATTCACTCAAGCCAGCTGATTTGGGTTTATTTATTTATTTATTTATTTATTAGTGTTTAAGGTCGCATATTTCTGCACAATGGATAGTCATGACCACGGCAGTTTTACGGGTGGAGGAAACCGAAGTACCCGGAGAGAACCACCGAGCAACGGCGAGCAACTGTCGGCTCCCCAACATACTAACTCCACACAAGCAGGGTTAGCATTGGTTGAAGACAGGTGTACCATCGACGTGCAGTACGCTTTAGTGCACAGCGTCACCGTGCCCCCACATGGACAATGGGGGGGGGGGGGGGGGGGGGAGTGAAGTGTCTTGCCCAAGGACACAACGCGGTTGCCGCAGGTGGGATACAAACCGAGGACCTCTCGGCTTGCAGCCTGCACCTCTACCCACTGAGCCCCAGCGCCCCGACATATGGGGAAATCAACATAAAATATGGCTGACAAGATATACAGTACGTGGGGAGTGGACTGTAACTAAATCACCCGCGGAGTGGAGTTATCACCCGAACTATAACTTTCAAATTTGGTATATATTGACTAAAAACACAAGCAATGATTCAGCCAATGGACTTCCGGGTTTAACCCGGAGGTCCATTGGCTGAAACTTCGCTTGTGCCTGTTATGCTTTGCAACAAATTTGCAATTATTGCGTGGGTGGAATCTCCACTCTGCGGGTGATTTAGTGATAATACACTCTCCGCGTACTGTGCGTTCGTTTTGCGGTCTTGAGAGCTGACATGAATAATTGATGGTCAGCATGGGGATGTGAAATAGTTTAATTATATAACATGACGTACTCTGACATAATTTCTAATCTACATCATTTTCTTTGTTTTTCGTACGCAGATATTTATTTTATGGCCACTAACTGGAACAAAACTCGAGGAGCTCGTTAGAGTATGGGTCATAATCTGTCGCGTGGAAGCAACTAGTGGAGGAAATAAAACTAATTCGGTAGCTCTCGTATACAACGCACATAATACGTATCAACAAGATGTCAATCGCAAAGGTGGCCTCGTTCTCGATTACAGCATCTCGCCATCCGGTCGCGACTCAATTTCACAAGAGGATCAAAATTTCACGAAAACATATTGCGAATTCAAGATTGCAGGAGAATAAAGAACCAAAGTTCCATCTAATATTGAACGTTCTCGCATTTATTTTTCGACTGGCGAGATTGTACTGTGTTGTTGAGAGGAAAGTGGACAAAGGATTTCGGTCGAATCTCGACTTTGTCCACTCTTGTATTCACAGTGCTGAAATGACCTCACTCCTTGTTTCTTCCTCTGAAATTTAGCATGATGTCATACTATGTCTGGAATCGTCGGAGGCGGTGGTCTAGCAAGTATTTTGTGCTGGTAGAGAGATACACGCTGGTAGCCTATCGGGCATGTTGACCCAGGCAGGAAAGAGCCACACTGCCTGGTGCCATAGTAGGCATGGTGCCCCAACTTGAGAGCTGTGTGGCAGCAGAGGAGGCATGCTTCTCCTGTTAGGAAAGGGCTTTACTGTGTTTGATGTCAAACTGGCACGTCTCTCAGAGTCAGATAGGGCCATTCTCTCTGCAATAGCACAGCAAGCTGGCTGTTCCTGATGAGAAAGCGCTGTAATGTCCTATGGTGACCACACTGCTATGTTGCTCAATGTCAAAAGAGCTATGCCATTGGTGTTAATGGAGCGATGCTGTTTATCGCTTTCTATTATGAAACAATGGATATCTTTTCGAGAAGGGAGTTTCTTAGTTTTACTAGTATTGGCATCGACAATCATTTACCTTCACTCTAAAATCAGTTGGGTTAAAAATCAGCCCAAATCAATTGGGTTGAGTGAATATGAACCCAATTGGGTTCATATTCACTGATTTTAGAATGTAGTACAATTTATTTATTTATTTATTGGTGTTTAAGGTCACATATTTTTGCACAATGGCTAATCATGACCACAACATGAGTATCAACTCCAGACCAGGGGTGAGCTTTAATATGCTCTGTTGCCCATTTTAGAGAGGGTTTGCACCTCCCAAGCATTGGTGACTGGTTCCTATTTTACCAGTAAAACAGGGCCTGTTTACCGCAGTGAATAGGCACTGCTTCACTTCAATGATTCCCTGGTTAATTAATGTATGAGGGGAAAGATTGCTAATATGCTTGTTAGCCTTATCGGCTAGTGGCAAGACAAGTGGCAAGACAAGTGGCAAGGTTGTGATGACGATCAGACTGTAGTTGTGTAGATATGTATGTTTTGGTCTACGCCGATGGTTGTTTATACGCCATAGTGACTCCATGATCTCGAAGCCGTTGACCATTCGGTATCACCGGCAGGGTTATGTCGACATGACCATTTCTGTTGTATGTGTTGGAGTAACATAATCTTAATGTCGAGGATGTTTGTAGCGTGCAAACAAAACCGGGTGGCCCATGTATTTGTAAGTTTTACCCTTATTGATGAATCGGTGTACATGAGATCCATGTAAGAGATCCGGTGCTCGATGCAGATGGAAACATTGAAAGGCTCAAAAGAAGACGCAAGCATGATGTTGGTAAGTTGGTAACTCGTGGTCCCAGTGAGAATTGTATGGATAGACTAGCGTTGATACTTGAACGTACAGTTACAACAAAAAGTCCTGCCATGAAATGCGCACAAATAGCACGTCGACCGGCGCGTTAATCGACGCGTTATGACTATAGTGAGGCTCTAACATTCTGTATATGGATTGTGCACAAGCAATGTTTCAGCCAATGGACCTCCGGATAATCCGGAGGTCCATTGGCAGAAACATTGCCTGTGTTTGGTATGAGTAACCAGGAGAACCTGCCGTGTTTTGGATGCCATTTGATATGGCAATTGCGCGCAATTCCTACAAGCAATTAAGCCTAAATTAGCGCACAGTTCGTGACAGACTTCTAGTTTTAACTGTACGTCACACACATAGTTGATCGTATAAATGAAGGCACATATTCGGGTTGTGGAGGGGCCAGCCTGACCAATATGGAGTACCCAGACGGCACGTTATTTATTTATTGGTGTTTAAGGTCACATACTTATGCACAATGGCTAACACGGTACGTATTATTTAGATAAGAGGTTGCGACACGACTGCTATGTCTATTTTATTTATTCACTAATAAATTTGAAATAAATTTGGAGTTTTGGTTTTACTATAATCCCGACTGACTGATATCCCAACTGCATCATCAGCGTATGCTTTGATGGTGGAATTTGGAATATCAGGCATTCGGTACTTGAGCCAACACAGTCGGGGCAAAGCCCTCACCGTCCACCTAATAGATCATCTTCGTGACACGCCCACAGTGTGCAAAACGACATTCCGTCGATTTCTCGTACTCGAATACAAATTTTCAAAGAAAAGCACACTTGTTGGTGAACATGGAGAAAATATTGAGATTATATTATTTTTTTGGTTTTTGAGAATGTTGCATTGATTGAGTTTTTCTCAGTTTCAAATTCAATAATGTAATGCATCAATAGTTCATTAATCACATTTTTCTGTGACTGAAAATATCAAACAGGTCTTAAAATGTGATGTGTGAATTCCGAGTGGCATTGGATCGAACTAATGATGGGTAATTTCCGTGATCAGCTTTGTTGTTTGTAGAATTTTCTGCCGATCAATACGATTTTCTCCTTAAAAACTTCATATAACTAGAATCTTATTATCCATTCATTGAATGATGGTTTTCTGTGTCGAGCAAATCCTATAACTGGAGATGGGTGGTATTTCTGGTTCGGTTCCGGTTTGGGGGGCAACCGGAAAGCCGAACTGCAAGATCCAGCATAATTCGGTCAAACGGTTTTCTGTATTTGTTCATAAACTGATCAATGTACCTCACTGGGAGGAACTGGACAAGTGACCCGAAAGGGCTCTCAACACTTACTCTATTTGGGAGAGGGGCAAATACGTGGTGTTCTCAATGTCATGTTTTCTCCCTTATTGACTCGCACTCCACCGGGCTCTGACTCCACCGGGCTCGGACTCCACCGGACGAGTCAATAAGGGAGAAAATCTGAAAATGAGAATGCAGCATCGATTATATAACCTTTATGAATGTATTTCCCTAATTTATGTGTTATTCTGTCTCAATAGGTTCAGCAACTGGTCCCCTTAGAACCCCCAAGAGTGTTCAAAGGGAGAGGCTGAACCCAATGGAGATATTTACAGACAGTTCGTTTTGTGCTGAGTGGTATCGACAAGCTATTGCGGTTTTAACAAATTCAGAAGACTGGAGTTTTGTTTGCTATTCATGTTCTCAACACACGTTGTTCATGTTGTTAACACAAAAACTGAACTGAAACCGAGTTTTTTTCCTGAAACCGAACCAAATCTGACAACACAAAACCTCCCACCTTTACCTACTACGTGAGGGGCAACAAGGGTGTAGATATTGTATTCAGGTGCGTGTGTGAGCACAGTGATCTATAAATTAGACGATACTAGAGAAATAAGCGACGCAATATGCATCGCTCAATTTTTTCGGAAATTTCATGGTCTCGACTCCTCATGTTAATTAATCAATTATTAAGGAACCAGAGGTACCTGGCGAAAACCACCAAGCAGCGCCCAGTAACTGTCAGACTCTCCAACTTTGTAACACGAGACGACCAGAGTTAACAGGCAATTTCATCATGGTACAGAGCGCCGCCATGCCTCAGTGTGGGCAATTACGCAGGGCTGGGGAGAAAAAATGTGTGAACCGGGGTTAATTCTGTGACGGTCCCCTTTCGACAGGCACGAACAATGATAGACGGTAGGTGACAGCAATTCTCTTCCTAACAAAATTGTGAAATCAGTTATTATTAAATGGAGACTTCTGGCGGCTTTGGAGATGAAAAATCACGTCATTTCTTGGCAGTCAAAATAACGTTTTAAGTTTCAAATTTGCACGTTCATCAGTGAGTATCCAGTAACCTAGAGTTATAACGTTTAGCAGGGACCGATCAGGACTATTTAAAATACGCTCTAGCCTCGGAGCCTATTTTTTCAATTCATGCGCCAGATTTCAATTTACGGAGTCACACTGCAAGTATGTAATAGCTCTCATCATTTTCATTTAGTACGCTATAGCAAACATTAATCTTCACTGTGGTTTCTTATCAAGTCTTGGCTGCCTATTTAGGCAGCCAAGACTTGATCAGAAACCACAGGGAAGATTAATGCTTGGTAATTAAGACTTGAAGTATTAACTTAAGCACTCTACAACAATGATAAATGATAATCATATATATAATACATGTAAGAGTGTCTCTCTCGATTATCCATCGAAAGAATATCAAAATATGATCTGAGAAGTTACGCGCCAACTGAGAAGCCTATTTCTGAGATTTAAGAGCCAGGTCCTGATGTTTCAGAACCAAATACGCACTGGCGCATGCCCAGGTCGGTCCCTGGTTTAGCGGCATAATTCTTGAAGTCATAACTTTGTTACGTCAAGTCGATTTAACAGAGTTAACGTTATCACTTCAAGAATCACGCAGTCCATAATTACAACCGTTGGTCTAGAGCAGAGTTCCATTCGGAAAACAGCCTCCTTCTTGACTGTTGGCACAGGAGTCAGAACTTGGGGGAGGAGGGCGGGACAGGCCTCTTGACCCACGAAACCTGGACTCCTAGGCCAAGCCCGGGCTACCCATATTTCATGGCCCCGGGGTTACTACCCGGGCCCCCACCCTCTCCCCGATCCTGGAATTTCGTGCCATGCCCAAGTGAACAGCGTAGATGGCGCGGGTCACGGTCGACCTTTTGGTTTAAAGTCAAATGCTCCAATGCGCCACCCTTCATATGCCAACATTTTTACTAAAATTTTCACCAATTGGCGAAACCACAACTTTCAAAATAAAATGACGGTCAGTTACCCGGGCACATTGTCGGAAAAATTTAACTTCCGTACCACCATGTCTGAAAATATTGAGACCCTAATTTTCTCGCCTCGATGCATTTTGACTTTATCGGGGGTGACCTTGACCTTGAAATTGTGACCTTGACCTTGACCTTTTATTTCGAAAACGGCTGGGCCAATCGGGCTAAAATTTCATATGTGCGGGTATATTGACCCGTCGATCATTTTGACTTTATCGGGGTGCCCGCGCGGGGTGACCTTGACCTTGAAATTGGTGACCTTGACCTTTCAATTTCGAAACGGTTGGGCCGATCGGTCTAAAATTTCATATGTGCGGGTATATTGACCCATCGACCATTTTGACTTTATCTGGGTGCCCGCGCGGGTGACCTTGACCATGAAATTGGTGACCGTGACCTTTTATTTCCAAAACGGCTGATATAACCATCTTCTCCCGGGCAACGCCGGGTATCACCCTCTAGTATACATATAAAGTAAGTGTTTCTGTGAATGTAATACTTAAAGTTAGTTTCTATAGAGGAACGGTCCATTCCCCCAATCAAACACGTATGGCTTGGGTACGATCTAGGATCACACCTGGAGCTAATACTATAAAACTTTTTACAAAGGTATTTTCTGAAATTGTATTCTAAACCTATTAATATAACTGACTAAAATGAATCATTAGCATTTTCAAAGATGTGGCAATTTGCCAACTGGCAAATTGCCACATCTTTGAAAATGCTAGTGGTTCATTTAAACCCAAAGTCACAACTAGAAAATACAATTCTAGAAAAAAACAGTTGTAAAAATTTTATAGTATTGGCCTCCGGATCTAAACAGCAGTCTCTGGGCGCCGTCTGTGTGTCTAGTTGGATGTACACCTTACAACACCCCCTGAATAACAATATGTAGAAAAAAGACTTGGTATACCATACTAGGGTCACCTCTTTTTGCCTCTTTTCACCTCCAATACATTATTTTATTATGAAAGATGAATGCGGGTTATCGACCACAGGGGTGCCATTGAGCATGCCCGTGCTTGAAACTGGTATTGCTGGGCTCCCGACAACCCAAATAGGGCACTCCAGCCGTTCATTTGAACGACCAACTGTTGTATGTGACATAAGTTTAAATATCAAGTTTCGTCTCATAAAAAAGATATCAAAGCTTGCAGGTGAGGTCCAAGACTCCAATCCAGACGAAAAATGTCCCGATAAGAAAAAAATGTTTGGGTGGTGGGAGGGGAAATCCTTACACTCCCCCTTCTTTTCATCCATGTTTACTTACAGTGGATTTCGAAAACCAGTTTGACTGCACTCGACATTTCTAGCAGTTAAAAATAACACGACGAGACAATGGTTTATTCTACTCTTAATTGGAAGCTTAACATCATTTAAGAGATAATGTAACATAATTTCTCAACTTCCTGATGGAGACTCCCTTGACTCCCAAGTCTACTAATATGCTAATGGTAAGAAAATTGAATCGTATGTTTTATGGAACAAATCAAAAGATACAGTTCACGTCTTCAGACTGGATCAGCTGAAGTGACAGACGGGGAGGTTTCGACAAACGTTACAGCTTCCAGGGGCCAATACTATACAACTTTTACAATTGTATTTTCTAGAATTGTATTTTCTACCTATTAATAAAACTGACTAAAATGAATCATTAGCATTTTAAAAGATATGGCAATTTGCCAACTGGCAAATTGCCAGATCTTTGAAAATTCCAATGGTTCATTTCAACCCATTTAAATCCATTTAAAGTCATAACTACAAAATAAAATTCTAGAAAATACAATTGTAAAAGTTTTATAGTATTGCTCCCTGATGGACTAACAAAAATGATTATCATAAAAAACTCTTGGAGTAATCAAAAATAAAGACAAACTGTCTTGAATTCAATAAATTAATTTCAAGCATTGCCGTCAGCCAGACCAAGAACACCCAAACATTAAGTAAACGTACAAGAAATACAACAAAATACTTTTATTTATTTATTTATTTATTTATTTATTTATTTATTTATTTATTTATTTATTTATTTATTGGAATTTAACGACACTTTTGGCAGCTAGGGTCACGTCGTGTCGGAACAAACATTCATCTGAATTATATCGAAACGGCAGCAAAACATGACAAATAATATAACGTACAGATTATTAATAGAGTAAATCGACCTGGGTCGTAGAATTCCGGTGTCGAGTTGAGGAGACCAGATCATCCGGATTAAACACGGCGCCCGGGGATGTGGCGACGGGGAGGGGGCGGTGTGTGTGTGGGGGGCGGTCTCCCCCCCCCCCCCCCCCCCCCCACCCCCAGCTAGGCATATTTTTTTTCAATTCCGAGGTCAAGAATCAAATAGTTGGAAATTCAATAAATTAACATTGTTCATGAAAAATATTAAAATTCCAACTGATGATGAGAAATTTTGATCTTTTATTTCCAACTGGAAACTTGAGTTTCAAATTTCCTACTCTAAAACTGACATGGCCTCAAAATTTCGACTCTGACATCAGTCCGGTAAATTTTTTGACCCAGACACATTAAAAATGATGCTGTTTCTGTTTCAGGACTAGTGAAAATTTTCAGAAGGGTTCATAACCCTTTACCCAAAGCAGACGATTTCAAAATTCATTATTTTAAATATAATTTTTTTTAATTTTTTTTTCAAATTTTAACAAAACCATATCATGTGACCCTCTTTAGAACGAGCTCGACGAGCTCGTTCCAAAGAGGGATCACATGATATGGTTTTGTTGAAATTTTTCGAAAAATAATATTTTTTCAGCAACTGTATTTGCATATTACGTGGGCGGATGCGGGCGATTCGTTGGGTAAAGGGTTAAAAGATATCACCCAGCGCTGCAGTGCAACCACCTATCGAAACCACCCACAGTTGGAATTTACACCGCTGGCACCCCCACCCCCAGCTGAAACCCTTTAGCCACATCCCTGACGGCGCCTCAGCTGTCGTATTTGATCTGATTGATCTGATCCCGTTTACGAGACGAAATGTGGCAAACCAGACTGAGTGATTGTTATAATAGTTCCATTATGATATGATAACGGATATTTAAAAAATGAATATGACACATGAGTTGTGAACAAAAAAGGAAATTATACAGAGGATTCATCTATGAGCTTGTTCCAATGTCGTGAAATGTCGACGCTTCTATCCTATTTGTGGTAACAGCTTTGTGTCCTTAGGTAAAACACTTAATCTCCACTGCCCACTTAAGGGCACTGTATCGGCGCGTGTTCTGTGGCATACCGTACGTCGACGGTGCATTCAGCCGCTGCTGACCCCGCTTCCGCAGAGTTAGTACGTTGGGGAGTCTGCGTACGCCGCTACTGAGTTATTCATTCCGGATAGTCCGGTTTCCCGATACGTAAACTGTTTGACACGATGTGACCCTTAGATGTTGAAAGTGCCGTTAAACCGCAATAAAACAAATAAAACAAACGAACGGAGAGCGAATGGACAAACTCTAATATTTCCGGCAGTTATTAAAGATGCAGCGCCTCGCTGCGTGCCAACTGTGGCCCGCGGAGACGCCATGTGTCACTAGGTTCCGTTGGAAGATTTATTTTCTCTATCCAACAAGGGGGGGGGAGGGGGTTGCGGAAAAATATTGCGTGAACATAGGTGGGGGTTGGTGGGTGATCAAGTGCCAAAAAAATGTGTGTAAAAAGTTAATGTCATTTTTCTCATTTTACACTATAATGGCGTCTTTTGTGTCCCAAACAGTAACAAAATGTCACCAATTGACCATAAAAGGCTATCTACAGTACGCGGAGAGTGGATTGTAACTAAATCACCCGCGAAGTGGAGTTATCACCCAAGCTATAACTTCCAAATTGTGTACATATCGACAAATAGCACAAGCACTGTTTCAGCCAATGGACCTCCGGGTTTAACCCGGAGGTCTATTGGCTGAAACTTTACTTGTGCTGCTTATGCTTTGCAACAAATTTGCAATTATTGCTTGGGTGGAATCTCCACTCTGTGGGTGATTTAGTGATAATACACTCTCCACGTACTGCAGACGCATTAATAACAACAGTTACCACCTAAATATGAACAATATTGGAGAATTTCATCAAAAACTGATTTGAGGGTGGGGTGGGTGTCCAAAATATTCTTTCAAATGAAGTATAGTATATATAATACTGTATAATGAGTCATAATAGCCAGGTGGAATTGGTTTTTCAAAATGAAAAAATTGAAAATATTAACTTTTATTTCAACAAAAAACAAAAAAAGTCCGATTTAACAAAATCAAAAAAGTCTTCTTTTTTATAGCTATCCTGCTATGCAGTTGCCATGACAAAGACAAAAAGACAAAGTTTGCTCTTCTTGAGTCAGAACAAAAACAAGTTCACTTTTACGAACCCAATATTTGCAGCATATACACGGTTACGGTATAAGCAGCAGTGAATTAATTATGGGCACAGTGCTCACATATGCATGTAGTTGCCATGATTTACAGAAACTAGACTATTTGAAGTGTATATCACTGCACATCAGTATATCAAAATTAGGAAAAAGCTTATTTAAATTTGATTTCAAATCAAAGGTTTGTGGGAAAAAGAATAATTGAGTTTCATTTGCAAGGTAAACACCGAGAAACTGGATTTGTAAGAATGTTAACCCAGACATTTAGTTTGTCTGGTCGGGTTTGATTGGGGTTTCACATCGCTTTCAACAACTATGACTATATGGTGCCGATATCACAACGTTGTTAGTTCTCACGATGAAGGTATACTTACATAAACAGATCCACTGGATGGCCTAAGGAATCCACCAACCAGTGGGGAGGAACTAACAAGCTCATCCACACAAAGACCTCATTATAAGGATAAAACAAATTCCATAGAATTTGCTACATTAAGATAGTAAAATGTTTATATGAACAGCCAGGTCATTGCTGCTGTACATTAACAACCTGGCTAATACAGTACGTGGAGAGTGGATTGTAACTATATCACCCGCGGAGTGGCGTTATCACCCAAGTTATAACTTTCAAATTTTGTTCACATCGACAAAAAAAACACAAAAAACACAAGCAATGTTTCAGCCAATTGACCTCCGGGTTTAACCCGGAGGTCTATTGGCTGTAACTTTGTTTGTTTTGGTTATGCTTTGTAACAAATTTGCAATTATTTCTTGGGTGGACTCTCCACTATGCAGGTGATTTATTGATAATACACTCTCCACGTACTGTAAATGTGGACCTCTATTATACCCGGACCCACACAAGGTTCAAGCTATACAGTAATGTGTCTTTGTGAACTGATGTGAATCTGGTAAGTCTTGAAAAATGCATCTGATATAGTAAATGGAAAATATCATTTTATGATATAAAAATATGCATTGGATCAGAGTGCATTAGGTGTTTCGAGTTGGTGTTCGAGTGCCGAAGTTTTATATATAAAATGTATGAAAAGGGGGTGGGACCCCAAACATATGGACAAAATATTCAGGAAAGGATGGGTGGGTCAAGAAATCTGCAAAATAAAAATTTCCACCTATGTTCAAGCATTTTTGTCTGACCCTCCCCACCCCCTATATTCAATACCATAAAACTGTATATACAGTTAAAAAAACTGGAAGTCCTGTCATGAAATGCGCGCAAATAGCACTTTGATCTGCGCGTTAATCTACGCGTTATAACCATAGTAAGGCTATCAAATCCTGTACATATGGCCTGTGCACAAGCAATGTTTCAGCCAATGGACCTCCGGGTAACCCGGAGGTCCATAGGCAGAAACATTGCCTGTGTTTGCTATGAGTAACCAGAAGAACCTGCCGTGGTTTGGATGACATTCGATATGGCAATTGCGCGCAATTCCTACGCGCAATTAAGCCTAGATAAGCGCACAGTTCGTGACAGGACTTCTAGTTTTAACTGTACACGACTAACTTGAAATGGCTTTCGATGAGTCAAACATTATTCCCAGTGGCACAGACAAATATTCCATTACAATATAATTTCTAAAAATCTGACACAAAGTTAAATCAATTTAATATCGCCCACAGGACTTGTACGCCGTGAACTCGACATTATTTGCGGTAATATGTCAGTTCGACCAAAAAAGGTATTTATCCAGAGAAAATTGTCTTAATTTCTAAGATAGAATTTCCGCCCGGAAGAAATTAAACCTAATCGTTTCACATAACTGTCCGGACAAAACGCTTTGAAAAAATCGTAACGGTCATGATAATGGAAGAACAGTGTTGTATTGTTATAATGTACAGATGCTAGAGTGGATAGTCGGGAGGTTGAGCTATCTTAACACTTTTGGTGCAGAGATCTATTCTAAAAATTTCTGTTCTGTTTATTGACATATTTCAAATCTTGTAAAGAAGACGTACAGTTGAAACAAGAAGTCGGGGGCGCGGTGGCTCAGTTGGTAGAGGTGCAGGCTGCAAGCCGAGAGGTCCTCGGTTCGAATCCCACCTGCGGCAACCGCGTTGTATCCTTGGGCAATACCCTTCAGCCCCCCCCCCCCCCCCTCCCCATTGCCCACGTGGGGGCATGGTGGCGTTGTGTACTAAGGCGTACTGCACGTCGATGGTGCACCGCACCTGTCTCCAACCAATGCTAACCCTCCTTATGCGGAGTCAGTATGTTGGAGAGCTGGCAGTTGCTCGCCGTTGCTCGGTGGTTCTCTCCGGCATCCTCCACCCATAAAACTGTCGCGGTCATGATTAGCCATTGTGCAGAAATATATGACCTTAAACACCAAAAATAAATATGAAACAAGAAGTCCTGCCACAATCAGCACAGAAAATGTTCGTTAGTTAATGCGCTCTTTACTGCGTTTACTGCGTTTGCGGTGTGCAATGTAAATGTGATGCGCATTTAGTGAGGTCGGTAGTGAAATCACGAACTGAACCAATCAAACAGAAAGAAAATATTGAGACAACAGTTTGTGGAGAGATCCTGCCGTGCTTTGGATGCCATTCGATATGGCAATTGCGCGCAATTCCTACGCGCAATTAAGCCAAGATAAGCGCACAATTCGTGACAAGACTTCTAGTTTTAACTGTAAGTACACAGTACAGATGTGCCCCCCCCCCCCCCCCCCCCCCCAGCCACGCTTTAATTAACGGATTAATCAGGATTAATTGTCTTGTGCAGGGACACAGCGCAGGTGGCGAGGGTCAGAAAACCAACCGCCGACCAATGTGCCACCGAGCTCCCAATGTTGTTCGTAAAAGCTGTACCAGGTGGTGAATAAGCATTTCTGTCTAGATAACGACATGCGGTAAAAACGTCCAGAAAAAGACAATTAAGGATACTAACGTTTGAAGGAGGTCCCCATGTGTATAGCTGACTTGGAGTATACTTGATAACATTTCTTTAATGCCAGTAAAAGGTGCAATAAAAAAAGCAAATACTTCACAAATCCCTTCAGGGAATTAACTGCCATAGATAGTAATGCTGAGAATACGTCTGATACTTGGAACCCAACCATCTGGATCAAGTTTCGTACTCCCCAAGGTATAGAGACTACCACACAATTTTAATGACTCATACTTAGAAGAGGGATATGAAAAATATTTCCACTGGCATGCAAGGGCGTGGCGAAGACGGAGGATGTAAATCCGATTTGTCCCGACTGTGACGACTAAAGTTCAGACTGATAAAATATTCCAGCTACATCATCAAGGCATGCCTTCTAAACCTAACCTAACCCTAACCCTTCGACGAAAGCATGCCTTGATGATGCAGCTGGAATATTTGTAAGTCGAGATTAATGTATATATTTATCAGGGTTTAACGACACTTTAGACTGCCATGGTCACCTCGTGTCGTAGAGGTTTATGGGTGGAGGAAACCGGAATATCCAGAGAGAAGCGCCGAGCAACGACGAGCAGCTGTCCGACCCCCAACGTACTAACTCCACACAAGTAGGGCTAGCATTGGTTGAAGAAAAGTGTACCATCGCCGTGCAGTACGCCTTCGAAGAACACAGTGCTACAATGCTCCCACATGGGAAATCGGGATTAAGTGCCTTGCCCAATGACCTAACTTAGGCGGGGGTCGAACCGTGGACCATTCGGTTTGTAGTCTACAACAGCATACCATAGTAAATATTTTTCAATGAATAATTGCAAAATTATAAGATTATGTTACAGAACTTAATATAACAAGTTCTGATGCATTTCTTAATATAATTATAACAAGTTTTGATGCGTTTCTTAATATAATTAATTCCTGTAATACATTTGCTAATAATTTTGCGATTATTCATTGTAAAGCACCGTTGACTCTCAAGATCTCTTGGAATTTTATTTGTGAATAAATAAAATAACAAGAAAAATGTTACTAAGGTAACACATGCCCCCTCCCCCCCCACGCCTTGTGACCTTCACCTTGCAGATGCGGTGGAAACTATTATACGCGACACACCTTCTGACTGTCCTTAACATTTGTAAAAAGTTTAACAACTGTACTATGATTCGTTTCTGAGTTATGACTGAGACACGAATATTGACCGATTTTTAGTGTGACCTTGAAATGTGACCTTGAACTTGAAGGTACGAAACGGCTATGGTGTGTGATACATCCTCCCATGGTCCTTTATAATTGTGTGAAGTTTGATGACTGCGGCCCTAACCGTGTTCAGTGTGACCTTGAAATGTGGCCTTGACCTTACGGACCTGGCTGTGGTGCGCGACGCATCCACCCATTGTCCTTTATAATTGAGCGATGTTAGATGATTGTAGCCCTAATAGTTTTGGAGTTATGCTTGAGACACGATTTGTGACCCTGAACATATGAAGGTCAATTGTGACCTGCACCTTGCAGATGCGGCGGAAACTATTACACGCGACACACCTTCTGACTGTTCTTAACATTTGTAAAAAGTTTAACAATTGTACTATGATTCGTTTCTGAGTTATGGCTGAGGCACGAATATTGATCAATTTTTAGTGTGACCTTGAAATGTGACCTTGACCTTGAAGGTACGAACCCGGCTATGGTGTGTGGCACATCCTCCCATGGTCAGTTATAATTGTGTGAAGTTTGATGACTGGGGCCCTGACCGTTTTCGAGTTATTGGCTCGGAGACACACACAGACACACACAGACACACACACACACACACACACACGGACACACGGACGGACACACGACGGACATACGGACACACGCACACTTCAATCACTATATGCCACCCGACTTAAGTCGGGGGGCATAAAAATTGGTGACGCAATTTCTTATTCAGTTACCACTCCGAGTTGGTCATACGGGACCTCCGACTGCCAGAATCGTCTACGACTGTTCACATTTGTATATGACCGATTGGATGTGTGATATAAGACCAAGTATCAAACTTAATCTGATAAGATACAAGCTAGAATAAATCGATATCAAAAACTCTAATCTAGACAAACATGTCTCGACTGGATAAGTAGTTGGAGGTGTCACTCCCAAAGCGGCCTGCGTGTCTCCCCAGCTGACATGAAGTAACACGTCCTTTACATAACAACAATACTTAAATAGAGTGGCGATAAAACAGCTGGGAAAATATACACCTGGAACTTAATTAACCCTTTACCTAACAAGAAAAGCAGACGACAGCGCTATTGTCAAAAATCGCTAATTTATTTTTTCATTATTTTTTTTATTTTTTTTTGGTATCAAAAACATAGGTTATGAGCCCTCACTGGAACGAGCTCGACGAGCTCGTTCCAACGAGGGATCATAACCTATGTTTTTGAGACAAAAAATGAAAATTAACTGGCGATTTTTGAGATTAGCGCTGGCCGGTTTTGGCCGTTACGTCGGATAAAGGGTTAAGCACCCCCTGTTTTTTTTCGCAGTGGTGTTAATAGAAACTGTCATTACTTTCATGCTATCTTTCAGACGGCCAAAAGTGATTGTTCGCGGAAGGAATGGTCTATTGACAAAGGAAAGACATCACAATGATGAAAATATGCAGTATTTTAATGGCCCTAATTAGACATATCTGTCACTAATGTTTTGAAGGAAAATAGTATGGTGCTGGAACGGTCCATGATGAAACAATTCCAGTAATAACTAACAAAAAATGTAACTTGTGGATCTCCTGAACACAATAGCAGCGTCTGAAGTCAGTGACGAGTGTATCCACCACGTGCACGGACGACAGCCTGAACCCTCCCCCTAAAGCTACCAGTGAGCTTTCGGTTACGGTCCAGGAGCAACTGCTGCCACTCCTCGTGCAATACAGCTTCCAAATCGGTCCAGTTCTGTACAGGCGGATCCCTTGCTTGCACACGACGTCCACGAAAGTCGCAGATGTGTTCTAGGGGATTCAAATCGGGGCTCATTGCTGGCCAAGGTGGTGCTGTAAAAGCGTTGATCTGGAGGAATGCTCTCATAGAATGGGAACGATGTGGCCTTGCATTGTCGTCCATGAATACAGAGAGAATCCAGCGGGTGGATTGTTAAAATGAGGCAGACAACCGGATTGAGAATGTCCCGGATGTAATGATGACCATTGAGATTCCCACGTACAGTCACCATATCAAGTTTACAATCATGAGAGAGGCATCCCTAGATCATTACTGATCCTGCACCATACGAAACAGTAGGTCTGGTGTTCCTGGGCACGTAAGCAGTATTCCTATGCCTCCACACTCTCATACGACCATCTGTGACGTGAAGCAGGAATCTACTCTCGTCAGACCAATGGACTCTCCTCCACGTCCTGAGATTCCAATGTTGTCTTGCCATAGACCACTCCAAACGTCGTTTTTGATGCTAATCGGACAGATCTGGACGCTTGAAGACCCTTTGGGACCTCATATCCGGTGCTTTGAAACGTTTTCGTACAGTTCTGTTGCACAAACGCCTGTTGGGGAGCCAGAAGTGTTTCAAAACCCCACTTGAAGGAAAGAATCCACGCCTAACGAGGCGTGTCAGACTCCGATCTTCCCGGGGAGAGGGTTTTGGGGTTGTCATGTCCATGGTCGGTCCTTAACATCATTGGTTTGTTGATGTTTTCGGACAAGTCTGCTGATGACAGAATGACTATAGCCAAGTTGCCTTCCAATAGCTTTGAATGACATACTTGTTGTATGCATGCCAACGATTTGCCATCTTAGTGCCTCTGACAGTCTCCTCCTTGCCATGTCAACATTTATTGATAAAAGAGGTGACAAATTTTCTTGTTTTATACCCAGATATTGCATGTGGATGATAGTGTTTCTTGTGACATTCATGGGAAGCATGCTTCACGTGGACGAGGGGATGTGTTTGGGGTACGCTATCAACCAGAAACATCATGTTTCACGGGATGAAATGTACTACAAGACATAGCAATCATTAAAACATAATAATCAGTAACAGCAACTTCACTGTCATGAAACATTTCAGGAAGTGCTTAATTAAGTTCCAGGTGTATACATCCCAACAAAAAATTGTCAGTTTTACAGCACTGAAAATAGTAATGAATCATTGTGTTTTCTGGGATTCAGAATGACAAGAATCGCAACGAGTGTGGGTGTTTGGGATCTTTTACACAGGGCAGCTCCCTATCTTCATGCTGTGCCCCGATTACTTATTTATTTATTCGTGTTTAAGGTCACCTGCTTCTGCACAATGGCTACTCGTGAAGCCAAGCTCAATTAATCCTTTATACCCGCCTAGATTAGAAGGGCAGTTAATGACGGGAAGTTGGATGTATTGTATCTGGACATGGCTGAAACGTATATAAATTATACTTTGACGCCGGTTTTGGTAAGTTTCATCAAAATTATCAGACTAATTTGGCACTCGGGTACGTACGTACATAGTCACGCCCCCATTAATAATAACGGAAACAAACGGATCAGAACCTAGTGCAAGCTCTTAACCTTTTACCTAACCTGAAAAGCAGACGACACTTGCAAAAATAATTATTGAATAACTAATTTTTTTTCATTTCTTGTCACAAAAACATAGGTTATGACCCCTGGTTGGAACGAGCTCGACGAGCTCGACGAGCTCGTTCCAACGAGGGGTCATAACCTATGTTTTTGAGACAAAAAATTAAAAAAATAATGAAAATTAAGTGCGGATTTTTGAGAATAGCGCTGGCCGGTTTTGGCCGTTACGTTAGGTAAAGGGTTAAATGTTATTACATTTTCAACACAAATCATATTTGCTTCAAAAGAAAGGCAATCGGCATTTTTTATGGTCGAGTAGAAACCAGAATAATGTTTCGAACAGAGATCGCACAATTAAAAGAAGTTTTCAGTCCTTGCGATGGGCACAAGAATGTTGAACAACCCGCGCTCAGTACTCAGATAGCCTGCATATCTTCAAAAAAGGATTTCCACTTAACGATAATTGTGCCCAAACTGCATATTATTCTGCAATGCCCACGCATAAATTATATGTGCGAAATACAAGCGCTGATCATACTGAGTGCAACATAAACCACAAAGAAAAATCGTGAGTTGAAATAAAAAAGCTACGACACAGCCGGCGGGGACTTGAGGACGCCCGATTTTCCACAGACATGCTGCAAAGAGTAAACAAAGTGGGAGCATATAACTGATTACAAACCTACAGACATACCTACAGTTAAAACTAGAAATCCTGTCCCGAACTGTGCGCTTATCTAGGCTTAATTGCGCGTAGGAATTGCGCACAATTGTCATATCGAATGGCAACCAAAGCACGGCAGTTTCTTCTGGTTACTCATAGCAAACATAGGCAATGTTTCTGCCATTGAACCTCCTGGTTAACCGGGGGTCCATTGGCTGAAATCATGCACGCAAATGCCATAACAGAATTTGATAGCCTTACTATGGTTATAACGCGTAGATTAACGCACAGATCGACGTGCTATTTGTGCGCATTTCATGACAGGACTTCTAGTTTCAACTGTGCAGTACGACGGCCGTGGACTGCTCACTTTCCACGCGTGGGCAATGTTTTCACGGACGCAATAATATTAAATTCCAAAAACTGGTTATAGGAATACTCATAAAAAAACAACCCGGTGCTTCATTAATTAAAACTTTGCTGATGATTTTTCTTACAAGGTAAACGCATGCGTGAACATCGCCGCCCACGCGTGGATTACGATCAGTTCACGGCGACTGTGCTGTATAATATATTATCTACAAATATGAACAAATTTGGGACAATAAAGTCTATCTCAGGCTGATTCGATCTATTTTTTCTGCATCAGCCATCTGTTAACCCAAACACTAGTATTTGTACATGTGCAGGGGCCTAGCTAGGCTAAATAAAGGTGGGGACAAAATAGGAAGCTGACAAATATTTCCTCCCACCTCCTTTTATCTCGCACGTGGTTACGAGTGTGTAACCACAATAGATTAAGGCTCAGGATCTTCCCCTGGAAAAACAGTTAAATTTCCATGCCAATTGCGGCACATTGGGAACTTGTTGAAGGCTTTAATACCCAGAAAACAATATGACCACAGAAATATCCGAGTAAGAGTACATGACCCCCCCCCCCCTCCCCCCCCCCCCCCCCCCCCAATCATCCCCATCTCATTCCTAGGTCGCTGTACATTTGGTGATGTAAGATAAAAATACTTGATGTTGCATGAAAGAACGTTGTCATTTTTCTAAAGGAATAAATTATTAGCGAACCCCCCCCCCCCCCCCCCCGCCCACCTCCCTCGTATACAGTACGTGCAGAGTGTATTATCACTAAATCACCCGCGGAGTGGAGATTCCACCCAAGCAATAATTGCAAATTTGTTGCAAAGCATAAAAAGCACAAGCAAAGTTCCAGCCAATGGACCTCCGGGTTAAACCCGGAGCTCCATTGGCTGAAACATTGCTTGTGTTGTTTGTCCATTTTACACAATTTTAAAGTGATATTTTGGGTGATAACCCCACTCCGCGGGTGATTTTATTACAATCCACTCTCCACGTACTGTGTGTACACACGTTTTTAACACCTTTCGCTGGAGAAGACCGGAGAATTAATAAAGTGACATTTATGTGGATCCATTTCTATTTCTTCAGCCTGCCTAGGGAACGCAGCACCCTGCCTAGGAAACGCAGCACCCAGGGAACGCAGCACCCTGCCCAGGGAACGCAGAACCCTGCCTAGGGATCGCAGCACCCTGCCTAGGGAATGCAGGGGATCAGTGGTTACAACATTGTACTTCAAACCGAAAAGACAGGTCCCTGGTTCGATACCCACGAGAGGGAACTGTAGTGTGTCCTGTGACAAAGCACATAATCCTGAATGCCCACGTGGGAGCACTGTGGCGCTGTGTACTAAGGCGTATTGTACCTCAATGGTACACTTGTCTTCAACCAATGCTAACCCTGCTTGCGTGGAGTTTGTACGTTCGGGAGTCTGACAGTTGTTGGGCGCTGCTTTGTGGTTTTCACCGGGTACCCCGGCTTCCTCCACCCGTGAAACTGTGACCCTGGCTGTCGAAAGTGTCGTTTAACCCAATAAAACAATGTTCCACATTGCCGAACCATGGAAGATCCGGTTCGGTTTTGTGCCCCAACCCCATTCACTCACGCAAGCACAAGCCTGGAAATGAAGAGCTCATATCGTCACCCCGTTAACAAGTTACGTTATATAACTTCTTGGTAACCTGTAGGAAAACAAGAGGCCCCACGGGGCCTGAAGCGCTCATCTTGTACAGAACACAATTTAAACAGAGTCCAAGAATGAGTCTACATTAAGCAAGCCATCTCCATAGGCTACACTGTCAATCCTTGAGTCACTCAGGAGTGACAAAAATAATCTGGGCATCATTCCTTTTCTTCAGTTGATCATAAGTAAAATGTAGAGCTCCCCTATGAAGCCCCTTGATACAACCAATGTGGATTAATCTTAGTAGCTCTAGAGGGTACTGAATACAAAATTTTTAATTCTTCAGCAAAATGGCCAATTCCGGCTCCCATAGAGAGCCCAAATATTAACCCAGGCTCTTGATTTGAACACAGTTAAATCTTACTTCCCTAGAAATGTTATGTACCGAATATGAAAGCATTCTGACAGTTGGATCTGAAGAAGAGAAATTGTAAAGAAATTTCTTCGAATTGCACTAAGTTCAAATTTGGGCTACCATAGCGAGCCCAAATATTGACCTATGGATCCGATTTGAACAAACTTGAATCTGACCCCCCCCCCCCTCCCTAGAGATGTTGTATACCAAATGTGAAAGCATTCTGACAAGTGAATCCGAAGAAGAAGATTTTTGAAGAAATTCCCTCATATTGTACTAAGTTAAATTTCATGTTCCCATATGGAGCCCAAATATTAACCTAGGCACTCGAATTGAACAACCTGGAATCTGACCCCCCGAGAGATGTTGTATACCAAATATAAAAGCATTACGACTGGTGGATCTGAAGAAGAAGATTTTTAAAGAAATTTTCTCATATTGCACTAAGTAAAAATTTGGGCTACCATAGTGAGCCCAAATATATACCTAGGGATTTGATTTGAACAAACTTGAATCTGACCCCCATAGAGATGTTGCATACCAAATATTAAAGCGTTCTGACTGATGGATCTGAAGAAGAAGATTTTTTTAAATTACCCTCCATATTAAACAAAGATAAAATTTGGGCTTCCGTAGGAAGCCCAAATATTAACTTAGGGACTTGGTTTGAACAATCTAGAATCTGACCCAAATAACAATGATGTATACCAAATATTAAAAGATTCTGACTGGTGGTTCTGAAGAAGAAGATTTTTAAAGAATATTCCCCATATTACCCTATGTTAAAACTTCGGGCTCCTGTAGAGAGCCCAAATATGAACCAATGAGCTTTATTTCAACAAACTTTTATCTGACCCCCCTATGAATGCTGTATACCAAATATCAAAAGATTCTGATGATTGGTTCTGGAGAAAAGATTTTTTTAAATTTTTGCAAATATGCTGACTCAGCATTTTTTCGATGCCCATTACAGAACACCCTAACATAACCGATGACAATTTTTTTTACCATTCAATTCTATTGGTCATAAGGATACTTCATACCAAATAAAAGCTCTCTGTTCCGTGGGGTTTGGGAAATATGGGCGTTTGAAAATATTTCTATTTTTAGCTCCCAGGGTTCCCATGGGGATGCGGGAATTTTTTTTTTCATGGGTCAAGTACTTATGACCCAATACTACCATAAACCAAATTTGGTTCATACCGGACCATCGGTTCAGAAAATAGAAATTTTGGGCGGGGCCAAAAATCTTACCCCTCCTATTACAAAGCCAAATATTACTTTACGAACATCGTTTGAACAAAATTGATTCTACACCTCATATGGAAGTTCCATAGCAAATATCAAGTCATTGTACACACTGGTTCTTGAGAAGAAGATTTTAAAAATATTTTGGAGCATTTTCCCCCACTCCCCCCCCCCCCCCCCCTATGGGGCTGGGCATACTGAGTTGAACAAAAATGAAATGCCCCTTTGGGACCATCACTCACACAAACTTTCACTAGAATTGGAGGAGAAGACCAAAACATGGTGTTGACGGACGACGGACGACGGACGACAGACGACGGACGACGGACGGGAAGCGATTAGATTAGCTCAGCTTGACTTTGTCAAGATGAGCTAAAAATTGTTGTGGTCCTTGTGCTTCCTTTTTCTCTGCTTTACTACATCGGTCATACTGTTTACGTCTTGATAGAATTTCCACCAAATTAAATAACTCAAACTAACGTGGGATCTAGCTTTGAAAATACTGGAAAACCTCCTCTCAAGAGAAAGCGCACGTGTTAAATGAACAGCTCAATTCCGTCTTCACCACGGACTTTGCCATCGTACAACGTGACACACCCGCAGAAGAAATCTCAAACAAAATATCTGAAGAAGGCGTCACAAAAAGGTATAAAAGGTTTGAGCACAAATAAAGCGTCAGGACTCGATGGCATCCCCAACATCGTCCTGAAGACTTGCGTCCATGACATATCGCCTGGTCTAGTTATTGCCCTTTAGAACGTGAATGCTACAAACTCCTAGAAGATATTATCTGTCTCCACCTCATGAACTAACTGAAAGGAAACAGCATCTCCGCTCTCCTAAATCATGGCTTTAAGAGTGGTCACTCCTATGTTACACAGCTTTTAACAACAACGTATGACAACTACAAACCGTTTGATGAAAATATCCAGACTGACTTTGTTGCCATATTAGAAATCTCTGAGGCATTTAATACCGTGCCCAGCTGTGCCACACATAAGTTACAAAAGAAAAAAGAAAATGAAACATTTTACAATGGCTAACAAGCTTCTTGATGAACAAAAATATGAGAGTAGTCATAGAAGGCAACTACTCGGAGGATATGCCAATCCTATCGGGTGTGCCACAAGGCACTGGCTTAGGACCGCTGCTGTTTCTATGTCACATCAATGACCTCTCAGAGAGCGTCATGTCGACAATATCTTCATTCCTTGATCATAGCTCTCCACTGAGAGCAAAACCCAAAAAGGAACAACCTCGTGCAGTGGTCGCACAGATGGGAACATGCGCTTCAACGCCACGAAATGCTATATTTGAAAAACAAAGGTACGAAACGAAAACCTAATAAGAACCAATTCGAATATGCAGCGGTTGTTGACATCCTTATCAACAAATACAGTTAAAACTAGACGTCCTGTCACGAACTGTGCGCTTATCTAGGCTTATTGTTTGTTTGTTTGTTGGTGGTTAATGTCACATATTTATGCACCATGGCTAATCGTGACACAACATGGAGATGAAGTCAAGTGTAGTCAATCGTTGATCTACATGTTGCCCATTTTAGAGGACTTTCAACCCAAGCATTGGTGACTGGGTCCTATTTTACTAGTAAAGCGAAACTGGTTTACCACAGTAAACAAGTGCTGCTTACTTCCCGGGGTTCCCACGGGGATATCTAGGCTTAATTGTTACCCGGAGGTCCATTGGCTGAAACATTGCTTGTGCACAGGTCATATGTACAGAATGTGATAGCCTTACTGTGGTCATAACGCGTACATTAACGAGCAGATCGACATGCTATTTGTGCGCATTTCATGACAGGACTTCTAGATTTAACTGTCGATATCAACGTAATCGAGAGGGTTCAACGGAAAGAAGAGAAGGACAAGTCACAAAAATGATGAAGGTACCAGGACTCCAGCAGCTGGCAGCTAAAACGAAACACATGTGACTTGACCAGTCGTGCAAGATAGTCGCCGTGCTGGAGCCAGCTATAAGGTCTTACTACTTTGTGGCACCAGACAGGAGAGTCAGCAGGAAAATATTAAAAATTAGACGGATTCCTTTAAAAAAATACTTGCTTCATCAAAAAAGAGTAACACCTCCAAACCGTACGTATTCCACACAATTGCCTACAATTGCTGGCTGGTGCCAGCACTGACATCTAGAGACGTTTTGGCACTAAAAAGGTGCGTGAGCAGGAAAGTAATGGAATAAACGTTCGACCTATTCCATTAATGCGTCGCAAGAGTGTAACAACTCCAAGAGTGTAACAACTCCAAACCATGCTTATTCCGCCCAATTATCTACTAATGCCCCGGAGCTTGCAAATCCGTTCTTCTCAAGGACTGTCGATGAGTGGAACATTTCAGAGGAGGACATCATCACCCTGCTACCTGCGCTGACTCAATATCAGTCATGACAAAAATATCTGCCTAAATCCCATCAGCCGGCACTCAAACGTCCGAAAGAACCCTGCACCGTACTTCTTACAGATACAGATTACTGCTGCTTATTTTGGTACGAACGAATTTTGTTAAGATGGATGCAAAAACGTAATTTATGTGGATGCAAACTTGCAAAGCGTAGCCTATGTGGATGCAAAGGGTAACCTATGTGGATGCAAACTTGCAAAGCGTAGCCTATGTGGATGCAAAGCGTAACCTACGTGGGTGCAAAGCGTAACCTATGTGGATGCAGAGCGTAACCAATGTGGCTGCGATGTGCAACATGTGTGGATGCAAAGCGTAAACTATGTGGATGCAATGCATAACCTATGTGGATGCAACAACGTCACCTACGTGGATGCAATACGCATCCTTTGTGGGTGCAAAGCGAATCTCCGTTTACGACTCTGGATCTTAGTTTTCTGTTAATTTTGTGTGCAACTTTTTTCTTTTTTCTCTTCATCTGATCCTTACTTATTGCCATCATTAAACTCATCACCACACAAGAACAAGACCTGTTTGCATTCAGCTCGTTCAAATTAGGGGTCATAAGCCATGTTTTGACGCAGAAAATGAACAAAAATAGACATTCAAGAATTTTGTTTGCAAGTGTCGTCTGCTTTTCGTGTTAGGTGAAGGTTTAAAACCTGACCGACAATCCTGTCTCAAAATTAGCGACAGCTAAAATCTTCAACACGGTAGCAAGTGAATTCTCTAACTTAAAAGCACGTGTGAACATGACTTCAAACTGGGCAAGACTCTTTGGAATCGATGTCATGCACACCTTAGAATAACCATTCAGCACAAAACCATGCTCATAATAAGTTAATAATAAATCTATCGTGTCACAATAATTATTTCTAACTAATCGCAAGTACACGCGACACCAGGAAAGCTATCACAGGTGCGGGCGTCTCTTGTGGATAGCAATTAGGGATAATTATAGAGGAATCGTATGGCATATCCGCAGGTCTTAGAATCAACAAGGGACGTGTTACGATCTATTTCAACTTTACACTCGATGAGTATCATATTAATATAGACATCGAACAGCCACTTAACACTTCTTCTCTATTCACCGACAACACCAACCTTCAATGACGTATTAATTTCATCACTCAAAGTTATCAGTTATCATCACGGTACAGTGATAGCACTAGCGGTCTCTTATTCGATCTGATCGCGTTCTGGTCGCAAGGCACTTACACCGGCGGGTTGACATTTCTCCGAGAAAAAAACATTGCGAAATCTTGACCATGTGAAAAAATATAAAAAATAAAAGTCGAGAATCAATGTCCCGCGCTTCTGTTTCTTCTTTTTTCTTTGAAAGGTGTTATTCTTGTCATGCGGAAGGAAAGCGTACTGAGAATTCAGACTGGATCGCTACTGGATAGCGATCCAGTCGAACTTGTCTGTTCGCTATTGTAATCACAGTATTCAAAGATTAGTGTGTAATTTGCTCACATTTCGAGTTCTAGAAATTGGAAAAGATATGATCAAGTAACTGCATCACTCAATTCTGCATTGCAAGGAAATCAGCGAGGACGTCTCTTTTCCAAATTTCCCCGTGCGAAAGGATCAAGAAAGAACGCTGGTTTTATTGACAATGGCATTGCGAGGATTCGAACCCACACCGAGAGGAGAGAGTTTCATTCGGCACCAACCGCCTAGCGAAACAATATTAAGCCGTACACACCACTCGGCCACCGACAGATCCCAAAAGGGAATGCTAGTTAAGCAAGGATATACGAGGCCAGTACAGAATACACGGAATACTTATTTGTTTTAATTTCTGATCTAGTATTCGCATCACTTAATACTGCACTGCAAGAAAATCATCGAGAACGTCGTGAATCTATGGCACAGGGAAATTTGAAAAAGAGACGTTGTCGCTGATTTCCTTGCAGTGGAATATGTGATGTTATAATTGGACATTGGACATGTAGTCGGGTTTTGAAACCTAAATCTCCAGAAGTCTGTTTTATATCATTCATCTGTCTTTTACGGCGAATACACAGGAGTTATTTTTAAAAACTGAAAAGAATTTATTCTGAAATAAATGTCCAGATAAGCATTATTTGTAGTGTAAATCAAAACGAAACAGTATCGCCGTTTTCTCCCCCCACTGTATGTGTAACATACGTCTGTCCAGGATGAGATAGCAGGGAGAGACAGATGTATCCCACCCCACCCACGTGACTTTATACATTTATAACGTTATTATGACGTTGAGCATATCGTATCAGCTTTTTGCTACCAACTAAGTCATATTGACGTCATCAGAATGCCGTGTGATCAAAGTTTGATGCTCTAAAACTCTTTAAACCCCATGATGCCACCGTTCCTGATTGATTTCGTGGTATATACCTTTGGTATATACGTAACTTTTCCATGCTCTTTCCGATGGTGTCATTAGTTTTTCAAAACAACGAATACCAAATGAGTTGATTATATCAGCACGTGGCCGCCGATTACCTCTGGCTAACGTTACCACTGTATGGTGGGGGAGAAAAATAATCCCTGATGGGTACGGGTGTGGGATGGGAAAATCTCACCCTCGGGACAAGATATTTGGTCCAGACACTCGGCGAGTGTCTGGACCAAATATCTTGTCCCGAGGGTGAGATTTTCCCATCCCACACCCGTACTCATCAGGGATTATAATAATCCATCACCCTTTCCCAATAGTGCTGATGAAATATGTCTATTTTCTTGAACTTTGTTTTCTTGTTTTCGGGGGGGGGGGGGAAGGAGGGGGGGGGGGGTAGTGAACGGGTCAATGGAAAGATACAATTTATTAAGTTAATTACATGCTTATGAAGAAGATATGAGCTTATAATAATTTGTTCTGAAAGTACTAACCTCGGTGAAACACATTTATGTACTGAAAGTAACAATTCAGGAAAAAAAAGGTTTAAAAGTAGTCAGAAAAACCAAGCCGCATTGTTTTCTGTCGGTGATCACGTGATTATACCAGTAACAGTCCACTGCTTACGCGGACGTTTGATTATTTGCTTTAAGGTCGTTTTTACCATCCACGTGAACAAGCACTTCTTCACTTCTAGGGATTCGGTAGTGAAATAATTTCTCCTATCCACATGTAGAGCTTCACAAAGCACGGTTATAATATCTCTTGTTTACTTGATTTGGAATGCACCCAAACTTCGTTCCCCCAAAATGTAGATATTCCTAAATCTCACAGACACCCACCAAATGAAGACAGGATGGTTGTACACAGTACCGTGATCGTAATATCTGCTTTATTCCCTATCAGATCGTACTTACACCAGCACGTTGATATTTCCCTCGAAAGTATTGCGATGTCGTGACAAAATGTCGAAAATAAAAAAAATAAGGCCCCAGATTCAATGTTCTGGCATTTCTATTTTCTTCTTTTGAAATGTGATATTCTATTCTGTTATATGTTTATAATACAATCGCGTGGATTGGTCAAACGCGTGGGCAGTGATGTCCACGCATGCGTTTGCCGGGTAATAAAAATCATCAGAAGCAAAATTTTAATTATTGAAGCACCGGGTTTTACCCGGTGCTTCATTGATTAAATTTTTGATGCTTTTCCCTATAATTAGTGTTTGGAATCAAACATTACTGAGTCCGTGGAAATATTGCCCACCATGGAAAGTAACCAGTCCACGGCAACCTTACTGTGTGTATGTTAAGATCGCTTTTAGCCTGGACAAACACTGCTCCACTTCCCGGGGTTCCGAACTTAAATGTGTCTATCAGGAGCTCCACAAAGCATGTTTATAAAATCGCTTTTGTTCACTTGATTTGGAATTCGTACAAATTTCGTTTCCAGTAAATTTAGCTGAAGATGGGTGGATTATATAAAAAACTGCGATCGTAAAATCCACCTCTTTCTCGATCCGAACGCGATATCAGCGCGGTGCAGTTACACCAGTGGATCTAGATTTTCTAAATGAGATATTGTGACAACAAAATCGAATCAAGAGAAACAAACAAAGCAAGAGTTATTTATGAAGGCAATTCATACCCCCCACTGACGTTCTGGATCAATGAAACATAAATGTATTTTACAAAAATCCCATAAAATTGGACAAAGTAAAGGTCGTAACTCGTTTGGAGGTAATGTGAGAAACTCCGTTCAACATACGGCAGAAGCAGGTCATCCCAAGGATACGGTATATTGAATTTCGTCGAAAATCATTCACTCTCTGTTGAGATATGGATTCGGATGGGCGGACAGTATTGAAATTTGACGAAGTAAGGGCCGTAACTCGGGTAAAAATAAGGCGAGCAACTCCGTGCAACATGTTGCGGAAGCCGGTCGTCTGAAGTATACTACATACCGAATTTTGTTGAAAACCATCCTCTCACTGCTGAGATATGGATACGGATGGACAGACGGACAGACGGACGGACGGCACTGAAAATTTGACAAAGTAATGGCCGCAACTCAGGTGAGAATAGTGTGAGCAACTCCGCTCAAAAAGTGTCTGAAGTGGGTCATCTTAAGGATTCCGCATACCGAATTGTGTGGAAATCCATATGAGATACGGACGGACGCCAGACGGACGCACGGACGGATGGGTATAATAACATCTGGGATTCAATGTCCTTACATTCCTTTTTCGACAAGGTAAGATTCTACAATGTTGAGGGTTTGAAAACCGACAGAGAATGTAGACCAAATCTGGCCCACTCGCGATTCGGTCGACATTGTCTGTCCTCGTTTCTATTTAACTATTTACCCAACGCAGACGATACCAAAATTTATTATAAATATCATTTTTTTTAAATTTTTCAAAAACTTTCAACAAAACCATATAATGTGACCCCTCGTTGGAACGAGCTCGACGAGATCGTTCCAACGAGGGGTCGCATGATATTTTTTCAACTGCTGAATTTGGATATTACGCGGGCGGATGCGGGCGATTCGTTGGGTAAAGGGTTAAAGTACTGTTTTCTGCACGATTCATGAGCTGAAAAATACAGCAAACAAAGATTATCACAAATTATATTTCCTCTACAGTTAAATAATAGTGTGATGCGTGATACAGTAAGGCGATCCACTTAGCTCCTTGTGTAGAAGAATACAATTACAGTAGATAATCGGATTCCACAGATCGACACATTCAGCAAGGCCGTTTGCGCCGAAAAGCGGTGATTTTTGTTTCTTCATATCATACAACAATTATTTTCCTCTCCAATTAGTAGCGGAAGACACATGTTCAATAATACATATCGGCAAGAAAAAGATAAATCCATTTGTAATTTAGACTAAGTGTCAAATTATCGCACTTATTTTGGTAATTGGTTCAGTGGTGGGAAATGTGGTCTGTTGGAGTATTGACGGATGCGACGCTGTGGAGATATATAATTTTACAACCAGAAAACTATTCTGCATGCTCACACTATCATTCAACCCATCAGGTACTCCGTATTGCGAATGGAATTCAGAAATCTTCTCAACTCTGAAAGGATGCGTACAATCTCTGTTTCGCCAGCCGGATGCATATATCAATGAACGGACATAACTAGTCATAGAGGACTGGGGAATACACCAACAAGAATCGTCAACAGTGGCCCCCGTATACAATGATTCAGGAATAAAATAATATAAAATAAGCAGAACTGGATACCACCTATATACTAGTACAAATAAAATAAGCATAACTGGATACCACCCATATACTAGTACAAATAAAATAAGCATAACTGGATACCACCCATATACTAGTACACATAAAATAAGCATAACTGGATACCACCCATATACTAGTACAAATAAAATAAGCATAACTGGATACCACCCATATACTAGTACAAATAAAATAAGCATAACTGGATACCACCCATATACTAGCACAAATAAAATAAGCATAACTGGATACCACCCATATACTAGTACAAATAAAATAAGCATAACTGGATACCACCCATATACTAGTACAAATAAAATAAGCATAACTGGATACCACCCATATACTAGTACAAATAAAATAAGCATAACTGGATACCACCCATATACTAGTACAAATAAAATAAGCATAACCGGATACCACCCATATACTAGCACAAATAAAATAAGCATAACTGGATACCACCCATATACTAGTACAAATAAAATAAGCATAACTGGATACCACCCATATACTAGTACAAATAATATAAGCATAACTGGATACCACCCATATACTAGTACAAATAAAATAAGCATAACTGGATACCACCCATATACTAGTACAAATAAAATAAGCATAACTGGATACCACCCATATACTAGTACACATAAAATAAGCATAACTGGATACCACCCATATACTAGTACAAATAAAATAAGCATAACTGGATACCACCCATATACTAATACAAATAAAATAAGCATAACTGGATACCACCCATATACTAGCACAAATAAAATAAGCATAACTGGATACCACCCATATACTAGTACACATAAAATAAGCATAACTGGATACCACCCATATACTAGTACAAATAAAATAAGCATAACTGGATACCACCCATATACTAGTACAAATAAAATAAGCATAACTGGATACCACCCATATACTAGTACAAATAAAATAAGCATAACTGGATACCACCCATATACTAGTACAAATAAAATAAGCATAACCGGATACCACCCATATACTAGCACAAATAAAATAAGCATAACTGGATACCACCCATATACTAGTACAAATAAAATAAGCATAACTGGATACCACCCATATACTAGTACAAATAATATAAGCATAACTGGATACCACCCATATACTAGTACAAATAAAATAAGCATAACTGGATACCACCCATATACTAGTACAAATAAAATAAGCATAACTGGATACCACCCATATACTAGTACAAATAAAATAAGCATAACTGGATACCACCCATATACTAGTACAAATAAAATAAGCATAACCGGATACCACCCATATACTAGCACAAATAAAATAAGCATAACTGGATACCACCCATATACTAGTACAAATAAAATAAGCATAACTGGATACCACCCATATACTAGTACAAATAATATAAGCATAACTGGATACCACCCATATACTAGTACAAATAAAATAAGCATAACTGGATACCACCCATATACTAGTACAAATAAAATAAGCATAACTGGATACCACCCATATACTAGTACACATAAAATAAGCATAACTGGATACCACCCATATACTAGTACAAATAAAATAAGCATAACTGGATACCACCCATATACTAATACAAATAAAATAAGCATAACTGGATACCACCCATATACTAGCACAAATAAAATAAGCATAACTGGATACCACCCATATACTAGTACAAATAAAATAAGCATAACTGGATACCACCCATATACTAGTACAAATAAAATAAGCATAACTGGATACCACCCATATACTAGTACAAATAAAATAAGCATAACTGGATACCACCCATATACTAGTACAAATAAAATAAGCATAACCGGATACCACCCATATACTAGCACAAATAAAATAAGCATAACTGGATACCACCCATATACTAGTACAAATAAAATAAGCATAACTGGATACCACCCATATACTAGTACAAATAAAATAAGCATAACTGGATACCACCCATATACTAGTACAAACAAAATAAGCATAACTGGATACCACCCATATACTAGTACAAATACAATAAGCATAACTGGATACCACCCATATACTAGTACAAATAAAATAAGCATAACTGGATACCACCCATATACTAGTACAAATAAAATAAGCATAACTGGATACCACCCATATACTAGTACAAATAAAATAAGCATAACTGGATACCATCCATATACTAGTACAAATAAAATAAGCATAACTGGATACCACCCATATACTAGTACAAATAAAATAAGCATAACTGGATACCACCCATATACTAGTACAAATACAATAAGCATAACTGGATACCACCCATATACTAGTACAAATAAAATAAGCATAACTGGATACCACCCATATACTAGTACAAATAAAATAAGTATAACTGGATACCATCCATATACTAGTACAAATAAAATAAGCATAACTGGATACCATCCATATACTAGTAAATAATAAATTATTATGTACTAGAATATGGGTAGTATCAAGTTATGCTTATTTTAAATTATTTTATTCCTGAATCATTGTTTGTAACGAGCCCCTGTGCCCCGTATTATAGGTTACAGGACGTTTACTTGCCGGGTATGGCGTCATGTGAGGGGAAATGAGATTAATATTAGGCGAGGCCGTAGGCCTGTAGCATATTTATCATGCCACCAAACGAATGAAATAATAAATTAAAAGACAACGTTACGTGTGTCGAAATGCTGAAAACAATGTACTGTCTTTTATTTGCAAGAAAATAGGTGAAAACTTGAGGTGGGAAAGTTAATTCGGAAACAAAATGGCGCCCAGTAGAGAGGGTGTATGGGCTCATACACGGTCACTGATAGTGTATGGACTCAATCCCACAGTCGGTTCCCCATTGAATAACCTAATATCGCATAGACCACCGATGCTATTAGAGCACGTTGATTGGTCAAATTAAACAGATGGCATGATAATAACACAATAATCTGACACTGGTGGTATATTAAGTGCCATTTTGTCTTTGAATCAAAAAATGCAGTCTGAATTGGACTAACTGGTACCATAGAAAGTTCGTGTTCACTTATAAGCGTCGGATAGCAGGCAAAATTGTAAATGTTCCCAAAACTGTCAGAGGTAATAAATCAATTTGTTTGGCGATTGGTGTGATGTTGGATTACTTCCATCGCATTGCATCATTAGTCGTCTGCTTTTATATAAACAAATGAATGTCAATAGGAAAATTGAACGAAAACATGAAACGGTTTTCAAGCAGGCTGCCATAATAAATACGTTAAGGGACGTTTAGTTGACGGATACGGCGTCACGTGAGTCTCAGCGAGAACAATATCAGGCAAGACTAGAGCCTCGCCTAATATTGTTCTCACTTCAACTCAAGTGTCACGGTATACGCCAACTACACTTTTTGGAACTTATAATATGCAGTCCTAGTAACACACAGAAGACAGACACCCCACAATGTTAAATGTGGTTGCCGAGAAACAAAAACTAAAACAAACACACAAAAAATATTCTATTTAAATTTAACTTTTTATATTATTCGTATGCGTTCGGCATAATTTTAAAATGTATGCTGCGAGTGCGATGAAAATTAATTCAGATTAGTTCTGCCCGTTTGAATTAACAACTACAGAACGTGGAGAGTGTATTATCATTAAATCACCCGCAGAGTGGAGATTCCACACAAGCAATAATTGCAAATGTGTTGCAAAGCATAAGCAGCACAAGTAAAGGTTCAGCCAATAGACCTCCGGGTTAAACCCGGAGGTCCATTGGCTGAAACAGTGCTTGTGTTTTTTGTCGATATGTACACAATTTGAAAGTTATAGCTTGGGTGATAACTCCACTCTGCGGATGATTTAGTTACAATCCACTCCCCACGTACTGTATAAATCAAATTATTCTGTAATTATTACCTTTGGTTTCTTCTAAAACATCCGCTACAAAGATGCATGCGCATTTTGCGAAGGTGCTGCGATGGAGGCGATACTACAGAAGATAACAACACAGAAGAGATGCCTTCCTCAAATTGTATTGCTTATTTTCGAGGTATAAGCAGCCATCTATTCACACAAACAGACAATGATAATAAAACATTCTTCGTGAAGGTTTTTCAAGTTTCGCTGCCTCACAATCGCCAATTGCATTGTAGAAACTATACTTTGTTGTCTGCAGCAATTAAAATGTCGATAATTTGCACATATTTAATGGAATGCAACTTAAAATATTCATAACATATTTGAGTTGTTGGTTTCAAAAACCAAGTGCTGATATTGCACAGTTAATACCGTGTTATTGGTTTTTGTGACAGATTTTCCCTTGATGTTTGATGTTTCGTTTGTGAAAGTTGTTACCCTGTGACTTTAGTCCACTGATCTCTATACAACTGGATTTCCCGACCGCTCATTTGGTCACATATAGAAAAGTATCTCCAACCAAGGCTGGGGAGAGGAAATTCTGTCCCCCTAGGGTTAATTCTCTGACGGGCCCCCTTTCGAAAATGTAGGGATACTGATGCAGATGTCGAAGTTCTTGACGTGAATGCTTCTTGAAGTGATAACACCGGGTCTGATGCATATGAAAATAGATAAACGTCTATTAACCACTCATCCAATAGACCTGCCAAAACCGGTCAGCGATATTCATAAAACGTTCCATTCGATTTGCATTATTTTTTCGTTATTGCCTCAAAAACATAGCATTTGACCCCTCATTGGAACGATCTCAACGAGCTCGTTCCAATGAGGGGTCAAATGCTATGTTTTTGCGCAAAAATGAAAAAAATATATATTCAAAAATTGTGTTTGCAAGTGTCGTCTGCTTTTCATGCTAAGTAAAGGGTTAACAGATAGAGCATCTCCACGGGGCGCTCAATTTCTTCTTTACATGAGTGGCAACTAGCATTCCAATACAACAGGCAACTTATCTTGCTGATTGCCGCTCGGGTATTGGTGGGGGGGGGGGGGGGGGGTTGGCACAGGAGTGAAGACTTTGTGGGACCCAGGCCTAAACCAAGAATCCTGGACTGCTGTGCGAACCCCGGGTCCCCTTAAAGTTCCGAGCCCCTACCCTCTCCCCGGCCCTGTCACCAACGCTACCATATTAAGAGGCAGTGGAAGTTGTTGTCAATAAACAATGCTCAACAACAGTTCTCTGAGTATTTTCAATTTCCCTTTTCAACAATGAAATAGAACAAGAAAAAGCACTCCAACCGGTCATACTCGGGGCACCGCTGTCAAGGTGATAGCTTAGAGTTGCGATATTCTTGTTTAAAAGTGTATATATTTCTGACAATCTTTCTCACCCGGGCTAAATGCAAAGCGTAAAGATAGGTATATGACGGACCCCGAAAACCGATTTGTCACTAAAACAGACCAGCAATAATTCAAGAGCTGCTAATTAAGCATGAAATTTTTTGTCCACTGCCGCATTTCTGTTTAACGCCATAATAGGCGGTCTGATAAGAGATTAAAAGAAAGAGAGACCAGTCTACTCCTGCGGTCATTATCTGTGTAATTATGGCCAGTTAATAGGTAATTGTTGTAAAAACAGTACATCGCACATGTTATGGACACACGCCCATATTACGCATATAGTCTGTTACCGAATGTCAGGATATTCCAAAATGCGAGACTTTCAAAGGGACTTAAAAGCGAATATTAAATTAAGATAGATCTAAGTGGCAAATGTCAAGAGAAGTAATTAAAATGACAATTGGGAGTCTCGCTCTCGGCATAAAAGTCGGGGGATTTCTAGAAAAGGTCATTCCAGTCAGAAGGCGGGTAAGGCTATTGACCGTAGGAGCTGGGAATGTCCCATTCTACAGGTTACGGGTGGTGCCGCGTCAGTGCGAAAGTAAAGAGACGTTGTAGTGTAGGGGAGCCGCAGAGCCTATATTTAGAATAGGGGCAGTCGCGGGGCAAGTCGGTGGCCATATATGGGAATAGGATCAGAAACACGAAGTACGAGCTCGGGGAGCTATTTGGATTTAGGTAAACGGCATTACCTGTTGTAAGAGGCAAGCCATGCGTAGGTAGAGTTGGCTTTGCCTGTATGGACATTATTCTGAGATAAATAGAGGGGAGTGTTTAACCCCATAGTTGGCGACTGCTTGAGTGAAAAGTGTCGAGTAAAGTGACAATAAGCTAGCGGCCGTGGGTGTTAGAGAGACATTCCGTCACTCGTTAGAGAGAAATCGATATAGTAAAGTAACAATACGTTAGTGGCCGTGTGACGGCAGTGGTAGCGTGATATTACGCCACATGTTAGAGCAAAGGCGTCCGGTAAAGTGACAATACATTAGTTGCCGTGCGACGGCAGTGAAGGAGTGTAGTGAAAAGGCGATCAAAGTCCAAACACCAGCAAAAAGGAAGGAAAACAAGCGACAACAGAGAATGCGGACCCGCAAGTGATTCCAAAACTGTGTGAGTGGGGTGTGACTGGCGTTTTGTTTTTCTTATGCATCGCCTGAAGCAAAAATTATGTTTTCTCGATTACGTATTAGTAATCATTGTCTAATGATCGAAAAGGGCTGACGTGTGCAGCCTTCGATTCCCGTAGACGAAAGATTTTGCAGATCATGTGACTCGGGAGCGGTAGAAACTGAACTGCATTTCGCGATGGAATGTGCACAATATGGGTTTATCCGGAAGAGCGTTTTTCACAGATTAGAGCTTGAAAATCAGAACTCCTCTGCTGTGATGAACGCAAAGGAAAAATTAATATTCTTGATGGAAAATAATGATCCCAGACTGTGTGATATCATCCGTAATATGATCCTGCTTTTCTTTAAACGACGAGAGCTGAAGCTCCATCAGCAGTCGTGACGTGGTTGCCGGTAACGGCTAATACAACAATAACATGATTTTGAAGGGCTTTACAGTGTATTAACGGCTCACCAGAAATGGTTAACAGCCCAAGAGTTTATTAGCGGCCCGCGACGAAGTCGAGGGCCGCTAATAAGCTCAAGGGCTGTTAACCATTTCTGTTGAGCCGTTGATACACTGTAATGCCCTACAAAGTCATGTTATTTCTATTATTGCCACTTTCGTACATCGGGTACATTACGATTAAATTATAAGGGAAATAAGATAAATAAATGAAGTTTGACGTTTTAGAATTAAAAAACAGCGACACTATCGTCTGATTTGTTGACAAACAAACAGGGTAACATGACTATCGTCTGATTAGTGTACGGCGAAATTTGGAAAGTTAGATGATGAAATATATCTTTGAAATGCGAACTTTAGGCAAGGAGTTTATTCATCAAAGATGTCATCACTTACTTTGCGTGCATCGCTTTCTATATTTGATACATTATCTATCCGTGACACAAAGGGAAACACTTGAAACAAATGTGTTAATTGTGTTTACAAATTAAAAAAATCCGAATTGAATTTCGATCCAAATGGAAATCTGGGAAAAATATTGTTGATTGGCTGAGACATGTGACGTCATTGTCTATATTTAGACGTGTCGGGCTGTTATTGTCGTGTTGGGCTGTTGTAGTCAATAACGGCTCAACACGTCACATGACTTGTACTTGTTGAGCATTACGAGGTTTCAACGCCCGATAAAACATTGTTAATATGCTAGGAACGCCCGCAAAAGTGGTAATAATTCTGGATATGACATACTACGACAACAGTTAATGCTATCATTTCATATCAAAATATATCTATGTATTATATTTACGTTTATGTTTGTTGTTATGTGTATCATGCAATCTGCCTGTCCTTGGTGTTTTTGCTGACTAAACTTATCATGTCTTATCTTATCTTTGGATTTCAAGTAAGTCACAAATTATCATATTTATTTTTGTATATTTTTTTATATATACAGTACGTGGAGAGTGGATTGTAACAAAATCACCCGCGAAGAGGAGTTATCACCCAAAGAATTACTTTCAAATTCTGGACATATGGACAAAAACACGAGCAATGTTTCAGACAATGGACCTCCGGGTTTAACCCGGAGGTTCATTGGCTGAAACTTTGTGTTTGCTTGTTACGCTTTGCAACAAATTTGCAATTATTGCTTGGGTGGAATCTCCACTCCACGGGTGATTTAGTGATAATATACTCTACACGTACTGTATGTATTAAAATTGTTGTTTTCAATGAACCCCTGTTGATCTATACTTTTCGAAGAAAAGTCATTGACCCCTTCAGGTTAAGAACCACCGTTGAAGCTCTAGTCAACGGCGCATTCTTGCATCGATTTTGACTGGACAGTTGGCCAGTAACCTACCATAGCTCTTTCAGTGACTATGGAAAATGTGAGTTTGACTGACCAAACTGACCCAATAGGAGTTAGTTGCGTATAAAAATAATATCTACAAATTGTAGTAACATTGTCAAAAACAAAACAATTTTTACTTGAATTCCCAAATTCCATGGATGACATATCGTCACCTGTGTCAGAGGGCCAGTCCTATCCAAATGAAGAATTTTCTTGAATAAGGATTGAAAACATGCTATAAAATCATCAAAAGCGAAACATTTCTACTTACTCAGGGTCACTGTTGTTCAAGCTGAGGTCGCGATCCCTGGAGCTGAGGGGAAAAATTGGGAAAGTCGGTGAATGGGAGTGCCAGATGTGTAACTTGGACATGGTGGAGACCCTGGAACACTTTCTTCTAGAATGCCCAAAGTAGCAGTCTAAAAGAATGAGATTCACTGGGAGTATAATGGGGAAGTGGGATGGGAGAATGAAGGACATGTGGTTAGGGGGAGACTCAAAGGAGAGGGTTAATATGCTAATCGGAGAGATTGGGAAGAATGGGACAAGGGATATCATCAAGCAGTTCGTCTCCGAGTGTTGGGAGGAGAGGAGAAGCGTGGGAATAGAGAGGCAGTTGGGAGTACATGGGTAACCATGGCCTTCTCGTCCGAGAACCGCGACAAATCAGCGGCTGGCCAAAGTGTTATTATTATTATAAGGCAGTTTGCAACACAAAAATTTAAAAGTAAATTAGTTCCTGAGTTTTGAAATGATGGTATAACTCGAACGCTGGGAAACCCCCGAAGGCTGTCTGCAAATTGGGGCATTACACATTTGAGGTTCGAAATGCTAACTTTGTGCTTACTGATCAGTTTTAATTATAAAAACGCGTGTGTTAAATATCCGATACAAATTGAAATGTGTCAGCTGACTAAATTAACTGAAGTCCCTTGAAATATTATCTGTCATTCATTTTCCAATGTGAGTGATGAAAACAGCCTAACTGTCATATATTACCACGCCCATCGACCTTGATTATAAATCTGGGTCGCGAACTCGTCGGTCTTTTCATACGTCAATAGTTCTGACATTGTTCTTAAGGGCGTCCTGTGAATAAACTAAAGACGAGTGAGAAGTGTTTCAGGACCGAAATATAGCTTATGGCCCCATTAATTTTGGTACGAGCTCTATGTGGTCGTTCGAACGATGGGTCATAAATAGAGGATATGGAATGAGTGTTTTTCTCATATAATATTTATGAAACGAGTCTAAGAATTTTAGCCACTTAGTATGACTTTTTAACCCATCACCTAACTTGAGTTGCAGACGGCACTTGGAAAAAACATCCTCGTATAACTAAAAATTTTCACTTTTTGCTTCCAAAACATAGGTTATGACCCCTCATTGGAACGAGCTCGTTCCAATGAGGGGTCATAACCTATGTTTTGGAAGCAAAAAGTGAAAATATAAAAAAAATGAATGGCGTTTTTTTTTTTGTAGGGAAAAGATTAATACAATATAACCCACCCTAAATAGGAATGATAACGTAAATTCTCCCTGATGAAATTATGCAAATATGACCCAGTTGTATTTTGTTTAGCCAATCAAATTGTCCAATTTTGAAATTGACCAATGAAAGCTCCCAATTCTAATTATGCAAATTATGAAAACGTGGCCCAGAAAATGACCAATGAAATTGACAAAAGGCTTTATTTATCACTGATTAATATGAAAACAAAATATCAAATGTTTTAAAGTGAACAAAACGGACGAGTCATATGATAAAGCTCTGTTCTAGAGACACAAATTGAGGAAATAATATTATTTGAATGGCGAATTTTGTAAACAGCGGTGACCGGATTATATGACCGTAATTTTTCATTGGGGTCATTTTCGGCATCAATGAATAAATCATGACCCGCAGAATTGTCTTTTTATATCATTTATTTTTTTGAGGTTTACCGACACAACAGTCAGGGTCATAAGGTGTCGGGCAGCTTTACAGTACAGCTGGAAGAAGCAGGAATACCCGGAGAGAACCATCGAGCAGTGGCGAATAACTGTCGGACTTTAGAACTTACTAACCCCCAACAACAGGGTTAGAATCAGTTGGAGATATGTGAGTAGTAGTGTATGTACTTGGACATCCCAGATTTTTTTAAAGGAGGGGTTGGGGACCTAAGGAGTGACGGCATAGTCATGTTGGGTTGTCATGTTATCCAAAATCACAGAATTCCATTCCACGGAGTCGGATATGAATCTCACTTACGGTCTCCCATTTTAGGAATTATCAATGGTTACAGAATCCCGTTTCGTCAAATGTGCCTATGTGTCGCATGTTTTGTGCGCATTCTGTGCATTTTCACATAAATACATATCAGCACATCTGGCATGTGACGATGTGCTGCATGCAATATGATTCTGACGCAGTATACTCGAGAACAAAGCACCTCCACCAAACATCAGTCCTATGTTCCGTGGAATCCTTTCTATCCCACGAGTATGACCTATATATATATAGGTCTTCAAAGGGGGTCTAGTAGGGGTAATTTTAATACTCTCCTCAGCCCCAGCAACGCCAGGTAACCCTGCTAGTCTACAAATATGAAGAAAACGTGTGCATATACAGCACAGCCGCCGTGGATCGGCCATAATCCACGCATGAGCAGTGATGTTCCCTTATGTGTTTACCAGGTAATAAAAATCATCATCACCAAAATTTTAATTAAAGAAGCACCAGGTTGTACCCGATGCTCCATTAATTAAATTGTTTGATGATTATTCCTATAATTAGTGTTTGGAATCTAATATTATTGCGTCCGTGGAAATATTGCCCACCCGTGGAAATTGACCAGTCCACGGCGACAGTACTGTACAATAAACAACATCACAGAGGAGAGTTTCTTTTAATAAACAGCTGCGCCATGAGCGCATTACACGCCAGTTATTAATTACAAGAGGGAACCACACAATATGAGTATACATGTGTACTTGTCAGGTTAAATATACTTGCCACCAAAAAATCATGAAAATTTCCCAAAGTCCAACAAAGTATGAATAAAGTCCCATAACTCTGGAATGACAAATCGGACAGCGACAAATCGAAAGGGAGATTCCTTCTATTAACATATACTTGCAACCAAAAAATCATGAAAATTGTTCTAAGCATTTCAAGTTATTGTTCGACATGTGAAAAATAAAGTCCCATAACTCTGGAATGACTAATCAAACGGCGACACCAACCGAAAGGGAGCTTCCTTCCATCAACATAAACCACCTTCCAAAAAATCGTGAAAATCTCTCAAAGCGTTCTCGAGTTATCGTACGACGTGTAAAAAATCAACAATTTTCTAAGTAATAAAGTCCCATAACTCCGGAATGAGTAATCGAACGGTGACACTAAACGAAAGGGAGCTTCCCTCCATCAACATAAACCACCTACTCAAAAATCACGAAAATCTCTCAAAGCGTTCTCGAGTCATCGTACGACGTGTAAAAAATCAACAATTTTCTAAGTAATAAAGTCCCATAACTCTGGAATGACTAATCGAACGGCGACACTAAACGAAAAGGAGCCCTCCATCGATTTACACCACCTATCCAAAAATCACGAAAATCTCTCAAAGCGTTCTTGAGTTATCGTACGACATATGACCGGACGGACAGACGGACGGACGTACCCACAAATGGATACTTATGTGACTATGACTTATGTGGCTAAAAATATTATGTGGTTTCAAATATTATGTGGCCTCCAACCATTATGTGGCTAAAAACCAAATATTATGTGGCCTCCAACCATAATGTGGATAAAAACCAAATATTATGTGTCCTCCAACCATTATGTGGTAGAAACCAATAACTCCAACTATTATGTGGCTAAAAACTGAATATTATGTGTCTACCAATTAGTTAATTGCAACCAAATTTATCATTATACAATCAGAATACATTGGAATTATATCAGATGTAACCAGATGAGGCCGATTGCAATGCTGTAGAACAGAACAGTGGAAAATTGGAATAATTAGCCACATAACATTCGGAATAATTAGCAACATAATATTTGGACGCAGACTTGGACTTCCAAGTGCATGGACATCTTTGCTTCCAACATTGGGGGGTGGGGGGGGGGGGGGCTATAAAATTAAAGTGGCTAGATATGTCCAATAGATCATTTTAAAGAAGTCAGCTGAACCGTTTTATGTGGCTAGCCACGTAACAGAAATTGGCCACATAAGTATCCTGTTTTGCCAAATCGAAGGCACATAAGTATGCGACAGTAAACACCGGACAGACGGACAGACGGACAAACGGACAGACGGACAGCGGTATACCATAATACGACCCGTTTTTTTTCAAAACGGGCGTATAAAAACAGGGGGATGGAAATGTTTTTCTTTCAGAAGGCTTCGTTTGAAACCTATTGCTTTAACATTCCTGATTTTTAAATCGATATATGGTTAGGAATAACATGACTTTGTCAGTATACGTTTCTGTGTATGTTATTATTATTATTTATTGGTGTTTAAGGTCACATCCTTATGCACAATGGCTAATCATGACCGTGACAGTTTTACGGGTGGAGGAATTCAGATTCGAGTCAAAAATCTACAAAATGAAAATAACATTCTGACCGCTTGTTCGTTGACAAATACTTATTATAACTGGTCATACAATGATGGAGTGTGGTGAACTTATCAGCTATTTAAACAGTTTTTGTTGTGTTATTTCCTGCAGTTTAGTCAATATTTGAAGTTCGATCACCGTGCTCGTGACACTGATCGGTGTCAATTGGTTTCGACCAACTGAATGCCGTAAACATTAAAAAGCAAATTAGGGTTGGTACCCCACCCGCTAACAGTGATGTCTTGTTGGAAACGAAGGAAACGCAGCAAGTATCCAGTTGAAAAGTGCTTTTAGTTCAATTTTCGTCTAGACTGATTGTCGCATGGGAGGTGTACGATAAATACAGAACTGCACATACAGTTAAAACTAGAAGTCCTGTCATGAAATGCGCACAAATAGCACGTTGATATGCGCGTTAATGTACGCGTTATGGCCCAAGTAAAGCTATCAAATTCTGTACATATGGCCTGTGCACAAGCAATGTTTCAGCCAATGGACCTCCGGGTAACCCGGAGGTCCATTGGCAGAAACATTGCATGTGTTTGCTATGAGTAACCAAGAGAGCCTGCCGTGGTTTGGATGTCATTCGATATGGCAATCGCGCGCAATTCCAACGCGCAATTAAGCCTAGATAAGCGCACTATTCGTGACAGGACTTCTAGTTTTAACTGTACGTGTGGATGGCCCTCGTGATATACTGGGCCAAAGCAATCTCGTGCGATAATTCGTCACCAATTCAAACATATGTGCAGTTCTGTATGTACATACAATATTCAAAAAGTAAAAAGATTTCTCGGTGATAATACCTGGGGTCTATAAACTTGTACCTGCTCGATAGTTATACTTCGGAATAAACACTTATTCTGCCGAGGCGTATTTCCCATCATTGCCCTTTTAAAATTATACAAGCTTCCTGATTGGTCAGTAGAGAATGCATCCAATACGGTACCTTTAACTCCAGCGGAGTGTACGAAGTTCAACGGGAAGTATGCGAATATCACGTGACATACTCCCAACGCCCGATTTTACTCTCGAGAAGAGGAATTCTGTTGTGTTTTTTTTAAACTACAGAGCCGTTGAGGTTTCGAGAAACATGGCAATCTAGTTATATGAGATGTCTCTTCAGTGACACTTATTAACCCTTTTCAGTCTTTACCTATCCTGACGTTTAAACGTCACCGGGAATTCAATTTCTTCAACGTTTTTCAAAATGCGACCTCAAAGGTCGGAAAATACAAATAACAAGGTATTTTTCACGTTAGTGATCATTTTGGTTGAGCGCTAGATTATTTTTGGTGGTCTGAATTTGTTATTCAAATCTTGTTTTACTACAAATTATTGGAGAATGCCCACAGGCACTCTCCAAAAATTTGTAATAAAACAAACTTATATAAACAAAATATTATTTGTGTTTGACTGAATATGAAATATAAGCAAGGAAAGTGTTGGCTTTTCCTCTGGTATCCTCATTTTTTGAAAGCCCTAATAGTGGCTTCTAGTATTTATTTATTTATTGGTGTTTAAGGTCACATACTTATGCACAAAGGCTAATCGTGACCGTGACAGTTTTACGGGTGGAGGAAGCCGGAGTACCCGGAGAGAACCACCGAGCAACGACGAGCAGCTGTCAGCTCTCCAACATCGTAACTCTGAACTCTGCACCGCAGCACAGGCAGGGTTAGATTGGTTGAAGACATGCGCACCATCGACGTGCAGTACGCCTCAGTACACAGCGTCATCGTGCCCCCATGTAGGCAATTGGGGTGAAGTGTCTTGCCCAAGGACACAACGCGGGTGCCGCAGGTGGGATTCGAACCGAGGACCTCTCGGCTTGCAGCCTGCACCTCTACCAACTGAGCCACCGCGCCCCCAGTGGCTTCTAGCTCTCAACCAATTAAGAAGTCTTGACAGCAGGATTATATTAGTATTAAGCTGCGATAACATTTGGCTCAACGGTTGTCACCGAGCACTATTCGGGAGAAAATAGGAATTGAGGATAAAACTTTAAAAAAAATCGAAAAATAATAACAAAACAAATGACCACAAAGTATCAACGCTCTATTTGATTTCCTACGTCATAAGACGTACACAAGTATCTAAGGGGTAAAGCCCTTGTACAAGTTTAAATATAATGCCCCCGATTCTCCAAAACACACAACACACCACTGTAACGAACACAACACTTATGAAGTCAACTTGTGTTCCACAATAACAACCACGCGTCATTTCCCAACGTCCTTGAACTGAAGTCTCCCAAATGATGGACTTCAATTAGTTGATAATAACTCCAAATCGTTCTTGTTCATTAATAAATAGTGATATGTTTCCTTCGGTTTCTCTGATTATTACTTTTACCGGGATTTTCGTCACTGGAATACCGTTTGGGGTTTATATAATAAAATAAAAGCCCACACAGTGAAGGGGCAGGGAAATAAATTCACCGCCCAGTCTTTCAGCAGGGTACACTGGACTGCACTGCACTTCTGAGATTCGTATTTCATTCGGCTTTCAACCTCAGGAAATACGGATCTCAGCAGGGCTGTACATAGAGGATATACAGTTAAAATTAGAAGTCCTGTCACGAACTATGTGCTTATCTAGGCTTAATTGCGCGTAGGCATTGCGCGTAATTGCCATATCGAATGGTATCCGGAGGACGGCAGGTTCTCCTGGTTACTCATAGCAAACACAGGCAATGTTTCTGCCAATGGACCTCCGGGTTACCCGGAGGTCCATTGGCTGAAACATTGCTTGTGCACAGGTCATATATACAGAATTTGATAGAATTACTATGGTCATAACGCGTAGATTAACGCGCAGATCAACGTGCTATTTGTGCGCATTTCATGTCAGGACTTCTAGTTTTAACCGTATAGTGTTTTTGAGTGTTCCGAAAATTATCTCATGACTGACCGATACAAATGTTTATTTTTCGTGAGCGCTTGCGGGAACGAAAATTAACCATTTGTCTCCGTCACAAGTGAGATAATTTTCGTTAAAAACACTAGATTTTCTTTTTATTATACGCTTTCACAAGAATCTGATAATTCCACTCGTTCCAACCACGAATTGATGGATGAAAGTACAGCGCATTGAATCATTGATACGAGGAAGTGATTTGATCGATACTCGGAACAGATAGCGTCTGGCCATCTGATTCTGTTGGCGGGTTTTTAGTCCAAACATGGCCTGAAAGTCCGTCATATAAGTTTTTGGTTTGGAACGTCCTTTGAGAGGACGTACCAAGCCAAAAACTTATATTACGGACTTTCAGGCCATGTTTGGACTAGCGAGTGTCATGCATCAATTCAAGGTGAATGTCTGTTGAATTATTGCTAGAAAAGACGCTATCAACCCCAAAACACTAGATTTTCTTTTCACTATACGTTTCAAGAACAAATTGATCATTTCCAGTGATAATTTGACTCGTATTTACCTTGAAGTGATGCTTTGAAAGCCGCCATTTTGATTGATACCGTGAAAGTGAAAATGTCTATATCTTCACAGTGGGGGATACGATTTCTATCTTTCCGCAATTTCTTCGATAATCTATCGTTTAGCGTATAATACACTCTGCTGAAACACCGTGTAACTAAAACTGTACCTTCTTTTTATGATAGTTTTCAAGTTTTAAATGTTTATCTGTTTTGGATAAGTAACATTTTTTCTTGCTAATTGTTTCAAGTATGCCAGATGACCAAGTGTACCACACAGCAAAACCGTCCCTGAGGTCTGCAAATTATCGAAAACTGTTAAAGTTGCAAAACTCGATATATCTATCTCGAGATACAGACAATCCCAGACATATGACGCAGTTATACAGACATTAATATCGACTTTGATTACTAGAAAAACTGTTCAACAGTAATCGAAATTGCTGTCATAGTGTTTTCCCTTTCATTAATATCTCATTTGAAAACAATTTCGACCCATTTCTGAATGTTGTGCAAAAATACCAAGGGACTATATTGAGCGATGAGGTTCGATAACGGCAGTGGGGGATGGTTAGACAAATAACAACTGATTTGCATTTGGATCACAGCAACAACTCTGCTGTTAGAAAAAGAAGCGGCGGAAGTGTGCGTGTGGGGAGGGGTGGGGGCGAACTTCCAAGATGCTATGACCAAAGGAACTGGTCGCGAAGTTATTTCGTACCGTGAATCTCACTCCACAAACTACTGAGACTAAAAGTCTTTACACAATGTAATAACAAATTTTTTAATTGGACTGCAGCGTACCTGTAATACAAAGTGTTGACGGGAGCGGTTACCAAACTCTCCGCCCTACGTTCTCACAATCGATTATCCGAATTACCAGATTTACAGAGTTAACATGCTTTTATATATACAATTTCCAAGTGGCATTATTAAAATAAAATAATCAACATAGCTTGCTCAGAAAATAACATGTAGTATCTTGTATTAATCATTGCATAAATGCGAATCTCTCTCTCTCTCTCTCTCTCTCTCTCTCTCTCTCTCTCTCTCTCTCTCTCTCTCTCTCTCTCTCTCTCTCTCTCTCTCTCTCTTCCGGGTGAACTCCTCCTCTCAAATTTTCTACACGGTAATTCGTCCCTGCGAGTAACATGGGATGGGTGCCGTGCCCATGCGGCGTGACCTTGACCTTGAAATTGGTGTCCTTGGCCTTTTATTTCGAAAACGGCTGGGCCGATCGGTCTAAAATTTCATATGTGCAGGTATATTGACCCATCGATCATTTTGACTTTATCGGGGTGCCCGCGTGTGGTGACCTTGACCTTGAAATTGGTGACCATTACCTTTTATTTCGAAAACGGCTGATACAACCATCTTCTCCCGTGCAACGCCGGGTATCACTCGCTAGTTAATTTATAAGTCTGTTATTCACAACGTATTCGAATTAACCCAGTGTTTCTAGACTCCAGATTTTAGCCTGGTCATAGTGCACTAGACGTCCTACAGCAAACGGATTTAACAATAGATCCACAGATTCTCCGATCTTGATGAATTCGACTGAAGGTATCAAAGACAGGATCCTTTGAATCTGACATTTCGGGTCGAATTGAATCCCGGATCGAATCTCATCAGTATTCGAATTGTAGATATTGCGCCGTCTTTCAACCGTACAGTTAAAACTAGAAGTCATGTCACGAACTGTGCGCTTATCTAGGCTTAATTGCACGTAGGAATCGCGCGCAATGGCCACATCTAATGGCATCTAAAGCATAGCAGGTTCTCCTGGTTACTCAAAACAAACACAGGCAATTTTTCTGCCAATGGACCTCCAGGTTACCCGGAGGTCCATTGGCTGAAACATTGCTTGTGCACAGGCCATATGTACATAATTTGATAGCATTAATATGGTCATAACGCGTAGATTAACGCGCAGACCGACGTGCTATTTGTGCGCATTTCATGACAGGACTTCTAGTTTTAATTGTAAATATTGTCAGTATTAACCCAAGCATTGAGAAAATAAATGAAAAAGCGGAATATTTGCGAACGGAATCACAGTAGTTTCGGAAGTGAAACACCCTTGAAACCATCTTCCACCATCAGGTCTCCTTACAGGAGGGAGGGTGTGTGTGTGTGTGTGGGGGGGGGGGGGTCCTGTACAGGAGACCTGATGATAGAAGAAGAGTTCAGTAGGAGACTTTTTCATGGTTTTGGGAGCATCTCAATGATTCGAAACTATTCGAATGGACGCTACTAAAATCGTATCGAATCGAATCATCGAAACTATTCCGAATCGAATCGAATTTCGAAGCTTTCGCTAGGCCCGAAATAAAACCATTTGTCTAGGGTGGGGAGGGGAGGGGAGGGGTGGGGCCATCGATTAAAATATTTTACCTTCTAAATAGATAGAAATGCCACCTCGTGTCTCGCCCGATTTTGTATAGTTTAAACGATATTTTATGGGGGCGCGGTGGCGTTGCGGTAACGGGTTCTCGTCAGATCGCCGAAGTTCAGCAACGTCGAGCTCGGTTAGTCCTCGGATGGGTGACCGTCTGAGCGATCGATTCGGACTCCCGCGTTGTGTCTTTGGGCAAGGCACTTAACCCCGAGGGCACGACGACGCCGTGTACCGAGGCGTACTGCACGTCGATGGTGCGCATGTTTTCAACCAATCTAACCCTGCCTGTGCTGCAGTGAGGAGTTACGATGTTGGGGAGATGGCAGCTGCTCGTTGTTGCTCGATGGCTCTCTCCGGGTACTCCGGCTTCCTCCACCCATAAAACTGTCACCGTCATGATTAGCCATTGTGCATAAGTATGTTACCTTAAACACCAATAAATAAATAAATAAATAAATAAATAAATAAATAAATAAATAAATAAATAAATAAATAAATAACGATATTTTATTTAATGAATAATAATCACGGTACGAAAGGTAAACTCCTTCACAGATGCCTCACAAACAGGGCCGGAGAGAGGAAATTCGGGCCACGGGGTTAATTCTGTAAAGGGCTCCCTTTCGAAAGTGTCGGGATACTGATGCAAATTCCGAAGACATTTGCTGCGAGTGCCGAAGGCACGGGCGTTAATAGGGTGGGGGGGGGAGTGGTCTCCTCCCAAGAAATTTTTGAAACCAATTATTAAAAGGAGACTTCAGGCAGCTTTGGGAATGAAAAATCACGTTATTTTTGGGCGTCAACGTGACATTTTTAGCAGCATGTTTCAAATTTTCAAGTTCATCAGTGTACTTGGAAAAAACCGTTTCCGATTTGGTTTCGGCTTCCCACTTGAATAGCTAGAGGATGCTCGACTCCTATTGTAGGAATGTTTAGGTTACCCGCGTAACACCGAGTCTGGTACATATATATGTAGATTACAGTCTATTAACAGATTGAGTGTCTCCACGGGGCACTCCCATTACTTCTTTACATGAGTGGCAACTAGTATTTCAATACGACGGGTAACTTATCTTGCTGGTTCTCGCTCGGGGACCGGGGGTGGGGGGGGGGGGGTGGGCTGTCTTGGCACAGAGGTCAGAACTCTGGGTGGCCAGGCCTGTGTCAAGAATCCTGGACTCCTGGGCCAAGCCCCCTCCCCCCCCCCCCCTCCAAAAAAGGTTCCTGGCCCCGGGGTTACTACTCCGGGGTGCCAACACCCTTTCCCGGCCCTGCTCACAAATAGTAATGACAGATGCTTACACCAAGTTAGAAGAAACTCGTATCCGTCTCTTGGTACAAGTTTCCACGTGTAATTTCTCTTCAACGGTCGCGTTAGCCCTTTTGTTGAATTTGAAATTGTGTTATTATTCAGAACAGTGAACATAACCCTCACACGAGGGACCATGTTCAGGAGAGATACAATTGATGACTTCAATTTACGTCTAATTTACACCGGCTTGTCGAGTACTGATACCATGGTGTGTGTTCAACGTCGCATCGTGGAAATAAAATGAGTGTTGATAAATTAAACTGAATACAAGATGTGTCACAATGCGCAGTCGTGTCAAAGAAATTATATAAATTTACGTGCTTAATAATACCTGGTGCTAGAAGTGGCTGGAATGTGTTCAACTAAAAAAACTGACTTTTTCTCCATTTTATTGCTGCGTTGTGTGTAGAACAGTATATGAACTAATTAGCTTCGTTAATGGAAATTCCCGATGGCGAACGAACCTGCCCCTCCCATCATTCCAAATAAAGTAGCAATGCCTCCAAATATCAATAACTCCTGATCAGGAACGACAGAAAGCAGGGGGCAGGCAAATACAGCATTTCCACTCCAGCGGAAGGTCGAATCGAATATGCACTCAAAATGTTCGAATGGAAAGAATATCGACCATCGAAAATGGACGGAAACATATTTTTCTGTTCGTGACCAAGGCGGTATGTTGACGCAAGGGGCGTCAGTAAGATGGGGTAGGGGATTAAACCCAATTTCGGACTGTGACGGCTCAATCTCCGATTGGTAAAATACCACAAATACATCATTAACCCCCTGTACACTGATGTCGATATATCTAAAGTTCAGGGTGCAAATATTTCCCATAATGCAACTAGAAATTTAACCAATTCAATCTTGTTTGACAGAGCACATTGTGCTCTGTCAAACAAGACTGAATTGGTTAAATTCCCAGTTGCATTATGGGAAAAACGGCTACTTCAAATCTGAATATTTTGACATCAGTGTGTTGAGGGTTAAGACATGCGTTCTTCGAAGGCGTGCCTTGATGATGTAATTTTTGTAGGCGAATATGCATTTCCAATCGAATTGTTTTTCGAAAACTGAATTTTCGCAGGAGCCCAACCGAAACCTATCCCATATTACTCCTTACCTATTTATTTCTGGGGGACTCCGAGCCAAATAAATAGGAAGAAACGGAGGATTTATGGAAAATCCGAGGTAAATAAATAGTTGTCAGGTCCATTTGGGTAACTCAACGAATTAAACGAGAATTATGAGAAAAGTCGAACCAGAACACTAATCTTATTAAACCGAACGCAGCTTTTTAGAGGAGTGTTGGTCTTATTGTAGGCCATTAGGTCATATAGCAATCACGTGCCACCATAGAAATCAAGATGGCGGCCTCCTTCAAACAACATGGACGACGGAAACACGCTTTACCCTAACAACACGAGCTGCACATGCGCTGTCTAATCACCCATCCCCATGACAAGAACGTCACAGCATGGCCGCACCAATGGGTTATCCTATAAACCACGCGATGCCCATAATACAATGCAGTGTGACGTCAAATCTGGGGGTGCCCCAACCGGCGTCCACTTGATATGGGACGAGTAGATCATGTCCTACTTCTACCCATTCATGCCTTCTCGTGAAGGCACTTTTCTCCCCTAGTGTTACTATTAATGCCTTCCATTGACACTGTGACCACATGGGATCATCAGTGGTTCCATCAACGCCAATATGGGAGTATAGTGGTAGCGCGGAACCTCAGTGTTTAGAGCATTGGATTTTAAACCGAAAAGTTGACCGTTCAGTCCTAACCTGCGGTAACTGCGTTGTGTCCCTGAACAAGACACTTAATCACGATTACCCACGTGGGGGGGGGGGGGGGCGGTGACGCTGAGTACTGAGCCGTACAGCACGTCGATGGTGCACTTGTCTTCAACTGGGGCTAATTCTGCTTGGTCGTATCAGTATGTTGGAAAGCCTGACAGCTTCTCGCCGCAACTCGGTGGTGCTCTTTTGGTACTCCGCTAATTGCCACACTGAACAAGTTCTTCAATTTTCCACTTGCGCAAAAAGAAATATTACTTGCCTAACTTTGTAACAAATATATTTTGTGACAAAGGTAATCAAATTTGAAAACATGCATGTCGTTATTCTCAACAACATGCCCATGGTTGTTTCGGTACCGATGGTACCGTTTTTGTCACCATGTTCGATAACATGGAGATCTAGGTGCAGAAACGTCCAGATCGGATGTCATACCCGACAACAAACGAACTTACTTTTACCCATTATGATAGATGAGACCCCATTCCAATAACCGAGTCGGAACTTCCCGTATCATATGATGTCCAAAGCAAATCGACTCAAGCATCAAGACTCGTTGCGTTCTTTGTCATTTTGGAGTCAACGAACCACGCAGATTTATTCGGGATTTCGGTTGTGGTGAAATGACTTCTCTGTTAAAACAGAAGATTTGCTTCCCTCGATATATAGACTGGCCAGAGGACAATATCTCTTCCACCTGCCTGTATTTCCACTTGCTTTTTGGAATCGGGCGAGCATTTCTTCAACCCCTAGAATTCACCTTGGACCTACAGTACGTGGAGAGTGGATTGTAACTAAATCACCCGCAGAGTAGAGTTTTCACCCAAGCTATAACTTTCAAATTGTGTACATATCGACAAAAAACACAAGAAATGTTTCAGCCAATGGACCTCCGGATTTAACCCGGAGGTCCATTGGCTGAAACTGTGCTGGTGCTGGTTATGCCTTGCAACAAATTTGCAATTATTCCTCGGGTGGAATCTCCACTCTGCTGGCGATTTAGTGATAATACACTCTCCACGTACTGTACAACGGACTCTGACCCAAGTAACAGATCTGGTTTCATGTCTAAGTAGAAATATACAGAGAAATCCTCTTCGTGACCTCGAGTCCATATTAGGACTTATTGATAGGTTAAACAGACATTCACCTATTGAGGGAGTTTGTAACACGTGACGTGGGTCTGGATGTTAGCTGACTTGATAAATCAAAAATTAATCAGGCTTTCTTTATGTCGATGGCATATGTATTGATTTTGGGATAAAATAATATTAAATTATGTGGTTGTCCAAGTATCGGAGGTTTAACCCTCCCAACAGCGTGATATATGAATCCCAATAGCTTTGTGGTCAATCGAACACCACGATTCTGTAATTTATGAATATTTTATTGCAATCTGTTCGTCCCTAGTCATTAATGAAATCATAACAAGTCGTGGTGTGTCTGAAATGTGGAGTGACAAGAAGGTGGCTGTTTCACCCAACTCTCCCCTCCTCCGCCGGTCAAAAACATGTCTACACGCCCTTCCTTTTCTGGAACGCCAAAACAGACTATGATGCTCGTTTGGCTTAGATTAACCTTCGACTTGCCGATTGTGATTGTTGTTGTTCCGTTTCTTATTTTAATATTCCTCGTGTTCTGGGAATGCGTAGATTAACACTATTATCTCGGGGAGATCTTTCCAATAATAAATCAGATGATAGAATCACGGTTATCTTACATTTTTTTAATGTTCCCCGCATACAATCTTTTAGTAGGTTCTCCATATATGGTAAAAGTGGGCTTGGCAGTTTAAGGATTAATAAAAAGGCCAATTTAAACAGTGAGATAATTCGATAATAGGATGAAAAGAGGATGAACAGTTCATCCTCTTTTCATCCTATTATCGAATTATCTCACTGTTTAAATTGCCCTTTTGGCACACCCAGTTCATCATAAATCTGTATCTTGAGCTCTTCTTTCATTTATGAGAAGAATTATGATGCACTGGATGTAATATTTTCCCAGCGAGATAAAGCAAGTCAAGCGCGTGAATTCCGATGAGTCATCATACCCCTCAAAATATTCTGAAGATTCACTTCGTCAGAAAGTGAGAGTACATATTTTGGGTTCTTCCGGATTCTGCTGATACCACCAATAAGAAACGCACAGTTTTTTGGAAAAACACAATATCCATTTAGAAGCATATATATATTTGTTTATTTGGGAGTTGTGTCTTCGTGCACCCTCCAAAGAGATGGAGTGCTGAATTCATGTAAAATTTGGTTGTATAATTCAATCAGGCACAAATGTGTCACACCTTATCAAACTCAAACAAAGCAATTAGGTGTGAAGAGAATTTTCAAGCTCTCACGCCATCAGGCTAATTCACAGGCTAACCGACACTTTTCGTGGGGTGTGCACGCTGACGACCGATTGTGTAATGTTACGTCACTTTACTAACAAAGTCATATATTCTCTCGTGAGTCTCTTATAGATATTCCAATTCCGATCAATAAGTATTTAATTCAACTTGAAAACATCATGATAAGAATAGAATCAGTTAAGCTGCGGAGAGCAATCATAACAACTATAGCCCTGGTCGGTTTCCATTCATAACGGTAAATGTCATTAAAGATTGGGTCAAATTAAGCTGGATTTATTAATTTATTTAGTAAATGGGATTTATTGACACTTTCTACAGCCAGGGACACCTCGTGTCTGACAGTTTCACGGGTAGTGAAAGCCGAAGTACCAGGAGAGAAGCACCAAGCAACGGCGAGCAAATGTCAGACTCTCCAACGCACTAACGCCACTCAAGCAGGGTTAGCATTGTTTGAAGACAAGTGCACTATCGACGTGCAGTACCCCTTAGTACACAACGCCACCGTGCGCGGAGAATTAGGATTAAGTGTCTTTCCCAAGGACACAACAGGGTTGCCACAGGTGGGATACGAACCAAGTACCCACCGGCTTGCAGCCTGTCCCTCTACCTATACTGAAGCACCGCGATCTCTCAATCTGGATTAAGACACATGTCTTGCATTGATTCAAAGAAAATGAAAGTTTATAGAATTGTGCCACATTCGATGGAGCATTCAGTTGGACGGGAAAGCGAACCTTAGGTTCGCTTTTTCAACCAACTTAAATATTCCTGCTGTCGTGTTGTGATCCATGTCCAGGTACCTAGGATATGGTCTACTTCTAGTTCATATTTCTAGCTTATTAAATGTTTATATTCGTGACATCGTTATGTCGCTACCACAGTATCCACATTCAGATTTAGCACACGAAGCTTCAATCACAACAAGGTGGCCAGAACACATCGATCGGCTTGAAAATTTTTATTTTTACTTGTAATATCACAGACAATAATAAGAAGCAAGCTCTTTAGTTACACTATGATGGAACAGCAGTTTATTATATGACTATGTAATTTAACCCTTTACCTAAACTGAAAAGCAGACGACATTTGCAAATAAAATTCTTAAACAACCATTTTTTTTCATTTTTTGTCTCAAAAACATAGGTTATGACCCCTCATTGGAACGAGCTCGACGAGCTCGTTCCAATGAGGGGTCATAACCTATGTTTTAGAGACAAAAAATGAAAAAAATAATGAAAATTAATTGGCGATTTTTGAGAATAGCGCTGACCGTTACGTTAGGTAAAGGGTTAAATAATATAATTATCGTTAATAATGAAAATTAATAGACAGAGTAATCGCTTGGCTGGACTGGCTACGTGAAATAATTCATTCGAGGTGAGGGACTATATTGTAAAACACTCGTGCGCATTCGCGCACTCGTGTTTGTACAACGTCCCTCACCTCTCATGAATTATTTCACGTAACCAGTCCAGTCAAGCGATTACTCTCTATAAGTTCAAGACAAACGACTTCACGCCATGTTTAAAATTATTGGCACTGAGATGGAGCTTTTTCATGGGATTCTGGTGCATCGGTCAACAATATAAATCAACAAACTTATGAAAAATAGCTTTCGAAGCCCAAAATTCCAAACACTGACCCCACACAATTCAAAATTATCAGAACCATTACCAATTCTTGGTAAATTTACTACATTGCTCGAATCATGTCACAAAACTGTTGTTGAGAAATTGATGTACTACAGGGAACAAGTTAACCCTTATTGTATTTCCAAACTTGTTAGAATCTGGAGTGCTGCATATTGTTTAAAACTTATCATCACATTCTTTATCTTTTATTGATGTCATAAAGCAGTATGAACAGTTATTTTCAGGGACAGGTAAATTGACAGGGGGGGGGGGGGGTACTTACCCCTCCACTTTTTTCGCCAAGCGTAGTAAAAAAATACTATCATTTTAATTTTTGTATTGAAAGTTGCGCTGTAATGGCGGGTACGCTTAATTTCATATTCCCAAGTGCACTAAATCAGAGAAGTTTTTAAATTATGTTTGTGTGTGCCCCCCCCCCCCCCCTCCCACACACACACACATTAGCTGCAAACAACAAACAAGAGTCGAGGGTCCAAATTGCAACAAGGCGTGCCGCGTTCAAACGGTCTGAAACATACCGCTTAAAAGTATTCGAGGAATGATAGAATCGAGAGCGTGCAACGCATCAGTTTGGAATGCAGCCTGCTTTCATTTTCGATTTGAGTGTCGTTTGGTACTTTGTGCTCGCACTTTACAACAGCGTTCTTCCGTTAAAATGTCACCATGTACGGCGTTTTCTATAACTGAAAGACCTAACCAATAAGTTTCAAAAAGATAAAACTGTTTTAATTTAATTGTCTGAGAATGCTCCAGAGAATGCCATTTACAACGTAAGTTTTAAAAATTTTCTCCACTTCGGGAGGGGACGTATTGCGCGGCAGGCAATGCCCAGCTGTACCCCCTCACTTCTGTAACTCTAGCGCCGCCACTGCCTCCCATGTGCCAACAGCACGCTGTATTCCATTCCACATGCGTCATAAAGTTGAAGCCGAACTTACTCAGTTTGAAAACGACGATATCATTGAGAGAGTGAGTGACACTGCCACGCCATGGGTTTCCCCTATCGAGATAGCTACTAACGGTAATGACTCGAACAGCATTAGGCTTTGTGTGGATATGAGATGTGCGAACAAAGCGATTTTAAGAGAACGTCATGTGTATCCTACAATACCAGATTTGTTGACCGACGTGAGAATAGTTACTTATTCTCAGTTCCTTATCCGAGATTGTTTATCAACCGATAAAATCGGGTGATAACGAATGTCGAATAAGGAACTGGGAATAAGTAAGAACAGTTTGTCTCAATATACAGCGCCACCATAAACAGGCTTAAGTGTCACGCGCAAGGAAACATAGCTGATGGCACGGGCCAGGATCGAACCGTCAGCCTTTCGGTTTAAAGTCGAATACTCTAACCAATAAGGCGCTACGGGCCCAGAATTAGGATCGTCTCTAAATTAAACGTGTGCAACGGATATTAATAAACACTGCAACTAAAAATGATCAAAATTATTCTCAGTGTCGCGCAATAGTGGATTGAGGTGCTGCGCGTGGTACTGGCCAGGATTGAAAGGACCGCATGGTAAGTAACGCATCAAGCCACATGGTTCGGCCTGGTGTTAGAAAATTTGGAAAACTGGTACCAAAAGAAGCAATATACTGCACTATAGGAGTGTAACCAAAGATACATATCACTGAACTGAACACTACATATATTTATTCGATAATACAGTTAAAACTAGAAGTCCTGAAACGTACAGTGCGCTTATCTAGGCTTAATTGCGCGTGGGAATTGCGCGCAATTGCCATATCGAATGGCATCCAAAGCACGGCAGGTTCTCCTGTTTACTTATAGCAAACACAGGCAATGTTTCTGCCAATGGACCTCCGGGTTACCCGGAGGTCCATTGGCAGAAACAATGCTTGTGCACAGGCCATATGTACAGAATTTGATAGAATTACTATGGTCATAACGCGTAGATTAACGCGCAGACCGACGTGCTATTAGAGCGGATTTCATGACAGGATTTCTAGTTTTAACTGTAGTTGCATCAATTAACTTTATATTTTATGACAAATGAGTAATTAATGGCGCACGGTAAACTGAATAATTATTATTTACTGATGGACAGATAGACTGGGCGTCATAGAGTCAATGGAACGCCATTCCCAATTACCCCCCCCCCCCCCCCCCCACCAGGGGAGCACCCCCTAGCTTTCGATCACCCTGGCTCAAAGGTCGAGCCGCCACTGCTCAGTGACAATCAAAGGGATTCTTAATGCGTTTTCGGTTTGCAGGTGTTCATAAAAAGAACGTGGCGGCCTCGTTTGACCATCCTCATTTGAATATTTAATGATCGTCGTTTGCATATCGAAATAAAACATAGCGTCCAGCTTCGATTCAGTTGTCACATCACCCATCCAACCCCACACCACTCTCTAACGACTCAGTTGACACATCATCCATCCAACCCTACACCACTCTCTAATACGACTCAGTTGACACATCATCAATCCAACCCTACACCACTCTCTAATACGACTCAGTTGACACATCATCCATCCAACCCTACACCGCTCTCTAATACGACCCAGTTGACACATCATCCATCCAACCCTACACCGCTCTCTAATACGACTCAGTTGACACATCATCCATCCAACCCTACACCACTCTCTAACACGACACTGCGAATCACACAATTTCGATTCGAATCTCGGAAAATCCACCTCAATAGACGATGAACGGCATATTTTAAAATATAATAAACCTTTACACCAAGAGGGATATTTAACTCACCGGTAATTATTGCAAAAGTAACAACCAAATTCACGTTGACGAAACACACAGTTGCTCCACTTCGCAAGACAGTATTCAGTGAAGTGAATCGCAGTGACGTAATTTTCTCTGTAGTGTAACGTCATCACTGACCTCAATATGGAGATCAATGAACGCTATTCTATTTTTTCAATTTGCGTCTTTCCATCGATAAGGCAAATGAAAAAGTTCCTCTTAAAATAGTTTTATAACACATTTTGGGGTCAATACTGTGAGATAAATTTATCATCACCACAGTGTGTGCCTCCGGAAATTCTGATCATGTCTCGTTGTAGGCACAGAATCGCATTTCGACTCGCCCTAAGATGCTCGTCGAAATACTGTCCTGTTCCTACAACTCGACTTGATCTGAATTCCCGGAGACACACACTGTGGTGATAATCTGTATATCCCACGAGACCCCGACAAGAGGGGGATACTCGATCTCGTGCTCGCCTCTATGATCGCCGAGTGATGCTTCGCCTCATGTTTGAAATGTAACGCTTCCTCAAACCAAGAATCCTGGGTCTGCTACCGGATTTGGTATATATACGGAACTTGTTAATGCTCTTTCCAGATAGACAATTAGGCCGAATAATTTATTTATTGTATTTAGGGTTACTTTCAGCATGTGTGGCTATATTATGATCCCAGCATTGGTAAGAAGTCAAGTTTAGTCAATCGTTTAAACCAATGCTGCCCACTTTAGAGGGCTACCAGCCCAGAGGTTGGTTACGGGATCCCATTTTACCAGTAAATCAGAACTTCTTTACCACAGAGAACAAGCACTGCTCCCATTCAAGAAGTGTCCACAGAGGTCCGAATATGCAATTCATTTTTCTCTACATCATTCAGTGGAAGTTGGAACATTCAATATTTATCGCACAAGGAGTGTTTTGAATTCTATGATGCCATGTGGGCGGTGATGGGTAAAAAATTACCTTCGAGTGGAGTGATGTGGGGAGGGGTGGGGTGGAGTGGGAAATCCTCCCCCCGAAAAAGATATTTTGACCCTTGGGTGAGATTTCTCCGTCAGACTCCCACATCCCTCCGAGATGATAGTAGTCGCATACTTCGCAGTTTCTCAAATAATCGATGTGACTGACACCTGTTAGTCTTATTAACATACTTTATAAAACTATTGTCACGAACAATTCATCGTATTTCATTTCTGACAAGGATTCGCACATTGCACGCCAAGGTGTGAAGAGTAATTCACCCGCCTTCGCACTCGCCAAGATGGAATTCCAAGCTAGAAAAAAAGAGAACCCTGCTAGCTCTGAACGTATCTCCTTGCACTGAACGTATCTCCTTCTCTTATTAGGAGGGTTCACGTAACTGTGGAGTTTGTGAATGAAGACTAACATCAACCTCATTCGGGGAGGGGTAATATCTTTATTGAGAAGACCCCCTCTCACCCCCCCCCCCCCCATTTCGAAGGAGTTCGTACCTTCTAGGGTGAATCCCGTCCAGAAAAGGAAAATGCAGAGTCAATCAGCAAAGCACTCGACACTGTTAGAAGAGTTTCTGACAGGAAGAGAGACCAAATGGTTCAGAAACCCATTCCCATCTTCCCCACGCCAAACTCCAATAACTCTGCAGATTATTCGCCCCGGGTGTTGAACTGGTGTATAGGGACGTTAAACAGCGACACTGTTTTTTCTCTGCATTCTGCTCCACCCTCCCTCCCACCCAACAACTGACCAGGACTCCTGGACAGAACTCGCCATTAAAGCTACTCCCGCTCTCGAGAGAGCAGAGGAAGCCGCCAAGAATGCCGGTGCGACAGGATTTGAAGTCCGTAGGAAAGTTAGTCCCTCTGGACTATTATTCCTCTGAATTATAGTCCTAGGTCTAACATTTCTAGGAATAGTAGTCCGCCGGACTACTATTCCTAGAAATGTTAGACCTAGGACTATAATTCAGCGGAATAATAGTCCAGAGGGACTAATTTCTTACGGACTTCCATTCCTTTTACACCGGGAAAGACTTGGATAAAACTTAAGAAGAAGAACGAGCGCAAGAAATAAGAATATCATAGGAAGTTGCCCAAATAAAAAAGTAAATCCAGGAACTTGGAAGTCCAAGCCAATATCGCCAATAATTAACTCAACAAAGACCTTAGCAATTAAAGGCACAAAGCTCCCACTCAAAAAGAAAAAGGAAAAGTTTCCGAAACACCACTGACTTTCGCCTTTGTCGTCTTTATATCGTAAGACAACAAAATAGACACTACCATTAGGGTCAAAAGGGGTCAGAAAACCCCACACTCTCCCTGTGCATCGAACAAAATCAGTCATCAGTGTAACACTGCTTGAGCCGCCCAACCTTTTTTGTCCACATTGTGAGAATAGAATAAATATCAAACTTGTCAAGACTGTAATCTTGTATTTCATCGCAGTGTACAAGACAACCAGAAGTGGAAGAAGCTCTTGGATGTGTGTGAGCGCGGAGACAGTAGGTAGGAGAAGGTGGGCACAAATATAAAAATATGGATATTGGATTTTTTATGTTGTAGCCTAATGGTAAGAAATTTGAAAAAACTCGATCCACTGAAACAACATTCCCTTGATTCCGAGATTTTGATGGCTGCGACGAGTGATTTTAAAATGCGTGAGTGTGTGTGAGGTGACAGGCGGCGGGTGAGTAAGGGAATAAATTCGATAAACATACTAAATACATTTGAAACAGATGATGCTTTTTTCTTGTCACGACATGTTTTGTAATCTTATGCAAGGAAGTGTATAAAGGCACGCTTGCTTTTAATGTGGTATGGTGAAAATTCTTTCTTTCTATTAAATGGCAACCCTTTCCCAAACCGAAGCCTAGCCGTCGAATTGGAAATTTGTTGACGTAGAAAAAATGCACAAATCCGGCTGAAGGTGGAATTCATTGGCAGAAATGTAGCTAAAATTCTATCTATTTCTATAATAAAACAGGGTAGGACTAAATATAGGCACATTTGCATTCTCACATGCTCGTATAATCATGCAGCATGTGGGGGGGGTGGGGATTTCTGGTTGTAAATACATTTTGTCTTGAAAAGCAAGTTAAGCAACGCAATATTAAAATAAGCACAAGCTGTTTGTATGCAGTTGTTATTATTAACGGACATTTACTGTGAATCTTTTGACACCTGGGTGTGGATGTTGTGATGCCAAAAAAGTCCACGGTGTGGTGCCAAACTGTTCGAAGCCAAAACGTCCAAATATTAGCGCGAATGTCCACGTGTCATTACATCAAACACATCAGTTGAAAGGATTTTTATATTTACATCAGGTCAAACCTAATTCCAGTCATCTGGATTCCAAAGTGTAAACATCAATCAAATGGAGCTCTCACTTGAAATCCTGAAGATTCTGCAATGGTTGAAGGCTTCCTAAGATACTACGTGTATGAACTATCCAAGTGCGCAAGGACAGAATTCGTCTTGTCGTGGATTTTGATAGAATACATGAACAGCGATCCCTGGACAGGTGTGATGCCTTTCGTCGAGCGATTTCCTCCTGCACTGGTCACACTTCAAGTGAAACGAAGCGTCTCTGCTCGTATATCTTTCGGAAACGGTCAGGAGACAGTGTCTGCGAACAGGGATGTGGCCACAGGGGGTGGAGGGTGGGGGGGGGGGAGGTCCCTCCCCAGCTAGGAGTATTTTTTTTAATAGTTGGATATTCCGATGTCAAAAATCAAATAGTTGGAAATTCAATAAATTAATATTGTTCATGAAATATTAAAATTCCAACTAATGATGAGAAATGTTGATCTTTTATTTCCAACTGGAAACTTGAGTTTCAAATTTCCCACTCTAAAATTTCCACTCTGACACCAATCCGGTAAATTTTCTGACCCAGACACATTATAAATGATGCTTTTTCCGTTTCAGGAGTAGTGAAAATTTTCAGAAGGGTTTATAACCCTTTACCCAACGCAGACGATTTCAAAATTCATTATTTTAAATATCAGTCTTTTTTAAGTTTTTTAAAAAAAATTCGACAAAACTGTATCATGTGACCCTCTTTGGAACGAGCTCGACGAGCTCGTTCCAAAGAGGGGTCACATGATATGGTTTTGTTGAAATTTTCAGAAAAATAATATTTTTTCAAAAGCTGTATTTGCATATTACGCGGGCGGATGCGGGCGATTCGTTGGGTAAAGGGTTAAAAGATATCACCCAGCGCTGCAGTGCAACCACCTATCGAAACCACTCACAGTTGGAATTTACACCGGTGGCATCCCCCAGCTGAAACCCTCCAGCCACATCCCTGGAACTAGCTCGCTCGGCTCGTTCCAGTGAGCGGACATGACATATAGTGGAGGCAATAGTTTGAGCTGTTGATTCGCAGGGGACAAATATTGCAAAGATCGGTTGTAAGCCCCGATCTCTATACAACTGGTCTCTTGAAAGGCTCATTTGTTTTATTCAGAAACAAGTCTCACCTTGGGGAAAAGGAGGAATATTGCGATTGTTTCTATAAATAAACAATACTCAACATATATAGACGATATGGAATGAGTGTTTTTCTCATATAATATTTATGAAACGAGTCTAAGAATTTTCCGTTTTGGAGAGTCTCTGGCGAGCCCAAACGGAAAATTCGGACGAGTTTCATAAATATGATATGAGAAAAACACTCTGGCGAGCCCAAACGGAAAATTCGGACGAGTTTCATAAATATTATATGAGAAAAACACTCATTTCATATTCTATTTATCATATGACACACTCGCAAAAATTAGCCACTTAGTATGATTGTTTAACCCATCACCTAACTTGAGTTGCAGACGGCACTTTGAAAAAACATCCTCGTATAACTAAAAATGTTCACTTTTTGCTTCCAAAAAAATAGGTTATGACCCCCTCATTGGAACGAGCTCGTCGAGCTCGTTCCAATGAGGGTTCATAACCTATGTTTTGGAAGCAAAAAGTGAAAATAAAAAAAAATGAATGGCGCTTTTCTTGTAGGTAAAAGATTAACACAATATAACCCACCCTAAATAACACAGATAACGTAAATTCTCCCTACTGAAATTATGCAAATGTCACCCAGTTGTAGTTAATTTAGCCAATCAAATTGTCCAGTTTTGAAATTGACCAATGAAAGCTCCCAACTCTAATTATGCAAATTATGAAAATGTGGCCCAGTTTTATTTTGTTCAGCCAATCAAAATGTCTAGTTTTGAAATTGACCAATGAAACTGACGGAAGGCTTTAGGCTTTATTTATCACTGATTAATATGAAAGCAAAATATCAAATGTTTTAAAGTGAACAAACCAGACGAGTCAAATGATAAAAAAAAAGTCTCGAATGTTTTCAATTTCCCGATGCCGCGTAATTGCCAACAATGTTTTATAAAAATATGCTTTAATGCCCGCGAAAATTGAATTTGTTGATGATGTAGATAAATATACTGTAACAAGAGAAACAGAATTTACTGCATCAAGTAAATTCAAGTCTGTATGAAAGGGGGGTTAAAGCATAAGAAATAAACAAAAGAGAATGAGAATTTATGGAGTCTTATTTTGGGGAGTGAAATATTTTTAAAGACATCAGTTTTTCGTTAATAGTATTTAAAGATATTCACACAGGAATCCGATAATTTTTTTCAAGAAACCACAAAAAACATGTATGTGCACAGTATTAAAAGGGTTCGATCAAGGAATCAGAAATGCTCATTTTTTTGCTCCGCCACTTATTTCAATGGTGTTTAGAGCAGTAATGTGAGTATGGAAAGGGTTAAGATTATTCTCACTGAAATAACATCTTTGGAATCCACATTGAAGTTCTGAGAGGGCTAAATGCATTGAACTGAATAATTTATACTTTATTTCCTTGCAAAGCAAAGGGTTTCTCTCAGCTTAGTTCGAGGAACTGACAGCTGATTATAATAACATGATCACATTTGAAGTTTGACAGCTAACTCCACTGATGTTTACATTCTCTCCAGGGTGAATAATATAACATAATATTGGTTAGGAATAATTTACTGTATCAGGAAATTGGAGGCTGTGAAAACCCTGTGGCCAACTGGGCCATACTCAAGGGCTCTAGCGACCTGAAAAACATAGGGTGCCGAGAAATTGTGACTGTCTGTCCATATGCCAAGAATCAGCGAGATGGGACAATTCGTTTTCGAGTTATCGTGCGGAAAAAAGTGCTTAGAAGACAGGACAAGAAGAAGAAGAAGAAGGAGAAGAAGAAACCGTACAAAAATAACAGTCTGTGTGTTTCACATAGACTAAATATTCAATCTGCATTTCCCGCGAAAATATGCACATATTTTTCGCGGGAATGGAAATTGAATATTTGCAATATATTGTAGCTATTATCGATAAAAAAACAAGAGATTGAAAAGTTTACACCGTATTACTAGTTTTCTTCCAAGGCTTTCATTTGATGTTTGGTGATGTAAAAGTTGTTATGCTGTGACTACAGTCACAGCTTAACAGCTTTTACGTCAACCAACGTCACCTATGGGGGAGTTACTGCGTTGTTTGACAGGACGACATCTTCATGGGAGCAGATCTCTAATCACAACTGGATTGCGGCAACGCTAATTGGTCACAAATAGAAAAAATGGTCAAACTCCGTCATCAAATTCTAAGGTTTTCATATTCCCTATAGCTAGCAAAGCACAACTGATGTTTAAAGAATATACTTTGATATCTGTGAAAAAATGAATGTGTTGATGCTGTGTGTATTTTCCACAAAAATAAGAGATTGGCAAGTCGATACCGTATTACTACTACTCGTCGTGATAGGTATTCATTTGACGTTTGATGATGGGAAGATTGTTCACAGCTTTCACGTCATCACACATCATCGATTGAAATATTTACTGCGTTGATTGACTTGGCTCTACCGGATTTAGTTGCGACGTGTTTCGCCGACGTCTTGGAATGCATGTGTGTAGAGATCAGGTTCCACTCCACAGTTTTCCAGACATTTCCAAAAATGACATGCCATACACTCTCTTCAAATACGAGCTTTTTTTAACTTAGTAATCCAATCCATAACATGTATTGCATGTTTCAAATCAACTAAAAACATATAACACTATCTGGCTTAGTAGATATACAGTTAAAACTAGAAGTCCTGTCATGAAACGCGCACAAATAGCGCGTCGATCTGTGAAAAAAACATTATATGTTTCGGTCTCGTTTTTAACTCCATCCGAAGAATGACCTTTAAAAAAAAAATAGTAATTTCTTCGAAGCCACTGTTTCCCATAATTCCCCTGGTAATTTAGACCATCTGCATCAGTCTCCAACTCTGTGACCAAAAAACTTCAAATTCTCTTGTCCAACAAAAATAGCATAATGTAATCATGTATCTGATACTAAAACTAATCTCCAAATTGCATGGCATTGGTTTCAACATATGCCCTACGTTTAGAATTTTACCCCTGTGCAATAGTGCGAAACTCTAGATCGGAACCTTAGGGTTAACATTACACCCGTCACACTTTTGCCCGTGGACTGGTATTTACCCCCTTCCTGATAACATTCGAAAAACGAATCTTTTTTCGCCCTTCAAAATAAACTTCGAGCACCAAATTATTTTCTCGGGCTAAGAGAGCTACTTGTGGAAACAATCTCGAATGTCTTTTGCTCAATCAGTGAAATGTTAATAATATTGTGCACTTGTTTTGTTGCATCTAAATCATGAATTTTGTTGAAGTAGAAGCAGGAATGGAGTTATTGATTTGCTGTCATTTTTGATCAGAACAAGCTGGTGCATTATGTAACAAAGATGTATTAATAATTATTTGACATATATACCTGTCAGTCACACTCTGTTCTGTCAGTACCAATCGTCGATGCTCCGCAATTAGGTTCTGGTAATCCGAGCATTTCTTCTTACGTTGACTGCACGTTCGCCATGTGAGGAACAAAATTATCAGCAATGCTGTCACCCCACCAATTGCTCCGAGAATAACAGCAATAAGGGTGCCTAGAAAACAAATAACAGTTGGATAAATTTAGAATTTCAGCTTTAGGATACATGCAAATTCAATTTTAGAACAGGATTGCCCAAAAACATTAACCGTAAACACGGTAGCAAGGGTTCCATTTTATGCTTCAGAGGTCTTTCGGGTTTAACTCGTTGAGGGTTAGATTCTTTTTGGTGGTCTAAATTTGCTATTCAAAACTTGTTTTATTACAAATTATTAGAGCACTCTCCAATACTTTGAAATCGAGCTGTAAGTTAACCGAAACCGAACAGAGGTTTTTAGTTTTTTTAAAAAACCGAAACCGAAACCGTCGACATCCCGCAATCTAAGGTTTTTCGTTTTTTATTAAATACTCTCTTGCCAGCTCTTGCTGCAGAAATTCACAGAATGTAGCCATCCCAGAGTAGTGAGAGTACCCAGACACTGCCAATGGCAGTGTCTGGGTACTCTCCCTACTCTGGGAAGGCTACATTCTGTGAATTTCCGACATTTCAGTTTAGTTGTGTTTGCAGCCTTCCTCAAGTTGCGTGTAGGTGTCAGACCTCGAAAAATGGCCAAGCACAATAAAAGTTCTGTATATTTAGGTAATTATTATATTGGCCTTCCTGATTCTTCATGTATTATAGCTTATTTCGGGCATTCATTGAGTTTCACTCAATTTCACTACCATTCAGTTATGACTCTGGACATAAGAATGAGTTTTATTGAATTTTACTTGGCCTCATGAACAAACAGAAAACTGAACCGAACCGAGGTTTTTCTCCACCTAAAAAACCAAAACCGAACAAGAAATTTAAAAACCTACAGCTCTACTTTGAAATAGAACAAACTTATATTAGGCTAAAGAAAATTAATCTGTTGATTCTCAGGCAGCGGTGCATTCGTTTTTTCGGTCCGCGTTCGTCATATTTATTTCGGAGGCAAAATTCAAAATGTATAAAACTATCATAGAGTATGATTTTAACGGTATCGCATCACTATTTGCGATGCAATATGTTGTATACATTGATGCAGTATTGTTATTCTCTTCGCGAAATGCGATACGATTCTCGTATGTGTACAAAACATAGACAATATGGAATGAGTGTTTTTCTCATATAACATTTATGAAACGAATCTAAGAATTTTCCGTTTTGGCGAGCCTCTGGCGAGCCCAAACGGAAAATTCGGACGAATTTCATAAATATTATATGAGAAAAACACTCATTTCATATTCTATTTATCATATGGCACACACACGCACAAATTAGCCACTCAGTATGATTTTTTAACCCATCACCTAACTGGAGTTGAAAAAACATCCTCGTTTTACTAAAAAATTTCATTTTTTGCTTCCAAAACATAGGTTACGACTCCTTATTGGAACGAGCGCGACACGCTAGTTTCAATGATGGGTCATAATCTATGTTTTGGAAGCAAAAAGTGAAAATATAAAAAAAATGAATGGCGTTTTTCTTGTTGGTAAAAGATTAATACAATATAACCCACCCTAAATAGGACAGATAACGTAAATTCTCCCTACAGAAATTATGCAAATGTGACCCAGTTGTATTTTGTTTAGCCAATCAAATTGTCCAGTTTTGAAATTGACCGATGAAAGCTCCCAACTCTAATTATGCAAATTATGAAAATGTGGCCCAGTTGTATTTTGTTCAGCCAATCAAATTGTCTGGTTTTGAAATTGACCAATGAAATTGACGGAAGGCTTTATTTATCACTGATTAATATGAAAACAAAATATCCAATGTTTTAAAGTGAACAAAACGGACGAGTTATATGATAAATATATTTATTTACCTGGTTGAGGACTAGATTATTTTTGGTGGTCTTAATTTGCTCATCAAAAATTGTTCTATTACAAATTATTGGATAGTGCCAACAGGCACCACGCCCACAGGCACCACGCCCACAGGCACTCTCTAATAATTTGTAATAGAACAAATTTGTATAAACAAATTATTATTTACGTTTAACTGAATACGAAACACGAATAAGGAAAATGTTACTTTTGACTGGTACCCTCATTTTTTGAAAGGCCCGATTGTGGTTTCTCGTACTCAACCAGTTAAACAATACTCCTTATTATTTCTGATCTCCATTGTAGTTGTTCTATATTGATTTTGTGTTGTGTGATCGCTATTACGAAAAACAGCTATCAGCGAAATCAACATGGAAGCTCTCGTATTTAATTTTAGGCTCTTTCAATTGGATTTTAGGCATCGGCAACCATTCCATCAGGAATAAAAAATAAAAATAAAAAACGCCCTCCCTCATTCGTTTAGAGAGAATCAATTATTTAATTTTGTTTGGCCTAACCAAAATATTATTTGCATACAACTGAATAGGAAACATGAGCTAGAAAAATGTTGGCTTTTGATCTGGCACCATCATTTTTTTTTTTTTTGAAACCCCTGATAGTGGCTTCTAGCACTCAATCAGTTAACCCTTTACCCAACGTAACGACCAAAACCGGCCAGCGCTATTCTCAAAAATCGCCTATTAATTTTCATTATATTTTCATTTTTTGTCTCAAAAACATAGGTTATGACCCCTCTTTGGAACGAGCTCGTCGAACTCGTTCCAAACAGGGGTCATAACCTATGTTTTTGAGACAAAAATGAAAAAAAAAGTTAGGTATTCAAGAATTTTGTTTGCAAGTGTCGTCTGCCTTTCATGTCAGGTAAAGGGTCAACATCTCCTCCGTTCTTCTACAGTTGCCGAACCACTGTGTGTTTAAAGAACTTAGTACTGGTAGGGTGCGCCGAGTTCGACACGGTTTCAGAACTTTTGGACTTCAACCACGAAAAACCCAAAACTCTTTATTATTATTATTATTATTATTATTATTATTATTATTATTATTATTATTATCTCATAACAGAACGATAATATTCAACCAGTCACTACTAACAAAAATCGCCATTGCAGTTTCATACTGTTTCTGGCAAATTTTAATTCCAAAATATAGCTAATGATCTATCATGGGAACGAGCTCGTCGAGCTCATACCAACAATGGGTCGTAAACTGTGTTTTGGGGGAAAATATGAACATTTTTAATTTTTAAAGGAATTGATTTGCAAGTATCGTTCGCTTACTGTTTACGGTAGAAGGTTAATTGAGGCCCCCGAGATGGGAGAACTGAAGTGTGAAAATTACGCAGGAAATAAATGAAATTATTAAACTATCATATTTATCCTTCCAGTTGTGAGACCGGCGATATATACGCCAAGGAATTTACTAAAGGTTCTCTGTACGCCTTTGTGGCATTATATGCTAAATATTTAAAATAGGAATTCTCACAGGAAAATCTGTGTAAACTGATGGTGAAACTCGGAGCGATCAATGCCAAATGATATACTATAGGATTCCCCATATCCCTATGCGACACTACATGCCATTTTATTTGTATTGGAATTCTCATAGAAAAATCTGCAAAAATTGATTCTAAAAGAAAATGTTTTACGGGGGTTCAAGTAGGGTAGAGGTTCCCCGTGAAGTGAGCAAGTCCGCAAGTGGCCTTTTGGGATCATAACATTTCATTCAGATATCGTAGACACCTGAGTTATAATCGGAGGTTTATTTGGGGTTTTTTTTCTGTGGACATGGGGTAGGGGATCACCTCCTATAAAAAAAATTGAATTGTGCTATCAAATAAAGTATGCTGACTCTTGAGGTAACTACCCAAGGTGTTTTCGACGTCGAAAGAGAAGATGCGCTGTACTCGCGTTTTTCTCATTTTCGACGTCCAAAAACATGAAAGTAAAGAGAGAGAGAGAGAGAGAGAGAGAGAGAGAGCGAGCGTGCGTGCGTGCGTGCGTGCGTGCGTCGGTGTTGGCGCGTATGTGTTTGTGGGGGAGGGGGGTGGGGGGGATGTCTGTGTAAGGGAGATTGTGTGACGATGTGTTTGTGTGTCGATAAGCGCGTGTGTGGTCGATGGGGGTGGGTGGACAGACGGGGATCAAAGTCTATAACATTACCACTGATCTCAACAGCTGGATTGCCGGAGCATCAGCGCAAAACGACGCAACTCAACCTGCCCCCGCCCCCACACCATCAAGATGACTTCACTTCAATAAACGCGTGTAACTCCTCTTTGATCTCTATGCATTCATGAAGCAATCACAGGTTAAACGACATCAACCTATTTTAATGCTTTACCAATAAAGATACAGCCCTTCCATTGCTTCCGAATCAGTAATTTGTACAAGTAATGTATACCGTAGGCGATACTTCCGTTAACTGTATTATCTCTTATTCTTGAATAATTTATATAGATATCACTCATACAGGGAATGAACAATTCTCAATCATTTTAACCCTCTGTAAATATATTTTGGGAAAGCCCAAGTTTGTACGGAAGCCCATAAGCGCCACGGGAAAAATATATTTGCGAATATTCGCAAAGATGTTTGCGAAAATTCGCAAAGATGTTTGCGAATATTCGCAAACCTTTGCGAATATTCGCAAACCTTTTTCGCAAAGGTTTGAGAATATTCGCGAAGATGTTTGGTAATTTTCGCAAAGGTTTGTAAATATTCGAAAAGGTTTGCGAATATTCGCAGATATTTTTTCCCGTGGCACTAATGGGCTTCCGTAAGTTTGCATTCCAATTAGTAGAAAATACAATAATAAACATCTTACCGGACAGGATCGCGGGACAATTGCACCAGTAAAGTAATATTTATTTTATTTTATTTATTTATTTATTTATTTATTTATTTATTTATTTATTTATTTATTTATTTATTTATTTATAAGGGTTTGACGATACTTTCGATAGCTATGGCCACATCGTGCGAACAGTGTATGGACGGAGCAACATAAAAAAAACCCTGAGAGAACCACTGAACGGCGGCGAACAGCTGTCAGTCTCCCCAGCATGCTAATTTCCCACAAGCCGGGTTAGAATATGCTGGCATATACTATTAATAAAAAAGTAGGGGATATCCAAACTGATGTTGATATTTTTGGAAAATGGTATTGGATACGCGTGATTGGACACATCACGATGTTACCAATTTTAGTGTGGATCATGAATGTCACCCACCCACGAAAACGTCGTGCAGGTTTTTCGCAAGAGCGCCGCGTTAATATCTATGAGGTGCGTTTTGAAATTTTCATTTGAACCGGATGGGCCTTTTCGGAAGTCTTATCGTTCTTTTCTTGGTATAAACTCGTTCATCAATAGTTTCTGGTCTAAACGTAACTTTTGAGGTACGCGAAGACCGACACGTGGCGAACGTTTACGTGCCGTTGGTATGTTAGATGCTGGTAACAGACAGACCGCAGTGGCTCAAATTCTCAACGTTACTCAATCGGTGATTAGCAGGATGTGGTCACGCTACCGTCAGACAGGCAATTTTGATGACAGACGTCGGTCAGGTCGTCCAGGGGCAACAACTGCTAGCCAGGATCGTTTCATCCGAACCACAGCATTACGTAACCGCCATCAAAGTGCCTCAGAAATTGGACAGCAGCTGCACCGAGCGACAGATGTGCGAGTCAGTGGTCAGACTATCCTAAATCGCCTGCACAGCTGGAATTTGTTCGCTCGACGACCTCGACTAATTCCACGTTTGACTGAACTCGCAGCAAGGTGTAATTGGTGTGGAGCACGACAACGCTCGGACAATCGTTGGTGGAGCAACGTCTTGTTTTCCGATGAATTGAGGTTCACTCTCGACGTCCACGACAGGCGAAACAGAGTGTGACGGCGGCGGAACGAACGATTATGGTATAACCATGACAAGCAGAACAGCATTACATGTCATCCAAGGGCGAGTCACATTTGCGCGACGTCACGGCCGTCGATTCAGTTCCCAAGATGACAATGCAAGAGCACACAGGACCCTTGTCGCTACAGAGTTCCTCCAGGAGCAGAACATCACGACACTGCATTGGACAGCACTAAGTCCAGACCTTTCACCAATCGAGCACGTCTGGGATATGCTTAGCAGGCGCCCACGACAACGCCAACAGCCCTCTACCAATGTCCAGGACTCTCCGCGCTGCACTTCAGGAAGAATGGAATAACATCAGTCACGCTGATATTGAACGTTTTGGTGAGGAGTATGCCACGTCGGATCCGCACTGGTCTCGTGAACCAAGGAGGATTTACAAGGTATTGAGGTCTTGGACTGAATGTGGTAAATTCTCTGACTGACCGTCCATGTCTTGTACATCTCAGTGCATGGAATGTGTGCTTGTCAGACACCCAACTATCGCTGAAATTATTCACCAGATGTCACAGTGCAATGCCTCAACTGTCTTTTTGATGAAAATATATATATATTCTTCATATATCTCGCATTTATCAAATATCCCACCCCGTCCGGGACAACCCTCGTTGTGTCCTTGGGCAAGACACTTTATCCCGGTTGCCTACATGGGGGCACGTTGACGCCGTGTACTAAGGTGTACTGCACGTCGATGGTGCACATGTCTTCAACCGCTGTAACCCTGCTTGAGTGGAGCTTGAACGGAGTAAGAATGTTGAGGACCTGACAGTTGCTCGTCGATGCAAGTTGGTTATCTTCGGGTATTCTTCGGGATACTCTGGCTTCCTCCATCCGTAAAACTGTCACGGTCACCATTAGCCATTGTTCATAAGTATGCGACCTTAAACACCAATAAATAAATATAAAAAAATAAATATCAAATATCCCCTATTTTTTTTAACTATATGTACGTACACTCATGCGCCGCATACGGACACCCTATGCAACCACTTTTGTTACAACAACCATAATTGTAAGTGTTGTAACAAAAGTGGTGAGCTGTAACAAAAGTGGTTTGTTGTCACAAAAGTGGTTGCCACACACCCCCTAATTCAGACCCTTGCATCTCATTTCTATAAACAGATTGTCCAGAAAAGTGTAGACACCATTAACCGATGTAGTAGTCTATTTGATGTTCCGGTCTAAGCTTCAGTGTGAACCTACCTGTGGTGGGTTGTTAATTCCATACCAATTGTACCACAGGTACAGACCGACCGCCTTGGACTGGTCACTTTCCAAGGTTGGGCAATATATCCACGGACGCAGTAATATTAGATTCCAAACACTAATTACAGGAATAATCTTCAAAACTTTAATTAATGAAGCAACGGGTGCAACTTCATTATTTAAAACTTTACTGATGATGATTTTTATTACTTGTTAAAGCTGTTAAACGCATGCGTGGACATCAATGCCCAGGCGAGGATTACGACCTGTCCACGGCGACTTACTGTATTGAGTTTGATCACGTGATCTGTATGCAGTTCATTTACATACAGATCTGAGTTAGGTTGCAGAAAAGCTGTGTGGAATTCTTCATTGATGATACGCTGCTGTGATCACAAAAGAAATCATGACCCTCGCAATGTATAACAAACGAAAAGACCGTGTCATATTGAATGCTATTGAATGGATTCTTGTTATACAGGTGGGATTCCATAATGTTACAGGGGAAAGCGGACAGAGGATTCATCCCTGACATTTTTCGTCGTGGAAATTGATATTCGATAAAGTGATCTCCCTTGAAAATATTAGGGAGGTCCAATTTAGTAGCAAGCAGTTGTTGAGAAAACGCCTGTGATATCAGTAGACAATAAAGCCAAGTTTCCTTTTGTTACCTTTAATAGACAAAAAACAACAGACAACTCTCAGAGTTGTCTGTTGTTTTTGTTTATTGAAGGTTATAAAAGGAAACTTGATTTTTTTTGACAACCTAATTAGAAGCAACTACTTCACAGATAATCCATCATTTAGAATATCTATCAGTATCACACCTATAAACACTAAGTAACTATCAACTTTGATTGTTTGTTTTGTGAACGTGTCTTTACAGCAATTGGCAAAATTTTCTTTTTCCCGGGAAAAAATAGAAAATCTCACTTTCTAGACTTTTATATTAATGGACAGTGTCTGTGTTATATCACGACGATGAACACACTGCTGAAATAATGACTAGGAAAATATTACAGGACATCAACAGTAGTACTCAAACGATTAGTCGACTAGTCGATGTCGACTCTGGGCAAACCAGTAGTCGACTCTCAATTGTGCAGTCGACTAGTCGGAAGAGTTCAAGCTTTTAGGTAACTAGTATCCCTTCTGTGCCACTGTCAGACAGTTTTGAACAGCAATATTGGGCAATCAATGTATACATCTAGTTCCATCTAATAGTGGTGACTGTAGTTTGTTTTAACTGGTACTAGTAGAGTGCTGAATTATTTTGGGCTATCAGGATATGTTATTAATTTGCCTTGTTGCAATTTATGGGAGAGTGCCTATAGGCACTCTCCCATAAATCGCAACAAGGCAAATTAAATAAGACTATACAATTTCACTCTTAGTATAATAAGAAGCACATTAACAGAATAATGTTCCAGTAAGTTGCTGTATATGAATACCCAAGTGAAGCCAAATTTGGACCTTCCGGAACACCAACACTGTTATAAGGAGACAGGTTATCACCAATGACTAGTCGAAATCAACTTGACTTTTGGGTATTGACTAGTTGACTTTAGAATTCACTAGTCGTTTGAGCACTAATCAACAGGTGGTGAAACAACAGAACCTCTGTCTGTTGTTTTCGTTTATTAAAAGTAACGAAGGGAAACTTGGCTTTTTATAGCAAGCCAGTTGGAAGCAACTAATCTGTCATTAAGAATATCTAACAGTATCACACCAACACTAACGTGCACTTTGGCTATTTGTGTAGTGAATACCTTTTTACAGTAATTTTCAAATGTTTATTCTACCCGCTACTACCCGGGGAAAAGTGAGCAAATCTCACCCATAGCCTTCCATACTCATGGAAAGGGCAGTGTATCTATTATATGTCATGATGTGCATACTGTTGATATAATAATGAACAGATAAAAGGTCACAGATCATCAAAATTCTTAAATGTGTTTCAACAGAGAATAACAGGCGAATTGATTGGGGAAAAAATGTAAAAAAAACACAGCTCCTGTATTTTTAAAGTACTTTACATGAAAATCGATGATACAAATTCGCTAACATCTCGAAATTTCAGTTTTTATATGAAATTGTTAAATTTACTGACAGCTTCCGGAAATTAAGTGGAGCTAACTTTCATGTAAATCTCTACCAATAGCCAAAAGTGTCAGTCATGTCGAGAGAATCGCGACTGGGTGACGATCTGATCGAAATTCTCTGTCCGGTTCTATTATCACAGGTCTGTAAGTTTCACTAACATCAATTCTTTTCAAGAGGGGGCGCGGTGGCTCAGTAGGTAGAGGTGCAGGCTGCAAGCCGAGAGGTCCTCGGTTCGAATCCCACCTGCGGCAACCGCGTTGTGTCCTTGGGCAAGACACTTCACCCCCACTGCCCATCTGGGAACACGGTGACGTCGTGGACTAAGGCGTACTGCACGTCGATGGTGCACTTGTCTTCAACCAATGCTAACCCTGCTGGTGTGGAGTTAGTATGTTGGGGAGCTGACAGTTGCTCGCCGCTGTTCGGTGGTTCTCTCCGGGTACTTCCTCCACCCGTAAAACTGTCATGGTCATATGATTTGCCACAGTGTAGAAATATATGACCTTAAACCCCAATAAATTAATAAATAAATTCTTTTCAAGAATGAATTTCAGGCCCGGGGCCAATACTTTAAAACTATAATTGTATATTCTAGTTATGACTTTAAATGGGTTAAAATGAACCATTACCATTTTCAAAGATCTGGCAATTTGCCAGTTGGCAAATTGCCATATCTTTTAAAATGCTAATGATTCATTTTAGTCAGTTATATTAATACGAAGAAAATTCAAATCAAGAAAATACAACTGTAAAAGTTTTATAGTATGAAATAGAGACAGGGAAGAATTAATTTACTGTGCGAGAGAAAAAGAGAGAGAGAGGGAGAAAGGATAAAAGGACGCGCACCGTACAGCTTCTTCTCATGGTACTTTACGGTATTACACGATAAAATCACCTGGTTGAAACAACTCGCCTCAGGAGGTTTCTGGGAGGCAATTTCTCGGTGAACAGACGAATAGTGTATTATAAGTTATGGGGCTTTGAGGGGGTGGATATGGTGTGATGTAAGGCGAAGCGAGATCAATATTAGGCTCGGCCGAAGCCTAATATTGATCTCACTGAACCTTACATCACACCATATCCGCCCGCTGAAAGCCACATAACGTATGTATTATGCCAGTCCTTTGAAAGAGACACAACCATAAGTGTAATTTATGTTCGATATCGATCAACCTTCAAGTTCAATCATTCAAATCAAAATAAAACATACGATAAAATTTATTGTCCGGGGGGAGTAACTCGAAAATATTTGCATGAACTGAGAAGGACAGATTATTCGGGTGAGGATTCTCGCTTGAGTTCGTCTCAGACAGTGCCAGTTGGCTTCTATACATGTCGTTTTAGTGGTTTATTTATTGTATTTATTTACATTTGTTTATTAAAATTTCTCAAAGACTGGAAGAAACGTATTATAGTTGTAAGTTGCTCAACAGGCACACACGCGAAATTATTAGTTGTTCGTTGAACCCGCGAAATTAAGAAAAACATCGAAGTGGGCGTTGGATGTCAAAAACAAACTGTCGGAACTGACCGTATATAAGCTCTATATACGGTCAGCTCGATGATACACAGTCTCATATACGGTCACTAGATATTGAAGCTGATTGGTCAATAACAATTACTGTCATAATAAATGTCAAAGAAATATACAGAACCGCACATACGTTTGAATATGTTAAAAATTATCACACACAATTGCTTTGGCCCAGGATATCACTCGAGCCTTCGGCCCTCGTGATTTATCACACACCTCCCACGTAATAACCTGTCTACACGAAAATTGAACTAAAAGCACTTTTTAACTGGACAATTGCTGCATTTCCTTCGTTGCCAACAAAATATCGCTATTAGTTGGCGGGGTACCAACCCTAATTTGCTTTTTAATTTTTACGTCATTCAGTTGGTCGACACCAATTGACACCGATCAATGTGACGGTCACGATAATCGAACTTGAAATACTGACTAAACGGCGGGGAATAACACAACACCACTTTTTTAAAATAGCTATAAGTTTAGCACACTCCATCATTACATGACCAGTTGTGGAAAGTATTTGTCAAGGAACAAGCAGTCAGAACGTTATTTTTTTATTTTTGTAAATTTCTGACTCGAATCTAATTGTTTAAATATCCCAGGTAAACAAATCTAAATGTGGAACTTGGAATTTCCAAGCGATCTCGACTCCGGTGCATTCGACCACTGGTTGACGTAATTTATTTAGACTGGTTCCTTCTCTGTTTACGTTGGAAGCGAAATCGAACGTGTTTTCTATCATTACATATGCGATACAACTTGATTTTTATCGTACAGGCAGAACAGTGGACATCCCGTGGAAAGTGCGTAAATCGTTTCTGAATGAACAACATACGAATGGAACGCTTTCTACAGTACGTGGAGAGTGTATTATCACTAAATCACCCGCAGAGTGGAGATTCCACCCAAGCAATAATTGCAAATGTGTTGCAAAGCATAACAAGTATAAGCAAAGCTTCAGCCAATGGACCTCCGGGTTTTACCCGGAGGTCCATTGGTTGAAACATTGCTTGTGTTTTTTTGTCCACATGTTCAGAATTTGAAAGTGATACTTTGGGTGATAACTCCACTCCCCAGGTGAATTCGCTGCAATCCACTCTCCGTGTACTATACGTGGATTTTGAAGGCTTTGAAATTTATGAACACACTCGTGTTTTTTTTGTATGTTTAAAATTCCCCAAATGAAATGAGATTCAGGAGATTTTCAAAACTGGCTGTGCAGCAAATGAAAAAATATTTATTTATTTGTTGGTGTTCAAGGTTACATATTTTTGCATTGTGGCTAAAAGTGACCGCAACATGAATAAAGAGTCAAGTCCATCCAATCGTTTATATCCATGTTACCAATTTTAAAAGACTTCCACCCCGGACATTGGTTATCGGGTCTCATTTTACCAGTAAAACAGAGCTTATTTACCGCAGTAAACAATCATATCTTCACTTCTCAGGGTTTCCATTGGGCGGAAATGAAACAATACAATTACTTTGCGATAAAAAAATGTAATGTTTTAATATTTATGTTTTTTTTTTTTATTTAGGGCCCCTTTATAACATATGCTACAGCCCCACCTCCTCCCCCACTAGCTTAATTCGACCCTGTATAACTTTAATTTGTTTCAGTAGACAACAAGTGAAAGGTCAACAGGAATTATCGACAAGTCCGTTCGAAATTTTGAGAATGACAAAACAAACCACACAGGCAGTATCAATGGTTTAAGGGAAGTAACTCCAAAAAACAACAAAACCAGCAAAGCGGAATTTCAATCTCGTGATACAGCAAAAACAAAAACTAATGTTTTATCAAAAATTCCCTCATTTTCTTTCAGGAAAAGATTTCACTCCACTCACATGGATTTATTTTGCCGTTGTGTCCAATATAAAAAAAAGTGAACGGAACGTCAACAAACCGACTAATTAAACATTTGTCAAAGAGAATTAATGAAAACTAGTGAATTCAAGCTTTAACCAAGATTCAATTACTATTCACTTGTATTTGGTGGGGTTTTACCTATACTTCTAGCAGTTATACATAGTTGGTAAGAACCAGCGAGTAACGACAAGTAACTGTCAGATTTTCAAGCTTATCAGCTAATCAGATGCAAAGCTTTATTTCGATTTGTATTGGCTAAAGACGTGAGGCCCGAAGCTAGGTGGGAAGCCGGTGGTCCACCCCTGTAAACATGTCTGCCGGAAATATTTGTTGTCCGTCGGGAATGCTCCAATATTTTCCCTGAAGGCCGTTCATTTGAAAAAGAAGTTGACCATTAGACGAAGCCACCATTTTCATCAGGCAGAAGAACCCTTATATTTCTGATATCCTTTGTATGAATACGTAAGTTCGTTCATTAATATTATTTCAAAGAATTACTTGCGATAAAGGAAAGTAATTCTTTAAAAACTTAATAATACACGAATGTTTCGGGTCTGTTTCGTTTATTATTACACACCTATTAATGTAAAGCATGGGATTTCTACTGTTCTGCCTGTACGATGAACATAAAGTTGTATCACACAGGTGGTGACACAAAACACGTTCGATTTCGTTTCCAACGTAAACAGAGAAGGAATCCGTCTAAATAAATCACATCAATCATTGGTCGAATGCAGCGGAGTCGAGATCGCTTGGAGATTCAAGTTCCTCATTTAGATTTGTTTACCCGTGATATTTAAACATCCAGATTCGTGTCAAAAATCTACTAAATGTCATTCTGACCGCTTGTTCCTTGACAAATACTTTCCACAACTTGTCATACAATGATGGAGTGTTCTAAACTTATCAGCTGTATTAAAACTGTTTGTTGTGTTATTCCCCGCAGTTTAGTCAATATTTGATGTCCGATCATCGTGACCGTGACACCGATCGGTATCTATTGGTTTCGACCACTTGAATGCCGTAAAAATTTAAAAGCAAATTAGGGTTGGCCAACTAACAGTGATGTCTCGTTGGAAACGAAGAAAACGCTACAATAATCCAGTTGATGGGTGCTTTTAGTTCAATTTTCGTGTGGTCTGGCTGTTACATGGGAGGTGTGTGATAAATACCGCACTGACGTTTGAATGGGCTAAGAATTATTGCACTCGATTGATTTGGCCCAGGATATCACGAGAGACGAAGCCTTCGGCTCTCGTAATATCCTGGGCCAAATCAATCGAGTGCAATAATTCTTAACCCATGCAAACGTATGTGCGATTCTGTCTACTTATTGCTCAATGAATCTGGAACTCAGTCGGAGAATTTTAATTCTCGCCCCACTATGTCGGGGAAATCTTGAGATCCTTGGTCGGTCCGAAAGACATGTGTACAAAAACCCTACTCTACCGTCCCATGCGTTATGCGTGCATTTATATATAAGGCCTTTACTTGACATATGTGCTGGGGAAGCATTTTAATAGGGGTACATCTGATGTAATCCACAGCAAACAATCACTAATCAACCTCTAGGTTTTTTTTACTGGGAGATGCTTAGCAAATAACATATATAATTGACTCTTTCCAAGCTGCTTCAATGACATGATTAATTTTGCTGAAAGACAAATGTTATTGTGTGCCTGGGGAGCGTTATCATGTGACTCGCCATCGGAAACGGAACTGAGAGAACTCTCAAAGATTGTGTCTCGGGGAAAGTTACCTCCCCTTAATTTTCTAAGGCTGTCAGTAAATTTAAAACTAAGGGTATGGCAATATAAAGAAATTTCGAAATGTTAGCAAATTTGTATATAATATAATCGATGTATTCATCACTTCCCGACCTTCAGACATTTTCCTGTAGAGTAGTATTAAACTACAATTGCTGCGTGGCTTTTTAGTATTTTTCTCGATGAATTTGAACGTTTCACTATTATTCTATGTTGAAACCCATTTAAAAATAAGAAAGCGGCGTTTTCCCCATCTTTTAATGTTCGTAAGTCTGTTTTCTTTTTATTTTATCACCGGTGTGCGCATCGTGACATATAACACAGACATTGTCCTGACCATCAATATAACAATGTAGGAGGCAAGATTTGCTATTTTTTCCTGGGAAGAATAAAAACATGTACTGAAAGTACACATTCGCTGAACAAGGAGCCAAAGTGGAAAGTTAGTGTTGGTAGGTGCCTTACTATTAGTTATCCTTGTGTACTCCAGGGTGTATGGGAATTTATACCGGTTTGGGAACACATACACCCCGAGGCGATGCCGAAGGGTATATGAATTCCCAGCCAGGTGTAAACTTCCATACACCCTGGAATACACAAGGATAACTGATTTATTTACACGAATGTTGGTGTACTTAATACTTTAACCTAAATTGTGGGGAAAAACTGACAGAAAATTTGTACTTTGTAAGTTTCTTAATAAAACCATACAAATATGAATGTCATTGGAACTGGCTCAATGAGCCAGTTCCAATGGCATCCATATCTGTAATATTTTATTACACAAAAATATTAAATTTCCTGTATTTTTATTTTTGTTCTAACATAACCGAGCAGAGAGTATGAATTAATAATTAAAAATGGGTACTTTTTTGGCATATAGCCTGCATATAACCACAGTGTAAGTGTAAAAAAGGTTACTGTGGATTGCAAGTTACACCGTACCTATCAGCCAATCAAAACGCAGTATTTTGTTTCATTTGGAAATAATGATAGACATTCTTAATGATGGATTATCTGTGAACTAGCTGCTTCTCATTAGCTTGCCATACAAAGCCAAGTTTCCCTAATCTTCCCCTTTTACTTTTAAAAGACGAAAACAACAGACAGCTCTGGGAGATGGCTGTTGTTTTCAGTTTATTAAAAGTAGCAAAAAGAAACCTGGCTTTATTTTCTATTGATGTCATAGAACATGGGTGTTTTCTCAATGATCACTTGCTTCTAGTTTGGATCTTCGCGCGTAATTCCAAGGGAGATAATTTTATCAGAAGTCATTTTCATGACGATATTAGTCTTGAATGGGTCTCTTCGGTCATCATATATTTAATCTGGTTCCACCCTCATCGACATTCGGTTCTGTTGGCAATAGGGTATTTGCCGTTGCCGTGCCAAAGCCATGGAATTCTCTTCCAACTCGTCTAAAAGAAATGGATTCTCTAGAAGTCTGGGGTTAAAACGTACCCTTTCCATAAGGCATTTTGCAGTTTTGTACAGTCATGTGATAGAAATGAGAATCATACGCAAAATAGCCAGGTATCTTTCAGAAGGAAGTAGACATTATGCCGCGTTCTGGGTGTGACTATTGTTTGGTGAAAGTGTCGTTAAACCTCAGTAAACAAGCAAACGTACATTGTATGTTCCTTCATAACGGGTTTAGAACAAATACACGGGCCGATTTGCTTTCTGTAAATTAGATTGTCGGAAGAGTTTTTTTTTTACGTGGGCAGCAATTGGCCTGAATTTCATTTCACGTAACATTCACGAGAACGGAATGAGGTATTCCCAAGTTCACGTGGGGCACTTTTCCACAATTTAAACCTAATTCGGCCTTTATTTTCAGTCCTACCTTTCAAACAGAGGATGAAGCGGGGTGAACAATTTTAATTTCATATAATGGTTATAACTTGAAATGTCATCAACTGACGTAAGAATCGAGTTATATTAGGCTCCCGTATGCACTTTGGTGTCTGATGCTTCTTTCTTTCATCTCTAATTTGCCCTCCCACATTCAACTCGATTAAAAACACCCCTTTTATATTACATTAAACTAGAAAGTAATCATTGTAAATCTATAGCCTAAGGAGAGGACTTATATAAATTTCCAGTTTTATGTCGAATCGTGACTACACTAATGTAAATTGAAACTGAATATCTAATGAAAATGGTTTCAGAGTGACGAAGGCATGTATGGACGGTGTGGTGTTATTAAACCCCTTTCGAGCCAAGTAACTTTGTTCTTTGATCTTTTTCTTCCTTTTTCTGAGTGGTGCTCCAGGTACTGAGTTTCATTGCGCTTGTTCTACCGGGAGATTTGCCCATATAACCTTCATCATTTCGTTGTGTTCTTTGTGCACGTCTTCAAGTTCTCACATGTCTTCATCATGTTGGCACCACCAACCTTCGACTTTCTTTCACAGTTCCTCTCTCTCCGTCCCCCTTGTCCACCTAGCCTCCACTGGTAGAGTACCCCCATCGGTCGTCGAGGGAGCCTCTTTCCCGGCCAACCTCTGGTTCAGAGGAAAAAAAATGGTATTTATTTCAAATCAAATAAATTTATAAAGATTAACATTAAATATTAACAGAATTAAACATAAATTGACGGGGGTTCAGTCGTAAGTTTAGAGCTTATACGAGGTTGTCCCAAATCATTATTAATCAAAGGAGATGTGAACAGTTGGCATATCGAACCAGTTTTGGTTCTATACAGAACCAAAACTGGTTCGATATGCCAACTGTTCATATCTCCTTTGTTTCAAAATTTTTGGCGACTGCGCTGAATAAGCTCCATGTTTACTGCTGAATCAACTTCAGTTCATGAAATATTCTGTTAAATTGAATGCTAATCTTGGTAAATTTATTTGATTTGAAATAAATACTGTTTAAACAGAACTGGTTCCATCTCAGGGACAAGATTAGAACCAGTTTTGGTTCTGAAGAGAACCTATATTTTTTGCAGTGCATGAGAGGAACGATTCGTGCTTGAGTTGAACATGACCACAGAATTACCAGTCTCCTCCGGTTTATTCTCCAGTAAGAGGTGCACCGAGCCCGATACTATCGATTCCGGGCCACGAGATATGGGAGGAAGAGGTTGGTGTCCGAATCTTCTCCTTTTTGTCAGCCCTCTTCTTCTCCAAGAACTCCGTAAGGCATCTCGTGGTCTGGAAGAAGGACCCTTCTTTCTCTTCTTCATTCTGGAGTCCAGTGATGATCCACCCTCAGCCGGGTGAGGACAAGTATGAGGGGAAGTCCTTCCACAAAAGGTGCGGCCTCTCCCCGAAGCAGGTTTTGGTGTGCGCTTTCGTCCTTCACTTTGATAGTGAGAGTAAGAGGGTGGGAAGCGGTCCGTTCTAGTAGTGCTCTCTTAATGTTGTCAGGTATCTCCATGATTGCAACTGCGTGTTGGTTGATGTTCACACCTCGGCGTCCAAGGTGCAGTCGTGTTGTTTATCAACTAAGAGATTCGACCGCAATGAAACTGAATCTGGACAATAAATCCACTGTTAGGTCAAAAAAGTTAAAAATCTGTTTCTCAGCCTCTCCCGCAATGGCCCTTTTGGCTGCCGCATGCTGTCTTTTTATAACCAATGCAAATTTAAAAGAATAAAAATTAAATGGTTTATGTCTGATATTTTACCCAAGTTAATAAAATTGATAAATGTGTCCCTTGGGTGCAATAAAGCTTTGCAATGCTTAAGCATTGCAAAGCCTTCTTGCACTCAAGGGACAAAATACAACACCACCCATGCTATTCTGTAGATTACGAGGCCTAAAAATAAAACAAACCAGGAACATGAAGTTTTGATGCCAAAGAAATAATTACAAAAATAAAAAACCGCCCGCCCGAATCTAATTTTGCTAAAAAAAACGGCCCGAGAAAGAGAAAATCTACTTTGTGGGGTATTATACATGTTTATATACAATTAGCGGACCGCTCCGTCCCAGGGCGTATATCCCCGTCCATGTGACGGAAAATTTCTAGCTGTACGCGGACTGAACGGCCGGGGACGATCTCCTTATTTATATACACAAATTCCACTCAAGCTCTCGGGGCTTCCATTTAAAGTTTCTGTGGAATCCGACGCTGTAATAGCATATTTTGTTTACCCACGTTTTGTGGAGTCTGTGTGTAGACTGTCATTGAAGTAAAATGATGTCCTTTGCACACAAAATTTGCACATATTCTCTCGTCCTTCAGTTAAAGATATTCCAATAAATATGTATTTAAGCCCCCTTGAAAACATCAAGATATTAAGAAAATTAGTGGAACTACGCGGCGTTATAATAAAACTTCAGCTGCGGTGAATTTTCGTTCATAATATTTAGTCAATAAGCTGTTGTCAAAGATTGGACAGAACAAGTCTAGATTGAGAAACATATTTTGCGTTGAACATTCACGTTTTTTTTTTGGTATTTTTAGATTCGGTGGGCTGGGGTATTTCGGTTGGTCTGAAAAGCGAACCGTTTAAAACATTCATTCATTAATTCAGTCATGCTTTCTTTGTTGCGTAATGTATACCGATCTGTGAGTCTGTACTCATGCTGTCGGGTGCCAAATTAGGCAAGAACACCAAAAAACTTCGTTGTCTAAAATTTTGAGACAATAAAAAAGTGCCTTTCATTTGTGATGGAATGTCGGTGCAGCAGCGAAGAGCACGATCAATGACGAAACAGAAAGAATATTACCTCTAGTACAAGAATCGACAGCTGGCAATAAAGGCGGAATTAATTAACGATTTTCACAAAAACACTCAGTGATTTTATCAAATAGTATTTGGATAAACTTTCCACGTTAGTGAGTGGTAATATGACATTGTTTTTGGTTCTAAACTTTACAAAAGGCAGCATTTAATTAGATGAATACTTCGTACTGTCGCGAGTGAATCGCGACGGTACGAAGTATTTATCTTATTAAATGTTGCCTTTTGTAAAGACTCTCGACCTGCTAAGCCGAGTGGATTATCAGTAATTATTCGATTAATCTATTATTATATATTCAAAACCAGCGTCCTTTCTTAATTCTATGGCATCCGAGAAATTTGAAAAAGACAAGTACTGTCGCTGATTTCTTCTGAGGTGCAGTTCGTAGAATTAAGTGCTTAGATGCAACTATCTGATTAATAATTAAATAATTGAGTATTCCGTGTGTTCTGTACTGGCCTCGTATATACTTGGTTAACTAGCATTCCCTTTTTGGGGTCTGTCGGTGGCCGAGTGGTGTGCGTGCTTCAGTATAGTTTCGCTAGGCGGTTGGTGCCGAAGGAAACTCTCTCGGCGTGGGTTCGAACCCCCGCCATGCCAATGTATTATTATATAAGTACAACAACAGGTATATATATACTAACATCATTCATCCTGACCACTAACTGAATCAGTGGCATTGTTATAACTTAGGTGACCGCCTTTAACACGTACCGGGGATTTCGTCAGAATTTTCGAGTTCTGTTGGATTTTCTTCGTGATAAATTTCCCGTTCACTCTTGAAATAATTGGCCGTTCGGTTTTACAAACTTGCTCCATTTTTTTGGACCAGACAGCGAAAAATATACCCCTTTCCTCCCATTATTGTTTTGGCACCAAATCACGTTGTTTGGCTCTAAATATCTAGTATGGCCAAACATTTAGCACCAGACTGTTTCGGTCGAATATTTTTGTTAGATGGGTTTATTAGTGCCATGATATGGTATATACGATATCAGTTAATTCAAAAGAAACGCTCAAACGCAATCAGAAAGCCGCTCGTTTATTTACCGTACACAATTGGAAAGCCGTTCGTTTATTTGCAGTAAGAACGAGAAAGCCGCTTGTTTATTTGCCGTACACAATCGGAAAGTTGCTCGTTTATCTGCAGTAGGAACCGGAAAGAGGCTCGTTTATTTACCGTACACAATGGGAAAGCCGCTCGTTTATTTACAGTAGGAACCGGAAAGCCGCTCGTTTATTTTCCGTAGACAACCGGAAAGCCGTTCGTTTATTTACAGTAGGAACCAGAAAGCCGCTCGTTTATTTACCGTACACAATCGGGAAGCCGCTCGTTTATTTACAGAAGGAACCAGAAAGTCGCTCGTTTATTTACCGTACACAATTGGAAAGCCGCTCGTTTATTTACAGTAGGAACCAGAAAGCCGCTCGTTTGTTTACCTACACAATCGGAAAGCCGCTCGTTTATTTACAGTAGGAACCAGAAAGCCGCTCGTTTATTGTCCGTACACAATCGGAAAGCCGCTCGTTTATTTACAGAAGGAACGAGAAAGCCGCTCGTGTGTTTACCGTACACAGTGGGAAAGCCGCTCGTTTGTTTACCGCACTCAATCGGAAAGCCGTTCGTTTATTTACAGTAGAAACCAGAAAGCAGCTCGTTTGTTTACCGTACACGGTGGGTTAAATGCATTTTATTGTTCCCTCATATTGACATTTCATCGTTAATGTTCTCATTAAAATTGTTGAGTTTCATTCTACTTTTCATTAACTTTCTTCCCGAAGGTCATCGGTGGGGTAAATTCCTAACATAGTCAGCAAGTGATATGGTACGGGATGGCACATGGTCTGTAAGTTTAATACCAGGTTCGGCTGTGCCTCACCTGGTATAAAACCTACTGACCAGGTACCATCCAGTACCCGGTCACTTGCTGACTATGTAACTAATAATACCTTACCTACTACTGTAGTGAATAAAAAGGAAATGCTCACTCGTTTAACGTCACATATTGTAAAATCAATGAACGAAAGGGAGATTACTCTGGTGGTCTGACGTATGCAGCTTCCGACTGACTGCATAGCGCTTATACGCGGTTAGCATGTGGTGATTTGAAACCACTGAAATTTTCAGAAACATGGGGATATTATATAGCATAATCCAAAGATATAAGTAAGGACGAGAATAATTCTGTTAGTTGAAAGACTGCCTCACAATTACCAATATATATTCCTTGCATATACATACAGCCAGGGGCAGACAATTTCTTACACAAGAGCAAAGTCCTCGCTATTTCTCATAAACGGACTAATTTATTTATTAGAATTCAAATTCACTTTCAGCATTCATGGCCAGGCGTTGGTAGCAGGGTCCTACGTTACCCGTAAAGCAGAATATATTTACCATAGTCAGCAAGCACTACTCCACTTTGCGGAGTTTTCCACGAGGGATGAAGGGACTTGCAATGCATGATGATAATGATGCATTCTATACAGCAATCGAAAGAAGAAATGGCTTTTTAAAAAATCCATTCACAGCGGATTATATATTTATATTTATTATTTAATTTTGTTATTTTGTCTCATTTTGTATATTTTTATTTATTATAATCTTTTACTTTCTGTTTTTTTTTTATTTGGGGGGGGGGGGAGTGGAATGGAACGGAACGGAACGGAAGGGAAGGGAAAGGGGCCATAAAGCTTCCGTTCGCAGTCAGCGACTCATAGCATCTACTCGTCTCGCGTGCTCACCTGACGCATTTATACAGTCTCGACGTCTTATATGGCATTTATTCCACCCGCCTTAGAATTTTATCATTTCTTCGCCATAACTTATGACCTTAATTGGAACGAGCTCGTTCCAATGAGACGTCATAAGCTATGTTTTTTAGGCAACAGTCCAAGAGGTTTAGTTATTCAAGAATTTCAAGAAAAGTGTTTGCAAAAATCGTTTTTTTATTTGTTTGTTTTAAATAAAAGGTTAGACTGCATTGGTAGAAAACCTGAGTACAACACAAGTTTTTTCGGTGTTATTAAAAAACTGCGCTGCTGTGTTCCCAGACGTGGATTGGCGGGAACTGAAACCCATGACATCTCAACCAGACATGTGGCACGCTTTGCAGCACTAACGCGCCCGATACCTTTCTGTGGTCGTGACCCAATTCAGGGACAGAACTTGTTTGTGAATCCTGTTTTTTGCTGACGAAATACTGTTATGTACACGGTTGAGATAAATCGCTTCCCTTTCAGACAGAAAATTTTGCATGAGCAGACGAGGCCAGAAGAACGCACCTCCTCCTCTCCCGCAAAGAGAAAAAGAACAGGATTCGTTAGCTTTTTTCGGAGCTATTGCATTTTAATTCACCCAATTCAATGAAAATGCAGAAACTGGTGGGCAAGATATTTCTAAGTACTTTGAATTTTACATCGACATGTTTCAATCATATAGTTTTCAAGTGTTTAAATGAAAGACGACGTAAAATATATATATCACATACCTCGAATATGCATTTCGTATTGAATGGAAACCCTCGGATGACTGGTCACTCGTGACGGGATATGCTTTGAGGTAGGGCTACTATATACATTCAGCTCTGGTGAACGTTTTGTGGTTGCATTTCCACAGATGTTTGGTCGATGTATACCGACAAACCAGTTAAGTACACCCTAATCGGGTGTTTAATTACATAATATGAGTACATTAACCCTTTCAATGCTGTGAGCATAAGTTTTTGCGAGAAGAAGAAATGGAAGTGGACGAGCAGACGATATAAAGAACAAAGAATCTGAAGCGAGGCTCGGTAATAATTTAATCCAACAGCTCGACAGAGCTGTTGGATTAAATTATTACTGAACCCCCAACAAACCAGGATGGTTTCGCCCATTTCGCCGTTGACAGTATTGACTGAAATGGTATCGTCCAGGGCGCCAGTGTTGAAAGTGTTAACCCTCTCCTAGCAGGGTTTTTGGCATTAGGACTTTTTCACTAGGGCGTTTCCTGTTAGTGTTTTGTTCGTATCCCGTTAATTAACATGCATATATATCCCCAGGGGGGTAGCTATGATTTTGTCAGGGTGAGTAAGAATTAAGGTTTTATAGACCTCCGAAGGTAGAAAGTCGCCCGGGAACCTCACATGGGAGAGCACAAGAGGGATAACCCTATCGTTGGTAGGGCTCCGGGGACCGTTCCAACCGACCCCCACCACCCACAGGAAATGTTTTGAAATTTCTACCACAGAGAGTGAATATGTGGTCCCAATGCTCTTTTAAGGGAGTTTAAATGAGTAGATTTTGTTGATTACACTAATAAAATCCACCTGGTTTCCTGGATATAGGTCACACACGCAAAAGATGGATCCGTAATACCCGATTCGGGTTGTTATAGGCCCGTATAACCAATCTGGAGTACCGGTAGTGTACGTGTTATATAAATACGACGTTGAGTCACGACTTCTGTATGTATGTGTTATACATCCCAAAATAAATTTTAAACATGTCGCGAGATTTTTAATTATATTACCGACTGATTAATATTCTAACTGCATCAGTGGCGTAGCCATGGGGAGGGGGGCTGAGGAGGAGGGGGGAGCACATACCCCTCTCTAAAATTTCAGTCATGTCCCCCAGGTGATTTGGCCTAATTATTGATACCTTTCACAACTTAAAAATTTTGGACACAAACGGACTCAGAGTCAAGGAAATTGCCTTTTATTGTCTCAAATTTCAAAATTTTTCCCGAGGGAGCATCTTATTCTCTGTGCCCCCCCCCCCCCCCCTTCCACTCCCCAGAGCAGTTCAGCGATGTGGGGGTAGCCGCTACGATTAGATCGCTGAACTAGCCAACCTAGATATTACTCTTGCCCCCTTCCCACCCCAACTTTGATATCCTGGCTATGCGCCTGAACTATATCATCAAGGCATGGCTTCATTGTTGGATATTTATCAGTCGGGGCTGGAGCCATCATAGTCGGAATAAATCTGGTTTACACCAGACCCCAATCCGCGATGCCCGTAGGTATATCTGTTATCCAGGCCGTCAGTGCCAGAGCACCGGTTGGATTTTATCATATTTATTGGTGTTTAAGGTCACATATTTCTGTACAGTGGATACTCGTGACCACAACCTAGAGATAAAGTCAAGTTTCGTAAATCACTTATATGTTTATATTCCCACTATAGATGACTTCCACCCCAAGCATTGCTAACTGGGTCCTATTTTACCAGTAAAGGATATTCTGTTTACCACGCTGATTTCTCTGTTTCCAACGGGTTCGTTCCATCAAACGCGAATAGACTCGACTGGAGGTTTCTTGGAAGCAATAGAACCTATATTCGCCCCCTTCCTTCACACCAAACATACATTTAATTTTTCTAATATAAAAAAAACAAATAAAAAACGATAAATGAATAAAAAGTAAGATAATCTGTTGTGTAAACAACGATTTGCGGCACAGAAAACGCTCAAGAAAACGGTCTTTGATAACTTGTGTTGTCTCCCTTAGATCACTTGGAAGGCAAGTGAAAAAAAACGACAAAAAAATTTGAACCAGTATTTATTGGTATTTGACGACTCTTTCGAAGCCGCCAGGGTCGCCTCGTGTTGGACAGTTTTACGGGTGGAGGAAGTAGGCGTACCCAGGGAGAACCACCTACCAGAGGCGAGCAACTGTCAGAATCCCCAACGCACTAACTCCGTACAAGGAGGGCTAGCTTTGGTAAAGACAAGATCATCATCAACGTACAATACACATTAGTACACAGCTCCACCTTGCCACCACATGGGCAGTCCAGATTCAGTGCCTTGGCCAAGGACACAACGTAGTTACCTCGAACCGTAGACCTATCGTATTTAAGTCCAATGCCGTTACCACTGAGCCACTGTGATCCCTAATTTGAACCATAATCGATTCGATAGTAGCCTTTCTGTCTTTCTTAAGGCTGTCACGATTTTTTAATTTAGTAATCGATTAATCGTCGCAAATAATCGATAATAATCGATTAATCGGACCTAGATGACCCCCTCCCACTCTTTGAAGTCGGTAAAAATGAAGTTCAAGTCAGTTGACCTACCTCAAGTAGACAACGAAGACGATCCTCGTTTAGGTACATTCAAAGCTTTGATATTTTGAACTTTTGAACCGTCAGTGTAATAATCAAGACCAGTCGTCAGTTGCGAATAAGCAAAGTTTCCGCTGATGAAGCTTTTCGCTTGAAAAGAGTTATCTGGGTGGAAAATAACTACAGGGTGTTTTCGTAAGGAATTACAGTTCATGTAAGGTGGAAGCAGCAGCTATTGCACGGCGCAGGAAGTGAAACATTCGTCAAACTGTTCTAGCTCAGTCGGGCAATTACTTCAACTTTATGCTCATCCAGTAAGACGTTACTTTGCCAGCCTTTGCAAGAAGTATATTTCGTATGGGAAAAGAATCACATTTACATCATTGTGACCATAAAAGTTGCATCTTTCTCGATCAGATTGAATTCCGGTCGCAACACATCTACAGGCAAAACTAGAAGTCCTGTCATGATATGGGCACAAATAGCACGTCGATCTACGCGTTAATCTACGCGTTATGACCATAGTAAGGCTATCAAAGTCTGTACATATGGCATGTGCACAAGCAATGTTTCAGCCAATGGACCTCCGGGTAACCCGGGGGTCCATTGGCAGGAACATAGCCTGTGTTTGCTATGAGTAACCAGGAGAACCTGGCGTGCTTTGGATGCCATTCAATATGGCAATTGCGCACTACGCGCACAGTTCGTGACAGGACTTCTAGTATACCGGCGAGACGAGATTTTATAATTGATTTTTTTTATTTTACGACAGGTGAATATGGGGATGTGGGAAATATAATGCCGACCGAGCGCTTCGACCGGATCGCGACCCAGTTGCGATCCGATCGAAATCGTCCGTCAAGTTTTGCAATTACAGCACTGAAAGAACATTCACTCCTTGTCTGTGATCTATTTTTTTAACAGCACGTCATCGTGAATGTTGCGGGACCCCTGGTGCCAAACCTTCCAGACCCAGATGCCACACTGTCCAAAGCCGATGCCATTCACAAACTTGGCGCAAATGTCCAGGCGCCAAAAATATCTAGATACTCGCTAAAAATCTGAAGTTTCCTATCACGATTAGGCGAACCGAATTTCCGAAATCGTCATCAAATTGCCTGCGCAGCATAATGTCTTGAAGCTAGAGCATCGAGATCCTTCACATTTTTGTCATGTTTACACTCTTGGAAACGAAAATATTTTCCGACATTTTTCATTTTCTGTTGAAATTATGACTCTTCCAAATATATATGCTCGCCAAATTTGTTGAGAGCTCAAATATTGTGCTCGAGCGCTGGTATTTTCAGTCGCCACGGCAAGTCGGGCGAGAATTTTTTTAACCCTCTTTTAAAGCTATCAGATTGCCTTATAGAGGTATCTGTTACTTCCCTTAATGCTATAGTTTGTTTAAGATTTTAATTAGAGCTGTAGGTTTTTAAATTTCTTGTTCGGTTTCGGTTTTGGTTTTTCAGGTGGAGAAAAACCTCGGTTCGGTTCAGTTTTCGGTTTGTTCATGAGGCCAAGTAAAATTCAATAAAACTCATTCTAATGTCCGGAGTCATAACTGAATGGTAGTGAAATTGAGTGAAACTCAATGAATGCCCGAAATAAGCTATAACACATGAAGAATCATGAAGGCCAATATAATAATTACCTAAATATACAGAACTTTTATTGTGCTTGGCCATTTTTCGAGGTCTGACACCTACACGCAACTTGAGGAAAGCTGCAAACACAACTAAACTGAAATGTCGGAAATTCACAGAGTCCATTGGCAGTGTCTGGGTACTCTCACTACTCTGGGATGGCTACATTATGTGAATTTCTGCAGCAAGAGAGTATTTAATAAAAAACGAAAAACCTTAGATTACGGGATGTCGATGGTTTTTTAAAAAAACTAAAAACCTCGGTTTCGGTTTCGGTTAACCTACAGCTCTAATTTTAATTTGTGAGGTAAGATTGGGAACAGACTGGAATGTAAAATATCTGCCCCATGTGCAGAGTGGGGCACAATTCAAGCAGGTTGAAGATCCGTGGGTAATTTCGAGAACCGAGGTCTCGAAGCTGTCACTGCAGTCGTCATCTCACAGAATCTGGCGCCAATGAGAGGCGATAAAATAACATGCTGAATTTTCTGGGGACGTGACAGCTGTTATTTATTCCCAGTTCTCTCTTCGAAATTCGTTATCAATAGTTGTCACGTTGGTGAATTTGATCGACAATCTTCGCTAAGAAAATACGATTAAATCTTCAGAACTGTAAAAGTTGTTTAAATGTAATGCGTATTTCATATCTTTCAGACATTTTTATAAAGTCTGTCAGCTCATGTTGGAGAGGTTGTGAAACAAATATTATATGATTCTATTAATCAGGACAACCATTTAGTGCAAATGATGCATTCTGGTGAATTATCGATGCCAAAGTGACGCAAGTTGTAAGATTAATTCAATATTTCTACCAATAAAAACATCGTTGAGAAATTAGCCTTGTAATTCCCCCTAAGCAGAAGTGTAATTCAGTTCAATCAACAAACAGCCTTTACATGCGTATCCATATTGTTCTTTCGTTCCTCCTTTCTTGTTAATATTGTTCCAGGAAAAAGTACAGCCCCCCCCCCCCCCCAGCTCCACCTTTTGGTCAATAATGTTCAAAATACTTGGCAATAGTAAAGGAATATTTTTCGACAACGCTGATCTGTATATGAGTCAATATTGGTTCATATTTCAGTTAGACGAAAACTAAAAAAAAAAAAGACTGATAAACATAACATTTGACATTTCTCAGAAAACGCATCTTCCAGGAATTAAGACGCAGGGTTTGAAAACATGAAACTTGAAATTAATAGCGATATTTGAGCTGTTCATATACTCGGGATGTCCTTACTGTAACGAAAAAACATGATAACTTCTTCATTTTTATGACAATCATTGTTGTTTTCACATACTTTCATCAAATTCTCCCCTGCCATTCCATCAAGTAGAAATGTGTCCAGTCATGACACGGAATGAGTAAATTGTGCTAGTATCCTAAAAAATCGTTATTTTGTCCTGATCAGGTTATCCTGTTTTCTCAGCCTGGGACAATTCATACTTTCTAATTTACCTTAATGCTGAATGACGTGGTGATTACCTCAGAAGCACATCAAAGTTGACATACTCCAAATTGAATTATTTATGACATTATGACAGGATGGAAATTTATTTATTTATTGATGTTTAAGGTCACATATGTATGCACAATGGCTAATCATGACCGTGGCAGTTTTACGGGTGGAGGAAGCCGGAGTACCCGGAGAGACCCACCGAGCAACGACGAGCAGCTGCCAGCTCCCCAACATCGTAACTCCGCACTGCAGCACAGTCAGGGTTAGATTGGTTGAAGACATGCATACCATCGACGTGCAGTACGCCTTAGTACACAGCGTCATCGTGCCCCCACGCGGGCAATTCAGATGAAGTGTCTTGCCCAAGGGCACAACGCGGTTGCCGCAGGTGGGATTCGAACCGATGACCTCTCGGCTTGCAGCCTGCACCTCTACCTACTGATCCATCGCGCTCCCCGACAGGATGGGAAAGGGGTCGCAACAGTTGGGACATTCTGGTTCTGGTTGAGCTTCTCTCTCAACCAAAACGTATTCCCCAAGACACAATGCATAATAAAGCTCAAACACCCCAAAATCAGTTGAGTTAAAAATCAACTCAAATCAACTGAGTTGAGTGAATATGAACCCTATTGGGTTCATATTCACCCAACCCATTTGATTTGGGTTAATTTTTAACCCAACTGATTTAGGAGTGAACTGTAGAGAAGACAAGCAGTTCATGTAGATACATTTTTTCGATGGAGGGAACACCGGAATAGTTTCGTATTTTACCCAAATGTAAATGATAGACCATCCATGTGGCCAGCAAAATAATTATATAATAGTTAAGTGAAACGATTTGAAGTCATGATATTGTCAAGTATACCACCGAATGAGGGTGGTTCTTGTAGTTTTGTCAGCAAGATAAAGTTAACCCATCTGTAATTAATTGTCACTCCTGTTACAGAAATGATCCCTTCTGTTGTCACTTGTCTAAAAACACTGATTACAACGGGGTGCGGGGCAAGAGCCTGGAAGCCATTTGAAAGAAAAACAAAATATATGAGGGAGGGACGATTTTTCTCCTGAAAGTCGGAAATTGAGACACACTTTCTGAAAATTTTCATCATATAACGAGCTTATCAGCCACAGGAATAGCGTGATGACGTAGTAGGTAGGCTATCTGTCAGAGGTGGAGATGTGTCACCCGGAGAGATAATTCGTGAGACTAACATATTCGTATCGGCGGATAGTTGAAATTCCCCGCCTCTGACAGATAGCCTATAGATTTGCGATCTGCACCTAGACTATTATGATCCCAGATGAGTCTGGAGGTGGGATCGGGAAGTCTGACCCGAGGGGCCAGATATTTGAACCAGACCCGAGGCTTGCCGAGGGTCTGGTTCAAATATCTTGCCCCGAGGGTGAGATTTCTCCAGTCCCACCTTCAGACTCATCGAGGATGATTTTTCTCCCCACCATGCAGCGATTACGTTAGCCAGAGGTAATTGGGAGTCACGTGCTGATTCAATCAACTCATTTTGTATTCGTTGTTTTGAGAAACAGATGACACCATCGGAAAAGGCATGCACAAGTTATGTATATACCAAAAGTATATACCAGGAAATCAATTAGGAACGGTGGCATCTTGGGGTTTAAAAGAGTTTTAGGGCACCAAACTTTGATCACACGGCATTCTGATGATGTCAATATGAATTAGTTGGTAGCAAGAAACTGATGCGATATGCATAACGTCATAATAACGTTAAAAATGTATAACGTCACGTGGGTGGGGTGGGATACATCTGTCTCTCCCTGCTATCTCACCCTGGACAGACGTATGTTACACATGCAGTGGGGGGAGAAAAACTCATTCTGATGAACGGTTGGAAACTCATAAATTTTATCGCCAAGAGATTTTACTTGAGAAAAAAAGTGATGGACAATAAATATACACTAATTCAAAAAGCCCATACATATCAAACAAGTACATGTTATCCTAAGGAGGTACATGTAACGCGGAAGACCCTTCCCCAGATCCGTGATAGAACTCCTACATCCTGAGGAACTACCAAATAGAAAATATGCTATAAGTCGCAAAGAAAGCGTTCATGCAAGTCAATACACTGAATATTTATTTATTTAATTTATTTATTTATTTATTTATTGGTGTTTAAGGTCACATAAATGGCTAATCGTGACCGTGACAGTTTTACGGGTGGAGGAAGCCGGAGTACCCGGAGAGAACCACCGAGCATCGACGAGCAACTGTCAGCTCCTCAACATTCTAACTCTGTTCAAGCTCCGCTCAAGCAGGGTTACATCGGTTGAAGACTTGTGCACCATCAACGTGCAGTCCGCCTTAGTACATGGCGTCATAGTGCCCCCATGTAGGCAACCGGGATAAAGTGCCTCGCCCAAGGACACAACGCGGGTCGTCTCGGACGGGGATCGAACGCGGAACCTCAAGCATAGAAGTCCAACAGTCTACCAATGGGCCACCGCGCTCTCAATACACTGAATATATGAAGTCCCATTTGTTAAACAATTCTTCCTCTTACATCGGGATTGTGTGTAGCGAATAATGCAGTAACATGGAAGATAAACTTAAAAAAAAACATTTACCAGCTCGTCCTCGAGAAATCAATATGTTACTTATTTATTTATTTATTAGGGTTTAACGACACTTTAACAGCCAAGGTCATATTTTTACGGATTGAGGAAGCCGGAGTACCCGGAGAGAACTACCGAGCAACGACGAGCAGCTGCCAGCTCCCCAACATCGTAACTCCGCACTGCAGCACAGGAGGGCTAGATTGATTGAAGGCATGCGCACCATCGACGTGCAGTACGCCTTAGTACATGGTGTCATGGTGCCCCCATGTGGACAATCGGGTTTAAATGCCTTGTCCAAGGACGCAACACGGGAGTCCGAATCGATCGCTCAGACGGTCACCCATCCAAGGACAAACCGGGCTCGACGTTGCTTAACTTCGGTGATCTGACGAGAACCGGTTACCGCATCGCCACCGCGCCCCAACCAATATGTTAGTTGTTCAGATAACACTGAATACTCGACTAAACATTATTACCTGCAGCAGAAATGCCACAAACTCCTCTACCACAGGGCATGGAATCTCCAACTGCTGGTGGTTTGAAGCTTAACACTACCATGCCGATAGCGACTATTGTCACCTATTTTATGATACTTATCTGTACATTCTGGTATGAGCAGATCAAATCTACCATCTGATTAATTGTTGGAAAGGGCTCAGAGAGCCCTTTCCAACAATTAGTCAGATGGTGGAGTTTCAAGTATGTCTTAAATTTTATTAAAGCTCCTCTCATACAGGCGTACATAGATGTCCTCCATGTTTGGCTAAAGTGGGCTTGGCAGTAAAACGGTTAAACATTCTAACTATTGAAAGTTTGGAGCGGGATTGGGGTTGGCGGGATGATACATCCCCCCCCCCCTCCCTCCGTGTTGTCAAGTCCCTGTACGCTTCTGGCAATAATCATGCTATCGGATGTCAATGGTGCTAGTTGTACTAAAATCGTTTGGCACGAAAACAGAATTTGGCACCAAAAGCTGGCACCAAGAATATACTTTTGATAGGTCTCAAAGACTATGTGGTTTATTATTTCAATTCGTCGTTTTCGATACAATCCCTGTATGACGACACAGGCGAGACAGAATTAACGCCTGTCAGGTAATCCATTGGTAACGTATTTATTATTTATCTTACAATCAACATGTATTTTGTCTGTATTAACTCCGCAACTGTCGTGTATCCGACACCCTGATACAGATGTTTGTATCAGGGGGTCGGATACAAGCACGTTCATTTCGCGTGAGTTCCATTTTTTTTTTTCTTTTTGTTCATCCGTACGAATAAATAGTTCGTTATATATTCGTTTACATTCTTGACTTATCCCCATTATATTGTAAGATAAAATGATTATTATCATCATGTGAATATACAAAATATGTATCCCTGTCTCGCTCAGGGTTCTAAGGGTAGATCGCGACTCGTCTTCAGCTCGTCGTGATCTGCCCTTAGAACCCGGAGCTCGACTCGGATACATATTTTGTACATCCACATAATGGTAATAATCTCTATTTATTTATTTATTGGTGTTTAAGGTCAAATATTTATGCACAATGGCTAAAAACAACATGTTTAATCATGACTCTTTATTACGGATCAACTGAATTAAAAGCTTGTCCCTTTTTATCTGATTATTATCAAGACATTTTTTGTTGCTTAATATTCTTTATATTGTTTAACCTTTTTACAATTTTTCAGGAAGAAAATAAATTATTTGGTACTAGTGTACATGTAGTGATAAACAGTGAGTAAATAATAATTATAAAATTATTTTATAAACGTTAATAATAGCCTTTATTTATTAATTAATTAATTTATTTATTTATTTATTTATTTATTTATTTTTATTTATTATCTATATTTTTCATGTTTGGGTTGTGTTGCAGCTTATTTATTTATTTATTTATTTATTTATTTTTATTTATTATCTATATTTTTCATGTTTGGGTTGTGTTGCAGCTTATTTATTTTATTTATTTATTTATTTATTTATTTTTATTTATTATCTATATTTTTTATGTTTGGGATGTGTTGCAGCTTATTTATTTATTTATTTATTTATTTATTTATTTATTTATTTATTTATATTTTTCATGTTTGGGTTGTGTTGCAGCTAAAAACTTAAAAGAACCAGGTAATACAAAAGTAAAACAACGGACTAAATTGTAACAAGGCGCCATTTGCATTGCATTGCACTCAAAGGGCGACATGGTTAATTTATTAAAATCTTTCATTTGGTTCCAACAAACTGATTTGGCAACGAACAAAAATTCCATTTGGCATAAAAAAACATTTCGGGACAGCGTGTACGCTGGCCACTGACTGATATTCTTCAACATGCGCAACCATCTCATAAGAAGTTTGTGCACTGAATAAGTTAAATCGCATCTATTATGCGACAATTATGAGATGTTTTCGCCGACTCCGTGATTTTGACGATTTCACTAAAAGGGAATCAAGTCTCATTATCAGTCTCCAGAAATATCTTCAGTCGCGCAAACACCTACACAATCCCCCTTTTAGATAATCAATTGAATGAAAGATAAATTTATCACATCTCACTACATACAGAGGTAGAAATTTTGAAAAGAAATCTACTTCGCCTTATTAACCCTTCACCTAACACAAAAGACAACACTTTCAAACAAAATTCTTGAATAACTATTTTTTCGGTTTTTGTATCGTAAACATAGCTTCTGACCCATCATTGGAACGAGCTCAACGAGCTCGTTCCAATGAGGGGTCATAAGTTATGTTTCTGAGGCAAAAAATGAAAAAAAATAATGAAAATTGAATGGCGATTTTTGCGAGAATACCGTTGGCTGGTTTTGTCCGTTATGTTGGGTAAAGGGTTAAATATAAAAAAAATTAAAATTCTTATCAATGAATGCCATGAATGTATTGATAAGAACTTTTTGCATGGGCAAATATAAATCAGGAAGTGTCCTAGTTACGTTGGATTGTAAGTGCGACTTCCGTTTTCTTGGTAGCGCGCTTGAGCGGCCATGTTGTGACGCAAGAGACACTGTGTAATGTGGTGTTAGTGTGCATGCATACTGTCTGTTGTTTGGGTGACGCGTTTTCTAGTCGTCCATTTTGCATTATGGAGATCGTTATTGTGGTTTTGTATGGGGGTGCACGTTGTACTGTAGTCACTATAGATAGCGCCTTGTCATTTTGAACAAGTGGTCTAAATTCGCTTGTTCTAGAGTATTTTGGGGGTTCGGATTCTTCCAGAATTAACGTTTTTCGACTATTTTATCTACTTTTATGTGGGTATTAACTACCATCTTGACTTTTGGTTGGTAGTACTCGATCGTTATGGGACGAGTGGCCTTCAACATTGTTTTTTACGTGGTTTTGCTTGTGTTTGATTGAAGTAGTGTATCTCCACGGCTCTCACTGCTAAGGCCATATCTCGGCGATATTGTCTTAGAAACAAAAGTGAGGCTCTGATATAACATTTGGTAATAAACGTAATGGTGATGACTGGTTTATCTAACTGTTCCTAATTGATATGCCAATAACGTGACTGGCTAGCATTTTAATTTCAGATTTCATTTTCAGACCCATCAGACGCTGGTCGTTTCGTTCGAAACTGCATGCGGCTGCGTGACACTTTCGCGATTCCCGAATATATTAATGAACGCGTTTGTTCAACATCCAGAAAATAATGTTCGCCATAACTACATGTTTCAAAAAGACTAAAATTCTCCTCCTTTGATTGGACGAGAGCTCGCTTAGTATATTCTATGTTTACGGTTCAAGTGGCAAATGTTACCGTCTGACGTCACAACGCGAAATATTTGAAATGACGTCGCCCGTTTCGTAATTGCTTCACTCACGGAGGGACGAGCAAACCGTTTCATTTTTCTGAATTTTTCACTCATGCAGCAGACGGTGTTCCGGATGAAGTGTTGTTTAAATTACAAACCGATTTACAATTTGGACTGAGATGGAATGAGTTTATCTAGTTTATTGATTATTTATCCAGTGCCGTTGTGGGACACACGACAGGTTTATTTACTAAACCTGTAATCGTTAAAAGTTGCCTTCACGATGTAAGTTTTGGGCTATGAGTAGTGTCTTATTGCAACATATACGTAATTGTGATGAGTTAACGGTAACATGGTCTGAGGTTTGCGGATCGGAGCGTATGTTCAACCGAGACGCTTCGCGTCTCGGTTGAACATAAGCTCCCATCCGCAAACCTCAGACCATGTTACCGTCAATTCACCACAATAACTTATATTGTTGTTGCAAGTTGAATGCATCCAATGATTTAGATACAGAAACATAAGAACAATGTGGTTTCATAATTTAATAATTATACCTCTGAAAAGTGTTTTCCAATTTCATGGATAGAAATGTATGTGGTCTCTCGCAAACGCCTATCGAAGTAACACAAACAGTAACACAAACAAATCGTAACTAAGCACGCGCCTGCATACTGCATGGGCAGGATTCAGAATTTGTGAATGGCCTCTGATACACGATGTATTTGGGTAATTACGAAGTCAATATAAACTTGTTACGAGATACAACCATAAAGTGATCTATTGATTGGTTGGGCCAAAGGAAAACTTCGCGATGACACAATAATTATAATAAGACGATTTGTTTTTAATATTTTTAACCAATACAGACCTTACGCATTTTTGTTTTGCAAGTGACACCGAAACAATGGCGGAAGAGATGAGAATGTTTGGACAGTTTGTCAACTGCTTCTTATAACGTAGAAACCTATGGATCAGTTTATACCAGTGTGAAGTGAACATAATAATAGCAATAATAACACTGGCTTGTACAGCAGTGACCCCCTCCCCAAAGTTCCGTCTAGCTACTACTAGTTATTTTGGCTTATTTTTATTCCGTAAAACTTCATTAAAATGCCCAAAAGACTTTTTCTTTGCCTGCCTGCCTGCCTGTTCGCCTGCCCGCCCAGCCGTCCGTCCCCGTCCCCTCTGCCTCTCCTTCTCGCACTCTCACTCGCTCGCTCGCTCGCTCGCTCACTCACTCACTCGCTCGCCCACTCGCTCGCCCATCCGCTCGCCCACCCACCCGCCCGCCCACCCGCCCGCCCACCCGCCCAAAACCCACCCACCCACCCACTCACCCACCGACCCACCCACCCACATCACCCCAAGACTGCTTAAGAGAATAAAATAACACCGGTGACTGGGCTTGCTTTGGGCGTTGTTTCTTCCGAAAGTGATAATTAGGGCCCGGCGAACGTTCGATGCTGCGGGCGTTGTTTCTTCCGAGAGTGATAATTAGGGCCCGGCGAACGTTCGATTGTTTCTTCCGAGAGTGATAATCAGGGCACGGCGAACGTTCGAATGTTTCTTCCGAGAGTGATAATTAGGGCCCGGCGAATGTTCGATTCTTTCTTCCGAGAGTGATAATTAGGGCCCGGCGAACGTTCGATTCTTTCTTCCGAAAGTGATAATTAGGGCCCGGCGAACGTTCGATGCTGTGGGCGTTATTTCTTCCGAGAGTGATAATTAGGGCCCGGCGAACGTTCGATTGTTTCTTCCGAGAGTGATAATTGGGGCCCGGCGAACGTTCGATTGTTTCTTCCGAGGGTGATAATCAGGGCACGGCGAACGTTCGAATGTTTCTTCCGAGGGTGATAATTAGGGCCCTGCGAACGTTCGATTGTTTCTTCCGAGAATGATAGTTAGGGTCCGGCGAACGTGCGATGCTGTGGGCTTTGTTTCTTCCGAAAGTGATAATTAGGGCCAGGCGAACGTGCGATGCTGTGGGATTTGTTTCTTCCGAGAGTGATAATTAGGACCCGGAGAACGTTCGATGCTGTGGGCGTTGTTTCTTCCGAGAGTGATAATTAGGGCCCGGCTAACGTTCGAGATTCGATTCGGTTTCGAATCTTTTGACTGATTCGATTCGAAACTATCTCGATTGGTCTAAAAAAAACCCTTCTAATCTAAGAGTTTGGGATTTCATGCATTCCTTATTGCCGATTTTCTGAAGGTACGCATCCTTCATTTTTCAAGATGGGCCTATCCGGTTTAACTGGATAAAACACATTTAATCGAAAAACTCATTAAAAAAACACCATTCGAAGCGATCGTGGAGATCGCGTTACGCCTAGTTTGCACATATACCCCCCTTGAGTGGAACATGGCGCCATCTGCAATGCTAAAATCTTATTATTTATTTATTTATTGGAGTTTAAGGTCACATATTTCTGAGCGATGGCTGAGCGAGACCCCAACATGAAGAGTTTAGCCAATCGTTTATACCCATGTAGCCCATTTTAGAGGACTTCCGCCCCAAGCATTGGTGACTGGGTCCCATGTTACCAGTAAAATAGAGCTTGGTTGCCACACTGCTTCAATTTCTGGGGCTCCCCACAAAGGGGGGGGGGGGGGGATTCATCAACTTGTATGTGCGATTCAGTGGTACGATGTAGTCTAGTACGCATATTGATGGGGGCGCGGTGGCTCAGTTGGTAGAGATGCAGGCTGCAAGCTGAGAGGTCCTCGGTTCGAATGCCACCGGCGGCAACCGTGTTGTATCCTTGGGCATGACACTTAATCCGGATTGCCCACGTGGGGGCACGGTGGTACGGTGGCACTGTCTACTAATGCGAACTGCACGTCAATGGTGCACTTTTCAACCAATGCTAACCCTGATTGTGTTGAGTTAGTACACTGGGGAGCCTGACAGTTACTCGCCGTTGCTCGGTGGTTCTCTCGGGGTACTCCGGCTTCATTCACCCGTGAAACTGTCCGATACGAGGTGACCCTGGCTGTCGAAAGTATCTTTAAACCCCAATGAATAAATAAATACGCATATTGATACTGGGTTGAACATTAGTAAGGCAGCGTAGTATCGTAACAATTAGTAAGTGGATTCGATCCTATATCCGATTCGGTTTAGAACCTTTTGCTTGATTCGATACGAGATTTGATTCGTCGGGCTCAAAATAGCACCCTAAACAAAGGTCACTTGGTATGTTTATAAACGTTTGTTACATTTAGTTTGCCCCGCGTTATTTTGCAACTAGCATACATTGTCCTGGTACAACCAGGGCAATATGTGCTAGTTGCAAAATAACAGGTTCGAAGGGGTCGCGGTGGCTCAGTGGTACACTGTTGGACTTCTATGCTGGAGGCCCCGAGTTCGATCCCCGTCCGGGACGACCCGCGTTGTGTCCTTGGGCAAGGCACTTTATCCAGGATGCCTACATGGGGCACGATGACGCCGTATACTAAGGCGTACTGCACGTCGATGGAGCACATGTCTTCAACAACTGTAACCCTGCTTGTGCGGAGCTTGAACAGAGTTAGAATGTTGAGGGGCTGACAGTTGCTCGTCGCTGCCCGATGGTTCTCTCCGGGTGCTCCGGCTTCCTCCACCCGTAAAACTGTCATGGTAACGATTAGCCATTGTGCATAAGTGTGTGACCTTAAACAGCAATAAATAAATAAATAACAGGGTCGAAATTGAACATTTTTCTTGAAATAAACCTTTAAAGCCATTTTCGTACACGACGAACGCGATTGAATATGAAGTTTTAAATAATTCACGCTCGAGCACTGATAAAACGTCCGATCAAGTAGTGACGGGATAGTTTAAGTACTTATCGTCTGCTTCAATACGCCTTAAGAAGCATTTTCTTCTGATTACAAACATCAAACAATCTTTTCCGTGTCACATTATTCTCTTTCATGAAGTGGTTACGGGTTTAAGGGCTCATTAAATTAGCATTATGTCAAAAGATTCTCATTCTCAAATGATAGTCGGCTTATCGAGCTCGTTTATATTCGCCGACATTACGTGCCGACATTAAGAATAAGAATGTCCATAATGTCAGATTTGAAGTGATACGCCCACGTTGTCACAATATCCGGGTAGCCCCCCCCCCCCCCCCCCCCAACTCCGCCCCCCCCCCCAACCCACCCCCACACACACAGTCTAAAAATATCAAGAAAAGTCTTTATTTAGAGTACATCACTCTGCCTTCAATTTTTATAATTCTAATTCCATTATGACTAACAACCTCAATTTGTGCTGCATTAACTGGTAGAATGCTAAATTATTTTTGGTCCTAAAAATTCGTTTGTGACTCTTTGCCTCTTTAAAATTTATGGGAGAGTGCCAATAGGCACTCTCCCATAAATTGTAACGAGTCAAATCCTAACAGATAAAATAATATCACTTCAAAGATGATACGAAGGGCATACGCAGAATATGATACATTTAAATTGCGGTACCGGCACTTCAAAAGAAAACCCAAATATGGGCTTCCAGCACTCTACCAGTTAAAAACCGAACTATCTGAAAAAAAATACGTTTTCAATGAAATGTTCTGGGAGAAAAATCTATGTAAGTCATCATCCTACATGCACACGATACAGTACTGATATCACAAATGTGGTCTTTTCTCGATTAGATCGCGATGCGGTCGCGATAAACTTACATAGGGAGGTCGAGATTTTGCGAATAAAATATTGCGAACGAAGGAAAACAAACAAAAACCAAAAACAGCATTTGACATCCAGTGTTGTCGACATTCATTTTTTATGGATAAGATAGGGAAGCGGAAGAGAATTTCAATTTAAGTACTTTAATCGCAATTGAAGACATCTTCCATCACCTGCAATTTGGGTAAATTCAAAGTCGACAAGGGATATAACTCTGGAAAAATTATTCGAATCGAACCTTCCTTTCTATATGCACATGTACACATTATACCTATACTGCACACCAAAGTTTCGCAAAAAAAACAATAAAAATACAGGAAGAATTAAGCAGACAAGACTTTGTGATGGAAACTTGGCTATTTCCAAGGGGCGTAACCACGCATAATTCGTCGCATCGGAAATCCCTGACCACATCCACATCTTCACTTGATACTGATACTTTATATCAAGTTTCGTAAAATCCAATAAAAAATATCGGATGAGTTAAGCGGACAAGCATTTGTGATGGAAATTTTGCTATTTCCAAGGGCCGTAACCAAGTAAAATTCATCGCATCGAAAATTCCTGACCACATGCACATCTTTACTTGATACTGATACTTAAGACCAAGTTTTGTAAAAATCCACTGAAAACTGTCGAAGGAGTTAAGCGGACAAAGATTGTGGCGGACGGACGAACACCATTTCAATATCTCCCTCCCGACTTAGTCAGCCGGGGATAACAATAACAACCTTTCACTATTAAGTAGGAAACATCGCTAATCTCATAACATTTTAGTGAGTTTATTTTGTTTTCGTTAATACTATTTTCGCTGTGATTCGCTGGTTGCACCTAAAGCGAAATATACGATTTTGAATAACGTAATCGCTTGTCTTGTGTCGGTCAAGCAGTCAAGACGTAAAATCCTACGTCCAAGTTTTCGCTATTCCCTTGCATTTTTAGCGGAAGCATATTATTTATTTATTTATTTATTTATTTATTTATTTATTTATTTATTTATTTATTTATTTATTTATTTATTTATTTATCTATTTATTTATTTAGCTAATCATTATCCCTCCGCTACTGCTTAAGACAACTTTCACTCCGGGTATTGGTCAGTGGATCCTATTTCACCAGGAAAGCAGAACTCATTTAACATTTTAAACATGCAGGGATCCTGTTCACGGGATTTTCACTAGGGCTCCGAATAACTGAAAGAACTTGAAAAAATACTTCTTGAAGAGTCTGGCAACTTGTCGCCTCCAGAAATTCTTTCTATGTTCCGTTTTTCATTTTAGTGCAGACATGTGCTAAAATGCGATATCGCAACTTCTACGATCATCGTTTTTATCCTTTGACTTTCAGAAATAGCTTCTGAATACCGATATAGTTTAATCGCCGTTTCTAAATCTATATCATACCTCGCTCAAACGAGGCTCACACGACGTCAATTACGCGCACAGACTATCGACAATTTTACAAATGCGAAATACCTCCAATGCCTTTACGCTGAAAAGTGTTGACAAACATTAGATAATTTCTTGTTTGTTTATATTTCAGTCAGCGGTGTTGCCGCGCAGGGGTGGGGTGGGGGTCGGGGTGAGTAGTGGGAAGGAAAATGCAAGTTTCACAAAGTACAGAGTTCTTAAATGGTCCCCAATGTATCATATAATTATTATTATATATATTATTTGTATATTTAATAGAATATATTAATAATTAAAATAATAAGTTAACTTTCATTTCAATTCCACCGTCACTGATTTAAAGTATCCTACTTTAACCTCTGTACCAGAGTACGGCCGCCGTGGACTGTTCACTTTACACGGGTGGGCAACATTTCCACGGACGCAATAATATTGGGTTCCAAACTCGAATTATAGGATAATCATAAAAAAATGTAATTAATGAAGCACCGGGTACAACCCGGTGCTTCATTAATGAAAATTTCGCTGATGATGATTTTTATTACCTTGTAAACGCATGCGTGGACATCACCGCTCACATTGGATTGCGAACAGTCCAGAGCGACTGTACTTTATCATGCGATCGATTGTTTCGAAACTGTCTGGTAGTTCTTCTTGGGCGCGCCTCATCCCAAATGTACCAAATTTAATACCAACACATATTAATTTAATGGGTGCGCGGTGGCGTTGCGGTAACCGGTTCTCGTCAGATCACCGAAGTTAAGCAACGTCGAGCCCGGTTAGTCCTCGGATGGGTGACCATCTGAGCGATCGATTCGGACTCCCGCGTTGTGTCTTTGGGCAAGACACTTAACCCCGGTTGTCCACATGGGGGCACGATGACGCAGTGTACTAAGGCGTACTGCACGTCGGTGGTGCGCATGTCTTCAACCAATCTAACCCTGCCTGTGCTGCAGTGCGGAGTTACAATGTTGGGGAGCTGGCAGCTGCTCGTCGTTGCTCGGTGGTTCTCTCCGGTTACTCCGGCTTCCTCCACCCGTAAAACTGTCACGGTCATGATTAGCCATTGTGCATAAGTATGTGACCTTAAACACCAATAAATAATAAATAAATAAATATTAATTTATTATTCATATTTCTGCACAATAGCTGATCGTGACCGTAACATGGAGATAAATTCTAGTTTTGTCAATAGTTTATATCCATTTCGCCTCCTTTAGAGGACTTCGATTACATTGGTGACTGGATCGTATTTTACCTGTAAAACAGAGCTTGTTTACAGCAATAAACAAGCACTGCTTCACTTCCCGTGTTCTCTCGGAGTAATGCCAATACCTGTTTCTTAAGATGATATATAAAATTTGAATGCATGTAGTTCATTTAATTACTTTAGTCACGGTTATAATATTTATATGTTTTGTGCGTGTTTTGAACCGTTCTCATAGTGTTATCGCGCAATAAAAGCACTCGGGGTGGCAATAAAAATAAAAGCTTCTTGAATAACATATGCGTTTTATTTGCGTTTTAAGAAACGAAGAAAATTGTAATGAGTTTTATTTTCACACTACAGTAAATCGCAATGATAATTTTTAATCCTTTAAACCCGGCTTATTTATGAGATTTGATTTTCTTACCAAGAATTGCTTATTGTCGGTCTCTGACGATATAACTTCAAACTCGGTGGATATGACGCTAATCCCAGCCGATATGGACCAAGCCATATTTTTTTCCCATGGTGCTTACAATGTGCAGCCATTTTGTTTACAATAGGGTTCAATATATCCCCTGGTTTTCCTGGAACTGGGAAACAGGAATGAAATTACTCTCAGAACCGAGAACCGGGATATTTCCCGGGTATCATCAAGCAAATTTACGAGGCAAACATGACGCATTTATTTTAATGATAATGAGCATATTTCATTGCCAATCTCCCATCTCCAAACGGAAAAATTCTCTTCCTAAGATAAGTATGTAAACCCAAACCCGCTTCAATCTCGTCTTTATTTCAGAATCAGTCGCATTATCACCTCTACCTTCTCCAACATCAACACCCTCCTCTTCACAGCCGTCTACAGTCTCCTCTGCTTAAAGCAGAGGAGACTGGTGACGCCAGTGAAGAGGAGGGTGTTGATGTTGAAGGAGGTACTGAATAGTGATACTAGTGATTCTGAAAATAAAGACGAGCTTGAACTTTGAAGCGGATGAAGAAGATCTTGCTGTTGAAAGGGAAGGGGAGGGGGGAGTCCACCAGAACTGGCTGAGAGCTACAGTGTTTAGTTGAAAATGGTTCGTCAGGGATCAGTACTGTAAAAAGTTACAGGCGTGGAAAGGCTGGCGAGAAATCCTACAAACTTCTTCAGTTCAATACACAAACAGTGCCAGGCTTCATTCCCGATTCCGTGCTGTAGATTTTCCGGGTATCGGGGCCGGCTTTCGGAACCGAGAACCCGGGAATTCCCGTTCCCGGGATTAGACCCTAGTTTACAATTACAGCGAATTTGTCCACCCTTATTCGTCGAAAGCAGACAATAAGTAAAATTGGCATTGCTAGGCAAAGGGTGTAGTTTTGTAATAATAACACGATGGCTGGCCGCTGATTTGTCGGGATTAAGTGTATTGTATAGGGGAGAATTATTGATGGCAATAAGTAAGGATTGGGTGGATGAAGAGAATAAAGAAGGGATAAGTACAGAAATTTAACGCAAACTAAGATTCGCAGTCGTACAGTACGTGGAGAGTGTATTATCACTAAATCACACACAGAGTGGAGATTCCACCCAAGCAATAATTGCAAATTTGTTGCAAAGCATACCCAGCACAAGCAAAGTTTCAGCCATTGGACCTCCGGGTTAAAACCGGAGGTCCATTGGCTGAAACATTGCTTGTGTTTCTTGTCGACATGGACAAAATTTGAAAGTTATAGCTTGGGTGATAACTCCACTCCGCGGGTGATTTAGTTACAATCCACTCTCCACGTACTGTAAGTAGAGATTCGACGATGTGAGAGAAGAGATAATTCAACTATCCGTACGCCGCGGCTCCCACAGTGACTTGCCTAGAAACAACTGACAAGGTTCTTGGGATGTAACTTGAAAATGTATCTAAAAACTGCCTGTTGAGGCATGTGTTTTGGTGCAGTAAAAAGTGATGAAAGTCAAAGTTAGACCTTTAAGAGTTAACGAGGAATTTTCAATTGACTGAGGACTGAGACTGGGAAATTTTGGGTTTGAATTGGGAAACATCATGCCAAAGTGCCAATGGGAAAGGGTCCCATATTCGACCCCTGTAGACATCCAAAAGGATCCCTGGGCATTACCAGTCAAAGGAACAAGTTTTTGTTTTGTGAGAAATTAATGATAGCAATAAGCAAGGATTTGGAGAATGAAGAGAAAAAAAAATAAGAGAATTGTACACAAAGTTCAACACAAACTAAGATTCCGGGTCATAAGAGGGGTTCAGCTATCTGAACGTCGCAGCTTGTGGGGGGGGGGCGGCTTGTGGAGAAGCCGAGACGCCCGGGTAGCTGAACTAGGAGAAGAGAAAACTTCGGTGAAAAGAATGAGAAACAATCAGAAAACTAACAGATCTGAGAACATTTTGGAATGATATCAGGGACCGATCAGGACTATTTAAAATACGCTCTTGCCTCGGAGCCTATTTTTTCAATTCATGCGCCAGATTTCAATTTACGGAGTAACACTGCTGTTTGTAATACACACACTGCAAGTATGTAATAGCTCTCATCATTTTCATTTAGTACACTATAGCAAACATTAATCTTCACTGTGGTTTCTGATCAAGTCTTGGCTGCCTATTTAGGCAGCCAAGACTTGATCAGAAACCACAGTGACGATTAATGCTTGGTAATTAAGACTTGAAGTATTAACTTAAGCACTCTACAACAATGATAAATGATAATCATATATATAATACATGTAAGAGTGTCTCTCTCGGTTATCCATCGAAAGAATATCAAAATATGATCTGAGAAGTTACGCGCCAACTGAGAAGCCTATTTCTGAGATTTAAGAGCCAGGTCCTGATGTTTCAGAACCAAATACGCACTGGCGCATGCCCAGGTCGGTCCCTGTATATGTTTTGGTTTGGTTTAATTAATAAAGATGTTATTACTTGGTTGTTTCATATCGTCCGAGATATCACCCAACGGTCATTTCACATCAGCCTTCGACCTTCGGTCTTAGCTTGATATGAAGTTAACTCGGGCTAATATATGTTTTCGTTTTGATATTTCCGTGGTATAAACGGTGGAGACATCGACCGCCTCAGGACACCTTATAGCACAAGCAACTACTCTAAAATTAAATTATAGGAATTGAAATGAATTATACATTTCTTTGTCGGAGTATGAGTGTCGAGTGGGCGTGCTATATGTTGCTCTACGGGGGTACGGGAGTCGGGTGGGCGTGTTAAGTTTTGTATGAAGTCATACCAAAATAAGCACCCCCGCCCCACATCCATACATCCCGCGAAGCAATGGGGAATTCATTTCAGTTCTTACAAGTAAAAATTTGGTAGCGAAAGAAACTCTGCCGCCCAGTGGCGAGACATCACAACAAGCGATAAATCGTAAAGAGTATCCGAAAGAAAGCTTCAGCTGTGGGAAAAATTCTCACCGGACCCTTCTACAAAGAAAAAAATAGATTCTGCCGTAATAACATTCCGTTGGGCAATGCTTTTCAGTAACTCAGCCCTGAACGAGTTAATTGCTCAAGTGAGTGCCCCCATTAACTATAGTGCATGGAGAGAGGATTTCCACTAAACACAAGCGGAGTTACCTTTCCATGCACAGATTTGTTCTCAAGTTAGTTGAAAAATTTTAAACGGAACAACTTTTGATCAACGAAACATTCGGGTTGAACATGTAAGTTCAGCGAGAAACTTATCTTGTGTTTCTTTGACAATAAAAAAAGATCGACAGGTAAGGAATTTCAACAAGTGATGAAGTTACAGTGGATCACTTAATTGGATATCTCTTAATTGAATAACCCTCCTAATTGTATAGAATTTCTAAATTAAAAAAAAACATTTACCACAGTCACAGTGCAATTAGGACCAGTTAACTGCATATAAGTTATACAGACTGCTCTTGATAACTGGATAAAAATCAGGTAATCCATTAAAGATTTTCCATGGCAACCATTATCTTCCCAGCGTTTTCTACCAATTTGGCCACAGTACATACATTACAGGAATTTAATCTACAGTACGTGGAGAGTGTATTATCACTAAATCACCCGCAGAGTGGAGATTCCACCCGAGCAATAATTGCAGATTTGTTGCAAAGCATAACCATCACCAGCAAAGTTTCAGCCAATGGACCTCCGGGTTTTACCCGGAGGTCCATTGGCTGAAACATTGCTTGTGTTTTTGGTCGATATGTACAAAATTTGAAAGTTATAGCTTGGGTGATAACTCCACTCCGCGGGTGATTTAGTTACAATCCACTCTCCACGTACTGTATAATATGTTGTTCAGAGCTCCATGGGCTCTGTCAAATAAGATATAATAGAATAAATGTTAAATTAATCACCACAGGAAGATGACCAGATTTCTGTTTACTGAATACACCTGTTAACCCTTTACCCAACGAATCGGCCGCATTGCAAATTCAGTAGTTAAAAAAATATTATTTTTCAAAAAATTTCAACAAAACCATATCATGTGACCCCTCGTTGGAACGAGCTCGTCGAGCTCGTTCCAACGAGGGGTCACATGATATGGTTTTGTTGAAATTTGTTGAAAAATTTGAAAAAAATGGTATTTAAAATAATAAATTTTGATATCGTCTGCATTGGGTAAAGGGTTAACTGAGTATTTTTTCACTAGCAAAATTGCCACTCAATTAACTGGGGTTTACCATATTAAAATTTCAAAAATTCAGTTTTATGATACCATTCATGACGTCACGAATGGAAAGGGTTTACCTCGACCTTACAGTTATTCTTATTAGGATCTCGCCGCAAATTGAAGTTACGGAGAAACCCCCGAATCTAAAATTGTAAACGAATTATGAATTGCATGCGAATTAGAAACGAAAATAATTTCTGTCTTCATCGTCCACACCCTCAAACTTGTTTGGCTGTCATTAAGTCAATGCATCCTCTTCCATTAGGATGGAAATTTATCAATAACACGAATTGAGACACGACATTGTATTGGGATTGGTTTTCGATATCCCTTATGGTTTTAAGTGCGATACTTTTCACGATGAGGTGTTCGTGAAATTTTGTTTCCGATGCCATTAGTGAGTTAGGATGTAGGTAAAACCGATGGAGCTATCAGATGACCACAGATGTTGGCTTCGAGTCTTTTGTTTTGTTAATGTGCGTCTTTGAGATGTATTTAACACGAAATCCAATGCGACGTTACATCCCTTCTTTGCAGAAATATGGCTCAGTCAGCCAGAAATCATTTTGTGATGTTAGAATTTAACCTTCGGGCGAGAAAGGCGATTTGTCATTCCAGTTTACACAGGAATGAGATATTTTAGCGACATGTTAGCGAAGACCTGCTACTGATCTATACACACCTGAATTGCTGGAACATTCAGTGGATACATACAGAAAAGTGCCAGCTACCGTTGCGGGGGATGGGGAACTGCAGGTCTGCATTCTTAAAATGCAGGAGGGCTAAAAATCGCTACCCTTGCATGGTCTAGGAAAGTGATTAGCTCTCCACGAGATTACAGAAGCTAAAATTGGCAAAATGAAGTTTTACTATTAATAAATTCTGCCTGGTGGACTTTGTATATTTTACTTGGCGCTGCTAACAAGGTAGCCTCTGTTAGACGGCTACACTGCCCCGTCCACATCTCCGGGCCTCGGAAAGGCCCGGAGCTGTGGGAGGGACAGCGTGGCCGTCTTACAGAGACCACTAACATAGCAAAGATGTCAAAAGATGTGGGTTTTAGGAATACGCTGTTGCGGTAATCATTATTTTCTAAGGCCAGGAAGTCTAGTTTTCGCGCTCCTTAATTTTTTCAAGGCGAGAAGTAGGCGAGCGAATAAATCGATCTTCTGAAAAAAACAGGCCTTGAATTTGTTTATATAAATAAACAACGCCCAATAAAGAAATTTTCTGGATGGGTTTTAATTTTCTGTCGCCTCGCAATCGCCAGTCGATTTTTAACGAATATAATTTTAGTTAAGATTGAAAACAATAAGTACCCGGATTGCAAATTTGATCCCGTGTTTTCACTTTTTTTGCTTTCGTTTGATCTTTACGATGTGAAAGCTGTTGCGCTGTGACTACAGTCACAGCGCAACAGCTTCCACGTCATCAAACGTCATCGGTGGGAGGAGTAAACGCTTTGATTGACTTGACGCCATTTTGTGTTGGGTAGGTTTTTTGGGGTGGGGGCGAGAGGATGGAGTAACCAAGTGTATAGAGATAAGTGATTCATGCCCAAAATCTTAAATTTAATTACTATAAATTGGCATGAAATTAAATTATCTTAAAATGATAATGCCGGAGGGTTTGAGTACGGATTTTTTTTTGTTATACTTAATTGTTCATTTCGTTCTTTTCGAGACACTGGTTCCCGTACCACTGATTTGCCGCACGTTACTTTTGAGGATAGTAATGCCTGTTCTTACCTAGGTAAAGACTTCAGATATTGCGATCGGTGAGATGAGAATTTTAGAAAAGAGTTTTTATCACAGCCAGAGTTATAAACAAAAATATTTGTATTTTGTGATGACACGTATTTAAATTCTAATAACTGAGTGAATAATAACTCCCGTGCCCATAAATACATTAAGACTATTCCTTACCAAATCCGCATAAGTGGTCTTAACGTGGCCGATAAACAGCTCCCGATCACTACGGAAAAGTTACCAAGGGAAATAATGTTTACATATGGATCCCATTTCAGTGGTATTTTCCAGTAGTTACCGACATATATTATAAATTACCATTACTTAATAAGAGATTTAAAAAATCGCCACATCGACGCTGTAGCTGCGACGGGTGGTGCAATCTCACAAAATTCTAAGTTCATCAAGGGCCATAACTCCAAGGAAAATATTTGGAACAACACTTGCATTGAACAGTGGCTAGACATCAATAAGATACACTTACATGCCAAATGTAAAGTCATTCCATCAAGTATTTCTAAAGTTATTGAGTTTTGAAACTCGTTGGTCACAGACATTTGAAACTCGTTGGTCACAGACAGACCGACAGACCGACAGACCGACAGGTAGACCGACATTGCCACTTATAGAGCTGCTAGTCGCAGCTAAAAATATATCGAACTATGAGAGTATCTGAGAGCAATAAAGGCATCTTTGGTGTACGGTGAATTGATATTTAGTGTCCATACATGACCTCACAGGACTACTCCGCCTCGACGATCGCAATATCCGAAGCCGGTTACCAACAGAGAGTATTTAAATTCATTTATTCGATATTTAGGTCACATATTTCTGCACCATTGTTAATCGTGATATCAACATGGAGACAAAGTCAAATTTATTTAAATTCAATCGTTTATTCCCGTGTTGCCCTTTTTTGGGGACTTCCACCCCAATCATTGTGACAGGGTCTTGTTTTATCAGTAAAACAGAGCTTGTTTACCACAGGATACACGGACAACTTAACTTCCCGGGGTTCTCACGGGGCCCCTCAGTGAGTATGTTTGCTTGGTTGTAGACAGTTTTATTTTCAAATGAATCAGAATTACGTCCCTTGAGTTCCAATGTGTTCTATGTGCCAGTAGGCACATAGAACACATTGGAACTCATGGGACGATTTATCGAAGGTATATTGGTGGTGTGGTCTCAAGCTGTGTGTTGCACGGAAGTTAACTATCCATCGCTCTGTCATCTTTGGGACCTCACCAGGGATAACTGCGTTGTGTCCTTGGGCAAGGCACTTCATCCCGATTGGCTACGTGGGGGCACAGTGGCGCTGTGTACTAATGCGTACTGCGTGTCGATGGTGCACGTTTCTTCAACCAATCCTGCTTGCGCTGAGTTAGTACATGGGGGAGTCTGACAGTTGTTTATCGGTGGTTCTTGTCGGGCAATCAGGCTTCCTCCACCCGTAAATCTGTTCGACACGAGCTGACCATGGCTGTCGAAAGTGTCATTAAATCCCAATAAGTAAATAAATAATCATCTTTGGAAAGCAAAGACGTATAGGTATGACGGTAACTAAATATTTCCCCAAGGTGATCATACGTGTATAACGTTTGTGTCACAAAATATGATCGCATCACTTTAACTTTGGCTTTCAAATATCTTTATCAAGTTTTGCCCTTCAGGTATCTTTTTTCTCTCCTGCAACATATAAGAGAGAAACATTGACAGGAAGGAAAGAACGGGTCACGTGTCATGTTTTCGGGAAATTCCCTTCACAAATACACCAACAGCCAATCGTATTTTTAGACCCCCCCCCCCCCCTCCCCAAATTCATCAAATCACCCTTTTTGTATTTCTTTGGAATGTTCAGCAATAATGCCAGATGTCAGAGGAATGCTTCAAAAGTTTTTTAATACAATATAATTTTCCATGGCCGTTTTGTTTCTGAGACTGCATTATTTCGGACTGCAATTTGACAAGGAGGGTAACTCTAATTCAAGTATTAAGTAATGTTATACATGAAGCAGATTTCTGCTATAAGGTCATTAGTGCTAACCATTCATCATTGTTCGAAAGAAGGAGTTGTGTGGCGTTACTCACACAGTTTGAGCAAATCGACATCACGGAAGAACAGCTAACATAACTAGAAGCAAAAAAATAAAGAAGCAATTAAGCATAATTAGCCCTTAAAACAAGTTGGAGACGACAGTACCATATATTTTTTGTGTTCTTAACTCGTTAAGTGCTAAATTATTTTTGGTCCTTTAAAATTTCTTCGTGCATCTTTACCTTGTTACAATTTATGGGAGAGTGCTAGATTAGCCGTGAGATTTGAATAGTCGATTAGCCGTGAGATTTGAATAGCCGATTAGCCGTGAGATTTGATTAGTCGTTACATTTGATTAGTCGTTAGATTTGATTAGTCGTTAGATTTGATTAGTCGTTAGATTTGAATAGCCGATTAGCCGTGAGATTTGATTAGTCGTTATATTTGATTAGTCGTTAGATTTGATTAGTCGTTAGATTTGATTAGTCGTTAGATTTGATTAGTCGTTAGATTTGATTAGCCGTGAGATTTGATTAGTCGTTAGATTTGATTAGTCGTTAGATTTGATTAGTCGTTAGATTTGATTAGCCGATTAGCCGTGAGATTTGATTAGTCGTTATATTTGATTAGCCGTGAGATTTGATTAGTCGTTAGATTTGATTAGCCGTGAGATTTGATTAGTCGTTAGATTTGATTAGCCGTGAGATTTGAATAGCCGTGAGATTTGATTAGTCGTTAGATTTGATTAGCCGTGAGATTTGAATAGCCGTGAGATTTGATTCGGTATTTGATGTGATTCCAAATCCACTGCCTGATTTCGAATTGGGATTTCGATTTGACCCGAAATTTTAGATTCACATGGCACGATTAATTTATTCATTTATTGGTGTTTAAGGTCACATATTTCTGCACAATTGCTAATCATGACCACAACATGGAGATAAAGTTAAGTTTAGTCAATCTTTCATAGCCATGTTGCCGATATTAGAGGACTTCCACCCCAAGCATTGCTGACTAGGTCCTATTTACCAGTAAAACATAGCTTGTTTACCACAGTAAACAGGAACTGCTTCACTTTCTGGGGTTCCCACAGGGAACGGGAACTATTAAATAACTTCATAATTTTAATGTTTTTATCGTATTTAACTGCATATGACATCTCAACGGAAAGCGCTCTAGGAGAGCCCATTTCACCGTGAAGGCAAACATTTTGGTTAGAAAAAGATAAAAAAAACATGAATGAAATTTGTATGTACTGCAGTGAAAATTTTGACTATTTTATATCCCTTATATTATTTATTGAAGTTCAGCATCTGTGGCTATCTAATTACCACAACATAAGTGGTCAATCGTTTATAGCCACCCTGTCCACTTCAGAGAAATTTAATCCCCCAAGTGTTACTTGTCAAGACCTATTTTACATGGAAAACAGAACTTGTTTACCACAGTGAACTGGCACTTTTCCATTTCCCGGATATTCTATTGGTAATATTCAAAGGTGTTGGGTCAATATCAACAAACTACACGAAAATCTACATTTACAGTGCTCTATCTTGAATCTGCAGCACAGATTGTGCTGCAGATTCAAGATAGGGCATTGATCGTATTGCCTGGCATGTTGTGAGTTCGAACCAACGCAAAGAGAGCTTCATCACCATCTAGACAAACTACATTAGATCACGCACAGCACTCGGCCACCCACGGGTCAAGAGGTGTGCAATGTTTATAAAAGTTGAGGCTGTTGCCCGAGGAAATCTTATGGATGTAGATTCGAACCCCGCCCCCGCTATAGCAGAAATGTATGCACGTTATGGCGGTTGAACAAATACACGATTTTTATTCTTATTCCAAACCATGAATATGTCGCAGTTTTTTTAAACTCACTGAGAATCAATCGAACGCCATTTTCTACAAACATGTACCTGTGAGCAATTCCTACATGCTCGGTGATCTGAAGGATTTGACGAATGATTAGTATCAATAAAAATCAATTTATGTGCGTGATTTAGAATTTCAAAAACAAATCTTTTCGTTTATACTCCAAAACACAAAGCTTTTATCTCATATCTCCCGGGCTTTCTCTGTTTATTTAAGGTACATATCCATTATAGAAGCACATGCACAAATACACTGATTAATTCCCCCCAATCGTAGTTTATCATTTAGATTTTATATTCTTTGTAAACGAACAAGTTTATAGTAGTTCGTAGGGTGGATACATTTTACTTTTTTTAATTTTAACGCCCTGAGTGTATATATAAAATTTTAATACTATGGATGACAATTTTCGTCATTGGACGAGATTTATTGGAAAGTTAGCTCCCCTCAATGTCTTAAAGTAATCTGTAAATTTAACACTTGGAGTATAGGCATTTCATATAAAAATTGAAATTTTGAAATGTTAGCGAAATCGTGTCATCGATGTGCGCATCATTTCACAAACGTCAGACATTTTTCTGTTGAGTAGTATAAAATTACAGAAGCAGTCTTTTTACAACTTTTTTTCACCAATCATTTTGAACGTTTGGCTTTTATTCTCGGGTGAAACCCATTTAAAAGTAAGAAAATGGCCTTTTCACTAGAGCTGTAGGTTAACCGAAACCGAACCGAGTTTTTAGGTTTTTTTAAAAACCGAAACCGAAACCGTCGACATCCCGTAATCTAAGGTTTTTCGTTTTTTATTAAATACTCTCTTGCCAGCTCTTGCTGCAGAAATTCACAGAATGTAGCCATCCCAGAGTAGTGAGAGTACCCAGACACTGCCAATGGCAGTGTCTGGGTACTCTCACTACTCTGAGAAGGCTACATTCTGTGAATTTCTGACATTTCAGTTTAGTTGTGTTTGAAGATTTCCTCAAGTTGCGTGTAGGTGTCAGACCTCGAAAAATGGCCAAGCATAATAAAAGTTCTGTATATTTAGGTAATTATTATATTGGCCTTCCCGATTCTTCATGTATTATAGCTTATTTCGGGCATTCATTGACTTTCACTCAATTTCACTACCATTCAGTTATGACTCTGGATATAAGAATGAGTTTTATTGAATTTTACTTGGCTTCATGAACAAACCGAAAACCGAACCGAACCGAGGTTTTTCTCCACCTGAAAAACCAAAACCGAAACCGAACAAGAAATTTAAAAACCTACAGCTCTACTTTTCACCATCTTTGATGTTCTGTAACTATTGTTCTGTTTATGATATCAAAAGCGTGTACATCGTGACATACAATAATACTACAGACACAGTCCTTTCCAGGGTGTAAAAGTCTCGGAGGTAAGATAAGCTATTTTTCCCCGTGAAGAATAAAAATTTGCAAATTACTGTAAAAATACATTCGCTGAACAAGAGCCAAAGTGGACACTTAGTATTGGTAGGATGTGATACTGATATATATTCTTCACAACGGCTTATCTGTGAAGTAGTTGCTATTAATTAGCTTGCCATAAAAAGCCAAGTGCCCTTTTGTGAGTTTTAATGAATGAAAACGACAGACAGCCCCGCTGTCTGTTGTTTTCGTTTATTAAAAGTAGCAAAAGGAAACTTAGCTTTATTTTCCATTGGTGGCATAGGACATAGGTGTTTTCGCAAGAATTACTTGCTTCTTAATTTGACTTTCCTCGCTCATCTAATAATGTGTCAAGGCGTACTGCGCGTCGAAGGTGCGCATGTCTTCAACCAATCTAACCCTGCCTGTGCCGCGGTGCAGAGTTCAGAGTTACGATGTTGGAGAGCTGAGAGCTGCTCGTCGTTGCTCTGTGGTTCTCTCCGGGTACTCCGGCTTCCTCTACCCGTGAAACTGTCACTGACATGATATGACCCTGGCGGTTAATGTGTCGTTAAACTCTAATAAAAAAATTTTTAAAATCTGATAATGAAAAGGGAGATAACTTTATAGATATTGAATTTTCATGACGGTATAGGCCAGGCGTGTTTTAATGAAAATCAGCTCTAATGGTATTTTATTAGTAAACCCCTCTTCCCGAATCTACAGAACTGTGATATCAAGAATTCTCTCTTTCCATACAGCGACGCGGCGGAGTGGGGTTATGAAGTGTGTGAAACACTCCCGCGATCCACATCCCAATACTTTTTTCTAGTCTGGATAATTTCGTCAAAACTGGTGTTTAAGATATCGAGCCTCTCTTGGGATAGTAATTATGTTCTTTTTTCAAAGACTGTATGTGTATGTGGTACTTGGACTTGCGTCACGCACAAAGTCGGTCATAACAACGGGGTCGGCAGTACCTGATTATGACTGTTGAGAGCACAGCATGACCAATTTCGAATATCGAGGTGGTACGTGTTAATTAAATGAGAAGTTGCGTCACGACTAATGATATTCCAACTCCATCATCACTGCATGCCTTCGACGAAGGCATGCAGTTATGATGGAGTTCGAATATTATCATACATAACTTGAGCCAATGATCTCAATATCACATTTAACGTTGTATAAATTTATGAATTATCCACAGAATCAATAAAAGCTTCAATATGCAAAATAATCAAGTAAAATGCGTGTTTCGTTGATAGTTTATCAATTTTAGTCGGCCATGTTTAAAGCATATTTATACAAAACAGCTGGCCCGGTGTACAAGAATGTCCGATTGGTTAAATGCAGATATAAAGTCGATGTTGATTGGATGATGTGTTTCCTATGTGCTTTGTTTGGTATGAATGTCAAACTCTAACTCTACTGTTAACCCATTAAAATATTTATTTATTTATTTATTTATTTATTTATTTATTTATTTATCGAAAAACATACTGTGCCAGTGATAGGTACATAACGACTGTAGGTACCAGCTCCATCAACTCCACTGAAGACATTCGAATGTGGAATGTGGCTATATATATTCATATTCGGATCTGAAAGCAATATTCATTTATAGAGATTCCTATAACGTTTTGTTTCAATGGACGACCGATTAATTTTGATCAACAAATAGTCTTACGACACGAGGGAATAGTTCAAAAACCAAGACACAGCAGCTTTGCGACAAACCAATGAAAGTTTTAGAACATGAAGGAGAGTCTGGTTTGATACGGAGATATATTTAGTTTTCTTTTTTTTTAAATTAAGGCCACTTTTTTGCATCTCTGGCTACATCCTAGCGATAGGACAAGTATAAAGTCAAGTTTAGCCAATCGTTCTCATATGTGCTGTCCACTTAAGAGGACTCTCTCCCTGGGCATTAACAACCCTTTTAACCATGATAGTAAGTATAACCAATGACAGTTTAGTATCATCAATTGGATGTCCATATTCGTTAGTTGAGGATAGACAAATTAATATTTTCAACATGAAGCCTTGATTGATTGGTCTACCATACACAATGACAGAGCAATCATCTACTTTACAATTTCTGATCGTTTCATCATCCTGGTCCGGAAAAGCGTTCTTTCGGGTAAAAAGGGTTAACCCTTTAGCTAATGTAACTGCCAAAACCGGCCAGCGCTATTCACGAAAATCGCCAATTAATTTTCATTATTTTTTTCATTTTTGTCTCAGAAACATAGATTATGACCCCTCTTTGGAACGACCTCGTTGAGCACTTCCAACGAGGGTCATAACCTATATTTTAAGACGAAACAATGAAACTTATTAGTTATTCAAGAATTTTGTTTGCAAGTGTCGTCTGCTTTTCATGTTAGGTAAAGGGTTAAACCAGTGAAGCAGGATTTGTTTACAATTGTAATAAAACACTGCTCCACTTCCCATGGTTCCCACTGGGAAACTCATTATTGATGCCACGATAGCACTATGTCTTTTTATACGTGGGCCGCCTCTAGTCCTAACTAGGACCCTGCGTGTGTTACCCTCCTCCCACTTCTCTTCAAGGAAGTGGGCGGACGGGTAATGACCACAGGGGTTTAGTCTTCCCAAGAAAAGTTTGCAAAATTCAATGCTCTTAGAGGGAATTTCGGGCATTTGTAGCGTGTGTAGCCCGACATTGGAGACCATTTTGGGCACTGTATGTCAAGTGAAACCAACATTGGGCCAATAATATTTGGGGGCGGGGGAATCTTTAGGGGCGCATAGGCCTCAGGCTACCCGTGGCTATGCCTCTGATGTCATAACTCGAGCTCTGCTGTAAGACAAACTCAAACATCGCCGAAGGTGAGGCCAAAGTGCAAACTTAAACAACACCACTGATTAAACATTTGAGGCTGTAAATTGTACTCAGTTTAAATAATTACATCACACCATGACATCCTGCAGTATTAGAATTAAGAACAAGTCTTCAATTAGAAACTTATTGCAACATTTGCATCCCATTCATTGCGCATCAGTCTTAATTCGTCTGCGCCTTGCCTTTCAAATTTCTCGAATGCCGATTTGGAGGAAGGAAGTGTTACAACTTCCATGGAGACTCTTTGGCGAATGGAAGCAGAGCTAAACAATTATTTTACTATTCCAGACCTTCCAGATTGTTAAGTGGTTAAGTCGTATGTGCGTATAACAGAGGATAGCTGGTTATCTTACGGGGAAGTTACTTGGTCACCTAGTGGGCTTCCACTTCAAAAGTGATGCCACGACTACCCTCCTGTCACCATAAAGGGGCGTGTGACCATAATTTCCCCATGTATATCGTTGCCTGAGTGCTAGAATGCCCTATGTGCCATAGGGGAAATAATATATCGTCCCATAGGGGACATGGGGCATTCTAGCAATCAGGCGTCGATGTGTATTCTATTCGTATGTATGGCTGACAATTTTCGGCATTGGAAGAGATTTACAGGAAGGTTACCTCCCCTTCATTTTTTAAAGCACACTGTAAATTTAACACTAATGGTATGGGAATTTCATATAAAATGGAAATTTCAAAATGTTATCGAATTTGTATCCTCGATAAGAGCATCATTATACACACTTCATACATTTTCCTGTAGAGATGAATAAAAATGCAGAAGATGGCTTTTCACAACTTTTTGCCAATTAGCTTCTACGTTTGACTATCAGGGATGTGACGACAGGGGGGGGGGGATTCCCCCACCCCACCCCCAGCAAGGAGTATTTTTTTCAATAGTTGGAAATTCCGAGGTAAAAAAATCAAATAGTTGGAAATTCAATAAATTAACATTGTTCATGAAAAATATTAAAATTCCAACTAATGATGAGAAATTTTGATCTTTTATTTCCAACTGGAAGCTTGAGTTTCACATTTCCTACTCAAAAATTGACATGGCCTCAAAATTTCGACTCTGACATCAACCCGGTAAATTTTCTGACCCAGACACATTATAAACGATGCTTTTTCCGTTTCAGGACTAGTGAAAATTTTCATAAGCATATCAACAAAACCATATCATGTGACCCCACTTTGGAACGAGTTCGTTCCAAAGAGGGGGTCACATGATATGGTTTTGTTGAAATTTTTCGAAAAATAATATTTTTTCAGCAGCTGTTTTTGCATATTACGCGGGTGGATGCGGGCAATTCGTTGGGTAAAGGGTTAAAAGATATCACCCAGCGCTGCAGTGCAACCACCTATCGAAACCACTCACAGTTGGAATTTACACCGGTGGTATCCCCCCTCCCTCTCCCCCCCTCCCAGCTGAAACCCTCTAGCCACATCCCTGTTGACTATTATTCTCTGTTGAACCCCGTTCAAAAACCGGAAAATGAACTTTTCACCATCTTTTGATTTTCTGTGACCTCGGAGGTGTTTTCTCAATAATTACTTTGTTCTTATTTGGACCCATCCTGGTACGTCTAATAACTTCAAGGGAGATAATTTTATCAAAACTCTATTTCCATGCCGATACAAACAAGGGATGCTACATATCTCAGACACTGTTTACTTTTTATAGTAAGGTAATTAGAAGCACTTTTTTCACAGATAATCCGTTATTAAGAATATCAATCAGTATTTCACATACAAACACTAAAGTGGTCGCTTTGCTCCTTGTTTTGCGAATGTGTTTATACAATAATATGTAAGTTTTTATTCTTCCCAGAAAACAAATTAACAAATCTCATCTCCTAAACTTTTATATTAATGGAAAGGACATTGCCTGTCTTAAAACCATGATTGCCTATTCTACTATATATAAAAAGCCTATGACATACATTTTAGCTTTACACACCAACCGTGGTGAACATACAAGCAATGGGATTTCTCTAGTTAAAACTGACACCTACAGTGGAACTATATCCAAGTTGACCTTTGGTGACCTCGCCTCGAATGCAAACTTGTCCAAATTTATCACTCGTCGCCTCGTGAAGCGTGAAATGAAACCGGAAATTATTTATTGCGTTTTTAAATACGTTTGCCTCACAAGATACCAAAAATTAACAAATATACACTGTCTTATGTTAATAAAGCATCCATAACTCGAAATGTATGTTATTAAAATGAAGGACCCGTAATTTGCACGTTTCGTTTTCTATTTCGTTTCGGCGATAAAATTGCCGGAGAAAGTACCGCCCACTGGTGCGCATGTAAACAAAAACAGATTCGCACATGTGAATATTGATTTATATGTCACGATGCGCACACTGTTGATGTAATGAACAGAAAACACTTATAGAACATCAAAGGATGATGAAACGCAGTGTTCTTATTTTTAAAAGGGTTCCAATAGAGAACTAGAAATTGTTTTAGCACACTAAAACATATGTCTCAACTTCCTTTCTATTTAATGCACTGCACATTATATATACATGAATAATATTGACAATCATACCAAATATCTAAGGTCTAGGTCAAAAGACAAAAAAGTTATGCCCCGGACAAAGTTTCCCTTAAAAAGCACATAAATCTGACCTTCAGGTCAAAGGTCAAGGTCACATGAAGGTTACTATAGTACGCGACACACCGGCTCATGGTGATACATCCACATGCCATATATCTAAGGTCTAGGTCAAAAGACAAAAAAGTTATGCCCCGGACAAAGTTTCCCTTAAAAAGCACATAAATCTGACCTTCAGGTCAAAGGTCAAGGTCACATGAAGGTCACTATGGTACGCAACACACCGGCTCATGGTGATGCATCCACATGTCAAATATCTAAGGTCTAGGTCAAAAGACAAAAAAGTTATGCCCCGGACAAAGTTTGTATCAGAAGAAGAAGAAGAAGAAGAAGAATATGTACTAAAACAATATATCTCCCTTCTGGGAAGGGGAGACATAATAACAGACTAACAGTCAACCTTTCAAACTGACTGAAACTCGTACACGTGAATGTGAGTGGTCTTCGTAACAAATTTGACTTAACTGCGGCTGATTTGAGAGATTTTGACGTAATTGCCATTACAGAGATTCTCCTTTCTGAGGAAGTCGGAAATGATCATATAAAAATACTGAACTTTCCTTTTCCTCCAGTACGCAACGACCGTGACAATGGACGGGGAGGGGGATAGTAGTCAATATCAAATGTAACTTGGTCTTCAAATATCGTCAAGCTTAGAAGTTCCTGGGCTGGAAATCGTGCGGGTAGAACTGAGATTCGCCACTCAACTACTGCAGCTAGGAGTTGTATACCCCCTACCTTTAGCTAATAATACTCACTGGGACCTCATAGGTGAGTTTTTTGCTTCCACACAGAAAACATGGTCATTAAAACAATTTTAGTTGGGGATTTCAATGACAACTGCTATCCGACGAATCACCCCAAATTAAAATACATTGAAAACTCCCACGGTCTTGTGCAAATTATGGATTCGCCAACAAGAATTAGTGAACACCGCAAGAGTCTCATCGATCTTATATTGACATCATGTTTTTACTTAGTTCACAAATGTGAAGTTATTCCACCAACTGGTAGAGACTATCATGCCACAACTGTTTTGCTAAAGGGTAAATCGTTCATAGCTGTTCCTTATAGAAGAGTGTGGAACTATGAAGCTATGGACATTGACGCTATGTCTAGTACAAACTGGGACATTTATTTTGTGTCTTCTAACGTTAACTTAGTCACCAAACGTCTAATTACAGTTAAAACTAGAAGTCCTGTCACGAATTGTGCGCTTATCTAGGCTTAATTGCGCGTAGGAATTGCGCGTAGGAATTGTGCGCAATTGCCATATCGAATTGCATCCAAAGCACGGCAGGTTCTTCTGGTTACCCATAGCAAACACAGGCAATGTTTCAGCCAATGGACCTCCGGGTTACCCGGAGGTCCATTGGCTGAAACATTGCTTGTGCACAGGCCATATGTACAGAATTTGATGGCCTTACTATGGTCATGACGCGTAGATTAACGCGCAGATCGACGTGCTATTTGCGCGCATTTCATGACAGGACTTTTAGTTTTAACTGTACTTATGTCACAGAAATATCCAACATATTTATGCCATCTAAATTGTTCTTATAAGACACAAAGAAAAACCTTGGTATAGCAGTATTAATGAGAAGGCAAATGCATATCCGGAACAAACAACGCACACAAAAGACCACAACCTTCTAATAATCATATCGATTTGAAAGCCTTTGTACCATGATTACCTATTCTACTATATTTTAACAGCTTATGACATACATTTTAGCTTTACGCACCAACCGTGTTGAACACGCCAGTTATACGATTTCAATAGCTAAAATTTACACCTACAGTGGATCTACATCCAAGTTGCTTTTCTAAATAAGTTTACCTCATAAGATATCAAAGGTTAACAAAGATGCGTTGTCTCATGTTAATAAAGCATCCATAGCTCGAAATTGTATGTTATTATGTTATTTAAAAAAAGGCCCCGTAATTTGCGCGTTTCGTTTTCTATTTCGTTTCGGCGATACAATTAGCAGCGGAAGTATCGTCCACCGGTGCTCATGTAAACAAAAACAGATTTGTACGTGTGAATATTGATCTATTCAACATTTAATCTCTTATTAAACTGACGATCATAGAATAAATAAAATATACCCATCGTAGTTTGGTGTACCAAATGTTCACCACGAGTGGTGAGTGAAGTGGTGTTAACACCACGTCACCACTCGTGGTGAACATTTGGTACACCAAGCTACTATGGGTGTATTCTATGTATACTTAAGACATTTAGAGCCACGACAAATTTCTCAGGTTGCAGCATACACCACGAGAAATACCAATCTGCTATGAAAATCTTTTTGTAGAACCAGATCTTTATCTGAGTCTTTCCTGCCGTATTCGGCGAGGCTCTGGGGAGGTTGGACGTCTCCAGGTGTGTGATGGAAAATGTTGATGCTTTAAACGTTCCCTGAGACGGAATGATTTGTCTCTTCCAGAATACCATGGAACCGGTAGGCGTGAGAATCAGATTCACTCACAGTTGCGCTTGCGATGTAGTAATTTCAACGCTCACAAATTCAACAGATTTGTGTCAGATTGACGGCCGTGCCTCTGCGTATTTGTGTACGAGGATAAGGGGCGTTGTATTATTAATTGTAGGTTGTTTTCCTCTCAAAGGCAGATCTTGAACAAATTCAGTCTTCAGAAATTTATATTAAATAACTTCTTATGGGGTAACCCTTCACTCTCCCTGATGGAGAACAAAGCTATGTTTTCAGCATTCAGAGTTCATTCTGAATACAAAACGATTTTAGGACACATTTGTTCCAGGTGTTAGAAATTAGATCAACATGATGAGCTCATTTAGAAACTAGGATGGGGTGTCTGACTTCAACTCTTGTGTTATTCCTGCATCAAAGCTACCCAATGTGATACCTGTATTTATTAAATCTTTTACATAGAAGAAAATGACTTTTATTGTAATAGCCCAGTATTATGAGATACATGATAGCCTCTTTGCAGTATGCACTTGCACCTGCGTGCTAGTCATTTGATGTATGGTGGAGGCGTTTATATAGGCAATCCCCGATTGCCTACATGGGGGCACGATGACGCTGTGTACTGAGGCGTACTGCACGTCGATGGTGCGCATGTCTTCAACCAATCTAACCCTGCCTGTGCTGCGGTGCAGAGTTCAGAGTTACGATGTTGGAGAGCTGACAGCTGCTCGTCGTTGCTAGGTGGTTCTCTCCGGGTACTCCGGCTTCCTCCACCCGTAAAACTGTCACGGTCACGATTAGACATTGTGCATAAGTATGTGACCTTAAACACCAATAAACAAATAAATAATATATAGGCAATCTGATTTATCTTACAATCAACATGTATTTTGTCTGTATTAACTTCGCAACTGTCGTGTATCCAACTGGTACAGATATTTGTATCAGGGGGTCGGATACAAGCACGTTCCTTTCGCGTGAGTTCCATTTTTTTTTTCTTTTTGTTCATCCGTACGAAAATAGTTCGTTATATATTCGTCTACATTCTTGACTTATCCCCAATATATTGTAAGATAAAATTATCATTACCATTATGTGGATGTACAAAATATGTATCTGAGTCTCGCTCCGGGTTCTAAGGGTAGATCACGACTCGTCGTGATCTACCCTTAGAACCCGGAGCTCGACTCGGATACATATTTTGTACATCCACATAATGGTAATAATCTCTATGTCTGGTGGAGGCGGTTATATAGGCCATGCCTGTACGTCAAAACCAATTTCAATTAAGTGAAATAAAATTATTGTTTAAAAAAAGCGGATTGGGAAAAAATGTAAAAAGCCCCTTGTATTGCGTTTTCTAATATTGTTCTCCCACAAAAATACAGACAACTTCTTTGCACTGACAAAGTGCCGGCTAGAGAAACAGAGCTTTATTCAAACAGACTACAGTCGATAAATATATTTCGGCAGTAAAAACCAGAGATAAAAAAAAAATATTTACATTAAAAAATAAACTCTGGAAAAGCCTGAAATATGTCACATTTTCACTCTTAACCGCGACAAATCAGCGGCTGGCCAAAGTGTTATTACTCTACCTATAAGAATGCAGCACTAATCAATGAAATGAAAAACGTGAAATCGACTATTGTTGAAAAAGGGAATGAGTACTTATACTTCTAATGGAAAATCGGCCAGTATTTTTTTAACATGAAATGGAGATATATAAATATATAAGTACGCATGTATATAGATATATATGTACACTTATATATGTACATATATATATATCGAAAAGTTTCGTTGAACGACAGAACGTTAGAATATCGAAAAACTGCCCTTAATTGACCTTTTTTTATCTATGAGGGTTTAACGACACATTAACAGCAAGGGTCATATCGTGTCGGTGACAGTTTTACGGGTGGAGGAAGCCGGAGTACCCGGAGAGAACCACCGAGCAACGACGAGCAGCTGTCAGCTCCCCAACATCGTAACTCTGAACTCTGCACCGCGGCACAGGCACGGTTAAATTGGTTGAAGACATGCGTACCATCGACGTGCAGTACGCCTTAGTACACAGCGTCATCGTGCCCCCGTGTAGGCAAGCGGGGTGAAGTGCCTTGCCCAAGGACACAACGCGAGAGCGCGAATCAGTCGCTGAAATGGTCACCCATCCAACTACTAACCGCGCTCGGCGTTACTTAACTACGGTGATCTGACGAGAACCGGTTACCGCGACGCCACCGCGCCCCCTTAATTGACCTTTACGATGATACAAAGACCTCTCGCTGTCCGTGCTTCTGCAATCAAAGCACGGACAATACAAAACGACTGAAAAAAATGTTCCCCTCCTCCGTGAACATTTTTTGTTAACCTCAAATGTTCCAAATCCTCAATACAATATTTTTTCACTATAGTTTCGAACAGTGAAAAAATATACTTATACTACTCTATACGGGAAAATGCCCGATGTTTGTGAAACGATACGCACATTGATGCTACCACGTCGCTAACATTTCGAAATTTCAGTTTTTATATGAAATTATCATACATTAAGGGGCTGTATAAGTAATGGAATTTTGTTTATTTTGAAATTCTCACCTCTCATATTCCTTCAATTCAGATTAAATATACACAAATTATACATCAAAATGAAGGTTGGGATGTATAGAATACGAAACACATATGTAATCAACTCGTAGAGTTGACAGCAGGCACCACTGGTTCCTGGAAGTCTGCTATCGTATTCGTAAAAGAATTGAGAATAAAATAATATTTCGCAAGAACGACTTGTGGCCGAATGTGCTTCAGATATTCAATAACAAAGCTAGGCATTCAAAACGCTTTCGAGTGCAGCGGTAGGACTGCATTTTGGAAAAGGACAACACTGTCTGTATTTTTTATTGAAGATGGTTTCCATGCTCCACAGACATGTGCAAATCACTCGGTACCACGAATTTCCATCGAAAAACAAAATCGTAATTCTAAGAAATTTCAACAGGTATCATGGTACCTTGCATTGAATATGGCAACTGTGTAATTCTATCTAATAACAGTATACTGTTTGAAGGCGATCTTTTTCATTATTTGATTTTAGACGGCGTTGTTTTACATGCTTTTTCCGTCCAATGACGTCCACCGGAAATCGAAAGTATATTCATACGTAAACAAAAGCAAGGGCTTTGGAATTTACCCCCATGCAGCTCTGTCGCCGTGTTTTGAAGAATTTTGATCTCCTAGCTTTGTTCTTGGATAAAGCACATTTGGCCATAAGTTGTTTTCGTGAAATATTATTAAATTATCAGTTATGGTACGAATACGGCTGCAGACTTCCAGGAACCAGTGGTGCCTACAGTTGACTCTATGAGTTAATTACACATGTGTATATACATCTCAATCTTCATTTTGATGTACATTTTGTGTATATTTAATTTGAATTAAAGGAATATCAGAGGTGAGAATTTTCAAAATAAACAAAATTTCATTACTTATATAGGCCCTTAAGTGTTACATTTACTGACAGCATTGGGAAATTAAAGGGAGCTAATTTCCGGTAAACTTCTTCTAACAATAAAAATTGTCAGCCATGATTTTGCGTTGATATCAGAAGATTTGTCACATTAGGACTCACCATGCTTGAGACCACTGACAGGTCACTTATTTATTTTTTATCATTAACCCTTAACCCAACGAATCGCTCTCATCCGCTCGCGTAATATGCAAATTCAGCAGTTGAAAAAATATTATTTTTCGAAAAATTTCAACAAAACCATATCATGTGACCCCTCTTTGGAACGAGCTCGTCGAGCTCGTTCCAAAGAGGGGTCACAAGATATGGTTTTGTTGAAATTTTTAAAAAAAATTTAAAAAATGATATTTAAAATAATAAATTTTGAAATCGTCTGCGTTGGGTAAAGGGTTAAGGTGATTATCAACATCTATTGCTGTATCAGGACGCACCACTGGTATAACTTAAAGTTTAGTAAATCATTTATACCAGTTCTGCCCACTTTAGAGGAATTCCACCCCAAGCGTTGGTTACCGGACCCAATTTTACCAGTCAAGTTGATTTCAGTTTACCCACACCGTACACCGTGGACTGGTCGTTATCCTCGCGTGGTCACCGATGCCCACGCATGCGTTTACAAGGTAATACAAATCACCATTTGTATTTATATATTTATTTATTGGTGTTTAAGGTCACATACTTATGCACAATGGCTAATCATGACCGTGACAGTTTTACGGGTGGAGGAAGCCGGAGTATGCGGAGAAACCACCGAGCAACGACGAGCAGCTGCCAGCTCCCCAACATCGTAATTCCGCACTGCAGCACAGGCAGGGTTAGATTGGTTGAAGACATGCGTACCATCGACGAGCAGTACGCCTTAGTACACGGCGTCATCGTGCCCCCACGTGGACAATCGGGGTTAAATGCGTTGTTCAAGGACACAACGCGGGAGCGCGAATCAGTCGCTGAATGGTCACCCATCCAGCTACTAACCGCGTTCGACGTTGCTTAACTTCGGTGATCTGACGAGAACCGGTTACGGCGACGCCACCGCGCCCCCTCACCATTTGTAAAATTTTAATTCATGAATTACATTTTCGATGATTATTCCTATAATTAGTGATTGAAATCTAATATTATTGCGTCCGTGAGAATATTGCCCACCCTTGGAAAGTGACCAGTCCAGGGCGATCGTACTGTAGTTCGGACCTCTGCAAGAATTGTCTGCATTTGAAATCCAAAACAGCTTGTTACCTTGAAGTTGGGCTTCTCTGTCAGTTCTTATTTTGCGATAACATTTTCCTGGCCGGTTTGCGACTGATATACAGATATTATTAGTTACACAGTTTGTTGATGGCCTAATATGGTATATATGGTGTCAGTTACTTCCAGATTCGCTCGAGTACAATCTGGAATTAACTGACACCGTATATACCATATTAGGCCACCAACAAACTGTGTAACTAATATATCTTACCGAATGCTGCATCGATGCACAGAACTAATAACAACAGCGATCAAAATTAAATGAGAGAATTCTCACAATGTGTTCATGTGTCTTTGCTTTGTTACAATTTATGGGAGAGTGCCTACAGGCACACCGAGCTACAGGCCTACAGGCACTCTCCCATAAATTGTAACAAGGCAAACTCATACATACCAAACAGTTTCATTTCGAAGGTAACATGACACACATCCACAGAATATGAAGCCTTTTAAGTTGCCTAACCTGCACTTCAGACCGAATATGGGCTTCCAACACTCAATTTTTCAACTTGAAGCGTTTATCGCCTGCCGCCATTTTGAATAATCAATGAACAAAGGGGAGATTACCCAAAGCTCTCAGCGTATATTGATGTTGACATGCAGTATATGGTTTTATATGCAGTCTGCATGTGACGTCTTTGAACCAATGAAATTCCCAGATACTTGTAGGAGGTAAGAAATAATAGTCTATCGATCGTCTGGTCAAACAATATTGGTCATTTAAACTATATTTAAAAGAAATGTGTCGTTATTCATACAGATATGTGATCCACCTACAGATGAACATATTTGAGAAAATAAGAATTGTTCGAAAATTAGAAAAGAAAAAAAATCAGCGTGAGTCACTTCCCTAAGTTGTTGAAATACCTTATCAGATAATTATGCAAATCGTTTGAAAGCTTTACGAGAGTATTCGAGCGTGGTGAATGCAAATTCAAGGTTCCCCCCTTGAATTAATCAAAAGCTGTTGTTGCGTGTTGACAGATGATCTGAGGATTACCTGCTTTGTTTATTATTCTTATCGGCACGTTGATTAAAATTTGAAATTTATGCAAGTTTTTTTTTAATTGAACTAATCTTGTCTCAGTGTTTAACATGTGAATCAATTTAACTCTCCCAATGGGAGAGGGTGTCGCAGTGATACGAGCATTGGACTTCAGGCGATAGGTCGACGGTTCGATCCCGACCAGCTGTAAATGCGTTGCATCCTTCAACAAAGCACTTCATCCCGATTGCCCAGGGGAGGGCACGTTGGCGCTATGTTCTTAGGCGTGCGGAACGTCGATGGTGCACTTGTCGTCAACCAATGCTAACCCTGCTTTAGTGAAGTTAGTGCTTTTTGGAGTCTGACAGTTGCTCGCCGCTGTTCGGTGGTACTCTGGATTCCTCTACACGTAAAACTATCCGATACGAGGTGATCATGGCTGTCGAAAGTGTGGTTACAATCCCAATATATAATCCTGACGTCATGAGTGGTATTGGGTGATATACAGTACGTGGAGAGTGGAATGTAACTAAATAACCCGCGGAGTGGAGTTATCACCCAAGCTATAATTTTCAAATTTTGTACATATCTACAAAAAACACAAGCAATGTTTCAGCCAATGGACCTCCGGGTTTAACCCGGAGGTCCATTGGCTGAAACTTTGCTTGTGTTGGTTATGCTTTGCAACAAATTTGCAGTTATTGCTTGGGTGGAATCTCCACTCTGCCGGTGATTTAGTGATAATACACTCTCCACGTACTGTACTATTGTATACAAGCGGGATGAGCGAGTCTTTCGTGTATTTGTGGTACGGTTCTGTAATAGTTTAACCTTACAGCACTACAGGGCTGTAGGATTAAATTATCACCGATCGTTCTGTCCCTTTGGGTGTTTTGTATTGTGTATCACGGACTTCCAACTGTTGGCTGTCATGCAAACTATTCCTTCTGTCTTGATGGGGTTAACAAATTACCCTAAATCAAAATACTAACAAGTAAGTTGAACACCTGGTCATAAACATCAAAAACAGACACAGTCGGGGACGTGGCGACTGCGGGTGGTGAGGTGTCACCCCCACCCCCCAATCATGGCCAAAATATTCCAAATAGTTGGAAATTTGGAGGGCAAATCATGTGTAGTTGGAAATTCTATCCATCTGGATTTTAGAGCTTCTTTGGCGATGCTGATGTCTCCTTTACTTCCCAAAATTCCAACTCGGTTTCAATTCGGCAAAAATTCTAACTGTTACTATTTACAACTACAGTGTACGCAATATCGAGCTTCATAAGTATACATGATGTCAATCGGTACGAGATTTCTATAGAACGCTTACTTATCGGAATTGAAAAAATCCTCGAAATGAACTTCAAGAAAATCACATCATGTAAAATCGTTATCCTGAGTTAATTCCATCATTCACAGTTACAAAATGATGAAACATCGAAAACTGATCATTCCTGCATAAGATCTGATTTAATGTTAGGACAGTGTGAATTGCTCAAAGTTCTCAGCTTGAGCATTTGTTTAGCACACATTCAATTCCCAGAATAATACCAAATAATAATAACCTGATAATTCTATCATAAATGTGTTTGCATTTCAGTTACTAGAATCAATTTTAAGCCCCCTTTCATGGCTTCATTTTCAAAATCTTTCTGGGTAGTGAATTTCCAACTAGGGGAAGGGACCGGGAGGGGTAACCCCCTCCCAGTCCCTCTCTGTAGTTGGAAATTCACTACCCTCCCCCTAGTTGGAAATTCACTACCCTACACCCCCCCCCCCCCCCCCTCCTCCAATCGGAAACATCTAGCCACGTCCTTGGACACAGAATGTGGAAAGTGGATTGAAAAAGAAACGCCCAGGGCGTGAGAATCAACAAAGACAAGCAGTGTCAAGTTTTGTGAAGAAGACGCAGGCATAAACTAAGTTTCGGTCAATGGACCACCGAATCGAACCCGGGTGTCGTTCTCTGATACATTTGCGGTGTTCCTTACCGGATTTTCGTGGGAGCTGATGATGGCTATCTGTTGGAATACACCAGGTGAGTTTTTTGGGGGTATCCCGTGCACCTTATTGTAATAAGTGTGCTTGAAAATATGTCTTCAAACGAGAGGCTCTTGTACGAGTGGAAATACATAATTTTTCGTGCCGGCAATCATGGCTAACAATTTTCGTCATTACAATTGGTTTAAAGAAAAGTTGGCCCGTCTTAATTTCCTTGAGCTGCCAGTAAATTTAACACTATGGGTTTATAAATTTCATATTAAAATTGAAATTTCGAAATGTTATCGAATTTGTATTATCGATGGGCGAATCATTTCTTAAACTTTAGGCATTTTCCTGTAGAGTAGAATAAGAATACAGAAGCTGTTTTTTTTTACAGTTGTTTTCCTATTCAGTTTCAACGTTTGACTATTATGCTACGTTGCAACCCATTTAAAAATAACAAAGACTAAGCCTGTTCGCCAAACCCGAGAGCCGTCAGCTATTTTCGTTTATTAAAAGTAAAAAAGGAAACTTGTCTTTATTTTCTATTGATGTTACAGTTAAAACTAGAAGTCCTGTCACGAACTGTGCGCTTATCTAGGCCTACGCGCAATTGCCATATCGAATGGCACCCAAAGCACAGCAGGTTCGCCTGGTTACTCATCGCAAACACAGGCAATGTTGCAGCCAATGGACCTCCGGGTTTGATAGCCCTACTATGGTCATAACGCGTAGATTAACGCGCAGATCGACGTGCTATTTGTGCGCATTTCATGACAGGACTTCTAGTTTTAACTGTATATGTGTTTCCTCAACAATTCCTTGATTCTAAATTGGACCTCCCTCGCTCATCTAATAATTGCAAGGGAGATAATTTTTATCAAAGTCGAATTACATAATGTTATAAGTTAGAGATGTGAGATAAAGCTCTGCAGAATTAAATCATCATTCATCCCTTTGTGTCTGTTTTTTGTTCATGATGACGTCAACTTTTCCTGTTCAATCGCTGATCGCCTACCGACTCACAAACCTACCGATTCTTCTATTCCGGCTGGGGGCGCGGCGGCTCAGTAGATAGAGGTGCAGGCTGCAAGCCGACGGGTCCTCGGTTCGAATCCCACCTGCGGCAACCGCGTTGTGTCCTTGGGCAAGACACTTCACCCCCATTTCCCACGTGGTGGCGCGGTGACGTTGTGTGCTACGGCGTACTGCACGTCGATGGAGCACTGTCTTCAACCAATGCTAACCCTGCTTGTGTGGAGTTAGTATGTTGGGGAGCTGACAGTTGCTCGCCGTTGCTCGGTGGTTCTCTCAGGTTACTCCGGCTTCCTCCACCCGTAAAACTGTTGAGGTCATGATTAGCCATTGTGCAGAAATATGTGACCTTAAACACTAATAAATAAATAAATAAATTATATTCCGGCTACACCTGGACGTAATTAAAGCACATACTTATCCGCGTGACTTGAAGGTAGAGTGGGACCTTGTTAGTTAAAAAGCAACTCCGTTAGTGAGAAATATTCAATTAACAGGAGTATTCAGTTATTGGGGAACGGAGATTAATTAAGTTGTATAACTTGTTCTCCAATCCTACTGTAATCTGATGGCAAATAAAATATGTTTAAACCGCTCAATTATTCAGTTTTGTCGCTTTCCTGTATTCTAAATATAACCCCGGCATTTATTTTCTGTCTGACAAGATGTAATAGATTAAATAAATGTCTTACTGGATGAACGGAAGTCAATTAGGTCTACAAACAAGAATTTGATTATTAACAGCGTACTGTCTCGACATATTTTTGAATATTTTTTTTTATTCAATTAACAGGAGATTACACTTTAACACTTTACCCAACGTAACGGTTTAAACCGGCAAGCGCTATTCACAAAAATCACCATTCAATTTTCATTATTTTTTTCATTTTTTTTTTTTTTGTTTCAAAACCATATCTTGTGGAGCTCGTTCCAATGAGGGGTCATAAGCTATGGTTCTGACGCAAAAAGTCAAAAAATTTAGTTATTCGAGAATTTTATTTACAAGTGTCGTCTTCTGTTCGTGTTAGGTAAAGGGTTAACCTATATGTACTTAACGGGTAGAATTTGTGATTTCTGTACACTTTAACCATTTCCTCAATACGAGTAGAAAACGACGCTTCGTCGCCCGAGTTCTAGAATGTTCTATGTCCCAAAGGGGACATAGAACATTCTAGAACTCAGGCGACGACTTGCTGACAAAAAAAAACCTTATCGAAAAACTAACAACTTTCATTTTTTGTCATCAAAACATGGATTATGACGCCCTCTTTTGAACGAGCCCGTAGCGATCGTTCCAATGAGGGGTCATAAGCTTTGTTTTGGTGGCAAAAAAATTACAAAAGCAAAAAAATTTGAATATGAATAACGCAGCCGATAATAACCTTTGAGTCAGGTGTTAAAAAAACTCTCATTATCATTAAACTCACCTGGTTCCATTTTTTATTTCGTTCCTTGGGGTTTCGAATACTTCAATTAAATTTATTACACTCTGATAGATGCAGCTTTTTAGTCGTATTTATTCTGAATAAATGTTAATAATACTCGTGCATGAAATATTTATATCCGTATGAAATGCACCCAAAATGAGAACATGATCTTAATAAATATATTGCGTTTGATCCACGCTATCTTTTGATGAGAGTGACACGCGCTGTTTACTACACTATTTGCGATGTATTTTTAGTTGGACGAAATATGTCACCGATCACAGTTGATTGTACTGATTTTTAAATTAAATTATACAGGTTTAATCGCTTTGACATGTTTGGAGAACACCGTAACTCCGTGATTTTCAATAAAATGAACTGCAATTTACGGTACGGGCATTAGAATTTAGTACAGTACGTGGAGAGGGTATTATCACTAAATCACCCGCAGAGTGGAGATTCCACCCAAGCAATAATGGCAAATTTGTTGCGAAGCATAACCAGCACAAGTAAAGTTTCAGCCAATAGACCTCTGGGTTAAACCCGGAGGTCCATTCGCTGAAACATTGCTTGTGTTTTTCGTCGATGTGTACACAATTTGAAAGTTATAGTTTGGGTGGTAACTCCACTCCGCGGGTGATTTAGTTCAATTCACTCTCCACGTACTGTAGTTATTAACCCAGAGAGCAAACCAGAAAGCGCATCTGATTAGCAGCTGTTTTGAGATGAAAAGTCACTTTAAGAATCTGTTTACTTATTTTTTCATTGGTGTTTAAGGTAATTTTCAGAATATTTGGCTGCATAATAACCACAGCATAGATATGGCGTCACGTTTAGCCAAGCGTTGATACCTATGTCACCCACTTTTGAGAACTTCCACCCAGGCGTTGGCACCGTGTCATTTTTTTACGACTACAGAAGAACTTTTTTCACCGCAATAAACAAACCCAGCTCCATTTCCGGAGTTCCCACCAGGGGTTCAGCATCTATTGATATTTCGCTAATTAATCCCTAGCACACTACTAGTGCAACAAAACTTTCTCCAATCACTGTGTTTTTCTTTTATTCAGCGATTAATTTATCCAATTATATCTTATTTGACAGAGCTCAGTGAGGTCTGTCAAACAAGATATATTTGGTTGAATATCAAACTGCATTATGGGAAATAATAGCTGCTGAAAACTTTGTCATTTTGACATGAGAGTGCAGAGGGTTAAGTCCTGTTTCGACAACCGTATCTAATTAAAACTACTCCAGATGGCTGCATTCCAAAAGTTTGTTGCCGGGTGCTTATATCCTAATAAAGCAGTGTTTCTCACAGTAAATAAGCAACTCTCAACTCCTGCTCATTTTATATATTTAATGTTGTTTTAAAGTCACTTTCAGCATATATGGGTATATAAAGACTGCAATACACGTATGAAGTCAAGTTTCGTTTATAATTTTATACCCGAGCTGTCCATTTTGGATGACGTTCATCCAAGACTTCATTACTGTATCTTATTTTATCAGTGATACAACTTGTTTACCACAGTAAACTAGCACTGGCCAACTTCCATAGGTTCTTACGAATATCAAAAACAAACTAATATGAAATCAAGACCGAATCTAGAAAAAAAACGAAAATAGTATCAGAAAGTTACGGCGGCGTAGAAGCGGCATGTGATGTTTAGTTACTAAATTGAATATTCAATTTAAAAAATTGAATATTCAATTTATTACAAGACTGTTTATTCAATTTATTAGGAAACTGCTTATTCAATTTATTACAAGACTGTTTTTTTTTTCAATTTACTAAATTGAATATTCAATTTATTACAAGATTTTTTTTTCAATTTACTAATGTAACTGAACATCACATGTCGCTTCTACGCCGCCGTAGAAAGTTTAAGCTCTCGCGTTTGTTTTTTTTCGAGACGTGAGATTCTGCAAAAAAAACAACGGACGGATAATTTATGCAGTACGGACGCCGTGGACTGGTCACTTTCCACGGGTGGACAATATTTCCACGAACGCAATAATATTAGATTCCAAGCACTAATTATAGGAATAATCATCATAATCATTGGGGCGCGGTGGCGTTGCGGTGACCGGTTTTACTGCCACGCCCAGTTTTGCCATACATGGAGGACATCTATGTACACCTGTTTGAGAGGAGATTTGATAAAATTGAAGACATACTTAAAACTCCACCATCTGATTAATTGTTGGAAAGGGCTCAGAGTTTTAATTAATTAATCAGATGGTAGATGTGATCTGCTCATACCAGAACGTACAGATAATTATCCTAAAATAGGTGACAATAGTCGCTTTCGGCATGGTAGTGTTAAGCTTCAAACCACCAGCAGTTGGAGATTCCATGCCCTGTGGTAGAGGAGTTTGTGGCATTTCTGCTGCAGGTAATAATGTTTAGTCGAGTATTTAGAGTTATCCGAACAACTAACATATTGGTTGGGGGCGCGGTGGCGTTGCGGTGACCGGTTCTCGTCAGATCACCGAAGTTAAGCAATGTCGTGCCCGGTTAGTCCTTGGATGGGTGACCGTCTGAGCGATCGATTCGGACTCCCGCGTTGTGTCCTTGGGCAAGGCACTTAACCCCGATTGTCAACATGGGGGAACGATGACGCCGTGTACTAAGGCGTACTGCACGTCGATGGTGCGCATGTCTTCAACCAATCTAACCCTGCCTGTGCTGCAGTGCGGAGTTACGAAACCCTAATAAATAAATAAATAAATCATAATCATGAAAAATTTAATTAATGCTTCAGTAATTAAAATTTTGCTGATAATGATTTTTATTGTCTGGTAAACTGATGCGTGGACATCATTGCCCACACGTGGATTGTGACCAGTCGACGTCGAATGTACTGAACCAGATCGCGAACCAGTGGCGATCCGGCAGAAATTCTCTGCTCGCTTTCGCGGGCTCCCTGAGATCATAAAATGAACATACTCTGTTAATGCACTTTTAATGGGAAGTGAATACGTTGTTTAAGTGACACAATTCTTTGCACTAATTAATTATAACCAATGCATAACTAATATTTCATTAAACTCATTCCGCACATCATGAGTGTACCCCATTTTACTAAAGACGAGACATATTCTAAGAGTTTTCACATCCAGACTGGAACGCGTCTCAGAAAAAAAGTGTTGTAGGCCAATGTTTTAAAAAACACAAAATCAAGTGTGCTGTTTTGGGAATAATGGCTGCCACTCAGGCGTAGACATTTTGCCACTCAGACGTAGACATTTTAATGAAATAAACCTGTTACTTGATTATAATATCCAAAGACAAAACCATTTATTGTACCTTCAGAATAAGAATATTTTTACCTGCTAATTTAATATCGATCATAGACAAGATCTCTGTTAAATGAATGAAAAATATTCTTCAATAAAATTCTCATAATTTCTAACTTTTACAACCTCTTGGGGGGTCTCAGTACTATCATCAATGAAAAACATTTAGTTTCTTATTTTTTGTTTGACAGAGCTGCACGAGCTCTGTCAAACAAGATACAGTATCGTTGCCGTGGAGTGTTCTTAATCCACGCGCGGGCAGTGTTGTCCACATATGCGCTTACCAGGTAATACAAATCGTCAGCAAAATTTGTAATTAATGAGGCACTGGGTTGTACCAAGTGATTCATTAATTAAATTGTTGATGATTATTTCTATAATTAGTTCCTGGAATCAATTATAACTGCGTCCGTTGAAATAATGCCCACCCGTGGAATTGACCAGTCCACGGCGGCTGTACGGTATGATAGCATAAATGTTCAATTTATCACCAAAATGTTTAAAAATGGACAATTTCTTCTTGTCTGAATACTCAGTTGATTCAAAAAGTTTTTATTTGTAAAGTGGCTTTTAACCCTTTACCCAACGTAGACGATATCAAAATTTATTATTTTAAATATCATTTTTTTAAATTTTTCAAAAGATTTCAACAAAACCATATCATGTGACCCCTCGTTGGAACGAGCTCGACGAGCTCGTTCCAACGAGGGGTCACATGATATGGTTTTGTTGAAATTTTTTGAAAAATAATATTTTTTCAAGTGCTGAATTTGTAGATTACGCGGACGGGTGCGGCCGATTCGTTGGGTAAAGGGTTAAATTAACCGTGTACCATTAACGAGCGTTTGTACTTTCCTTGTTTTTATATACTGTACATGATGATGATGGTGGTGATGCAGAAGCAGGGACGTAGCGACAGATGGGCGAGGGGAGGGGAGGGGGATTTTCAATAGTAAGATTCTAAGCCTCAAACCACCAACAAATATGGAAGTATATTTCGTGGCATTTAATCTATGGATGTGACAGTTTCTAACAGACATTTACTGCTTTCTGAACCACATTAAGTGGGATTTTCTACCCGGGTTAAATATTTCGTTCCTTGGGTGCAACAAGACGTCATCTGCAGAGCTAAAGCATTGCAGGTGGGAGGCCTTGTTGCTCTCAAGATGGCACCTTCTACTGGGTGCAACAAAACGCCATCTTCAAAGCTAAAGCATTGCATATGGGGCCTTGTTGCACTCAAGATGGCACCTTCTTGCACCCTAGAGGCGATTTCCAACTCTTGAACCAAACGGTCGTTATTTATAACACAAGGGGAGAGAGCGAATTTGGATTTATTAAACAGTTGGAAATTCACAGGTTGCAGTCGGAACAATCCCACTCAATGTGCAAATGGCGCAAATGGTATTATCAAAAGTCGGATATTCGAGAGTGCAGTTGGAATTCAGTGGCCGTATCCCTCCCTCAACAAGACCTTCTTGCCACGTCCCTGTGTGAAAGTAAAGATTAACTTTTTAACTCCGCAGGAATCATTTGTTGTGTAAAAGAGAATTCGGTGATTGTTTTTTAAACATACAGTCGCTGTGGACTGTTCGTAATCCACGTGTGGGCAGTGATGTCCGCGCATGCGTTTACCAGGTAATGAATCATCATCAGCAAAATTTTAATTAATTTTATAGCCGATTCTTCTTCAATTAAATTATTGATGATTATTGCTATAATTAGTGTTTGAAATCTAATATTATTACGTCCGTGGAAATATTGCCCACCCGTGGAAAGTGAACAGTCCACGATGGCCGTGCAGTAATGGGCATGCAATAACTGAAGATAGTCAGTATTAATTTAATCATCGGCACATCACTGTTCCTGCTTGTGCACCTGGATGTGAACTTTGGCACCAGGTACTAAAATGACCAGATCCAGATGCCAAACTGTCTAACACAAGAGTCAAAGCATTCCAAAATTTGTGCCGAGGTGAACAGGTGCCCATGTATCTGGATACTACCCAATAACCAACAGGAGCCATTACACAGACTTTGGGAACCTTGCAAAATAAAAAGGTGAGAGCGTTCACCTAACAGTGGAGTTTGATACAAAAGATTCACAGCCACCTCCTTCGGGGAGAGGTGGTAGCTTTTGTGAGAGGACCTCATCTTCCACTGGTCCTCACCCGAAGGAAAACGGGCCTTTCATTTCGGTAGAGAGAAAGAAGAAGAAGCCACGGGACGAACTGCGCTTGGGAATTTCCCTGGGGAAAAGAAAGCAAAGGATGTTGAGAACAAGGCAGAAGAGACGATCAGCACTCCCTCGCCTCGTCCCACAACTCTGCCCTTCTATCCTTTAATGAAGGACCCGGTGAATACGCAATGAGGTGTGATGGAGGTTGCCTTCTCCCAATCTCCTGCTCATCATTGATCATTTCCTTTCGACTCGGCAGAGTTTGGTCAACCATAATCAAAGGCTCTGGAATGATGATTCTTGCGAAGCAAACAATAACGAGAGTTTCTGGTACAGTAGAGGCCTCAGGGTGGCAGAGTATCGACACTAACAAACTAAAAGCTGAAGTAAAAACATAATAGGAAAAAATAAGACGAGCAAGACCGCAAAAGATTAGAGAAAATATCTCAAGTGGAAAAATAATTAACAAAACTCCTTCCGAATCCAAGTTTACCAATCATTAGTCCAGCAAAGCCACCAGCCAAACAGAAAAACAAAACAAAATATAAACACCACTAACCAAGACCACCAGCTATGAAAAGAATAGAACTGCAATGGGAGAACTGAAAGGTATCTGCACAAACTCCCCCTGGCTCTCACAGCGCCTAAACCAACATACCATAAGACCAACATTCTCCAACTGCGATAGCGCTAAGGGAATCCCAGTCTTCTAGTCTGCGTTATCTGCACCGTGAATGTGCTGTCCTGTTAAAGGATCTCAGGCACCCAAACTCATTGCATTTGTCTTTTTGCGTTCGATGAAATGCGAAGATTCTTGGATGTTATGGGTTTTTTTTACGATGTCCTGACTATTTCCCAAGGTATGTACTGGACAGATTGGATGAGAGCTAAAGTAGTTTTCGCGCTTGTTGGGATTTCTACTCTCCGTGGCGATCACGGTAAATAGAAATGTATCAGGTCATTATTGAATATAGCGATAGGCTCTGTCGATAAATGGGTTATCTCCACCCGATTCTGGAAACTCTTCAGCGCTGTGGAGACTAATAGAAATTACTTCCGGTTGGTATGCGGAATTCATTGTGTCAGGATGTGCGTTGGTGTAGTTTGTTATGTTATGGAATCACGTTGCCAACACCGTGATCACACTAATGGAAAAACTCTACAATTGCATAAAACAGGGTGTCACGATAACACTGGCGAATTTGATAATGGTCATGTCGCCACTTTGTGCAAGCGGATGTCGATAATAATGAGCAATCTTTCCTGGGAGAGAACACCCCGAGTTCACCTCCACCAACACACCCAAAGGGGGTGTGTTGGTGGAGTGTGTCCCGGAGTGTACTCCGTTAGACAGACGGTGACAGTGTGCTATGAAATGGAGTTGTAATGTTTACAATAACGCAAATAATACCAGTAGCAGAAGCTAAGAACGCCAACTCATTATCCGATAGACGCTATACACTCTCCAGTCCAAAATATGTATTATTCATTGATTTGTGTTTAAGGTCACACATTTCTGCACAATGGCAAATCGCGACCACAACATGGAGATAAAGTCAATTTTAGTCAATCGTTTAACTCTTTTGGCGCGGAATAATCGGAGAAACAGAATTCTTAGCGCCTAATATTCATCAGGAATTTTACAAAAAGTATAGGTTGTTAGACAAAAGCGTTATTATTTTAAAAGATGTTCTAATGATCTCATTGACAGTTTTTCAAATGATTTCCTGTATATATTTAAATGGCACCTCTATACTTTCAAGGGACGATATCGTTGTTCATGGATAGGACATAAATGGTGCATGAAACATGGTAATACGTATCTTTGCTTAATCCTTTACCCAACGAATCGGCCGCATCCCTCCGCGAGCTATGCAACTTCAGCAGTTGAAAAAATATTGTTTTTCAAAACATTTCAACAGAACCATATCATGTGACCCCTCGTTGGAACGAGCTCGTCGAGCTCGTTCCAACGAGGGGTCACATGATATGGTTTTGTTGACATTTTCGGAAAAAATTGAAAAAAAAATGATATTTAAAATAATAAATTTTCATATCGTCTGCGTTGGGTAAAGGGTTAAAAGCACTTAGAAATGGACACACACGGTTGGCTAAAATGGCCACTGCAGTACCTTTCCGCGGTCTGCCGTCTGTCGACTTTAGTTGCCTGTCGCCCCAAAAGAGTTAAAGGAGTTCCGTCTCAAGCATTGTCGCCTATAAATAGAGATACCAGTAAAAGAGAGCTGGTTTATTACAATAAACAAGTACTGCTTCGCTTTCCGGGGTTCCCATTGCGGAAATATTTATTAACTAGAATACATATCACTACCATGGGCAGTTGATTCCAATGGTAATTTACTGGACACTCTCAACGTTTGACAGTGTTTCAAAATCGGGTCAAAAGAGCAATGTATGTTTACTAGGATTACCTGGGAAGAATTAATATAATTACAATAGACGAAATGAAAATCGATTAAGTGAAAAAAAACATTTATGCTGTAACTCGAAGGAACACTCAATCAAATTTATTCACCCGTATATATGCCGCGGATGTATATTTGTAAATGGGATCCCGTCACAATACTTGTAACTTTTTGCTCGACCTTTGGTCCTTCATCCAATAGAGACTTTAAAATGTCAGTTTACTGCGTCCATTGATTCTGTGCAGTGGTGGAATTAGAGTGTCGCCCGAGACGCATCGGGCAAGAATCCGAGATATTTTACCCCCGAAAACAAGATATGTCAACACACATGGTCACTTGAGTGCATCAAGTTGAGCCCTGCGAATTACACATTTTCTAGAATACATATCAGAACCTTTTCATCGACATAAGACGACTCATTAGCATGGGCAGTTGATTCAAATGGTACTTTACTGGACACTCTCAATATTTGACAATGTTTGATAACCAAGCCGGGTCAAAACAGCAATGAACGTTTACTAGGATTACCTGGGAAGAATTAATTTAATTAAAATAGACGAAATGAAAATCGATTGAGTGAAGAAAAAAAATATATGCTGTAACTCGAAGGCACACTCAATCAAATTTATTCACTCTTATATATACAGATCGCTTTTACTATGCCGCAGATGTATTTTTGTAAACTGCATCCCGTCACAACACTTGTATCTTTTTGCTCGACGTTTGGTCCTTCATCCAACAGAGACATTGAAATTGGTCAGCTTACTACGTTCGTTGATTCCGTGCAGTGGTGGATTTAGATTGTCGCCCGAGACGCGCACCGGGCAACAGTCCGAGAAGTTTTATTCCGAAAACAACACGCATAGTCACATAAGTGCATCAAGCTGAGCCCTGCGAATCCCAAATTTTCGACTCGGATCAAATCTCGTCTGTTGTTCGAAATCGAATCGAACGAATCTTGAGGATGACCGATGAGAGTTGGGGTGCTATAAACGTGATTTGTGTCGGCTGTGATGGATCAAGTCCAGACAGATAAAATAATCCATCTTCATTGCCTTCGACGAAGTAGTGATGTCGTTGGAATATTACCCTGTAAGGATTATTAATTTACAGTCGACATTGCTTCTGAAGTTTAAATTTGCATTCAACAGTGGTAGAGACTAGTGATACTGGAATTAGTATGGTTGGAGGCATGAGTTTAACCCCCTGCACACTGATGTAAAAATCGCAAAATTTCAGGCTGCTAATTTTTTCCATGATGCAACTAGAAATTTAATCAATTCAGTCTTGTTTGACAGAGCTCATTGAGCTCTGTCAAACAAGACTGATTTGATTAAATTTCTAGTTGCATTATGGGAATAATGGCTACTTGAAATTTTGGTAGTTTGACATCAGTGTGCAGGGGGTTAAATGTTATTTGTGTTAAGGTAACGGAAGTTACACTCGGTCGTTTATTTCAACATTATCTTTGTACGATTTCCACCTGAGCTATACAATTTTGTGAGACGACGAAGATGAATGACACAGAGCTATATTCATGTGAAGACTATTCGAGAGGAAACGAATCGAGCAGCTGATTTCGAATCGAACCGAATACCAACTTAAGATTCGACATGGAATCGAATCTCGGAGCTTCGCCGTGACCTACAGTTAAAACTAGAAGTCGCACAAACAGCACGTCGATCTGCGCGTTAATCTATGCGTTATGGCCATGGTAAGGCTATCAAATTCTGTACATATGGCCTGTGTGCAAGCAATGTTTCAGCCAATGGACCTACGGGAAACCCGGAGGTCCATTGGCAGAAACATTGCCTGCGTTTACTACGAGTAACCAGGAGAACCTGCCGTGCTTTGGGTGCCATTCAATATGGCAATTGCGCGCAATTCCTACGTGTAATTAAGCCAAGATAAGCGCACAGTTCGTGACAGGACTTCTAGTTTTAACTGTAGCATCAAGGCCCCATCTTCAATATTTTAGAATTGTACATGGCACTTTGATGCATTCAAGGGACGAATTTTATTGAACAGTATGAATGAGTGATCTGAAAAGTTTCTTCTCAGTCTCCAGGCAGTATATTCCAGAACGTCAAATGTCAGTTGCAAATATTTTCCCAATTCCACCTTCCCATTTCAAATTCAGGAAACAGAAGGGGCAATAATCTGAATCCGCCTATGCTGCGTCAATTATGAAAACGTCTCTTCTTTTGAGTCTATAAGGAGTGTAAATTGTATTAATGTATCATTTTAAAAAGACCACAGTCATGCACTGTAAGGATAGGTGACGGAAGCTTGAGGGGGGAGCATACCCCCCCCCCCCCCCCCCCCCCACACACACACTTTTTACATGTTCGATGATAACATGATACATTTGACAGTTTCGGACCATTGACACGTGTTAATATTATTAGTTACACTGTTTGTTGGTGGCCTAATATGGTATATATGGTGTCAGTTAATTCCATATTGGACTCGAGCGAATTAACTGACACCATATATACCATATTAGGCCACCAACAAACTGTGTAACGAATATATTTTACCGACTGCTGCATCAATGCACAGAACTAATAACAGCGATCAAAATTAAATGAGAGAATTCTCAGAATGAATGTATTCGAGTGTCTTTGCCTTGTTACAATTTATGGAGTGCCTACAGGCACTCTCCCGTAAATTGTAACAAGGCAAATGCATACATACCAAACAGTTTCATTTCGTAGGTAACATGACACACATCCACAGAATATGAAGCCTTTTAAGTTGCCTAACCTGCACTTCAGACCAAATATGGGCTTCCAACACTCAATCTTTCAACTTGAAGCGTTTATCAGCTGCCGCCATTTTGAATGATCAATGAACAAAGGGGAGATTACCCATAGCTGTCAGCGTATATTGATGTTGACAGGCAGTACATGGTTTTATATGCAGTCTGCATGTGACGTCTTTGAACCAATGAAATTCCCAGCTACTTGTAGGAGGTAAGAAAAAGTGAATATACAAGTACTATTTTATTTATAAAAGTATGCAGACATGTAATATCGACGTCGGTGGATTGGGTCTCTTCTATTTCCACCATTGTCCAGCGCAAAGACTAGCCTTCAGGTTAGTAAGAGTTGGTGCAGGGGAAAGAGACCGGGCCACGACATGTACACAGATAAAAGGTGATACGCGGGTAATCGAAATTTTCTTTACATACGATTCTAATATATGTCTTTGCAAGAAAGAACGCTGCCAGATGCTTCAACATTTTATACTATATAATTATTGTGTTTTATATTTTTTGTTCTCCGATGAGTCCATCCCGATACACCCATTTGTAATATAATACCTTCCATTGCACTCGTCAGGATTTGAGAATCGAAGAACGGAATTTCTGTGAATACATTTTTCAAATTCAGCCATGGTAGGTGTAGTTGAGGTGGGCAATATACCGAAAAAAGACGAACTGATACTAGAATACCGAAAAATCAAACCAAATCAATCATTGAATAGCGAAATCGTCTGTATTTTCAAATTGCCCAACATTCGTAAATCTCTTCAAATGACGAACATAGTCACCAACAACTTCCGGGACAGTGTGGTCACTGTTCATCTAATTATTTGCAAACCTCACCTTGGCCAATAAAATGCAAGGAAATTGAATATTATTGAAGAAAAATAAATTTTAACAGTTTGAATAGATCAAAGAAATTGTGTAGTGGATGCTGAAATCCATAAATACACAGATCGACACGCGTGTGTGAACGGGTTAATCGATATGGCACGAGTGTCAGCGTGGAAGGATCAAACGAGAGGCCGCAGACCTCGAGTTTCATCCTTCCGCGATGGCACAGGTTCAGTTCTGTGTTTATTACACGCCTTCGCGTCTATAAAAGTAATTATTGGAAGGACATTCAGCAAATTATTTGAAAACTCGTCCGCTGAGTTCTAATGTGTTCTATGTGCCAGTAGGCACATAGAACACATTTGAACTCAGGGGACGAAATATCAACAAAAAGAACACATTTTATCGACGACCAAATTGGTGAGGGGAACCCATGTTACTATTTTTAGCTATCGCTTGCGATTCAAATTGTAATTGTGGCGCACGATTTGTAGAACATTTCAGTGAAATTTCGTTTCTATTTAAAAATAGTCCGCCAACGATTTCCGTTCGGCACATATGTGCGGAACAGCTTTTCATTTTTCGCATGGTTTCGTGTTGCTGTAGATGGGGATTTCGTAGAACATGCGTGTATACAATTTTGAATGTTGTTTTTTTTTTACGTTTCGGTAGTAAGAGTGTTGCATGTGAAAAAGAGTCGATGGTTTATTCAGCTTGCATCAGAGAACATCAATAGATTACGTATAATTCAATGAACTTAACATTCATCTAATGAACACATCTAACTTCGTCATAGCTTTAATTAGGATGAATGTGTTCCAATTTGGAATAAAACGCGATGTCGTGGACAACAGATCAAGTGGGCAATTTAAAACATGAATAGAACACGTCTTCACTCACACCTCCAATTAACGAATGCGGTAAAAAAGAGAGACTCATAAATTCTGAAGAGAATGTTTTAATTAACGTGACGTTAATTGATTATGTTAACCAGAAACCCAATCCAGCAACAGATTAATTAGTTGCCGCCGACTTCAAAATTGCTTCAATGACGACCTTCGTACACTATTTATCTTCTGTTGACAGGTTATCTTGAAAAATTGGGACGTAAATGTGGATGGATGGGATACTTACTGCAACTCCGTAGGGTGGGGATTTCACCCAAGGGATGTTTAAAGGAGCTGAGAAAGCAAACGCATGTTGCAAAACTTACAACTGATGAATAACTGGGCGGGATTGGTGATCCACACGCCAAAATGTGTTAGAGCTCCAGATGTTGTTTTTTTCTGGGTTTTTTTCGTTGTTGACTTTTTCTTATTCCCAGAAACGGGGTGATCCAGATGGAGACCCCCAACCCCCCTACTGTGCAACGGTATTCCAACCCTCTCAACCCTACAACGACGAGCAGAAACATGGTCAACACTCATACCAAAACATTAATTAATGTTCCTCGTTTCTGCGCGCACTACACCTCCAATTTATCATTTCACCTATGAAGTGGTCAAATAGTCAGTTTGTTTGTTTATTTGTTTGTTTGTTTGTTTGTTTGTTTGTTTGTTTGTTTGTTTGTTGACAGGGTCACATCGTTCCGGCCAGTTTTACAGGTGGAGGAAGCAGAGTACCCGGAGAGAACAACCGAGCAGCGGCGAGTAGCAGTTACTCTCCAAAGAACGAACTCCTCACAAGCAGAGTTAACCCTTTACTTGACATGAAAAGAAGACGACACTTGCAAACAAAATTCTTGAATAGCTATATTTTTTCCATTTTTTGTCTCAAAAACATAGGTTATGACCCCTCTTTGGAACGAGCTCGACGAGCTCGTTCCAAAGAGGGGTCATAACCTATGTTTTTGAGACAAAAAATGAAAAAAATAATGAAAATTAATTGACGACTTTTGTGAATAGCACTGGCTGGTTTTGGCCGTTACGTTGGGTAAAGAGCAAACTACAGTTGAAGGCAAGAGCACCATGGACGTGTAGTACGTCTTTGTATACAGCGCCACCGTGCCCCTCGCGTGAGTAATAAAGATTAGGTCTGTTACCCAAGGACCCAACGCAGTTCCCACTGGTCAGAATCCAACCGCGGTCCTTTCGTTTGAAGTACAGTGCTCTATCCAACAACTGCATCGCCGTGTATCCCATCAAATGGTCACACATTTATATAATATGTCACACTCTGTGTCGCTAGAGACTACTTGTGTCAGAGAAAGTGAAACCATTTTAAAGTGAGGAGGACTCATCTTCGCTTCGAATGTTTCGTAGAGGGGATGGGAGAGGGTTATGCGTTACCTTGTTTTGTTATTTTGTTAGTCTGAACAGCGTCCACGTGAATTAACGAGTGAGTGGAACCTTTAAATCAACTGTTAGGACTTAGGACCGCTGATGAACCCTGAAATTATTAGACTGGCGAGAAAGGGGAAATTAAGAAGTAAGTAATTATTGACATCAATAGAAAATAAAACAAAGTTTCAACTTTTTTAGAAACGAAAACAACAGACATCTCTAGGAGCTGTTTGTTGTTTTCGTTTGTTAACCTTTTACCCAATGCAGACGATTTCAAAATTTATTATTTTAAATATCATTTTTTAAATTTCTTCAAAAAATTCCAACAAAACTATATCATGTGACCCCTCTTTGGACGAGCTCGTTCCAAAGAGGGGTGATATATGGTTTTGTTTGAACTTAATCGAAAAATAATATTTTTTCAGCTGCTGAATTTGCATGTTACGCGGGCGGATGCGGGCGATTCGTTGGGTTCAGGGTTAAAAGTTACAAAAGAGAACTTGGCTTCTTATGGCAAGCTAATTACAAGCAACTAAATAACCGTCCACTTTGGCTCTCTGTTTAGCGAATATGGTTTATTGTAATTTGAAAGTTTGTAGACTTTCCAGGAACAAAATTAGCAAATCTTATCTCCTAGATTTTAATATTAATGGTAGGGATAGTCTGTGTATTACATATCACAGTGCACACATTGTTGATATAATGAACAGAAAAAAAATGTTAGAGATCATCAAAATGTGGTGAAAATGTAGTTTTCTTATTTCTAAATGGGTTTAAACAGAGAATAATAGCCAAAGGTTCAAACTGACTGGAAAAAAATTGTAAAAAACCCACACAAGAAAATGACTGAAGTTTGTGAATTTATTTATTTATTTATTGGCGTTTAAGGTCACATACTTATGCACAATGCATAATCGTGACGGTGACAGTTTTACGGGTCGAGGAAGCTGGAGAACCCGGAGAGAACCACCGAGCAACGACGAGAAATTGTCAGCTCCTAAACGTAGTAACTCTGTTCGAGTTCCGTTCAGGCAGGGTTACAGCGGTTGAAGACATGTACAGTACGCCTTAGTACACGGCGTCATCGAGCCCCCATGTAGGCAACCGGGATAAAGTGCCTTGCCCAAGGACACAATGTGGGTCGTCCCAGATGGGGATCGAACTCGGACCTCTAGCATAGAAGTCCAACAGTCTACCACTGAGCCACCGCGCTCCCGATTTGGAGTGTATAAACGACGAGAAAATAATCACCCGAAAATAATTTTGTAAACGCCAATACACATTTTATTTAATTACTTATTTATTTATTAGTTTTATTTTTCATTACCAATATTTTAATAATTTGTGGGCTGTTTCTCCACATAGAATACTTAACAGAGCCAGGCAATACTAAATTATAATCTCGCACTTTAAGAGTGCAACAATGTGCCATCTGCAATGTGGGTCGTCCCGGACGGGGATTGAACTCGGGACCTCTAGCATAGAAGTCCAACAGTCTACCATTGAGCCACCGCGCTCCCCCTGAAGTTTGTGAAACGATGCGTACATCGATGATACAACATCGCAAACGTTTCGAAATTCCAATTTTGATATGAAACTCCGGTACCCTTAGTGTTAATTTCCTGGCATTTTTTGGAAAGAAAGGGGAGCTAACATTCCTATAAGTTTTTTTTCAATGAAAAAATAGCCATGATTCAAGTGAACACTTGTGTCGGGAGAGGCGAAAACGAAGTGAATATTAAGACGTGAGACGACCACAGTTTAAAGATAGCTAGAAGTGCTAACATGAGGATCTTGTGCTTCCCTTCAAACAGTTACTGTCTGGAACTGTCTTTGTTTTAAAGTTTAAAACCAGTGTGATGTTATTTCATGGAACAGACACTGACACGTTCTGGAATAAGTACAGCGGATAATCCCCTACCCCCACCACGGCCATCTGACTACTGGAGACTAAATCTCCTTCCGGAATCTTAGAATCATTCGGAGCCACTAATTAAGTTTCGGGAAGTAAAGAAATAGCATTATAATTATGTCCCGATACCAACCGCAATACCTTGCAGTGATTGGTCAATGCCTCGTTGATTTTATTTTATGTCGCCGGGTACGCGCATATGTCAACTGTCAGCGATTCTTATGTCCACTGTCAAGGAAAGCGTCTCTTTGCCATGAGCAACTGTTCATCGCAATGTCTTTTTTTACTTGAAATCAACTGAGACAAATACATTTAACTGAAGTAAAATACACACAAAAGTATCGTTATTACGTACGAAAAGATTAGTTATGTAAACATGGGTAATTATTTATGAAACCGATTGGATTATAAGGTCTCTTTTCATTAATTTACTGTTACATAAACTGAAACTGAAACGGCGGTGGGTTTTTTTTTATATTTAAGATTACAATAAAATAAAAGTTGTTTTCCAATTCAATTTTACTTGTGTAAGAACGGGACTTATACGTTATTGTGTTTGTTGACAGGGGACATGGTCTCACGTTCCCTGCATGAAATTTATATTCAACCGAGGCTGACGCCTCGGTTGAATATAAATTTCATGCAGGGAACGTGAGACCATGTCCCAATTTCATGCAGGGAACGAGAGACCATGTCCCCTGTCAACAAACACAATAACTTATAATGTTGGAATATTTTCAACCATACTTGGCGTAATTTGTCTTTGACCACAGGCTATTTATATTGGATTTTAATACCAATTGGTTTTACTTGAAATAAACCCTGACACCTCCTGTTTAATATCCCAAGTCGCGATCCGACACATATTCTATATCAGCTTTCCTACCAACAACTCTATGAATCTCACCTTGTCGATGAAAAATTCTCACCAATGTTGCATCTCACATGATATTTTTGTTTGAATTTTCTTCGTTTTGCAATGTTTTATTAGTGAAATCTCTAACCACCTGTGTTAATGTGTAGCGATCAGGAGCCAATACTATAAAAAAAAATTCAACTGTATTCTTTTAGAATTGTATTTTCTAGTTATGGCTTTAAATGGTTTAAATGAACCATTAGCATTTTCAAAAATATGGCAATTTGTCAAGTGACAAATTGCCATATCTTTGAAAATGCTAATGTTTTATTTTAGTCAGTTATATTTATAGGTAGATAATACAATTCTAGAAAATACAATTGTAAACGATGAGGGGTCATTACTATGAATTTTTTACAGTTGTATTTTCCGGAATTGTATTCTCTTCCTGCGTAGATAAACCACTAGCATAAATCATTAGCATTTTAATAGACGTGACAATTTACCGGCACACGTCTTTTTAAATGCCATTGATTTATTCCAGTGATTTGTTGCCAGTGGTAGAAAATACAATTCTGGAAAATACAAATGTAAAAGTAATGGCCCCTGATTAAGAATCTGACTGCTTCTGTGATCACAGTAGTTTTACTACAGCAGTATAAAGCCTCCCCGAAGGTAATTCTAACACATAATCACCACAAACTAGCTTATTACGGAAAATATCGTTTACAACACGTCTAATACGGAATGGCGTCAGAAAACAACATCGACGTCGTTACGTTGTAACTGAGTTGGTTTCGGAAGTAGAATTGAATTAATCTTCTCTTATATACATAGAACGACAGTCGCGTGTGAATGTGTTAATCGATATGGCACGTGTGCCAGCGCAGAACGATAAAACGAGAGGCCGTAGGCCTCAAGTTTTATCCTTCCGCGATGGTACAAGTGCCATATCGATTAACCCATTCACACGCGAGTGTCGTTCTGTGTTTATTACACGCCTTCACATCTGTAAAAAAATATTAGAAGATAACTCAGCAATTCATTTGACAAATATCAACAAAAAGAACACATTTTATCGACAGTCAAATTGCGGGGGGGGGGGGGGGTACCCGTGTTACTATTTCGTCCCCGAGTTCCAATGTGATCAATATACCTACTGGCACACAGAACACATTGAAACTCAGGGGACGATTTTTAGATATCACCAGGGATTCAAATTGTAGGGGGCACGGTGGCGTCGCGGTAACCGGTTCTTGTCAGATCACCGATGTTTAGCAACGTCGAGCGCGGTTAGTAGTTGGATGGGTGACCATTTCAGCGACTGATTCGTGCTCCCGCGTTGTGTCCTTGGCACTTAACCCCGATTGCCTACATGGGGGCACGATGACTCTGTACGAAGGCGTACTGTGCGTCGATGGTGCGCATGTCTTCAACCAATCTAACCCTGCCTGTGCCGCGGTGCAGAGTTCAGAGTTACGATGTTGGAGAGCTGACAGCTGCTCGTCATTGCTCGGTGGTTCTCTCCGGGTACTCCGACTTCCTCCACCTGTAAAACTGTCACCGACATGATATGACCCTGGCTGTTAATATGTCGTTAAACCCTAATAAAAAAAATTCAACTTGTAATTGCGGTGCACGATTTGTAGAAAATTCCAGTGAAATTTCTCTTCTATTTAAAAAGAGTCCGTCAACAATTTCCGTTCCTCACATGCGTGCTGAACGGATTTTCATTTCCCACATGGTTCAGTGTTGCTGTAGATGTGGATTTCGTAGAACATGCGTGTTATAAATGTCATTAACTGCTTAACTAATACAAATAAAAAAACAACATTTCTTGAATAAACAAACATTTTCATTTTTTGTCTCGGAAACATAGCTTATGACTCCTGGTTGTAACGAGCTCACGAGTTCGTTCCAATGAGAGGGCTATAAGCTATGTTTTCAAGGCAAAAGTTGAAAAAATGATAAAATTTCTTGGGAGATTTTTCTGAATAGCGTTGGCCAGTTTAACCGTTACGTTACGTAAAAGGTTAATTCACACTTTATTTGAATTAACTCTTTACCCAACGTAACGGCCAAAACCGGCCAACGCTATTCTTTAAAAATCGCCAATTAATTTTCATTATATTTTCATTGTTTGTCTCAAAAACATAGGTTATGACCCCTCTTTGGAACGAGCTCGTCGAGCTCGTTCCAATGAGGGGTCATAACCTATGTCTTTGAGACAAAGAATGAAAAAAATGAATTATTTAAGAATTTTTTTTTTTTGCAAGTGTCGTCTGTTTATCATGTCAGGCAAAGAGTTTCAAATTCGTCGCGATTTGACATGACATTTCTGAACCTCGTTCATAAAGTCGATCTGAGCCTCGATAAACCTCGGCAGAGGTAGATTTCAGTAAACTCGCTACAGAAAGGTAGTGTGAAATCACTACTCATTAGTATTTATTTATTTATTTATTGGTGTTTAAGGTCACATATTTATGCACAATAGCTAATCATGACCGTGACAGTTTTACGGGAGGAGGAATCCGGAGTACCCGGAGAAAACCACCGCGCAACGGCGAGCAACTATCAGCTCCCCAACATACTAACTCCACACAAGCAGGGTTAGCATTGCTTGAAGTCAAGTGCACTATCGACGTGCAGTACGCCTTAGTACACAACGCTACCGTGCCCCCCACGCGGGCGATGGAGATGAAGTGTCTCCCCCAAAGACACAACGCGGCTGTGCCGCAGGTGGGATTCGAACCGAGGACCTCTCGGCTTGCAGCCTGCACCTCTACCCACTGAGCCACCGCGCCCCACTACTCATTAGATACATCCTCTCCTTAATGTAATGGAAATAGTCGATGACTGCACAACCAATGCAACACTCGTTCAAGTCTTCCCTTTAAAACCCAATTTCCATTACTATGCATATAACCTTCATTATTGCAGAGAGTTTTTGTCCATACCTCACTTCCTGTCATGTTATAAATTACCCCCCCAAACGTGGATCAACTTCTGTCTCCGCCATCGAGCCCTCCGTTTACGCGGCTTTTATTTGTAACAATTTGTCAATGATCAATGTGAAAAACAACCTTTCAAAATGTCATTCATCTCTCAAAACATCACCACATGTCAAATGTTTAGTTGTAGAGGTTTTTCTCTGTGTTCCCCGACATTTAGTATGCACAAATTACAGCGATTGTTGTTGAAGATCATGTCAGAAATCATACATACAGTATGGGGAGAGTGGATTGTAACTATATCTCCCGCGGAGTGGAGTTATGACCCAAAGTATCACTTTCAAATTCTATACATATGGACAAAAAACACAAGCAATGTTTCAGCCAATGGACCTCCGGGTTTAACCCGGAGGTCCATTGGCTTGAACTTTGCCTGTGATGGTTATGCTATGCAACAAATTTGCAATTATTGCTCGGGTGGAATTGCCACCCGGCGGGTGATTCAGTGATAATACACTCTCCACGTACTGTAAAATTCAAAACACCCAACTACTGTAGCAATATAATTCACCGTTATTCTTCGCGTTTCTTCACATTTGTGGAAATTATCTGCCACGTATTAAAACTCTTTTTACTTTTATTTCATCATATTTTATTTACTTCGAAGTAGGTCGGTACTGGGGAACAGACTTGCGCTTATATTAACATCCTTCTCTTGCAAAGAATGATTAATAATATCTAAAAACAAGTACGTCAGATTTTATTTCAGTTTTTTCTTTTTTCATTTGTCGTGATATAATTTCATTGAAGTAAATCGGCTGAATTTCGAAGCTGGAATCCTGATATATGCGCACCTGATAACATCCAGAAAGCTGGTGAATATGGTCTTCATGCTCACCTTCTAACATTCTGCTAGCTGGTGATTATGGCCCCCATGCCTAGCTGTAACATACTGCTAGCTGGTAATAATTATGGTCTTCATGCTCATCTGCTAACATCGGCTAGCTGACGGTTATGGTCTTCATGCTCTCCTACTAACATCCGGCTAGCTGGTGATTATGGTCTTCATGCTCCCCTGCTAATACCGGCTAGCTGGTGATTATGGTCCCCATGCCTACCTGCAAACACCCAGTTAGCTGGTGATTATGATCTTCGTGCTCACCTTCTAACATCCGACTAGCTGGTGATTGTGGTCCTCATGTTCCCCTGCTAACATCCGGCTAGATTGTAGTTATGGTACTCGGGCTCACCTGCTTTCATCCGGTTAGCTGGTGATTATGGTTTTCATGCTCACCTGCTAACATCGGCTAGCTGGTGGTTATGGTCTCATGTTCACCTGTTAACATCCGGCTAGATTGTAATTATGGTATTCGGGCTCACCTGCTTACATCCGGCTAGCTGGTGATTATGGTATCCATGCTCACCTGCTAACATCCGGCTAGCTGGTGATTATGGTTTTCATGCTCACCTGCTTACATACGGCTAGCTGAGGATTATGATCTTCAGGGTCAACATCTAACATCCTGCCAGCTGGTGATTATGGTCCCCATGCCTAGCTGCTAACATCCGGTTAGGTGGTGATTATGGTCTTCATGCTCATATTCTAACATACTGCTAGCTGGTGATTATGGTCCCCATGCCTAGCTGTACCATACCGCTAGCTGGTAATAATTATGGTGTTCATGCTCATCTGCTAACATCGGCTAGCTGGCGGTTATGGTCTTCATGCGCTCCTGCCGACATCCGGCTAGCTGGTGGTTATGGTCTTCATGCTCTCCTGCTAACATCCGTCTAGCTTGTGGTTATGGTCTTCAAGATCTCGTACTAACATCCGGCTAGCTGGTGGTTATGGTTTTCATGCTCTCTTTCTAACATCTGGAGAGCTGGTAGTTATGGTCTTCATGCTCTCCTGCTAACATCCGGCTAGCTGGTGATTATGGTCTTCGTGCACATCTGCTAACATCCAGCTAGCTGGTGGTTATGGTCTTCATGCTCTCCTAACATCGGCTAGCTGGTGGTTATGGTTTTCATGCTCTCCTGCTAACATCCGGCTAGCTGGTGGTTATGGTCTTCATGCTCTCCCTCCTGCCAACATCCGGAGAGCTGGTGGTTATGGTCTTCATGCTCTCCTGCAAACATCCGGCTAGCTGGTGGTTATGGTCTTCATGCACATCTGCTAACATCCGGCTAGCTGGTGGTTATGGTCTCCATGCTATTCTGCCTACATCCGGCTAGCTGGTGGTTATGGTTTTCATGTTCATCTGGTAACATCGGCTAGCTGGTGGTTATGGTCTTCATGCTCTCCTGCCTACATCCGGCTAGCTGGTGATTATGGGCTTCATGCACATCTGCTAACATCCTGCTAGCTAATGGGTATTGTCTTCATGTTCTCCTGCTAACATCCGGGTAGCTAGTGGTTATGGTATTCATGCTCATCTGCTAACATCAGCTAGCTGATGGTTATGGTCTTCATGCTCTCCTGCCTACATCCGGCTAGCTGGTGGTTATGGGCTTCATGCACATCTGCTAACATCCTGCTAGCTGATGGGTGTTGTCTTCATGTTCTCCTGCTAACATCGGGTAGCTAGTGGTTATGGTCTTCATGCTCATCTGCTAACATCGGCTAGCTGGTGGTTATGGTCTTCATGCACATCTGCTAACATCCGGCTAGCCGGTGGTTATGATTTTCATGCTCTGCTGCTAACATCCGGCTAGCTGGTGGTTATGCTCTCATATTCTCCTGCTAACATCCGGCTAGCTGGTGGTTATGGTCTTCTTTATTTCCATAAAATGGTCCATTGTAGTTCTGTTGATTCATCTTACATTACATCTTGGCTCTTTTATCATTTCGGAATTATCTAATATGTCAGTAACCAACTTGAGATACCTAATATGACAGTTACCATCTTGAGATACCTAATATGACAGTAACCAACTTGAGATATCTAATATGACAGTAACTATCTTGAGATACCTAATATGACAGAAACTATCTTGAGATACCTAATATCACAGTAACCATCTTGAGATACCTAATATGACAGTTACCATCTTGAGATACCTAACATGACAGTAACCATATTGAGATACCTAACATGACAGTAACTATCTCGAGATACCTAATATGACAGTAACTATCTTCAAATACCTAATATGACAGTAACTATCTTGAGATACCTAATATGACAGTAACTATCTTGAGATACCTAATATGACAGTAACTATCTTGAGATATCTAATATGACAGTAACCAACTTGAGATATCTAATATGACAGTAACCAACTTGAGATACCTAATATGACAGTAACCAACTTGATATATCTAATATGACAGTAACCAACTTGAGATATCTAATATGACAGTAACCAACTTGATATATCTAATATGACAGTAACCAACTTGAGATACCTAATATGACAGTAACTATCTTGAGATACCTAATATGACAGTAACTATCTTGAGATATCTAATATGACAGTAATCAACTTGAGATATCTAATATGACAGTAACCAACTTGAGATATCTAATATGACAGTAACCAACTTGAGATACCTAATATGACAGTAACCATCTTGAGATACCTAATATGACAGTAACTATCTCGAGATACCTAATATGACAGTAACTATCCTGAGATACCTAATATGACAGTAACTATCTTGAGATACCTAATATGACAGTAACTATCTTGAGATATCTAATATGACAGTAACCAACTTGAGATATCTAATATGACAGTAACCAACTTGAGATACCTAATATGACAGTAACCAACTTGATATATCTAATATGACAGTAACCAACTTGAGATACCTAATATGACAGTAACCAACTTGATATATCTAATATGACAGTAACCAACTTGAGATACCTAATATGACAGTAACCAACTTGATATACCTAATATGACAGTAACCATTTTGAGATACCTAATATGACAGTAACCATCTTGAGATACCTAATATGAGAGTAACCATCTTGAGATACCTAATATGACAGTAACCATCTTGAGATACCTAATATGACAGTAACCAACTTGAGATACCTAATATGACAGTAACCAACTTGAGATACCTAATATGACAGTTACCATCTTGAGATACCTAATATGACAGTAACCATCTTGAGATACCTAATATGACAGTAACCAACTTGAGATACCTAATATGACAGTAACCTACTTGAGATACCTAATATGACAGTAACCATCTTGAGATACCTAATATGACAGTAACCAAATTGAGATACCTAATATGACAGTAACCATCTTGAGATACCTAATATGACAGTAACCATCTTGAGATACCTAATATGACAGTAACCAACTTGAGATACCTAATATGACAGTAACCAACTTGAGATACCTAATATGACAGTAACCAACTTGAGATATCTAATATGACAGTAACCAAACAGAGATACCTAATATGACAGTAACCAACTTGAGATACCTAATACGACAGTAACCAACTTGAGATATCTAATATGACAGTAACCAACTTGAGATATCTAATATGACAGTAACCAAACAGAGATTCCTAATATGACAGTAACTAACTTGAGATACCTAATATGACAGTAACCAAACAGAGATACCTAATATGACAGTAACCAACTTGAGATACCTAATATGACAGTAACCAACTTGAGATACCTAATATGACAGTAACCAACTTGAGATATCTAATATGACAGTAACCAAACAGAGATACCTAATATGACAGTAACCAACTTGAGATATCTAATATGACAGTAACCATCTTGAGATACCTAATATGACAGTAACCATCTTGAGATACCTAATATGACAGTAACTATCTTGAGATACCTAATATGACAGTAACTATCTTGAGATATCTAATATGACAGTAACCAACTTGATATATCTAATATGACAGTAACCAACTTGAGATATCTAATATGACAGTAACCATTTTGAGATACCTAATATGACAGTAACCATCTTGAGATACCTAATATGTCAGTAACCAACTTGAGATACCTAATATGACAGTAACCAACTTGAGATACCTAATATGACAGTAACCATCTTGAGATATCTAATATGACAGTAACCAACTTGAGATACCTAATATGACAGTAACCAACTTGAGATACCTAATATGACAGTAACCATCTTGAGATATCTAATATGACAGTAACCAACTTGAGATACCTAATATGACAGTAACTATCTTGAGATACCTAATATGACAGTAACTATCTTGAGATATCTAATATGACAGTAACCATCTTGAGATACCTAATATGACAGTTACCATCTTGAGATACCTAATATGACAGTAACCATCTTGAGATACCTAATATGACAGTTACCATCTTGAGATATCTAATATGACAGTAACCATCTTAAGATATCTAATATGACAGTTACCAACTTGAGATACCTAATATGACAGTAACCATCTTGAGATACCTAATATGACAGTAACCAACTTGAGATACCTAATATGACAGTAACCAACTTGAGATACCTAATATGACAGTTGCCATCTTGAGATACCTAATATGACAGTAACCATATTGAGATACCTAATATGACAGTAACCATATTGAGATACCTAATATGACAGTAACCATATTGAGATACCTAATATGACAGTAACCATATTGAGATACCTAATATGACAGTAACCAAACAGAGATACCTAATATGACAGTAACCAACTTGAGATACCTAATATGACAGTAACCAACTTGAGATACCTAATATGACAGTAACCAACTTGAGATATCTAATATGACAGTAACCAAACAGAGATACCTAATATGACAGTAACCAACTTGAGATACCTAATATGACAGTAACCAAACAGAGATACCTAATATGACAGTAACTAACTTGAGATACCTAATATGACAGTAACCAACTTGAGATATCTAATATGACAGTAACCAACTTGAGATATCTAATATGACAGTAACCAAACAGAGATACCTAATATGACAGTAACTAACTTGAGATACCTAATATGACAGTAACCAAACAGAGATACCTAATATGACAGTAACCAACTTGAGATACCTAATATGACAGTAACCAACTTGAGATACCTAATATGACAGTAACCAACTTGAGATATCTAATATGACAGTAACCAAACAGAGATACCTAATATGACAGTAACCAACTTGAGATATCTAATATGACAGTAACCATCTTGAGATACCTAATATGACAGTAACCATCTTGAGATACCTAATATGACAGTAACTATCTTGAGATACCTAATATGACAGTAACTATCTTGAGATACCTAATATGACAGTAACTATCTTGAGATACCTAATATGACAGTAACCATATTGAGATACTTAATATGACAGTAACCATCTTGAGATACCTAATATGACAGTAACCTTCTTGAGATACCTAATATGACAGTTACCAACTTGAGATACCTAATATGACAGTAACTATCTTGAGATACCTAATATGACAGTAACTATCTTGAGATACCTAATATGACAGTAAGTATCTTGAGATACCTAATATGACAGTAACTATCTTGAGATACCTAATATGACAGTAACCATCTTGAGATACCTAATATGACAGTAACCATCTTGAGATACCTAATATGACAGTAACCAACTTGAGATACCTAATATGACAGTAACCAACTTGAGATATCTAATATGACAGTAACCAACTTGAGATACCTAATATGACAGTAACCAACTTGATATATCTAATATGACAGTAACCAACTTGATATATCTAATATGACAGTAACCAACTTGAGATACCTAATATGACAGTAACCAACTTGATATATCTAATATGACAGTAACCAACTTGAGATATCTAATATGACAGTAACCAACTTGAGATATCTAATATGACAGTAACCAACTTGAGATATCTAATATGACAGTAACCAAACAGAGATACCTAATATGACAGTAACCAACTTGATATATCTAATATGACAGTAACCAACTTGAGATATCTAATATGACAGTAACCAACTTGAGATATCTAATATGACAGTAACCAAACAGAGATACCTAATATGACAGTAACCAACTTGATATATCTAATATGACAGTAACCAACTTGAGATACCTAATATGACAGTAACCATCTTGAGATACCTAATATGACAGTAACTATCTTGAGATACCTAATATGACAGTAACTATCTTGAGATACCTAATATGACAGTAACTATCTTGAGATACCTAATATGACAGTAACTATCTTGAGATATCTAATATGACAGTAACCAACTTGAGATATCTAATATGACAGTAACCAACCTGAGATACCTAATATGACAGTAACCAACTTGATATATCTAATATGACAGTAACCAACTTGAGATATCTAATATGACAGTAACCAACTTGATATATCTAATATGACAGTAACCAACTTGAGATACCTAATATGACAGTAACTATCTTGAGATACCTAATATGACAGTAACTATCTTGAGATATCTAATATGACAGTAATCAACTTGAGATATCTAATATGACAGTAACCAACTTGAGATATCTAATATGACAGTAACCAACTTGAGATACCTAATATGACAGTAACCATCTTGAGATACCTAATATGACAGTAACTATCTTGAGATACCTAATATGACAGTAACTATCTTGAGATACCTAATATGACAGTAACTATCTTGAGATACCTAATATGACAGTAACCAACTTGAGATATCTAATATGACAGTAACCAACTTGAGATACCTAATATGACAGTAACCAACTTGATATATCTAATATGACATTAACCAACTTGAGATACCTAATATGACAGTAACCAACTTGAGATATCTAATATGACAGTAACCAACTTGAGATACCTAATATGACAGTAACCAACTTGAGGTACCTAATATGACAGTAAGCAAACAGAGATACCTAATATGACAGTAACCAACTTGAGATACCTAATATGACAGTAACCAACTTGAGATATCTAATATGACAGTAACCAACTTGAGATATCTAATATGACAGTAACCAAACAGAGATACCTAATATGACAGTAACTAACTTGAGATACCTAATATGACAGTAACCAAACAGAGATACCTAATATGACAGTAACCAACTTGAGATACCTAATATGACAGTAACCAACTTGAGATACCTAATACGACAGTAACCAACTTGAGATATCTAATATGACAGTAACCAAACAGAGATACCTAATATGACAGTAACCAACTTGAGATATCTAATATGACAGTAACCATCTTGAGATACCTAATATGACAGTAACCATCTTGAGATACCTAATATGACAGTAACTATCTTGAGATACCTAATATGACAGTAACTATCTTGAGATATCTAATATGACAGTAACCAACTTGAGATATCTAATATGACAGTAACCAACTTGATATATCTAATATGACAGTAACCAACTTGAGATACCTAATATGACAGTAACTATCTTGAGATATCTAATATGACAGTAACCAACTTGAGATATCTAATATGACAGTAACCATCTTGAGATATCTAATATGACAGTAACCATCTTGAGATACCTAATATGACAGTAACCAACTTGATATACCTAATATGACAGTAACCATTTTGAGATACCTAATATGACAGTAACCATCTTGAGATACCTAATATGTCAGTAACCAACTTGAGATACCTAATATGACAGTAACCATCTTGAGATACCTAATATGACAGTAACCATCTTGAGATATCTAGTATGACAGTAACCAACTTGAGATACCTAATATGACAGTAACCATCTTGAGATACCTAATATGACAGTAACCAACTTGAGATACCTAATATGACAGTAACCATCTTGAAATATCTAATATGACAGTAACCAACTTGAGATACCTAATATGACAGTAACTATCTTGAGATACCTAATATGACAGTAACTATCTTGAGATATCTAATATGACAGTAACCATCTTGAGATACCTAATATGACAGTTACCATCTTGAGATACCTAATATGACAGTAACCATCTTGAGATACCTAATATGACAGTTACCATCTTGAGATATCTAATATGACAGTAACCATCTTAAGATATCTAATATGACAGTTACCAACTTGAGATACCTAATATGACAGTAACCATCTTGAGATACCTAATATGACAGTAACCAACTTGAGATACCTAATATGACAGTAACCAACTTGAGATACCTAATATGACAGTTGCCATCTTGAGATACCTAATATGACAGTAACCATATTGAGATACCTAATATGACAGTAACCATATTGAGATACCTAATATGACAGTAACCATATTGAGATACCTAATATGACAGTAACCATATTGAGATACCTAATATGACAGTAACCAACTTGATATATCTAATATGACAGTTACCATATTGAGATACCTAATATGACAGTTACCATCTTGAGATACCTAATATGACAGTAACCATATTGAGATACCTAATATGACAGTAACCAACTTGAGATACCTAATATGACAGTTACCATCTTGAGATACCTAATATGACAGTAACCATATTGAGATACCTAATATGACAGTAACTATCTTGAGATACCTAATATGACAGTAACCATCTTGAGATACCTAATATGACAGTAACCATCTTGAGATACCTAATATGACAGTTACCATCTTGAGATATCTAATATGACAGTAACCATATTGAGATACCTAATATGACAGTAACCATATTGAGATACCTAATATGACAGTAACGAACTTGATATATCTAATATGACAGTTACCATATTGAGATACCTAATATGGCAGTAACCATCTTGAAATACCTAATATGACAGTTACCATCTTGAGATATCTAATATGACAGTTACCATCTTGAGATACCTAATATGGCAGTAACTATCTTGAGATACCTAATATGACAGTTGCCATCTTGAGATACCTAATATGACAGTAACCATATTGAGATACCTAATATGACAGTTACCATCTTGAGATATCTAATATGACAGTTACCATCTTGAGATACCTAATATGACAGTTACCATCTTGAGATATCTAATATGACAGTAACCATCTTAAGATATCTAATATGGTAGTAACCACCTTGAGGTATCAAATATGACAGTTACCAACTTGAGATACCTAATATGACAGTAACCAAACAGAGATAACTAATATGACAGTGGACAAGTGTTTTAAGTGATGTAACTTGAACAACCCTCGTCCACTGAGTATACCCGTGACCTTGCGTTTATTAATGAGGCAACAATTACAATGCGCATGTCACTTATTGGCCTAGCTGTTGGCATTCTGACTTTCAGAGCAATCTGTAGCGAACTGTAACACCTCGCTGCTACGGGACTCGGAGTCACTAGCCGCATGCTGTCAGGTTGCTCGAATCCGTGAATACGTCCAAACAAGTCAGTGACTATTACGCATTCCGCCAATGTATGGAAAGATAAGGAGACGTTTCTCTTAAGGTGGTGGGGTGATAACACAACTGATGACAACTTGTTTCTTGAAGCCTCCAGTATACTACCAAACGATAGTTTTCCCAATCGGCCCATCGTGTTACAAAGGATATCGACTGCAAGTAAAACAAGTGATAGTCATTTACGTAGAAGGAAAATGGGTTACGTTACTTTCTACTTTACAGAGTATATCACATCTTGGGAAAAGCGGAAAAGAACTGAGTGTGGGACCCCCCCCCCCCCCTCCTCCACCCCTCTTTGTTAAAGTGCACCTTCACGCAAAATAAGTAGAGTCGATTAGCATAACACGACGTCCCGTGCACATGGTTTGAATGGGGACGAAATCGGTAAGGACGCATTGTGAGGGTGCCACAGTTGTGTCGTTCGATCTTGCACTGTATATTAATATTTCCAATGTAAACTTCTGTTTTGAGTTCGATAGATAAATTGGTAAATATTTGTACTGATACCATTGTGTGATTCACGGCGTTATAAAGAGAGATTTAGTATGTGGCAGCCAGAGGCTGGCTGTGTTGATACACCGCCCCATTTCAAACCCACTACAAAAGTAACATATCGCCCGTTCTCATCCTATCTTGTACCAAAGTACTTCATAGATGGAGGCTGCGGTGACATTTGTGGAGGTGCAAGCTTTCCCAAAACCTTGATCGTTAGGGTATTGGAAGGAGGCACAAGACTCAGAAATCAATTCTTTAGTAATTTTATCTCAAGGTGTGTTACGTACCATTTAACTTCCCAACGTGTCTTCTAATGGTTATGCTTCAGAAACGATATAATCTTGACTGTTCAAATTGTCGTTAAATTTAAAAAAACAAACAATAGCTTGCTGAAGTGTACTAGTGCCGGAATAGGCGCGGGTTCAACGGGGATGGGTTCACAATAGTTAAGACCCCTGAAAGCCTAATCTTTTACCCGACGTTACGGTTAAAATTAGCCAATGCTATTCACAACAATCTTCATTCCATTTGTATTATTTTCCCCATAGATTTTTTTCTCAAAACATAGCTTGTGATCCCCTCAATGGAACGAGCTCGTTGCGCTCGTTCCGTTCAGGTGTCATAAGCGATGTTCTGAGGCAAGAAATTAAATCTTCGGTTATTCAATATTTTTTTGTAAGTGGCATCTTCTATTCCTGACGGGTGAGGGATTAAAGACATTTCAACAATCAGAAATGACTCATTCCGGATTTCAATGGTGCTTGGGATGTGCCGTCACTTTACCTATAAAAGTAAAGCAGCTCAATAAATTTCTCGAGGTACAAACTTGTTTCGACTGCTCTATACAGTACGTGAAGAGTGGATTGTAACTAAATCACCCACGGAGTGGAGTTATCACCCAAGCTATAACTTTCAAATTTTTGTACATACCAACAAAAAACACAAGCAACGTTTCAGCCAATGGACCTCCGGGTTTAACCCGGAGGTCCATTGGCTGGAACATTGCTGGTTCTTGTTATGCTGTGCAACAAATTTGCAATTATTGCTCGGGTGGAATCTCCACTCTGCGGGTGATTTGGTGATAATACCCTCTCCACGTACTGTACATGTAGTTCACTTAAATCATCTTACTTTTAATTACCAGAACTTTTCCACGTTACTAAGGTATTTATTTCCAAAATACCAAGCCGATCTTTATTTATTTATTTATTTATTTATTTATTTATTTATTTATTTATTTATTTATTTATTTATTTACTTATTTATTTGTGTTTCACGTCACTTTCAGCACCAGTTGCTATGTCATGTTCGATGTATAATAGTTTAGTCAACCGCATATACCGATTTTGCCCATCATAGAGCACTTCCTCCTCAGGATGCAGTTACCACGTCCAATGGAGTGCGGTGGCTCAGTAGTTAGAGGTGCAGCCTGCAAGCTGAGAGGTCCTCGGTTCGAATCCCACCTGCAGCAACCGCGTTGTGTCCTTGGGCAAGACACTTCACCCCCATTGCCCACGTGGGGGCACGGTGGCGCTGTGTACTAAGGCGTACTGCACGTCGATGGTGCACCTGTCTTCAACCAATGCTAACCCTGCTTGTGTGGATTTAGTATGTTGGGAAGCTGACAGTTGCTCGCCGTTGCTCGGTGGTTCTCTCCGGGTACTCCGGCTTCCCCCACCCATAAAACTGTCACGGTCATGTGCATAAATATGTGACCTTAAACACAAATAAATAATAAATAAATACCACGTCCAATTTCTATCAGTAAAAAATAATTTGTTTACCACCAAGCAGATAAATCGTGACGATGAAATTAGCCTAGCATAAAGTACATCTTAATATTACTGCCGAAGTTGTTCAAGGACACACAGAGTATATTTAGGGTAATTGAAAATGTCACAAACAATTACAGGTATCAAATATGACTGGCTGACACAGGCTGCAGCTATGAAAGAAATGTTTTTTATTTAAATACCCATGGATTTTATGTGTGCATATCCGGTTTGGTCTTTTCATTACATTATTATTTTTCTAACTGTCTTGTATGTCTGATTTCCACTAAGGGTGACTGCATTGTGTCCTTAGGCAAGAAAGTTATAGTGCAAGCACCTGGGACTGGTCATGACCCATGCGTGGGCAGTGATGTCCACGCATGCGTTTACCAGGTAATATAAAAATCATCAGCAGCAAAATTTTAATTAATGAAGCAACGGGTTGTTCCCAGTGTTTTATTAATTAACTTTTTGATGATTATCCCTATAATTAATATTTGCAATCTAATATTATTGCGTCCGTGGAATTTATTTATTATTTATTGGTGTTTAAGGTCACATACTTATGTGCATGCACAATGGCTAATCATGACCGTGGCAGTTTTTACGGGCGGAGGAAGCCGGAGTACCCGGAAAGAACCACCGAGCAACGACGAGCAGCTGCCAGCTCCCCAACATCGTAACTCCGCACTGCAGCACAGACAGGGTTAGATTGGATGAAGACATGCGTACCATCAACGTGCAGTACGACTTAGTACACGGCGTCATCGTGCCCCCATGTGGACAATCGGGGTTAAGTGCCTTGCCTAAGGACACGACGCGGGAGTCCGAGTCGTTCACTCAGACGGTAACCCATCCAAGGATTAACCGGGTTCGACGTTGTTTAACTTCGGTTATCTGACAAGAACCGGTTACCGCAACACCACCGCGCCCCTTTGCGTCCGTGGAAATACTGCCCACTCCGTGGAAAGTGACCAATCCACGGCGGCCATGCTGTAATCCCGATTGCCCACATGGGGGCACGGTGGCGCTGTGTTATAATGCGTACCGCACTTCGATGATGCACTAGTCTTCAACCAATCGTCCCCTAAGTTCCAATGTGTTCTATGTGCCTACTGGCACATAGAACACATTGGAACTCAGGGGACGCAATGCTAACCCTTTTGTGTGAAGTACGCTCGGAGTCTGACAGTTGATGTTCGGTGGTTCGCTCCGGGTACTCCGGCTTCCTCTATCCGTAAAACTGTCCCACACGAGGTTACCCAAGCTGTCGAAAGCGTCGCTACTTCTCAATCACAAAAAGTATTTTTTGTAATTTATTGCAACCAATTGCTTGACACTATCTCAATTAAACGTAGGGTGTTGATTTGAGGAAGTTTCAAAATTAACAATAATGTGAAAGAAGCATGTGTTTTACACAACCATAAAATGGGGAGAATTTATAGGTCTATTGTCGCTAAGCGGTTTCCAGTCGATTCGCTGGCGAATCCTTCGCAAAAGACTTAACAGCTTTAGTAGTTTTGTAAATTTGTGGAGAAAAATGACTGGTGTAATTCAACAGATGTTTTAGTACAAAACACATCTCCAACAAGCGGATGGGTGTAGAGGGTTAGCTTGCCACAGAATGTAGGTTTAATACGTCTTGGGAGGTGGGAGACCTACGTTTTCGCTAGTCGACACCCCAAAGGTTGTGGCCTAAACCACGGTTCGGACGTAAGTCTCGTTACCTTATCAGCACTCCGTCTATTTAGGGCTGTTCGTATTCCTGAAGGGGGTCAATGGCTTGAATGAAGGTGACCGACGGTAACTCATCAAAAAGACAATTTATTTACATGAATTTAGGAATAAACAATACAATTTACGAATTCATCAGAAATCCGATAATATATATAGTTTATATACAATGACAGGTAACATTAGTGACAGGATGCATGTTTACGCATCACTTAGTTTCATAAAACAATATGGTGGAATTTTATGAATAGTTTTGTGGCGCAAATGCACAGACGCATAGTTACTGAAAAATCGATCAGAGGAAATTCTGCTCAAGACACGCCACTTGTGGAATAAGAGAAATATTTGCCTTTGGATATAAAACAGCTGGATCTGATTATGTGATGCGTACGGGGCAGCCTCCCAAATAGCCTGGTGTTGTGCAAGCCTGGAAATCAGCAATCTGTCATTTGCAGAATGAGGTCCCCAAAGGGGTCAATTTGCTGATGCTATCCCATACATTGGGACAAATTATCCTCACGATACCTCTTGTTGTTCAGGCGTGAGATCTTGATTCAGATTGAGATTCATTGAGGGTAAATTTAGTGATGCTACCCTGCTGTTCAGGGTGGCATCACCGAATTCACCCTCTGGGGACCTCATTTTACAGATGACAGTCTGCCTATTTTCAGGCTTGGTACTGTGTTGCCTGTGGTTGTGTGAGTCAGAAATGAATACAAGCTGACGGTCGCAATGATGAGGTGTGTACGATATGGGATTTCTGTCGTGCAAACAAGTATTGTTCTTTTAGAGTCATCATTTTACCAAAACCAAAGAGGGCCTGTCAAGGGTACAGAATATAAGTTGCAATACACCACCGGGACTGCAAATAGTATGCAACAAGAGCAGGACCCGGGTTTCGTTTAACCTATACATGAATCCTTTCTGCATCGTTTCAGTGATGTCACCAAATTTCAGGCTAGCTATGGCTGAAGACTACACGGTAGTATTGACAGTAAGAGGAGAGCCATTTTTTACATAAATATTGTAGGGTAATTTACATTTGCTGAATATGAATAATTTCTCAAGGAGACAGAATGCACAGAGGATATCTAGTGTTTTGGAGTGGATACCAAAAATTATCTCATGAGTAACCAAGACAAATGTTTATTTTTCGCGAGCGCATCCACTCAAAAACACTAGATTTTCTTTTTATTATACACTTTTTATAAGAATCAGATCATTCCTATCGATAATTCCTCTAGTTTCAACCTTGAATTGATGCATGATAGTAAACAGCTGATGACCATTGATACGCGGAAGTGAGTTGATGGATACTGGGAAGAGGTAGCGTCTTGCGATCTGATTCAGCTGGCGGGTTTCAAACATCAATTCGAGGTGAATACATGTTGAATTATTACTAGAAATGATCGGTATCCACTCAAACCACTAGATTTTCTTTTCATTATACGTTTTTAGAACACATTAATCATTTCCAGTGATAATTTGACTCGTATTCACATTGAAGTGGCGCTTTGAAAGCCGCCATTTTGATTGATACCGTGAAAATGAAAATTTCTGTATCTTCACAGTGGGGGATACGATTTCTATCTTTCCACAATTTTTTTCGATAATCATTCGTTTAGCGTATAATAAATAGAGTGTACCTGGCGTTTTGGGGTGGATAGAAAACATTATCTCATGAGTGGCCGAGACAAATGTTTTTTTTTAATTTTTCGCGAGTGGCTTGCCGATTCACTCAAAAACATTAGATTTTCTTTTTGTTATACTCGTTGGTAGTAGTTTACAGCGATAAATCGGTGGTATTCGTCTTGAATAGGTTTCAAAATGATGCACGAAAGCCCACTGCTGATTGTTGCCCCTTTCTGCGATAGTAATCCGCCGTGATAAAATATAGTTCCCATGTACTTCCGTTGGTATATCTAATAAAGGTATCAATTAATAACATATAGTATATTTAATATAACTATAAAAATAACAGTTAACATATTTCACCATTTATAAACAATATAAACAACAATAAATGTGCTAGGAAAAGGGTTAAATAATTTTTCAAAACTGATTGTTGTTTACACCTCCCCCTCCCCACCACCCTCTCTAACAAAAACCCCCACCCGCCCCACTCTATCCACTCTCTAATTCGGTCACATAAAGAAAATATGACAGTTACTGATTGTAGAGCTTTTTATTTATTTATTTATTATTTATTTACTTGGGCTTAACGGCACTTTCGACAGCCAGGGTCACCTCGTGTGGGACGGTTTGACGGGTGGAGGAAGCCGAAACACCAGAGAGAACCACAGGGCAACGGCGAGTAACTGTCAGGCTCCCCAACATACTAACTCCACACAAGCCTGGTTAGCATTGGTTGAAGACATGTTCACCATCGACGTGCAGTATGCCTTAGTTAACAACACCACCGTGCCCCCAAGTGGGCAGTGGGGTGAAGTGTCTTGCCCAAGTACACAACGCGGTGGCCACAGGTGGGATTCGAACCGATGGCCTCTCGGCTTGCAGTCTGCACCTCTACCCACTGAGCCACCGCGCCCCATATCGCCTTTTAGGTAAGTTTAGTTACAAAAACTAGATGAAGTGATTGTGCCCGCACAATACACAGGATTTTCCTCGTATTTTCAGTTCCTGAGCGTTTTCGTCTCAAAATTGAGAAGAACACAGAAAAACGGATTTTTGATGAGCCTATCAACATACTGACGGTAGAAGATATAATTGCAAGACCTCTATGCAGTATATGCCAGCTCCCAGAGGTCACATCTAATGATATTCTGTACTGACCGCCAAGACTCCATACATTGGAACAACCATAGCCATTCCAAACTGCGCATTATTACTATGTCGACCTCATTAAATGTCAACGAGTGGACGACATTTGCCAGTAAATCCATGTCAGTTGTAATTCCCATTCAGAAGTCCAAAACAACTGCTACCTTAAGTGTTTCAATGAAGGTTACTTTTGAAGATTTCCAAATGCTTTTGCATCCGATTCTTATGCGTGGAGGCGGAAACACTACATGATGGGCAGTGATGTCGTGGTTCCTCACGATTGCAGAAGAAATATCTAGAGTTCAGAAATAAAAAACGAGCGCGTAATTGGGTGGGAGTGGGGGGTGGGGTTGGTTCGGGTGGGAGCTGACAAATCAGTATGAGGAGTGTTAGTTTATGTCATTTCTTAATAAGTTCTACTTCTCCTTCAATAAACCTGATGGATTTGATTGTACGACCACAACAAGTACAGGCCGAAAGTCAAGATTAAACACTTATGTATACTGTTATCCGCTTTAGGGGAATTCCACCAGGTATTGGTCATATTGCCACAACCCTTCCTGTTGCTTCTTATCTACATGTACGTTGCAGGGTCTTCGGGTAGATGAATAATTCTCAGTTATTTATCTATACCATGAGCTCTTATAGTGAAAGCCTGAAATTAAAACGCGGTACCAGAAGGCAACTTCCCAGGCTCGAAGTCAGCAGTATTTAAAAATTTGACATGTGTGTGGGGTGAGGGGGGGGGGGGGGCATATGTATACCTAAAGCTAATTCAAACTTGGACCCAAAGTCCGTAACATATTAGGCATATCCAAAGTGCATAGTCCCGAGATGTGGGAGGGTATTTGAGGGGGGGGGGGAGGCTCCCCTTCCCGACTTTTTTTTAAATAAGAGGCACTGATAACAATTCTCATTTGAGGCTTGTCATGGCTCTGCGTAATGGCGTGTGACATTTCTAAATCCCGCACTTTCCGGTCTCGGTTCTGGTCTGGTGTTGGGAAATCTCCTTGCCGACTTGAATAATGAGTTCTTTGACAATCATGATATTCTAAAAGTTATATAGGAGGTCATTGGACAATTGTTAGCTTCGTCGGCTGCTGGCTCTGAGTCTATGCCACACTGGTCAGAAATTATTTTCCGACAGAATGTGTAAATTTTCGACAGAGATGTTTATTGGGGTCGTGGTTCGCCACCGTCGCACACCCACCTTTTTTGGGGGTGGGGGGGGGGGGGCAGAGTTTCCCAGTCCTCAATTTGGCTACAGCAACTAATTCCAGGCCTTCGTGGTGCTCTATTACTTTTGGCTTCCATGTCAGAATGTTAGGAAGCAAATGGATAGTTGCAGGTAGGTAATTGTCGGGTTATTTCTTATAATTAGACACCCTTAATGTTTCAATGATTTTTCACTCAAAACGTAAAATGACACTTAACGCCTACACTATACAATCTAAAAGCGCAAATATTTTTGAATATATTACAAATTACAACAAATCATTTGAATTGGTGTTCTATCAGCAAGGACTGATTAAGTAATACTAAATACTTAAAAGAAACGCGAATACCAATGTCTGCGGGTTTTACTGAAAATTTTGATTTCAAATTATGTACAGCGTTCACTGAAGTTGAGGTCGCCGGGTGCAAAATGATCAATGTTTTTCAGACGTGTTTCCTGGCATGGACGCCCGAGATGTAGAGTCCAACTAATGGTGTTTGTGTTGGGTGGGGGTTGGGCAGTCGCGTCTGATAGTTTTACAGGTGGAGGAAAAGCCTCAACATCCAAATTCTGAATTACGGCCACTTTAACCCGTCTCGTAGTACAGTTTCGTCAGATCAAAGTGGCGATCGAAAGAAAGAAGTTTGGTTTTTGATCAAACATTTTCAGTCCCAACCGGACCAAAAAATTTCCAGGTAACAAAAAATATTTTTTTGTCTCAAAATTTACCAAAACGCATAGAAAACCGAAAAAAAAAATCCGATTTTTGTTCAAAAGTTTCCAAGTCCGAACCGGAGTGGTAGTTCTCCAGCCATCAGAAGCCAAGTGGAATAAAACCCTATTCCCATGGGATGGGGAAGGTTTAAAGAGACCGCGAATGTTGCCATTTCAGCCACGGAAGCCTTATACGATTCAAGAACGTCGATTATTCTCATGCCAAAATGAGGGTGTACGGACCGTTGGGAGGCCGAGAGTGTACATTTGGCGACCACCCGAAGCCAAATGCAACAGGATTGTCCTTCCACACTCCGGGGAATCTTTTTATCTATATACGGGCTACAGATTTTCAATCAGCAACGCTTTTATCCCACTCCGGTAGCAAAGTATAATGAGGTCATAGTACCTGTCCGAATACCCGACCAAAAACTTCCAGGTAAAAAAACAATTTTTTTCGTCTCAAACTTGACCAAAACGCGTAGAAAACCAAAAAAAAAAAAATCCCATTTTTGTTGAAAATTTTCCAAGTCCGAACCGGAGTGGTAGTTTTCCAGCCATCAGAACCCAAGTGAAATAAAATCCTATTCCCGTGGGGTGGGGGAACGGTTTAAAGAGGCTGTGAATGTTGCCATTTCAACCACGGAAGCCTTATATGATTCAAGAACGTCGAGTATTTTCATGCCAAAAAGAGGGTGTTCGCATGGTTGAGAGGCCGAGAGTGTACATTTGGTGACCGCCCGAATCCAAATGCAACAAGGTTGTGCTTCCACACTATGGGGAATCTTCTTGTCTATATACGGGCTACACATTTTTCAATCACCACCGCTTTTAACCCACTCCGGTAGTAAAGTATAATCAGGTCGTAGTAGCTGACCGAAGACCGGACCAAAAACTTCCAGGTAAAGAATTTTTTTTTCGTTTCAAAATTGACCAAAACGCACAGAAAACCGAAAAAAAAATTCCGATTTTTGTTCAAAATTTTTCAAGTCCGAACCGGAGCGGTAGTTCTCCAGCCATCAGAAGCCAAGTGAAATAAAACCCTATTCCCCTGGGGAGGGGAAAGGTTTAAAGAGACCGTGAATGTTGCCATTTCAATCACAGAAACCTTATACGATTCAAGAACGCCGAGTATTCTCATGCCGAAAGGAGGGTGTACGGACCGTTGAGAGGCCGAGAGTGTATTTTGGCGACCTCCCTAAGCCAAACTCAACAAAATTGTGCTTCCAAACTACGGGGAATCTTTTTACCTATATATGGGCTACACATTATCTATCACCGCCGCTTTTAACCCACTCCGGTAGTACAGTATAATTAGGTCAAAGTACCAGTCTGAACACCGATTTTTCGTTTTTTTGGTGTAGTGTAAAAAAAAAAAAAATTTTTTTTCGTCTCAAAATTGAACAAAACACAAAAAATAAAGACAAACATTTCTGGATTTTGGTCGAAAAGTCCGAACCGGAGTGGGAGTTCTCCAGCCATCAAAAGCCAAGTGAAATAAAACCTTATGCCCATGGGGTGGGGAAAGGTTAAAGGAGACCGTGAATGTTGCCATTTGAATCACGGAAGCCTTATACGAGTCAAGAACGCCGAGTATTCTCATGCCAAAAAGAGGGTGTACGGACCATTGAGAGGCGGAGAGTGTACTTTTGGCGACCGCCCGAAGGCAAACGCAACAAAATTGTGCTTCCAAACTATGGGGAATCTTTTTACCTATATATGCGCTACACATTCGCAATCATCACCACTTTTAACCCACTCCGGTAGTACAGTATAATTAGGTCAAAGTACCAGTCTGAAGACCAATTTTCGTTTTTTGGTGGTGTAGTGTAAAAAAAAAAAAAAAATTTTTTTTCGTCTCAAAATTGAACAAAACACATAAAAAACAAAAACAAATATTTCCGAATTTTGGTCGAAAATTTCGGAAGTCCGAACCGGACCGAAAATTTTCAGTGTAAAAAAAAAATGTTTTTTCGTCTCAAAATTGAACAAAACGCATAAAAAACGAAAAAAAAATTTTTCGATTTTTTGGCCGCCATTTTGGATTGACGGAAAATCGAAACGAAATTCTTTCGATTTTTTTTATAAAGCGATATTACTGCCTTCAATTTGGAACTCTTTTAGAGGGCTCATTATATTTAAATCTCGATATTTCAATCCAAAATGGCCGATTTTTGAGATAACTTTCCGTTTTGTGAAAAATTTTGGCAGAAAACATAAAAAATGGAAAAAAATACTGATTAAATTTGTTTTAGACAAGAGTAATTCTGACAAGTCTGTCAAAAAATTGAGTCGATAGCTTTTTTCTTTCATGAGATATTGGCCTACGAAGCTTTGGGCGTTTTTGGGCGTTTTTGCCCACCAAGAAACATTTTCCCCCAAATACTGATGGTTTTATTTATTAGGACTCATGGCCGTCATTGACAGTTTTTATTTATGAGAAATAATGAATCTAGACATAATAAAGTAAAAAAAAAACAAGAATTTTTTTTTCAATTTTTGGTCACAGTGTCCCGAAGCCATGTTTGACTGCTAGCGGAAGCCAAATTAAGAACAACTCCATTTCCAAAAGATGATAACTGTTCATGTACACTGTGACTTCAACATTTCTACCCTTAGAAGCTTTCAAATCGTCCCACTTGTTGAGTACTGTGACGGCAAAGTAGCCCGGTGGAAACAAAAAATTCCGACTTTTGGTCGAAAATTTCTAAGTCCAAACCGAAAATTTTTCTGGTGCAAAAATTTTTTTTTTTTCGTCTCCAAATGGCCTGAAACACATAAATAACCGAAAATAAAAATTCGATTTTTCGGCCGCCATTTTGGATTACCGAAAAATCGAAACGAAATTCTTTCGATTTTTTTTATAAAGCGGTATTACTTCCTTCAATTTGGAACCCTTTTAGAGGGCTCGTTATATTTAAATCTCGATATTTCAATCCAAAATGGCCGATTTTTGAGATAACTTTCCGTTTTGTGAAAAATTTTGGCAGAAAACATAAAAAATGGAAAAAAATACCGATTATATTTGTTTTAGACAAGAGTAATTCTGACAAATCTGTCAAAAAATTAAGTCGATAGCTTTTTTCATTCATGAGATATTGGCCTACGAAACTTTGGGCGTTTTTGGGCGTTTTTGCCCACCAAGAAACATTTTCCCCCAAATACTGATGGTTTTATTTATTAGAACTCATGGCCGTCATTAATCGTGCAAAGTTTGAAAAAAATCTTAAAGACCGTTTTCGAGAAAACTCTTTCCCCGATGTGTTGGAAAAACAAAAAAGAAAAAAAAAAAAAAAAAAAAAAAAAAAAAAAGAATAACTAGATGAAGTGATTGTGCCCGCACAATACACAGGATTTTCCGCGTATTTTCAGTTCCTGAGCGTTTTCGTCTCAAAATTGAGAACACACAAAAACGGATTTTTGATGAGCCTATCAACATACTGACGGTAGAAGATATAATTGCAAGACCTCTATGCAGTATGCCAGCTCCCAGAGGTCACATCTAATGATATTCTGTACTGACCGCCAAGGCTCCATACATTGGAACAACCATAGCCATTCCAAACTGCGCATTATTACTATGTCGACCTCACTAAATGTCAACGAGTGGACGACATTTGCCAGTAAATCCATGTCAGTTGTAATTCCCATTCAGAAGTCCAAAACAACTGCTACCATAAGTGTTTCAATGAAGGTTACTTTTGAAGATTTCCAAATGCTTTTGCATCCGATTCTTATGCGTGGAGGCGGAAACACTACATGATGGGCAGTGATGTCGTGGTTCCTCACGATTGCAGAAGAAATATCTAGAGTTCAGAAATAAAAAACGAGCGCGTAATTGGGTGGGAGTGGGGGGGGGGGGGGGTGGTTCGGGTGGGAGCTGACAAATCAGTATGAGGAGTGTTAGTTTATGTCATTTCTTAATAAGTTCTACTTCTCCTTCAATAAACCAGATGGATTTGATTGTACGACCACAACAAGTACAGGCCGAAAGTCAAGATTAAACACTTATGTATACTGTTATCCGCTTTAGAGGAATTCCACCAGGTATTGGTCATATTGCCACAACCCTTCCTGTTGCTTCTTATCTACATGTACGTTGAGGGTCTTCGGGTAGATGAATAATTCTCAGTTATTTATCTATGCCATGAGCTCTTATGGTGAAAGCCTGAAATTGAAACGCGGTACCAGAAGGCAACTTCCCAGGCTCGAAGTCAGCAGTATTTAAAAATTTGACATGTGTGTGGGGTGAGGGGGGGGGGCATATGTATACCTAAAGCTAATTCAAACTTGGACCCAAAGTCCGTAACATATTAGGCATATCCAAAGTGCATACCCCGAGATGTGGGAGAGTATTTGAGGGGGGGGGGGGGGGAGGCTCCCCTTCCCGACTTTTTTTTTAAATAAGAGGCACTGATAACAATTCTCATTTGAGGCTTGTCATGGCTCTGCGTAATGGCGTGTGACATTTCTAAATCCCGCACTTTCCGGTCTCAGTTCTGGTCTGGTGTTGGGAAATCTCCTTGCCGACTTGAATAATGAGTTCTTTGACAATCATGATATTCTAAAAGTTATATAGGAGGTCATTGGACAATTGTTAGCTTCGTCGGCTGCTGGCTCTGAGTCTATGCCACACTGGTCAGAAATTATTTTCCGACAGAATGTGTAAATTTTCGACAGAGATGTTTATTGGGGTCGCGGTTCGCCACCGTCGCACACCCACCTTTTTTTTTTGGGGGGGGGGGGGGGGGGCAGAGTTTCCCAGTCCTCAATTTGGCTACAGCAACTAATTCCAGGCCTTCGTGGTGCTCTATTACTTTTGGCTTCCATGTCAGAATGTTAGGAAGCAAATGGATAGTTGCAGGTAGGTAATTGTCGGGTTATTTCTTATAATTAGACACCCCTAATGTTTCAATGATTTTTCACTCAAAACGTAAAATGACACTTAACGCCTACACTATACAATCTAAAAGCGCATATTTTTTTGAATATATTACAAATTACAACAAATCATTTGAATTGGTGTTCTATCAGCAAGGACTGATTAAGTAATACTAAATATTTAAAAGAAACGCGAATACCAATGTTTGCGGGTTTTACTGAAAATTTTGATTTCAAATTATGTACAGCGTTCACTGAAGTTGAGGTCGCCGGGTGCAAAATGATCAATGTTTTTCAGACGTGTTTCCTGGCATGGACGCCCGAGATGTAGAGTCCAACTAATGGGTGTTTGTGTTGGGTGGGGGTTGGGCAGTCGCGTCTGATAGTTTTACAGGTGGAGGAAGAGCCTCAACATCCAAATTCTGAATTACGGCCACTTTAACCCGTCTCGTAGTACAGTTTCGTCAGATCAAAGTGGCGATCGAAAGAAAGAAGTTTGGTTTTTGATCAAACCTTTTCAGTCCCAACCGGACCAAAAAATTTCCAGGTAACAAAAAATATTTTTTTGTCTCAAAATTTACCAAAACGCATAGAAAACCGAAAAAAAAAATCCGATTTTTGTTCAAAAGTTTCCAAGTCCGAACCGGAGGGGTAGTTCTCCAGCCATCAGAAGCCAAGTGGAATAAAACCCTATTCCCATGGGATGTGGAAGGTTTAAAGAGACCGCGAATGTTGCCATTTCAACCACGGAAGCCTTATACGATTCAAGAACGTCGATTATTCTCATGCCAAAATGAGGGTGTACGGACCGTTGGGAGGCCGAGAGTGTACATTTGGCGACCACCCGAAGCCAAATGCAACAGGATTGTGCTTCCACACTCCGGGGAATCTTTTTATCTATATACGGGCTACAGATTTTCAATCACCACCGCTTTTAACCCACTCCGGTAGCAAAGTATAATGAGGTCATAGTACCTGTTCGAAGACCCGACAAAAAACTTCCAGGTAAAAAAACAATTTTTTCGTCTCAAACTTGACCAAAACGCGTGGAAAACCAAAAAAAAAAAAATCCCATTTTTGTTGAAAATTTTCCAAGTCCGAACCGGAGTGGTAGTTTTCCAGCCATCAGAACCCAAGTGAAATAAAATCCTATTCCCGTGGGGTGGGGGAACGGTTTAAAGAGGCGGTGAATGTTGCCATTTCAACCACGGAAGCCTTATATGATTCAAGAACGTCGAGTATTTTCATGCCAAAAAGAGGGTGTTCGCATGGTTGAGAGGCCGAGAGTGTACATTTGGTGACCGCCCGAATCCAAATGCAACAAGGTTGTGCTTCCACACTATGGGGAATCTTCTTGTCTATATACGGGCTACACATTTTTCAATCACCACCGCTTTTAACCCACTCCGGTAGTAAAGTATAATCAGGTCGTAGTAGCTGACCGAAGACCGGACCAAAAACTTCCAGGTAAAGAATTTTTTTTCGTTTCAAAATTGACCAAAACGCACAGAAAACCGAAAAAAAAATTCCGATTTTGGTTCAAAATTTTTCAAGTCCGAACCGGAGCGGTAGTTCTCCAGCCATCAGAAGCCAAGTGAAATAAAACCCTATTCCCCTGGGGAGGGGAAAGGTTTAAAGAGACCGTGAATGTTGCCATTTTAATCACAGAAACCTTATACGATTCAAGAACGCCGAGTATTCTCATGCCGAAAGGAGGGTGTACGGACCGTTGAGAGGCCGAGAGTGTATTTTGGCGACCTCCCTAAGCCAAACTCAACAAAATTGTGCTTCCAAACTACGGGGAATCTTTTTACCTATATATGGGCTACACATTCTCAATCACCGCCGCTTTTAACCCACTCCGGTAGTACAGTATAATTAGGTCAAAGTACCAGTCTGAAGACCGATTTTTCGTTTTTTTGGTGTAGTGTAAAAAAAAAAACAAACATTTTTTTTCGTCTCAAAATTGAACAAAACACATAAAAAATAAAGACAAACATTTCCGGATTTTGGTCGAAAAGTCCGAACCGGAGTGGTAGTTCTCCAGCCATCAGAAGCCAAGTGAAATAAAACCTTATTCCCATTGGGTGGGGAAAGGTTAAAGGAGACCGTGAATGTTGCCATTTGAATCACGAAAGCCTTATACGAGTCAAGAACGCCGAGTATTCTCATGCCAAAAAGAGGGTGTACGGACCGTTGAGAGGCCGAGAGTGTACTTTTGGCGACCGCCCGAAGGCAAACGCAACAAAATTGTGCTTCCAAACTATGGGGAATCTTTTTACCTATATATGCGCTACACATTCGCAATCATCACCGCTTTTAACCCACTCCGGTAGTACAGTATAATTAGGTCAAAGTGCCAGTCTGAAGACCAATTCTCGTTTTTTGGTGGTGTAGTGTAAAAAAAAAAAAAAAAATTTTTTTCGTCTCAAAATTGAACAAAACACATAAAAAACGAAAAAAAAAATTTCGATTTTTTGGCCGCCATTTTGCATTGACGAAAAATCGAAACGAAATTCTTTCGATTTTTTTTATAAAGCGGTATTACTGCCTTCAATTTGGAACTCTTTTAGAGGGCTCATTATATTTAAATCTCGATATTTCAATCCAAAATGGCCGATTTTTGAGATAACTTTCCGTTTTGTGAAAAATTTTGGCAGAAAACATAAAAAATGGAAAAAAATACTGATTATATTTGTTTTAGACAAGAGTAATTCTGACAAGTCTGTCAAAAAATTAAGTCGATAGCTTTTTTCTTTCATGAGATATTGGCCTACGAAACTTTGGGCGTTTTTGGGCGTTTTTGCCCACCAAGGAACATTTTCCCCCAAATACTGATGGTTTTATTTATTAGGACTCATGGCCGTCGTTGATAGTTTTTATTTATGAGAAATAATGAATCTAGACATAATAAAGTAAAAAAAAACAAGAAATTTTTTTTCAATTTTTGGTCACAGTGTCCCGAAGCCATGTTTGACTGCTAGCGGAAGCCAAATTAAGAACAACTCCATTTCCAAAAGATGATAACTGTTCATGTACACTGTGACTTCAACATTTCTACCCTTAGAAGCCTTCAAATCGTCCCACTTGTTGAGTACTGTGACGGCAAAGTAGCCCGGTGGAAACAAAAAATTCCGACTTTTGGTCGAAAATTTCTAAGTCCAAACCGAAAATTTTTTTGATGCAAAAAAATTTTTTTTTTCGTCTCCAAATGGCCTGAAACACATAAATAACCGAAAATAAAAATTCAATTTTTCGGCCGCCATTTTGGATTACCGAAAAATCGAAACGGAATTCTTTCGATTTTTTTTATAAAGCGGTATTACTTCCTTCAATTTGGAACCCTTTTAGAGGGCTCGTTATATTTAAATCTCGATATTTCAATCCAAAATGGCCGATTTTTGAGATAACTTTCCGTTTTGTGAAAAATTTTGGCAGAAAACATAAAAAATGGAAAAAATACCGATTATATTTGTTTTAGACAAGAGTAATTCTGACAAGTCTGTCAAAAAATTAAGTCGATAGCTTTTTTCTTTCATGAGATATTGGCCTACGAAACTTTGGGCGTTTTTGGGCGTTTTTGCCCACCAAGGAACATTTTCCCCCAAATACTGATGGTTTTATTTATTAGGACTCATGGCCGTTATTGATAGTTTTTATTTATGAGAAATAATGAATCTAGACATAATAAAGTAAAAAAAAACAAGAATTTTTTTTTCAATTTTTGGTCACAGTGTCCCGAAGCCATGTTTGACTGCTAGCGGAAGCCAAATTAAGAACAACTCCATTTCCAAAAGATGATAACTGTTCATGTACACTGTGACTTCAACATTTCTACCCTTAGAAGCTTTCAAATCGTCCCACTTGTTGAGTACTGTGACGGCAAAGTAGCCCGGTGGAAACAAAAAATTCCGACTTTTGGTCGAAAATTTCTAAGTCCAAACCGAAAATTTTTTTGGTGCAAAAAAATTTTTTTTTTCGTCTCCAAATGGCCTGAAACACATAAATAACCGAAAATAAAAATTCGATTTTTCGGCCGCCATTTTGGATTACCGAAAAATCGAAACGGAATTCTTTCGATTTTTTTTATAAAGCGGTATTACTTCCTTCAATTTGGAACCCTTTTAGAGGGCTCGTTATATTTAAATCTCGATATTTCAATCCAAAATGGCCGATTTTTGAGATAACTTTCCGTTTTGTGAAAAATTTTGGCAGAAAACATAAAAAATGGAAAAAATACCGATTATATTTGTTTTAGACAAGAGTAATTCTGACAAGTCTGTCAAAAAATTAAGTCGATAGCTTTTTTCTTTCATGAGATATTGGCCTACGAAACTTTGGGCGTTTTTGGGCGTTTTTGCCCACCAAGGAACATTTTCCCCCAAATACTAATGGTTTTATTTATTAGGACTCATGGCCGTCATTGATAGTTTTTATTTATGAGAAATAATGAATCTAGACATAATAAAGTAAAAAAAAAACAAGAAATTTTTTTTCAATTTTTGGTCACAGTGTCCCGAAGCCATGTTTGACTGCTAGCGGAAGCCAAATTAAGAACAACTCCATTTCCAAAAAATGATAACTGCTCATGTACACTGTGCCTTCAACATTTCTACCCTTAGAAGCTTTCAAATCGTCCCACTTTTTGAGTACTGTGACGGCAAAGTAGCCCGGTGGAAACAAAAAATTCCGACTTTTGGTCGAAAATTTTAAGTCCGAACCGAAAATTTTTCTGGTGCAAAAAATTTTTTTTTTTCGTCTCCAAATGGCCTGAAACACATAAATAACCGAAAATAAAAATTCGATTTTTCGGCCGCCATTTTGGATTACCGAAAAATCGAAACGAAATTCTTTCGATTTTTTTTATAAAGCGGTATTACTTCCTTCAATTTGGAACCCTTTTAGAGGGCTCGATATATTTAAATCTCGATATTTCAATCCAAAATGGCCGATTTTTGAGATAACTTTCCGTTTTGTGAAAAATTTTGGCAGAAAACATAAAAAATGGAAAAAAATACCGATTATATTTGTTTTAGACAAGAGCAATTCTGACAAGTCTGTCAAAAAATTAAGTCGATAGCTTTTTTCTTTCATGAGATATTGGCCTACGAAGCTTTGGGCGTTTTTGGGCGTTTTTGCCCACCAAGAAACATTTTCCCTCAAATACTGATGGTTTTATTTATTAGAACTCATGGCCGTCATTGATCTTGCAAAGTTTGAAAAAAATCTTAAAGACCGTTTTCGAGAAAACTCTTTCCCCGATGTGTTGGAAAAACAAAAAAAAAAAAAAAAAAAAAAAAAAAAAAAAAAAAGAATAATAATCTTGGCAATAACAAATAGATTTTCCTTTCAGGAAAATCCAAACTAGATGAAGTGATTGTGCCCGCACAATACACAGGATTTTCCTCCTATTTTTCGTCTCAAAATTGAGAAGAACGCAGAAAAACGGATTTTTGATGAGCCTATTAACATATTGACGGTAGACGATATAATGTCAAGATTTTTTTTACAGAAACCCTGTTGTTTGATGTAAATGACTGGTGTCTTCTCGTTTGACCAGCAGCTATTGTTCAGGAGAGAAGTGTGGTAGCTACCATGAAATTTGGAAGGTTGTTGTCGGGTTTCGGGATTAGTACAGAGAAATTTGCAGAGGGGGTAATGTCCAGAGGGTCATAGACTCCTAGTAAGGACAAAGTCTACCCGAGAATATTTTGCAAAGTTCAGTACTCTTAAGATTCAATCTGAGCAGTTGTAGCATGTGCTGCCCTATATTGGAGAGCATTTGTGGGGGCTCTAAGTTGTATGAAATTGCACTGGGACAATTTTTTTTTCTTTTTTTTTTGGGGGGGGGGGGAACATTTGGGGGACTTGGCCCCCTCGCCCCCCCCCCCCCCCTTAATTCCGTGGCTATACTACTGAATCAAAACAGCAGCAATGTCGGCAGGATCTCTATGCAGTCTGCCAGCTCCCAGAGGTCGCATCTAATGAAATTCTGTACTGACCGCCAAGGCTCCATACATTGGAACAACCATAGACATTTCAAACTGCGCGTTATTACTATGTCGACCTCATTAAATGTCAACGAGTGGACGACATTTGACAGTAAATCCATGTCACTTGTAATTCCCATTCAGAAGTATAATTCCAGGCCTTCATGGTGCTGTATTACTTTTGGCTTCCATGTCAGAATGTTAGGAAGCAAATGGGTTTTTGCAGGTAGGTAACTGTCCGGATATTTCCTGTAATCAAAGTTTCAATGATTTTTCACTCAAAACGAAAAATGACACTGAACGCCTACCCTGTATAATCTAAAAGGGCATATTTTTCTGAATATAACTGTTCTCTGTCATAAATTTATTTAGATCCGAGTGCCAGCATGTCTCAATGTGACAGAGACAAATTGTCATAACGCCGTGTTGAGCAGTGCAGAGGCTTCTAACCACGTGAAGTGAATGACAATGCGTTTTTGAAACAGATGGCCTTGGCAAGAGAATTGTGATGAGTACTCTCCCTTGATGTGCAGAGCTTTGTTTTCAGCATCGGATTCCAAGTTTCCTTTCTTGCTTTCACAATTCCGTTTTTTGAAACGTTTTGTTTTCGAAATAACAGCATATCAAAATATTTCTTTATTGAGTAAAAATTCTTCCAATATATTTACCACTATGTATTGTTCTTTGGGGGGGGGGGGGGGGGGGAGGGGGGTCACCAAATTTCTTGCCGGTACCCAAGGTAAACTATTTGATATTTGTGGGACACCACGATTCACTGGATTGGCAATGCTCAACTAACTTCGTGTCAACTCAAGAAAGTTGCCCGCCTTTAATGAATAAAGGTGGACCAAAAATGGCCCACCTGGACTCATTTTAGGCGGAACATTATGGCCCTCCTGCCATTCTGACAATGACAAACATGGATTTGTTTGAGTACAACATGTGTAGGCCTAAAATCAAGATTAACCAATCATGTATTCTGTTGTCACTTCAGGGGAATTCCACCAGACATTGGTCATATTTCCCCAACCCTTCCTGTTGCTTCTTATCTACATGTACGTCGCAGGGTAAATGAATAATTCTCAGTTATTTATCTATGCCGTGAGCTCTTATGGTGAAAGCCTGAAATTGAAACGCGGTACCAGAAGGCAACTTCCCCGGCCCGAAGTCAGCATTATTTAAAAATTCGACATGGGTGTGGGGAGAGGGGGGGGACAATTCTGTACCTAAGGCTAATTCGAACTTGGACCCAAATTCCGTAATATATAAGGCATACCCAAAATGCACAGCCCCGCCGAGGTGAGGGAGGGTATTGGAGGGGGTCCCCCCTTCCCGTTTGTTTTTAATAAGAGTCTCTGATAACTATTCTAGAGCCTCATAATGCCTCATTTGAGGATTGTCATGGCTCTGCATTTAGTCAATGGTTAACACAGTAGGCCTGCTTTTTAAGCGAACGATCTTTTGGTTCGCCTGGAGGTCGCCTGAATTGAAAAATACGCTAACGAAAAATGGGTTGCTTCGAAATCCCTGACGGTTCGCGCAAAGTTTTTGATGGTTCGCGTAAATATTGTTTGTAACGATGAGCCGTAGACGTGTGAGAATTGTTCCAAATCGCTTCGTGGTTTGCCGCAAAAATTTGATACAGTCCGATTCGGTAATGGCAGCCAGGCTAATTAGGGATGTGTCGCTATGTAATGTCTACACAGTTAGTAACAATCTGGCAATACCGTCGGAATTGCCACCGTCACCAAATTCAATGAGGACGGGGGAGAGGATGAGTAGCTGGAGTCATATTCCCATAAAAAATAACAGACTCTCAGTGTTCTACTTTCGATTTCAGTTTAGGACACAAAATACCATGTAACATTATGAACAACGTTCACTGAAATTGAGGTCGCCGGGTGCAAAATGATCAAGGTTTTTCAGACGTGTTTCCTGGCTTGGACGCCAGAGTCTGTAGAGTCTAATCTAATGCGTGTTTGCCTTGGGTGGGGGTTGGGCAGTCGCAGTCGTGTCGGATAGTTTTACTGGTGGAGGAAGAGCCTCAACATCCAAATTCTGAATAACGGCTACTTTATCCCGCCTCGTAGTACAGTTTTGTCAGGTCAAAGTGGTGATCTAAAAAAAAAAGTTTGTTTTTTGATCAAAAATTTTCAGTCCAAACCGGACCAAAAAGTTTCCAGGTAAAAAAAAAATTGTTTCCGTCTCAAAATTGAACAAAACACATAAAAAAACAGAAACAAAAATTTCCGAATTTTGGTCTAAAAGTCCGAACCGGAGTGGTAGTTCTCCAGCCATCAGAAGCCAAGTGAAATAAAACCCTATTCCCATTTGGTGAGGAAAGGTTTAAAGATACCGTGAATGTTGCCATTTCAATCACGGAAGCCTTATACGATTCAAGAACGCCCAGTATTCTCATGCCGAAAAGAGGGTGTACGGACCGTTGAGAGGCCGAGAGTGTATTTTGGCGACCGCCCGAAGCCAAACTCAACAAAATTGTACTTCCAAACTACGGGGAATCTTTTTACTTGTATACGGGCTACACATTCTCAATCACCACCGCTTTTAACCCACTCCGCTAGAACAGTATAATTAGGTCAAAGTACCAGTCTGAAGACCGATTTTTCGTTTTTTGGTGTAGTGCAAAAAAAAAAAAAAAATTTTTTTTTCGTCTCAAAAGTGAACAAAACACATAAAAAACAAAAACAAAAATTTCCGGATTTTGGTCGAAAAGTCCGAACCGGAGTGGTAGTTCGCCAGCCATCAGAAGCCAAGTGAAATAAAACCTTATTCCCATGGGGTGGGGAAAGGTTTAAACAGACCGTGAATGATACCATATGAATCACGAAATCCTTATACGAGTCAAGAACGCCGAGTATTCGCATGCCAAAAAGAGAGTGTACGGACCGTTGAGAAGCCGAGAGTGTACTTTTGGCGACCGTCTGAAGGCAAACGCAACAAAACTGTGCTTCCAAACTATGGGGAATCTTTTTACCTATACATTCGCAATCACCGCCGCTTTTTACCCACTCCGGTAGTACAGTATAATTAGGTCAAAGTACCAGTCTGAAGACCAATTTTCGTTTCTTGGTGGTGTGTAAAAAAAAAAAAAAATTTTTTTTTTTCGTCTCAAAATTGAACAAAACACATAAAAAACAAAAATAAAAATTTCCGAATTTTGGTCGAAAATTTCGGAAGTCCGAACCGGACCGAAAATTTTCAGTGCAAAAAAAATTTTTTTTTTCGTCTCAAAATTGAACAAAACACATAAAAAACGAAAAAAAAAAATTCGATTTTTTGGCCGCCATTTTGGATTAACGAAAAATCGAAACGAAATTCTTTCGATTTTTTTATAAAGCGGTATTACTGCCTTCAATTTGGAACTCTTTTAGAGGGCTCATTATATTTAAATCTCGATATTTCAATCCAAAATGGCCGATTTTTGAGATAACTTTCCGTTTTGTGAACAATTTTGGCAGAAAACATAAAAAATGGAAAAAAATACCGATTATTTTTGTTTTAGACAAGAGTAATTCTGACAAGTCTGTCAAAAAATTAAGTCGATAGCTTTTTTCTTTCATGAGATATTGGCCTACGAAGCTTTGGGCGTTTTTGGGCGTTTTTGCCCACCAAGAAACTTTTTCCCCCAAATACTGATGGTTTTATTTATTAGGACTCATGGCCGTCATTGATAGTTTTTATTTATGAGAAATAATGAATCTAGACATAATAAAGTAAAAAAAAAACAAGAAATTTTTTTTCAATTTTTGGTCACAGTGTCCCGAAGCCATGTTTGACTGCTAGCGGAAGCCAAATTAAGAACAACTCCATTTCCAAAAGATGATAACTGTTCATGTACACTGTGACTTCAACATTTCTACCCTTAGAAGCTTTCAAATCGTCCCACTTGTTGAGTACTGTGACGGCAAAGTAACCCGGTGGAAACAAAAAATTCCGACTTTTGGTCGAAAATTTCTAAGTCCAAACCGAAAATTTTTCTGGTGCAAAAAATTTTTTTTTTTCGTCTCCAAATGGCCTGAAACACATAAATAACCGAAAATAAAAATTCGATTTTTCGGCCGCCATTTTGGATTACCGAAAAATCGAAACGAAATTCTTTCGATTTTTTTTATAAAGCGGTATTACTTCCTTCAATTTGGAACCCTTTTAGAGGGCTCGTTATATTTAAATCTCGATATTTCAATCCAAAATGGCCGATTTTTGAGATAACTTTCCGTTTTGTGAAAAATTTTGGCAGAAAACATAAAAAATGGAAAAAAATACCGATTATATTTGTTTTAGACAAGAGTAATTCTGACAAGTCTGTCAAAAAATTAAGTCGATAGCTTTTTTCTTTCATGAGATATTGGCCTACAAAGCTTTGGGCGTTTTTGGGCGTTTTTGCCCACCAAGAAACATTTTCCCCCAAATACTGATGGTTTTATTTATTAGAACTCATGGCCGTCATTGATCGTGCAAAGTTTGAAAAAAATCTTAAAGACCGTTTTCGAGAAAACTCTTTCCCCGATGTGTTGGAAAAACAAAAAAAAAAAAAAAAAAAAAAAAAAAAAAAAAAAAGAATAATAATCTTGGCAATAACAAATAGATTTTCCTTTCAGGAAAATCCAAATAATCTTGGCAATAACAAATAGATTTTCCTTTCAGGAAAATCCAAATAATCTTGGCAATAACAAATAGATTTTCCTTTCAGGAAAATCCAAATTATGTACAGCGTTCACTGAAGTTGAGGTCGCTGGGTGCAAAATGATCAATGTTTTTCAGACATGTTTCCTGGCCTCGACGCCCGAGATGTAGAGTCCAACTAATGGGTGTTTGTGTTGGGTGGGGGTTGGGCAGTCGCGTCTGATAGTTTTACAGGTGGAGGAAGAGCCTCAACATCCAAATTCTGAATTACGGCCACTTTAACCCGTCTTGTAGTACAGTTTCGTCAGATCAAAGTGGCGATCGAAAGAAAGAAGTTTGGTTTTTGATCAAACATTTTCAGTCCCAACCGGACCAAAAAATTTCCAGGTAACAAAAAATATTTCTTTGTCTCAAAATTTACCAAAACGCATAGAAAACCGAAAAGAAAAATCTGATTTTTGTTCAAAAGTTTCCAAGTCCGAACCGGAGTGGTAGTTCTCCAGCCATCAGAAGCCAAGTGGGATAAAACCCTATTCCCATGGGATGGGGAAGGTTTAAAGAGACCGCGAATGTTGCCATTTCAACCACGGAAGCCTTATACGATTCAAGAACGTCGATTATTCTCATGCCAAAATGAGGGTGTACGGACCGTTGGGAGGCCGAGAGTGTACATTTGGCGACCACCCGAAGCCAAATGCAACAGGATTGTGCTTCCACACTCCGGGGAATCTTTTTATCTATATACGGGCTACAGATTTTCAATCACCACCGCTTTTAACCCACTCCGGTAGCAAAGTATAATGAGGTCATAGTACCTGTCCGAAGACCCGACCAAAAACTTCCAGGTAAAAAAACAATTTTTTTCGTCTCAAACTTGACCAAAACGCGTAGAAAACCAAAAAAAAAAATCCCATTTTTGTTGAAAATTTTCCAAGTCCGAACCGGAGTGGTAGTTTTCCAGCCATCAGAACCCAAGTGAAATAAAATCCTATTCCCGTGGGGTAGGGGAACGGTTTAAAGAGGCGGTGAATGTTGCCATTTCAACCACGGAAGCCTTATATGATTCAAGAACGTCGAGTATTTTCATGCCAAAAAGAGGGTGTTCGCATGGTTGAGAGGCCGAGAGTGTACATTTGGTGACCGCCCGAATCCAAATGCAACAAGGTTGTGCTTCCACACTATGGGGAATCTTCTTGTCTATATACGGGCTACACATTTTTCAATCACCACCGCTTTTAACCCACTCCGGTAGTAAAGTATAATCAGGTCGTAGTAGCTGACCGAAGACCGGACCAAAAACTTCCAGGTAAAGAATTTTTTTTCGTTTCAAAATTGACCAAAACGCACAGAAAACCGAAAAAAAAATTCCGATTTTTGTTCAAAATTTTTCAAGTCCGAACCGGAGCGGTAGTTCTCCAGCCATCAGAAGCCAAGTGAAATAAAACCCTATTCCCCTGGGGAGGGGAAAGGTTTAAAGAGACCGTGAATGTAGCCATTTCAATCACAGAAACCTTATACGATTCAAGGACGCCGAGTATTCTCATGCCGAAAGGAGGGTGTACGGACCGTTGAGAGGCCGAGAGTGTATTTTGGCGACCTCCCTAAGCCAAACTCAACAAAATTGTGCTTCCAAACTACGGGGAATCTTTTTACCTATATATGGGCTACACATTCTCAATCACCGCCGCTTTTAACCCACTCCAGTAGTACAGTATAATTAGGTCAAAGTACCATTCTGAAGACCGATTTTTCGTTTTTATGGTGTAGTGTAAAAAAAAAAAAAAAAATTTTTTTCGTCTCAAAATTGAACAAAACACATAAAAATAAAGACAAACATTTCCGGATTTTGGTCGAAAAGTCCGAACCGGAGTGGTAGTTCTCCAGCCATCAGAAGCCAAGTGAAATAAAACCTTATTCCCATTGGGTGGGGAAAGGTTAAAGGAGACCGTGAATGTTGCCATTTGAATCACGGAAGCCTTATACGAGTCAAGAACGTCGAGTATTCTCATGCCAAAAAGAGGGTGTACGGACCGTTGAGAGGCCGAGAGTGTACTTTTGGCGACCGCCCGAAGGCAAACGCAACAAAATTGTGCTTCCAAACTATGGGGAATCTTTTTACCTATATATGTGCTACACAATCACAATCATCACCGCTTTTAACCCACTCCGGTAGTACAGTATAATTAGGTCAAAGTACCAGTCTGAAGACCAATTTTCGTTTTTTGGTGGTGTAGTTTAAAAAAAAAAAAAAATTTTTTTCGTCTCAAAATTGAACAAAACACATAAAAAACAAAAACAAAAATTTCCGAATTTTCGTCGAAAATTTCGGAAGTCCGAACCGGACCGAAAATTTTCAGTGTAAAAAAAAAAATGTTTTTTCGTCTCAAAATTGAACAAAACGCATAAAAAACGAAAAAAAAAATTTCGATTTTTTGGCCGCCATTTTGCATTGACGAAAAATCGAAACGAAATTCTTTCGATTTTTTTTATAAATCGGTATTACTGCCTTCAATTTGGAACTCTTTTAGAGGGCTCATTATATTTAAATCGAGATATTTCAATCCAAAATGGCCGATTTTTTAGATAACTTTCCGTTTTGTGAAAAATTTTGGCAGAAAACATAAACAATGGAAAAAATACCGATTATATTTGTTTTAGACAAGAGTAATTCTGACAAGTCTGTCAAAAAATTAAGTCGATAGCTTTTTTCTTTCATGAGATATTGGCCTACGAAGCTTTGGGCGTTTTTGGGCGTTTTTGCCCACCAAGAAACATTTTCCCCCAAATACTGATGGTTTTAGTTATTAGGACTCATGGCCGACATTGATAGTTTTTATTTATGAGAAATAATGAATCTAGACATAATAAAGTAAAAAAAAAACAAGAATTTTTTTTTCAATTTTTGGTCACAGTGTCCCGAAGCCATGTTTGACTGCTAGCGGAAGCCAAATTAAGAACAACTCCATTTCCAAAAGATGATAACTGTTCATGTACACTGTGACTTCAACATTTCTACCCTTAGAAACTTTCAAATCGTCCCACTTGTTGAGTACTGTGACGGCAAAGTAGCCCGGTGGAAACAAAAAATTCCGACTTTTGGTCGAAAATTTCTGTCCAAACCGAAAATTTTTCTGGTGGAAAAAAATTTTTTTTTTCGTCTCCAAATGGCCTGAAACACATAAATAACCGAAAATAAAAATTCGATTTTTCGGCCGCCATTTTGGGTTACCGAAAAATCGAAACGAAATTCTTTCGATTTTTTTTATAAAGCGGTATTACTTCCTTCAATTTGGAACCCTTTTAGAGGGCTCGTTATATTTAAATCTCAATATTTCAATCCAAAATGGCCGATTTTTGAGATAACTTTCCGTTTTGTGAAAAATTTTGGCAGAAAACATAAAAAATGGAAAAAAATACCGATTATATTTGTTTTAGACAAGAGTAATTCTGACAAGTCTGTCAAAAAATTAAGTCGATAGCTTTTTTCTTTCATGAGATATTGGCCTACGAAGCTTTGGGCGTTTTTGGGCGTTTTTGCCCACCAAGAAACATTTTCCCCCAAATACTGATGGTTTTATTTATCAGAACTCATGGCCGTCATTGATCGTGCAAAGTTTGAAAAAAATCTTAAAGACCGTTTTCGAGAAAACTCTTTCCCCGATGTGTTGGAAAAACAAAAAAAAAACAAAAAAAAAAAAAAAAAAAAAAAAAAAAGAATAATAATCTTGGCAATAACAAATAGATTTTCCTTTCAGGAAAATCCAAATAACCGCATTTGTTTCTCTTCCTTTCTTTCACTACATCGGGTGGAAAATCCATGCTGCGTTATTTCGGGAGTAAACACACTTCACCACCCACTGTTCATACAAAAGAAAAATATAGAATATACAAAACAGTTCGATTAAGTACAAATTTAACTGTCCCACTGTAACAGATTTCATCTTGTTTTTAGAACTGATGGACCGTAACAAAATCTTAAGAAGGACATGCGCGTATTAATTTTAAATCCCCTCATAAATCCTCCTCCAACAAGTAAATTACACTCGTGATCATAAAACATCGACCTTTTGTCACAAACGTGGCCTGTGATGCATGCATAGTAGTATAGTACCCTTAACCTGACGTAATGGAGAAAAACGGCCACAACTATTCACAAAAATCACCATATAATTCTCATTTTTTGTCTTAAAAACATAGCTTAGGACCCTTCTCGTTGGAACGAGCTCAACGAGCTCGTTCCAATGACAGGGGTCATAAGCTATGTATTGACGCAAAAAATTAAAAAATAGACATTCAATAATTGTGTTTGTAAGTGTCGTGTTAGGCAAAGGGTTAAATAACTTTTCAAACCCGATTGCTGTTTCCATCCATCCATCCATCCATCCATCCATCTCTCCCTCCCTCTCCCTCTCTCTCTCTCTCTCTCTCTCTCTCTCATATTTTTTTGGTTTTTTTTTAAATTTGATTTCAATTTGTTTCAATTTGATTTCAATTGAAATACTTAAATATTTTAATATCTGTTGATATATATTTTTTATCAATCCATTTATTTGAAGATACATATTATTTTTCTAACATTATTGTTGTAACAATATACTAAAATTAAGGTTATGAACGCCTAAATAAGTGAACACGTGACTAGGAGCATCTGACACCCAAAGTTATGAGTGAGATTAAATAGGACAAATCAGCTGATTGGTTAAATATATTTTGACTTTGAAATTATTAATTAAAATTTTGATTTGTCCACTTTAGAAAGGATTAATAAGTTTGTTTGTAATTTTGTACAGGAATCTTTGAGGATCTCTCAAAAACTTGAGACATGAAAAAAAGTGTCAAGGTCATTCAGGGCAAGACCATAGGGTAGAAGTAAACTGAAATTTGATGTGGGACCATATATTTTTTTTCCTGTTTATTTTATTTTTTCAAGAGATGATGTACTTTATGGATGTAGGGGTATTTTTTTCAAAACAACTTGGTGTTTTGAACAGAGTTGTCAATGGGATTTTTTAGACGTTCATAACCTCAACAGTCGACTGAGACTGAGAGAATGTTAGCATTATTATCTCCCTTTGTTACCGCCAACAATGAGATAAAATCCGTGTGTAATCCAAACACAGGAATTACAGTTTCTAGAGCAGGGACACAACAGAATAATGCCAATATTTACATCACCATTTCATTTATGTACGGTAGTGATATTTTAACTACCAGTTAAAAATAGTTTTTAATACTTTTTATTGCAACAAAACCTTTTTTGTTTTTCATTGAACGCATTCATGTGAACAGTAGTACAGTTTGTTCCGACTTGTAAGGGAGCAATGAAAAAAAAAAAGATTTTTTTTAAAAATCGATTTGAAGCACACTGATTCAAAATTATTCAGCTTAGAGTCAACTCACCTGGAGTTAGCGAAGATAAGAGTCCCCGACCCAACGGGCCGACCATGGTTCGTCCCGGTGTTGGAAATGTTTCGCGTTTGAAACTCGCCCAATCCTTCACTCTATTCGGACGGCTTGTATCTAACAGCAAACTTTTGCCTTTTTTACTTTAATATTCGGCGTAAATATTCAATTGTCCAAATATGCCAGAACACATTTTGTGTGTTACTAAGGGAAAGAATGGAGTACCATAAAAACAATGCCCCTATTAACCTTTAAAATATACCCTTACTCCAAAAAAACCCCAAATATTTGGGAACAATTTTTTTTGTAAAATGGGTTTATTTTGTTTTAACATTTAGGGGCCACCTGAACTTCACTCACTTCCCGTGGGGGAGCCACTACTGATAACAGAAATTAGCCCTTTTTTTAAACACAGATTATTTATTTATTTATTAAGGCTTAACGACACTTTTACAGCCAAGGTCATATCGTGTTGGTGACAGTTTTACGGAAGGATGGAGCCGGAGTTCCTGGAGAGAACCACCGAGCAACGGCGAGCAGCTGCCAGCTCCCCCAACATCGTAACTCCGAACTGCAGCACAGGCAGTGTTAGATTGGTTGAAGACACGAGCACCATCATCGTGCAGTACGCCTTAGCACACGGCGTCATCGTGCTAGGACTAATCGGGCTCGACGTTGCCTAACTTCGGTGATCTGACGCGAACCGGTTACGGCAACGCCACCGCGCCCCCAAAACACAGATAGATTTGGGGTAATGTTTCATAATTTACACAAAGTTTACAACCCAATTTAATTTTAAAATTGAAGCAAAACAGAAACCTCTAACGCGTAAAGGGTATACAAGTAATGAAAGAAAAAATGTTATATATTTCAAATCGAAAGGAACGGAAAATTTCTTTCATGTATTTTTGTGGTAGCTAACAAACGGGTAGATTTATTGCCAGATAAGGGTATGTACAGAAAGAATAGATTTTTGTCTGGGTATCGCGGGGGCTCCCCTAATATTTTTATCTTTTGCCGTGTTTGTAAACGTGTTTTTGATATTGAAACTTGGTTTAGTTGTTTGTTTGAAGGTTATCAGACGTCCAACGGGGAAAAAACTGTACTTAAGACTTTGATTCGTGCCTAAATCACCGCATAATATTTAATTTATATAGAAGTCTGGGAAGTGATGGTTTACCGAACAGTAGATATTTCAAGACGCATTTTCGAGCCAGGGATGTGGCTAGAGGGTTTCAGCTGGGGGTGGGGGTGGGATGTGGGGGGGGGGGCACCGGGGTAAATTCCAACTGTGAGTGGTTTCGATAGGTGGTTGCACTGCAGCGCTGGGAGGTATCTTTTAACCCTTTATCCAACGAATCGCCCGCATCCGCCCATGTAATATGCAAATACAGCTGCTGAAAAAATATTATTTTTCGAAAATTTTCAATAAAACCTTATCATGTGAGCCCTCTTTGGAACGAGCTCTTCGAGCTCGGTCCAAAGAGGGGTCACATGATATGGTTTTGTTGAATTTTTTTTTCAAAAAATTAAAAAAAAGGATATTTAAAATAATGAATTTTGAAATCGTCTGCGTTTGGGTTAAGTGTTATGAACCCTTCTGAAAATTTTCACTAGTCCTGAAACGGAAAAAGCATCATTAAAAATGTGTCTGGGTCAGAACATTTACCGGATTGGTGTCAGAGTCGAAATTTTGAGGCCATGTCAATTTTAGAGTAGGAAATTTGAAACTCAAGTTTCCAGTTGGAAATTTCTCATCATTAGTTGGAATTTTAATATTTTTCATCAACAATGTTAATTTATTGAATTTCGAACTATTTGATTTTCGACCTCGGTATTTCCAACTGTTGAAAAAAAATACTCCAAGCTGGGGGTGAGCCCCGCCCCCACCCATACCCCCCCCCCCCCCCCCCCCCCCGTCGCCACATTCCTGCATCGAGCAGGGGTTTCAAGTTAAATGTGGTCTGCCTATCAGGCAGACGACACTTGACTAGAAACATCTGTACAGATTATACATGTAAGAGATTATTTCTCTTCACCGGCATCGGAAACGTTCTGATGGAGCACCTTTTATATCAACTGATGACGACTACACTCGACTTGAGTCTTTTTCAACAACCTAGTGCACGAAACGCGGATTCAGACACACGTGTGCACTTGGGAATAAAAATCGCAAATTTGTAAATTATTATGGAGAAGTTCAATCTCCTGACTTTCGCGCCAAACCAAAGGAATAGTTTCGTACCAACAATTTTGTCATCCGCCTATTTTCGAATTTCTAAAACTTATTATTTCTTCGTGTGGAATACAAGGATCTGAGGTCAGTGTTTTTTAAAGAGCATCACGCCCGTATCGAACCATAATGTGGTTTTATCATGTTTACTTCCTGGTGTTATGTTACTTTGTGAGATAGAAAAAGTTGTGAAATGACATCCTAGTCGAGGTCGGTTCCGAATCGTTTCCTTAGCATTATTAACGGGATATGTCACCTACAGTTACACAATGTCTTCCGTATACTGTGTTATAGAAGTCTAATAGAAATCGTTCGCTCCTTGTGTAGAAAACAAGTGCGTAATTGTTTATTAATTGGGTTTTGGGGGTTTCTTTATTTTGGGGGAAATAAAATGTTCTCGGCGGTTAAAAGACTTGAATTTGACATCATGTGGTATTGTAGTTTTCACATAAGCCTGACGTGAAGACCGATTTCTGTTATCCACTCAGACGTTTAGAGTTTCTTTTTATCGTAAACTTTATAGAGTAATTTCCTTTAAATCTGCCCCGAAATTGTGAGAAAAAACAAGAACAAAAAGAAAACCCCAGTCATTTGCATCAGCACATGGAATATAAAAGGTACGCAAATTTTATTTATTTATTTATTTATATTTATTGTTATTTATTTATTTATTTATTTATGCTAAAGGCCATATACTTCTACACAATGGCTAATCGTGACTGCAACATGGGAATAAAGTCAAATCCAGCCAGTCGTCAATAACGATGTCCCTCATTTTAGCGGAAGTCCACCACAAGTATCACTGACTGTGCGCATTTTAGAGGACTTCCACCCCAAGCATGGGGACTGGGCCCATTTTAGAGGACTTCCACCCCAAGCATTGGGACTGGGCCCATTTTAGAGAACTTTCACCCCAAGCATGGGGAGTAGGCCCATGGTAGAGGACTTCCATCTTAACCAATGGCGACTAGGCCCAACAGTACAATCGCCGTAGACTGGTCGTAATCCAAGCGTGGGCAGGGGGTGTCCACGCTTGCGTTTAGTAATAAAAATCAACATCAGCAAAAGTTTAATTCATGAAGCATCGGGTTGTACCTGGGTTGTACCCGGTGCTTCATGAATTAATTTTTTGATGATTATTCCTATAAATGGTGTTTGGAATCTAATATTATTGCGTCCATTGAAGTATTGCCCCGCGTGGAAAGTGACCAGTCCACGGCGGCCGTACTGTGTGTTACCAGTAAAACATAGCTTCTTTATTACAGTAAACCAGCAGTGCTCCACCTTTCGGGATTTCCACGGCCAACGCACGCGAAACAAATGTGTGAATCTCCATTGAGAGTATTTTAAAGAAAGTAACATCTTTAGATGTGTTGGTCAGTAAGGACACGTTGTACGTGATATAACTCAACAGCAACAAAGTGACGAATTCCCTTTCCCGTCTTCACAAATAGCAATGTACAAATTACAGTTCTGCGATCACACAAACGAACAGTAAAGTCAATCGGATCGCACCCCGTCATCGCTGCCGTCAGATTTTATAATCACAGCAGAGTAATTTATGATTAGTCGCGAACAAAACAATCGTAATTAATTTCTTCTCACATCTTAAAACTTCGGAAATCACTCATATTTATTAATTAGCGCACGTGACAATAATCGCGCATGACAAACAAATTTCAGAAGACTGGTGCAGAGACATGCTCTCATCTCATAAACAGCTCCCTCCAGAATGGACACTACTTTACTCATCCACACAGGTTTTAATTTTTTATATATAATTATTTTTACATAATATCATTCTTTCACAATTATAGATGGCACACGACTTATCACTTGAAAATAAAATAAATTTAGTTTGTTAGTAAATGTCCAAAAATCTCTGATGCACAACTCAAATTTTCAGCCATTTTTGATCACGTGACCATCACCATAAATGGAACTGTCTGCGATGGGTTTTAATTCAAGTAAGTGGTATATCTGTCAGTGGAGTTTGCGGTTAAAAAGAGTTCTTGCAAAAGTATTTTTAATAAATAAATACATGTTGTGTTCGTGACTAAACTGGACGGACGTGATTGTCCCCCCCCCCCCCCCCCGCAGCTCCAGTCGGGTACCATAGGCCTTCATTTGTGTAACCGGATGTATGTGCTCATTTCGGAAGGATCAACAGACTTAAAAAGTAGTCTGGGTTTTTACCGTGCTCTGTACGGAGGGACGTATCACTCACACCTATACCAATCTCGATACACTACCAAATGAGGAATGTTGAAAACGCCACGCGAAAAAATAGTAATAGTATACGTCAAACGAACTAAGAGTGGATTATCATCAAAGCGCTGGTGGAGTGGAGTGTTTACTATCGAGACTATCGGACTCTTTGTTGTGAGCGATTCAAAAGTGTGACTGGAGAAAATGTTCAGGTTGCAATCCTTTTAGAAATACGACTTGATAGGATATTTGCCAATATATGTCTTGAATAACTAATAATTACTTTGGCATCAAACACATCGTTTATGACTCCCTCGTTGGAACGAGCTCGACGAGATCGTTTCAATCAGGTGGTGTGTGCGATATTTTCGATGCAAAATGTGATAAATAGAATTAAATTTGAATAGCGACTTTTGTTAATGATGCTTGGCGGATGTAGAGGATCTCAAATGAGTGATGTTTGGATATAAGATTTTTTGAAACTCGTTTGATGAATCTGATTCACAACGAGCCTTTAGGCGAGTTGTGAATCGAATTCATCAAACGAGTTGCAAAAAAACTTATATCCAAACATCATGAGTTAAAGATTCTGTATATCACATGAATTTTCGAATGTTTTTTACACTTTTTATTTAATTCATTGTCGCTAAATTCTCCCAAAACAACCGACAATCAGTTCGTTGGCTCAGACCCTTCACACCATGACGTCATGAATGCGCTTTACTCGCACCTGTTGTCGTAATTGACGTCACGTGAACTACGCACAAGAATACAATGCTGCTGCTATGGGACCACACGCCGATTAGACACCAGTTGATAATCAGGAAATAAGTCATGGGTTGTTACGTCGAAATTAACGACGTTTCATGTGATATATAGAGGATCTCAAACGAGTGATGTTTTGATATAAGATTTTTTGAAGCGAGTTGGATGAATCTGATTCACAACGAGCCTTTAGGCGAGTTGTGAATCGAATTCATCAAACGAGTTTCAAACAATCTTATATATCCAAACATCACGAGTTAAATATTCTGTATATCACATGAGTTTTCGAATGTCTTTTACACTTTTTATTTAATTCATTGTCGCTAAATCAGTAGTTTGGCTCAGACGCTTCACCCCATGACGTCATGAATGCGCTTTACTTGAACCTGTTGTCGTAATTGACGTCATGTGAACGTCATGTCAAGAATACAATGCTGCTGCTATGGGACCAGGCGCCGATTAGACACTAGTTGATAATCAGGAAATAAGCCATGGGTTGTTACGTCGAAATTAACGACGTTTCATGTGATATATGGTCTTACGTTACAGACAGTACAGCCGCCGTGAACTGAACGTAATCCACGCAGTGATGTCCGCGCAGGCGTTTACCGGGTAATAAAAAATCATCATAATCAAATTTTTAATTAGTGAAGCACCGGATTGTACCCGGTGTTTTATTAATTATCTTTTGGATGATTATTCCTGTAGTTGGTGTTTGCAATATAATATTATTGCACCCATGGAAACATTGCCCACCCGCGGAAAGCGTCAATTCCACTGCGGTCGTGCTGTAACTGATAAATATGGTGTTACGTTAGATAACTGGTAAATTGTTAAATTGCTAAATTCTTTAATATTTGTTTGTATTTAACGATGCTTTCAACCGCCTTGATTACCTCTTGTCGGAGAGTTTTATGGGTGCAAGAAGGCAGAGTACCCCCTAGACAACCACCGCGTAGTGGCGAACAACCGTCAGACTCCCAAACCTACTAAATCAACTCAAGCAGAGTTCGCGGTGCTTGAATGCAAGTGTACCATATCATCGACGCGCAGCACGCATCAGCACACACTACAAACCTGTCCCCGCGCAGATTATCGGAATAATGTATCTTACTCAAGGACACGGCAGATATGGCGCGGGTCGGGATAGAACCGTTGAAATTTCGATTTAAAGTCTTAAACTCATGAGATACCGCACTACCTAAATCATTTAAATATTAATTGCACTGTTGTTCCACATACTTTCAGAAATAACTTCAATGATTTCGAAGCAAGCTTTTTCCTTAGCCACGTAGATTTTTCCGAAATCACTGAAGGTTATTTCTCTGCATATTTCGAAAACAGAACATGTATTCCTTTTAATTCAATAAAGTTCAAATGAAAGTTATTCCTGATTTTTTGATGTTATTTAAATAAAATGCGACAGTTAAGTGACAACTCAATTATCCATCCAACTAAGGAGTGAAAGATAACACCACGCGGGAAGATAGAAACAAAACAGAATACAGTACGTGGAGAGTATATTATCACTAAATCACTCGCAGAGTGGAGATTCCACCCATGCAATAATTGCAAATTTGTTGCAAAGCACAACACGCACAGGCAAAGTTTCAACCAATGGACCTCCGGGTTAAACCCGGAGGTCCATTGGCTGAACATTGCTTGTGTTTTTTTGTCCATATGTATAAATTTTGAAAGTTATAGTTTGGGCGATAACTCCACTCCGCGGGTGATTTAGTTACAATCCACTCTCCACGTATTGTACGTCACTAGAGTCAATAAATTCGGCAGCAGCTGACACGCAAACAAACATACAATCCATTTGGATAGCATTTGAAGAGACAGGGCTTGAGGTCTACAAATTTGACAACCGAGTGCGGATGTTGACTTGTATATGAATCTACTGCACAGAGATCGTAAGAGCGGTAGGGGTATAGCAGCAGGTTTTCGTCCCCTATTATCCGAACTATTGTGGGAGCGGCTAGTGTTAAGTTCCCATAGGAACCGGACTTTTGGGGGAGCAACTTTTTCCTGTGCAAAACTTCGGTCCCATCCAGCTGGATCTGTGGATCTAGTAACTGGTGTACGTACTACATATAGAGTATGCTATGGTATGTGTAGTTATATATTACACACATGCTATGGGTATGTGATGAAAAATTGAAGGGGAAGTTGGGTTTTCCTGAAAGTTTTCCCCGTGAAACGTTTGACGTTGCTACTGACGCCGTGATGTCATGATGCGCACGCGACGTCATAGAGACGTTGACCGATATTCATGCCCACTGTACATTCTGACATAACGTTATTCGGATCAGGGGGCGTCGGGCTTCTCGTATGGGGTGATATCGTCGTAGCGGTATATTCGCCTGAAGGTCCCCTGTTAGCCCTTGGTACTACTAATCGACCAAATGCTTCATATTATCCTATGACTGGTATAGGTAGTATGTAATGCTAGGTCAAGCAGTATTGTGGGGGATGGGGTATTGCATGGTCGTTTAGTGCGGTATTGCGAGATTGTTCTTGGTGGTTTGGATTGGTAGTATATTATGGGTGTTACATACCCCTGTAGCCCCATCTTAATCCTTTTTGTAATACCTACCGAATGCTTTTTAGTATCCTATGGCTGGTAAATGTAGTATATAACGCTGGGTCCGTCGATACTGATGGGTGGGTGTGGTTAATGCATGGTCGCCTAATGTGGTAGTATAGGATGTACACACTGTATCCCTACAGGTCTCATGTTAACCCTCAATACCATTAATCCACCTAATGATTCATATTATCACATGACTGGTATAGATGGTACGTTAGGGGAGGTCAAGCAGTATTGTGAGTGGGGGTAAGGCCTGACGTCGTGACGTCATGATGCGCACGCGACGCCTACTGTTAACCCTTTGGTAACAGTATCCACCTAAGGTGTTGTGCTGGCTCATAGTTGGTACAGGTAGTGTGTAATGCTTGACAAAGAGGTATGGTGGGTGTTGGGGTAAAGATTGGTAAAATACCATTACTACTATAGGCACAAGGCTGGAACAAAACTATAACTTTAGGTGACTACAGTGGAAACTAATCATGGGATGGATAAGCGAAGTCGCAGTAGAAGCCATTGGTAAGACTAGATTTATCGGATATTGGAAAAACAGTTATGGAATCCCACTTAAGGAATACCATTTCATGGAGTAGGATAGGAATCACACTTACGGAATCCCTTTTTGGAAAATGTCTGTGGTCATGGAATCCCCTTTCGCCGTATATGCCAATGTGCTGCATATGATGTGTACACATTGTGCATTAGCACATAAGCACATATCGGCACATCCAATATGTGCCTATGTGCTACTTGTAATGCATACATATTGTGACACAATGTGTATTAGCACACAAGCACATTCCATCAATCACTAGAACCACGTTCCGTGGAATCCCATTTTAAGATATGTCTGTAGCTATGGGGTCCCTTTTTCCGAGATGAGTATAATAGTCATGTGCGGAGTCACTCGTTCGAGCTATTGCTCTATTGCTTATTTGCCCGACGGGATTCTAGTCGTTCGAGCAATCTGAGACAGTTGGCATGTCTGCAGTATTGCTAAAAATCAGTAGTAACGGTACAAGGCTGGTACTATTCTATAGCTTTGGGTGACTACAATAGTATTGGATCAAAGGACAACTGGTGATGACCATAGACAGGTAGTGGTCTTGAAGCTATAAAGGTGATGGATGGTCTAGAAGGCTGGACCAAACAGGTACTATAGGATATAACTATCTTCAGATTAGACTTCCTGCAAAAAGGTATCCTATATAGGCATCCTCAATAGGTATCCTCAATTAGTACATCATCGTGGTGTCGTTATCCTCAAATACCCGCATGTGCCTATGTGCTAGTGCACAATGTGCCACATTGTGCGGAAGAACACAAGCACATATCTGCACGTCCAAGATGTGTCTCTGTGCTACCTGAAATGTGTACACATCACATAAACACACCACGTGAAGACGGAATACTTTATAGGGGGGGGGGGGGGTTGTGGGAAGTCATGACATACAGTTAAAACTAGAAGTCCTGTCACGAACAGTGCGCTTATCTAGTCTTAATTGTGCGTAGGAATTGCGCGCAATTGACATATCGAATGGCATCCAAAGCACGACAGGCTCTCCTGGTTACTCATAGCAAACGCAGGCAATGTTTCTGCCAATGGACCTCCGGGTTACCCGGAGGTCCATTGGCTGAGACATTGCTTGTGCACAGGATATATGTACAGAATTTGATAGCCTTACTATGGTCACAACGCGGAGACTAACGCGCAGATCAACGTGCTATTTGTGCGCATTTCGTGACAGGACTTCTAGTTTTAACTGTAGACAGGACAGAATAGTGATAGCCTATAGTAATGGTACAAAGCCTTAATGGTACAAGACTGCTACGCTGGTAGGACACCATACTAAAGATAAATACAATACATGCAAATCACTGGACAGAAAAAGTTACTCCCCAAAAATTCCGGTTCCTATGGGAATTTAACACTAGATGCTCCAGCTTGTTCCCCAAAAGTCCGGGTAATAGGGGTCGAAAAAACCTCCTGTTATACTACAGTTAAAACTAGAGGTCCTGTTATGAAATGCGCGCAAATAGCACGTTGATCTGCGCGTTAATCCACAAGTTATATCCATAGTAAGGCTATCAAATTCTCTACATATGGCCTGTGCACAAAAATGTTTCAGCCAGTGGACCTCCGGGTAACCCGAAGGTCCACTGGCAGAAACATTGTCTGTGTTTGCTATGAGTAATCAGGAGAACCTGCCGTGCTTTGGATGCCATTCGGTATGGCAATTCCTACGCGCAATTAAGCCTAGATAAGCGCCCAGTTCGTGACAGGACTTCTAGTTTTAACTGTACTAGAGGTCTCTTTCTCTATATTTATTCGATGTTCAACTACGAATTCAAGTTCAGTCAACCTTTCATGCCTATTTTACCCATCATAGAGCACTTCCTCCTCAGGCGTCGGATATCGGTAAAACATAGTTTGTTTACCACCTATTAGATAAAATGTGACGATAAAATCAGTCTAGCATTAAGTACATCGTCATATTACTGCTGAAGTACACTTAGTATATTTAGGGTAACTGAAATTGAAAATGTCAAAAACAAATACAGGTATCATATACCACTGACTGACCCAGACTGGAGGTATAAAATAAATGTTTTTATTTAAATGCATGTATGCGTCTCCGGTATATTTATTTATTTATTTATTTATTTATTTATTTATTTATTTATTTATTTACTGGGGTTTAACAACACTTTCGCGAGCCAGGCTCTCCTCGAGTCCTACCCGTAGAGTGGCGCCTCAGCGTACTAACTCGACCTAACAGGGTTAGCATTGGTTGAAGGCAAGTACACCATCGACGTTCAGTATCTTAGTACACAACGCCACTGCCCCCACCCCCTCCCCCCACGCGGGCAGTCTGGATAAAGTGCCTTGCCCAACCAAGGACACAACACAGTGACCGCTGATCGAAATCGAACCATGAACCTTTCGGTTTAAAGTCCAATGTCCTAACCACTGAACCCGTCACCCTCAAACAGCCAATCAATATACATAGTGTTTGAAGGGGCAGAGCGAAGAGGGTTAAACATTTGACAAGCTGTTGCCGATTTGAACTTGTGTGTTGATATATCTTACCTCCTACAAGTATCTGGGAATTTCATTGGTTCAAAGACGTCACATGCAGACTGCATATAGAACCATACACTGCCTGTCAACATCAATATACGCTGACTGCTATGGGTAATCTCCCCTTTATTCATTGATTATTCAAAATGGCGACAGCCGATAAACGCTTCAAGTTGAAAGATTGAGTGTTGGAAGCCCATATTTGATTTGAAGTGCAGGTTAGGCAACTTAAAATGATTCATATTCTGTGGATGTGTGACATGTTATCTTCGAAATGAAACTGTTTGGTATGTATGAATTTGCCTTGTTGCAATTTATGGGAGAGTGCACTCTCCCATAAATTGTAACAAGGCAAAGACACGTGAACACATTATGAGAATTCTCTCATTTAATTTTGATCGCTGTTGTTATAAGTTCTGTGCATCGATGCAGCAGTCAGTAGGATATATTCGTCACACAGTTTGTTGGTGATCTAATATGGTATATATGGTGTCAATTAATTCCATATTGGGCTCGAGCTTCGCTCTCATCCAATATGAAATTAACTGCTACCATATATACCATAATAGGCCACCAACAAACTGTGTAACTAATAATACTCTACAGAGATCGTAAGGGTGGTATCTTTCTCTATCGGAACGCAATATGATCGCAAAACAATTAGAGCGGTGAGTAGGGGATTTGATAAATAAAATATCGCGTAATTTACAAATAAAGCAGTTGAAAAAATATATTTTTAAAAAATGTAGAGAGCTCGTTCCAATGAGGGGTGACATGCTATAGTTTTGTTGAAATTTTTTTAAATATTTGAAAAACAAATTAAATTAATAACTATAATAATGAAGCAATAGGGTGACCGGATTGTTGAACCACGTATATAAAATATTAGGTAAAAATACAGTTCTGGGAGCAATATGGACATATACCTCATAGTTCCAATATTGAGCCTCAGTGCCATATGGCTGTAGGACTATTCTCCTGCGCAAACTAGGGAGGTTTTGTTGTTTTTTCCGTCGTCTCTGTTTTTAACACGCTAGTCGTTCTTTTTACGTCTCAGCGTAATTTCCGGGTCAATTTCGGTGATTTGGAGGGATTATCGGGTTGTTTGTGGTAATTAGCATGGGCCCTACTTTTATAATTTGAATAATGGTTAGAAAAACCGGAGAATTCTGGGTAATGACTCTTATACAAAGGAACGTGCCTTTTATTGGGGAAAAAAGTCATGGTATATTCTAAAAAAGGGCTTCTGTGGGAACCCGAACCAGAAAAAATACTCTAGTTCAATCGAACTTACCCCCTTAGGCCTTTGGGTCACATATCAACCACATGCTACAATAGAAACCAAGATGGCGGCCTCCAGTATACAAAATGGACGACGGAAACACGTATCACCCTAACAACACGCGCTGCGCATGCGCACTGACATCACGTATCACTATGGAGATGACGTATCAACATGGCCGCTCACGCGGGTTACCATGACAACACAACATTGGCGCCACTGGGTCACGTGACATGACGTCAGTTTCCGGGGTCCTGCCGAATTGACCTGAAACATACGAGACATACTACTCGCGTGCCGGTTCTATTCATGTGTGTAAGCCATTTGCACTATTTTCTGAAGGTACGCCCGCTGGCGGTGGAAAGCGTCAGAGAATTTTGACCCGATCGCGACACAGTCGTTCCATAAGTTCTGTCCCCTAGTGTAATTACAGTACTGCATGGTTTAAGTCTTCCTCGTTTTAAACAAAGCAAGGCTATAAAAAAATCGAATCTATGACTCATATTTCGCAGAACAATCAGGCAGTGGTGTATTTACTGATATTTAACGGGTATTCATGGAGTGATTTTTTTCATGACAAGTGTAACGACCTCTGATGTCGAGTTTTGATGGAATTCCCTGGGCACGAAACAGAAACCTCCATTGAAATTCTATTTTTTTTTTTTTCTTTTTGTTTAACCCTTTACCCAACGTAACGGAAAAAAAGCGGCCAGCGCTATTCACAAAAATCGCCAATTAATTTTATTCTTTTTTCATTTTTTTTGTCTCAAAAAATAAGTTATGACCGCTCGTTCCAATGAGGGGTCATAACATATGATTTTGAGACAAAATATGAAAAAAATTAGTGATTCAAGAATTTTGTTTGCAAGTGTCGTCTGCATTTCTTGTCAGGTAAAGGGTTAAAAGGGTCTTGAATTCTAAGGAAAAACAGTATATTATATCAATTGTGAAAAATACAATAGCAGGACAATCATAGAAGATGCAATACAATTTTTGAAAATGAATTTAGCAGCAAGAATAAAACTTACTTTTGCTGTCCCCAAAAACATGCATACGATTCACGCAAAATAGAAAGAAAGAAAGAAAGAAAGAAAGAAAGAAAGAAAGAAAGAAAGAAAAAAAAGTAAGAAAGAAAGAAAAAAAAGAAAGAAAGAAAGAAAGAAAGAAAGAAAGAAAGAGACAGAGAGACAGAATGAAGCGGGGAGGAATGGAGGAAGATAAAGAGACAGAACAGAAGGAAGGAAGGAAGGAAGGAAGGAAGGAGAAGGAAGGAAGGAAGGAAGGAAGGAAGGAAGGAAGGAGGAAGGAAGGAAGGAAGGAAGGAGGAAGGAAGGAAGGAAGGGAAGAAGGAAGGAAGGGAAGGAAGAAGGAGGGAAGGAAGAAGGAAGGAAGGAAGGAAGGAAGGAAGGAAGGAAGGAAGGAAGGAAGGAAGGAAGGAAGGAAGGAAGGAAGGAAGGAAGGAAGGAAGGAAGGAAGGAAGGAAGAGAGTTTCTGCGATGAGAGGAGTGATAAATCTGGAAAAGCAAATTTGAAGTGTTTGTGGACATAAAAACTGAAAGCTTTTTTATTGATGTTTGAATGATTGATGGATAACTCATGCTTATAATAATATGGCATTATTAACTAAATCTCATTGAAACAAGGATCTGTGAGACATGGTATGTTTGGAAACAAGTTAATTATTTAGAAAAACAATGCGATTGTTTCTTTTGTGTAAAAATATCAATTCACTATTTTAGTATGAAATTGTCTTAACCAATCGATTTAACATTAATTATTTATATTGTTGCTAGATCTCAATTACTATTAATATGCTTTTAAACCTCAAGAATCGGACTTCTTGAATAATCCTATACGGTATGCTTTCTCTCCTCATTTTCGTTATAGAATATTGCATTCATCATCGACATAAAGAAATACACGTTGCAACAAAAACGTATCAATAGGGCTGCAGTTTCGGTTCAATTGCTACACAAAAACGCTCTTACATTTATTGACTTCTCGGAGACATTTACAAAGAGAATTTCTGTTAACGCAGCATTTTACCGAATTAAACAAAACCACTGCTGTGGGCTTCTTGGTTATTGTTGTTGACGCCGAAAAGCCAACTCTCCGCCTTTCTTTGATCAAGAAAGCGAGACCCCCCGCCCCCCCCCCCCCCAAAAAAAAAAAAAAACAGGCGTTGCGAAGATGACCGATGGGAGGGAGTGTAAATGATTTGTCCAGCTGTGATGTCCCAAGTTTTGAATGATAAAAATGATAAAATATTCCAAATACGTCAGGAAGGCATGCCTTCGTCGAAAGCATGGCTCGCTGATGAAGTTGGAATATCAGTCAGCCAAGACTATCGTGAACCTCAAGAGTTCTGGGAAATGTATTTGTGGATAAATAAAATCCACATACACTAGTCGTGCCGCTACTTTTTTTTTATTAAGAAAGCGCCAAATCGGTCATGATCAGACCTCAACTGCCCGAATCGGGGAGTGTGTGTGTGTGGGGGGGGGGGGGGGGGGGGAGATGAAAGGCCTTGATTTGTATGACAGCCTATGTCGTGTTTGACTTATAAATCCAACTGTCAAATTTGATTTGGTAACAAGCTACATGAATAGTCTTCTCGCCTGGACAAATCGATATTATAAGAAAAATCCCTACGAAATTGTTCCGATTGGAAAAATAATTTGGAAGGAGATATCCTACCCCTACCACGCCTTCATTCGCTACAACGCCTGTCTTCCTAGAGCAATCACTTATTGACTATATATAAAAGAAGTATTAGAATGTTTGTCTCTTCGAGCGCCAGATTTCTTTAAGCCTTTTTCTTCAAGTTGTGGAGGACTTAACCCTGTCTCTGTCAACGCGGTCGAATCGAACTCGACCTCGACCTCTCCCCATCCATCCATCCATCCATCCATCTATCCATCCATCCATCCATCCATCCATCCATCCATCCATCCGCCCGCCCGCCCAAACGCCCGCCCACCCGCCCGCCCCGCCCGCCCGAAACCCCACCCACCCACCCATCCATCCATCCATCCATCCATCCATCCGCCCGCCCGCCCGCCCGCCCATCCATCCATCCATCCATCCATCCATCCATCTCCCCTTCCTCTCTCTCCCCTCTCTTCTCTCCCCTCTCCCTCCACCCCTCTCCCTCTACCTCTCTCTATCTCCTTTTCTTCCCCCCTACCTCTCCCCCACTCTCTCTCTTCCCCGAGAGAGAGAGAGAGAGAACCACACAGACACAGAGAGAGCGACATCGGTTGAGGGATAGAGACACAGACCTATGAGATAGACAGAGTCGTAGAAACGGACAGAACGGGATCGATCGAGGCGGCTCTCGTGACAAAGATAGGGTAACATAATAAGTAAGTTCACTAGTTTTACTCTATATATCGGAGGAGGATTATTATGATCCCCGTTGAGTCCGGAGGTGGGATGGGGAAATCTCACCCGAGGGGCAGAATATTTGAATCAGACCCGAGGCCTGCCGAGGGTCTGGTTCAAATATCTTGCCCCGAGGGTAGATTTCCCCATTCCCACCTTCAGACTCATCGAGGATGATTTTTCTCCCCACACACGAGGATTACAATCATTATAGATAATTGGCGGTCACGTGCTGACATACCCAATTTATCAAGTCGTAGTCTTTCGAAAAAACGAACAATTTCATCGAAAGATCGTATAAAAGTTAGGTATATACCATAGGTATATACTAAAAAAAATGATTTGTAACACTGTCCGTTAAGGGGTTAATGAATTTATTAAGCAATCTCCCCCTCAAAGGCCCTGCATTTGAATTGAATTGCGTTTCGATGGAGTTTTTTTTTTTGCCATCTTGATATCTGAACTGGCGCGGAGGGCACTGCGGCTCTTTCTTCTTTGGTTAGTCCCCTGATCCACGCCATCTGCGATTTGTCCTCGGGCAAGAAGACACTTTACCGCAATTGCCCTACTGGATGAACGGTGACAAATTGTGGAAAGGCTTACTGCATTTGATGGTATACATGCCCTCGGCCGACACTAATCCTGTCTGTGTGGGGCTGGTTAGTTGGAGGGGGGCGACAGTTACTTGCCGCTACTCGGTAGATCTCTCCTGCTACTCCGGTTTCTTCTCACCTGTAAAATTGACCGACACGATAGGACCCTGGTTGTGGTAAAAGTCGCTAAACGCCCCATCAAATAAATAATTTTAGCTGGAACATTTATGCTTGTATTGGTGTTCAATGTCACTTTCAACATCTGTGTCTATATCATAACCAAAACACGAATATGAATCTAAGTTTAGCTAATCGTTTATATATCTACGCTGCCCACTTTGGAGAATACTCTTTAACCGATAATAAAAACGGTCGTTGACCGATTACCGGTTATTTGAGCTCACAATCGGCCGACTTTGATGTCGATTCCCATTGCAATACCGTGCTCTACTAGACAATGTCGAGGAACATTTTTCACAGTGTTAAACTTCGTTGACTGGGTTCGCAGTAAAATTACCAGTCGCGCACACTTGGGCGGTAAACGTGGCTCTTAGAGCCACGTTTACCGCCCAAGTGCGTGCGACTGGTAATTGTACTGCGACATGAGTCAAAGGAGTGCACTCTCCACTTTTCCGGTGTGAACTGGCGATTGCCGCAAGAACGCTCAATTGTAAGCTTTACATGTCGTTTAACTTATATATCCCGCAAAGGGACGTCTAGAGAGATTAAAAATACACATTGTGTTGACTTGTACCGTTGACATCATTTTACATTAATAATTGAACAATTAAAGAAGATAATAAAATGCGGTTAATGAATTATCAGAACAGGCTTGGCAACAATCGGTTGAACCGATGTTCCAGGAATCGTTGCCGTTGCCATCCGATTTCCCACAGTCGGCTGATTGTGGTGGCCGGTTCCGATCATCGGTTGAATACTACTAAGTTCGACTCCCATATATTTGTTACAGGGATGTGGCGACGGGGTCCCCCCCCCCCCCCCCCCCCCCCAGCTAGAAGTATTTTTTCAATAGTTGGTAATTCCGAGGTCAAAAATCGAATAGTTGGAAATTCAATAAATTAACATTGTTCATGAAAAATATTAAAATTCCAACTAATAATGAGAAATTTTGATCTTTTATTTCCAACTGGAAACATGAGTTTCAAATTTCCTACTCTAAAATTGACATGGCCTCAAAATAATTTCGACTCTTACATCAATCCGGTAAATTTTCTGACCCAGACACATTATAAATGATGCTTTTTTTTCCGTTTCAGCACTAGTGAAAATTTTCAGAAGGGTTCATAAGCATGTATATATATATATATATATAATCACTTTAAAAGATATCAACCAACTCTGCAGTGCTACCACCTATCGAAACCACTCGCAGTTGGAATTTACACCGGTGGCACCTCCCCCCCCCCCCCAGCTGAAACCCTCTAGCCACATCCCTGATTGGTTATCGCGTGTAGCACTTTTGTTACTCTACCCACTTTTGTTACAGATCACCACTTTTGTTACCGACATCGCCCACTTTTGTTACAGTTCACCACTTTTGTTACACAATCACCCACTTTTGTTACAAAAACAGCTCACGACTTTTGCTACAAATATCAATAAAATCGCACAAGTAACAAAAGTCGGTGCTACTTGTTGTACAGACTTTTGTTATTTTACCCATGTTTGTTACAGATCACAACTTTTGTTACCAAAATCACAAACTTCTGTTCCACTTTTCTGTCAGAAAACGTCAGCTTTTGTTACAAAAGACAATTTACGTTAAGTAAGTTGAATAATTAATAAAAGTATTCGTAGTATACCAAGAATAAATGGAATCGTTTCTACGTTCCATCGCATATTTCACGTTTCTGGGGTGATTATACATTGGAAATCATATCATATGTTGGCCTGTCCAAGCAAGAAAACAAGCAGACTGTCATCTGCAAGATGAGGCCTCCAGAGGGTCAATTTAGTGATGCTACCCTGCACAGCAGGGTAGCATCACTAAATTTACCCTCTGTGAACCTCAATCTGAATCAGGGTCTCAAAACTAAACAGAAAGAGGTACCCAAAGGATAAATTGGCCCACTGTATGGGATAGCATCACCACATTCACCCTCTGAGGACCTCATTCTGCAAATGTCAGACGGCTTATTTTCAGGCCTGGGCCTGTCGTAATGGCGTGCTTTTTATTGGATTTTGTGAGTAAAACTTACGCATTAACAATACAAAACCACCATTGTTTCGTGTTTGTTTTTCTCCGGGTACTTCGGATTCCTCCATACGCCCGTGGCGGTATAGCCACTCCCACACCCGAGAGAGTATCCCCGGAGAGTACCCACCTAGATAATTCTCCATATATTACTCCCACACTGCGGAAAAAATCCCAACTGAGTGCCCTTCATGTGAACTACCCCTGGATAGTTCCCCCGTACAGTTATGCCCATATAGCTCTCCACTTCCGTTGAGTTCCCCGGAAACTTACCAACGACATTTCCCACCCGGATTTTTTCCCTAGTAAAAGAGTAATATTAAAGTAATATTAATAAAATAAACAAATAATAGCGAGCTGATATATTGACATATATGTGAAATAGGCAAAAATTCGGGTATTGAACCCAGGATTGCGGTGCTATCTTACTTTCCTGGACGGGGAGACTACTCGTGTTGGTACAATACCCATCCACCCCATAGGGTGAGACCACCCACTGAGGCCCTTACATTTATCTTCGGCCATTCTGGACTGGTTTCGTTCCACTTGTCGGCTCCATTCCGGTATTTCTAAGGGTAAAACACAGTGGAAAGGTGGGCCGAGTTCGGACAGGGTCGAGAAATACCCTAGTCTAATATCCTGGGGTCCCTATGGCATTATGCCCGAGATGGCGGCCCCATGGGGCTTTAGAAGAGGAACCTCACGAAATTTCTTAATCAAATAAAGGGAATTCCGGAAAATAGGCGCCTATAGGCGCATGACACTCTACACATGCGCACGAGACCACACGTAATCACCAGGCTGGGTTTACCGGGATACCCAACATGCACCGGAGGTATTACGTCACTTCCGGACATGCGCCGTGTGGGTGACATCCAACCATGACATAAATCTAATATTGCTCATTTGGGCCCTCCCCTAATCCTCGTGGGGAGATGTCATCTTATTTTAATGTAATTTCCCTCCATCCTGGAAAGATTGCCAACTGTGGACAGTCCCCTGGGGAAATGTCCTCTGGGGAAATGTCCTTCTAGGGAATTGTCCACTGGGGAAATATCCGACAGTCTCATACCACACAGTGATGTGGTGAACGAGACATCAACTGTTCAAGTTAGATATTACCTGTCAACGGGGCTGTAAAAGTCGCCCCGGCAGTGGATGGCTTTGTAATGTTAATGGTTCAACTATAATAGCTGAATCGTGTTCATTTTTAATTTGCTGAACCTGAAAGGTGGGGGGGGGGGGTGCTTTTGGATTGAATTATGACAGCTCTTCTTCGCTGATTTAATAATTTTACTGCGAGAAAAAATTCGTGTTTTAAATTGAAACAACACCTTGATCCTCACCACGAGTTAACAACCATCGGTGATGCCCCATGTCGTGACGAGTGGTGGAATCCGGAACGGAACATCCGGAGAGAAACACCAAGGAACGGCGAGTACCTGTCATACTCTCCGTCTGACAAATCTCGCAGTAGAAGGCTCATCATTACATGAAGACGTTTCTGGCATAAGCATGTGACATGACTTGCTACAAGTTGTCACCGTGCGCGCTAGTATGTGATGGAGATGAAGTTTCTTATTCAAAGACACCAGTCGCATAACCTGCACCAGGGTTGAAGCCACAAAATGCTACAACGAGTTTAATGCGCTAACAAAATCAATGTAACAAAAGTGCTGATCAAGTTACTAAGCCTACTTTTATTACAGCTCGCCATATTTATTTCCCAAATTGACTTTTGTGACAAAACTTGATGTCTTCTGACAAAAATGTAGTGAGCTGAAACAAAATTGGGCAATTTTGGTAACAAAAGTCGTTACATGTAACAAGAGTGGATAGAGTAACAAAAGTCGGTGCATAAGTAGTGATTTTATTTATTTTTGTAACAAAAGTCGTGAGCTGTTTTTGTAACAAAAGTGGGCGATTTTGTAACAAAAAAGCGACCTGTAACAAAATTGGGCGATTTCGGTAACAAAGTGACCTGTAACAAAAGTGGTTAGAGTAACAAAAGTCGGTGCCACAAGTGTGACCTATTTTACCAATAAAATAGAACCTATTTATTACAGAAAAACACACTGCTCTACTTCCAAGGATTCTTACGGGGATGATTTCCACATCTATAAAAAATAGCATTAAATTGTTATCAAACTTTAGTATATAGCGAAGAATATAAAAAACATCAAATCGTTATCAAACTTTGGTATATAACGAACTTGACTTCATTACATACTGTAACTGTTTTGTTACAAATATGCTGAAAAATAGCTTCAGCTTCTGGAGACACGATCTTTCATTACCAGGGGTGTCGCGAAGATGACTAATTTGGAGGAGGAAGGTGTAAACCTGAGTTATCGCGACTGTGATGGCTCAAGTCTCGACTGATAAAGTATTCCACTCTTATTTATGCCTTGTTCATAAGCTGGACGATTAAACACCGGGTTTTGATAGACAGGCATTCAGATCTGGACGTTTGACACCTGGTGTCCAAAGGTACTCACACACCCGTCTACGGTCAAGTGGCGGTGAATAATAAAACAAAAATATCATAAAAGTTCGGCGAATAAAAGTTTTTTTTGGGCCGGCGAAAATTTTAGGTGGAAAAATCAAGATTGGACATTTCATGAAAAAGCATATTCATCTCTCACATCATATCAAAGAGGCATGCCGTGTGTCTGTAATGTTACGATACGACTTGGTACATTAACCCTTTACCTAACTAATCTCTCGCATCCGCCCGCGTAATATGCAAATTCAGCAGTTGGAAAAATATTATTTTTCAAAAAATTTCAACCAAACCATATCATGTGACCCGTCGTGGGAACGAGCTCGTTCCAACGAGGGGTCACATGATACACATTAGTTGAAAATTATTGAAAAATTTAAAAAAATGATATTTAAAATAATAATTTTTGATATCGTCTGCGTTGGGTAAAGGGTTAATTATTAATCAGTCGAAACTTATTTGTGTTGAGGTAGAATTTGTGGATGGCGGGCAGACAGTATTTTCACCTGTCCCATGTGCCGCGAACCCTTTTCATACAATTATCGAAGCCTGAGAAAATGGAATGCTTTTGAAACATTTAAAACACCAACAATTTGATAGACAAACGCACATCCCATTAATATTTCTAGCAGTTTGACCTTTGTTTCATCAGGAAAGCCAAATAAAATTGAGTCGTCGTTCTTGTATGTCTGAAGACCAACCCTTATACAACATATATTACCCTCATAAGAATACTTCTAAGTAGACAACCATTGCTTTGTCACAGACAATAAGCTTGTCGCATACAGTTACCTATCTCCGTTACAACTCTTAATACAATACAATCATGTTATTCCAACAAGAATACTTCAAAGTAGACAACCATTGCTTTGTCACAGACAATAAGCTTGTCACATACTATTAGTTACACAGTTTGTTGGTGGCCTAATATGGTATATATGGTGTCAGTTGATTTCATATTCAACTGACACCATATATACCATATTAGGCCACCAACAAACTGTGTAACGAATATATCTTACCGACTGCTGAATCGATGCACAGAACTAATAACAACTGCGATCAAATTAAATGAGAGAATTCTCACAATGTGTCACGTGTCTTTGCCTTGTTACAAGGCAAATTCATACATACCAAACAGTTTCATTTCGAAGGTAACATGACACACATCCACAGAATATGAAGCCTTTTAAGATGCCTAACATGCACTTCAGACCAAATATGGGCTTCCAACACTCAATCTTTCAACTTGAAGCGTTTATCGGCTGCCGCCATTTTGAATAATCAATGAACAAAGGGGAGATTACCCATAGCTGTCAGCGTATATTGATGTTGACAGGCAGTATATGGTTTTATATGCAGTCTGCATGTGACGTCTTTGAACCAATGAAATTCCCAGATACTTGTTGGAGGTAAGATATAGTTATGTATCTCCGTTACAACCCTAATACAATAAAATCATGTTATCCAACAAGAATACTTCAAAATAGACGGGTATTGCCACATACATTAAGCTTGTCTCATACAGTCAGCAGCTATCTTCGTTATACAAAACCGTTCAACTCCATATTGCCAAACAGTCCCCAATATGTGATAAACCTATGTAATACCTCATTACTCAATTTTGTAATGCATTATTAAAATCAGACGTTACATAGCTCAAACTCTCGATGCAAAATCAACTCGTCAGACTTATTAAGTATTGCTATCGTAAAGTACGAGCAGAGAGTACGCCAGAAGATCTTGCTTCAGGGCTTTAGATTGATGTCTAATTTGGGGACACCGGATTAAAATAAAAAATGTCCCCAAAATATGAGAAACTTCATGGTTAGTAAATTAACGTACAAATAAAATATAATACATGTCTTTCTAAGACCTATTTTGCATGGCGCAAACATATTTCTAAACAAATATCTTCATTTTAGAATGTTACAACAAGCTGTTGGTAGCCATCTTCTAATTTGGGGACATACCGGCTTGAATTTGGGGTAATATGAAGGCCTGTTTGATTCGAGACCCACTCCCACCACCACCCCCCTCTGGCAGCTGTAACAAGGAATGAGAGGATATAAGTCACTGAGGGATTCCCCATGACCCCCATGGCCCTCATACGATAATTGTGAAGACATGACCCAACACTAGTAGGCTACACTAGTACGTCCAATAAACTCTTGCAACATCTGGATGATGATATGAGGGCTTTGAGGTTATCGAGATAAAACCAGAGAGAGGTATCACTCTAAAACCAGTTGGGTTTAAAATTAACCCAAATCAACTGGGTTGAGTGAATATGTACCCAATTAGGTTCATATTCACTCAACCTAGTTGGTTTGGGTTGATTTTCAACCCAACCGATTTTAAAGTGACAGCAAACTTGTCGCTGTGCTTCAATTTAACGGTGATGGTTCAAGGATGTAAATTTGGTAAGTTTTTTTTGTTTTTTTATATTAGGGTTTAACGACACGTTAACAGCCAGGGTCATATCATGTCAGTGACAGTTTTACGGGTGGGGGAAGCCAGAGTACCCAGAGAGATTCACCGAGCAATGACGAACATCTCTCAGCTCTCCAACAGCGTAACTCTGAACTCTGCGCCGCAGCACAGGCTGGATTAGATTGGTTGAAGACATGCTCACCTTCGACGTGCAGTACGCCGTAGTACACAGCGTGGGAGCGCGAATCAGTCGCTGAAATGGTCGCCCAACCAATTACAAACCGCGCTCGACGTTGCTTAACTTCGGTGATCTGACGAGAACCGGTCACCGCGACGCCACCGCGCCCCCAAATTTGGTAATACGCTGTAGAAATGGTGAATATAATAGAAGCTGGCCATGAGACATATAGTTAAAGTAGTGGTAGAAGCCAGGACCACTAGGAACTGCATAAGAACTATATAGGAGAGAGGAGCTTATAGCAGCCACGTCATAGGTATCTTCAAATACCCAGGTGATGATACGAAGGATGTTAGATTATACCTCATTTCCTCATTGAAGGATTTCCTCATGACCACATATTCTTAAGTGCCTGGATGAGGGTATGAGGGATTTGACGGTCGACCTCATTGAGGGATTCATCAGAGCCTCATGTAAAAACAGATGAACTGTCACGCCTAGCCCTACGAAAAATATGTAGGGATTGTGGGTTTAGATGGATGAAGTGATCTGATTGGTCGAGGTTGGAGGTCAAGACCAGATACAGCAAGCAGTTATTAGGACTATATCAAACGCTAGGATGCGAGTAGCGAGAATGGAGACTCGGATACGTAGAAACCGAGGGATCTGAACGAATCTGATCCAGCAAAGATACTCTAGCCCGCCTGAACATACTATCCTCGTCCTCGTCCTATTGGAGACCTTTCATGCGCGTTTCAACCACATTTCATCAAATATGGCGTCTGGATAGGCAAAAACCGAAAAATTCGGACGTTGTCGGTAGTATGCGGGTCCATGTCGGTAATTAAGTATACTCCGAAACAGTCAAACATGCTCTTCGAACACACCCTTTCATATTAGAAGCCTTCCAGTGTCACGCGCCACCACAGAATCCAAGACGGGGGGCCTTCAGTGAAGAAAAAGGACGATGGACAAACGTGTCAGCTTAAGACCACGTGCTGCGCATGCGCACTGACACTACGTATAATTATGGTAATGACGTACAAATATGGCTGCTCACGCAGGCTACCATAAAAATCCCGTATGATGTAACTGGTCGGGTGACTATGACGTCACTGATATAGTCTCCTCTAAAAGAGCCAGATCTTAAACTATACTACTCAAGTTGCTGATGAAATTTAGATATCATAGTGCCAGGTTTTTAATTAAAAAATTTTAACGTTGCTTGGGGAAAGTTGAGATTTGTTTGGCAGCGTAAGGTGGGCTGAGATTGGCGTGAGTCAGGACCACCTTCTGAGGGGAAACGTAGTACAGATCTGTCCCATAGCATCATTATGACACAGTAGCTTTATTATAGTACTAATGTCAATATCCGCTTCAAAAACCGAATGCAGCAAATTGATGCGGATATTTTCGAAATCGCCCCCGCCCCACCAAGGGACCCCTGCCCTCTATTAAAAATCTGCTTCGTGACACCTGCCCCTTCACGATATTTTTTTGGTATAACAACAGCCCCGCCCTTTTTTGTTTTTTTGTTTTTTTTTTTCTATACTTTGACATTTATACCACCTGCTAATTTCTGCATGAAGGATATCTGCCAAAACACTCGTGGCTAGAGGTTTCCGACTGGGGGGGAGTAGTGAATTCCAACTAGGGTGAGTGACCGGGAGGGGTTACCCCTCCCGGTCCCTCCCCCTAGTTGGAAATTTACTACCTAGAAAGATTTTGAAAATGAAGCCATGAAAGGGGGCATAAAATTTATTCTAGTAACTGAAATGCTAATACATTTATAATAGAATTATCAGGTTATAATTATTTGGTATTCTTCTGGGAAATTTATATGTGCTAAACAAATGCTCAAGCTTAGAACTCTGAGCAATTCACGCTGTCCTGACATTAAATCGGATCTTATGCAGGAATGATCAATTTTCGAAGTTTCGAACTGTGAATGATTGAATTAACTCAGGATAACGATTTTACATGGTGTGATTTTCTTGAAGTGCATTCCGAGAATTTTGTTTATCGTACCGATTGACATCATGCATACTAATGAAGCGCGATATTGCGTACACTGCAGTTTTAAATAGTAACAGTTACATGTAGAATTTTTGCCGATTTGAAATCGAGTTGAAATTTTGGGAAGTAAAGGAGACATCAGCATCACCAAAGACGATCTAAAATCCAGAAAGATGAAATTTCTAACTACTCATGACTTGCCCTCTGAATTTCCAACTACTGGAAATTTTGGCCGGGATTGGGGGTGACACACCCTCACCCTCACCCACCCCCCTGTCGCCACGTCCCTGCTTCAGCCTCCCACTATATCATCAAAGAAAAGAAACTGAAGACTTCTTGGACGTTTATCTGTGGATAAATAAAATCTACACGTTGTAGTTATGACGCTGCCGCTTATTTAATTAACACGTATCGTAGTCCAAACTGATCATGTTGTGTCCTGACTGCCCGAATCAGGTTTTTTCGTCGTCTATTTGCATGTTCGACCCATGCAGTCTCCAGACGGTAATGCCAGTTCTCTAAGAATGTCCTGGAAACTAAAGAACTTCAGTGTCACATGGGAAATTGAGATCACCTAATCACACAAGTGGATTTCTCATCATCGGGTAACTGAATCTGTGCTGTTGGCAGATATACAAGAACATTCGGCCTCGAGAACGTTTGGCTTCTACAGTTAAAACAAACTAGAAGTCCTGTCAAAATTAGCGCAGAAAATTCACGTTAGTTAACGCGCTCTTTAACGCAGAAGATTGAAGTAGTCTGAAATACACAAGAGCGTTTGCATTGCAAAATGTAATGCATTATTAGCGATGTCGGTGGTGGAATCACGAACTGAACCAATTAAACAGAAAGAAAACATTGAGACTACAATATGTGGAGGGTGGATTACTACTAAATCGCTGAGGAATAGATTTTTCACTTGGTAATCATGTATAATTTATGAGGACAAAACACAAGAATCACTTTGTAAATTTCCATCACATGGACCACCGGGTTGCACCCGCTGGTCTATGTGATGAAAGTTTGCAAGTGTTTCTTATGCTGTTATGAACAAGTATAAATACTTTTCGAGTGGCGAATATATGGCGCTGCAATTAAGCAGTAATCTACTCTCTTCAAGTACAATTTATGAGGACAAAACACAAGAAGCACTTTGTAAGCCCGGTGGTCCATGTGGTGAAAGTTTACAAGTATTTCTTATCCTGTTATGAACAAGTATAAATACTTTATGAGTGGGGAATATATGACGACGAAGGCATGCGTTTTTGAGTGGAGAATATATGACGACGAAGGCATGCGTTGATGCGTAATACAGTTGATATATTTTATCGGAACTTGTACAGTCACAATGCGTACAAATCGGGTTTGTGCCAGCCCAGCAATTGATCGTCTTCGTTACGCCTATATTCACGCTGGTCATCCTATAATACCCACGCGGGCAGTAAAACTCCGCTGTGGGCGTCAGTGACGCCCGCGTCGGGTTTTGCTTTTCTGGTTTAATCGGTTATAAATTGGCAATGATGGACCAATATGTCTTTGATAATAATCTATATGCGAGTTTCTAAAGGAAGCAACCAGAATCCCAAACTAGTTACCCGAAAACACATCTTTCTTACCATATATTGTGCAGAAAATTATAAAGTAATCCCCGAAGCGGGTATGCAGTAAACCACGCACCGCGCTGCGTCGTGTCCGTCGCGAGTTTTACAAAAACAGTGGGGAGTGTCACAATCAATTGAAGGTATGTTCTACTTAAATGCGGCACATTTTGTTATGAAGTAAGATTTGGTTTCCAAAAAAGTCTTTATCAATGGAGTGCTGTCCAATTGTCAAAATCTATGGCACACTGTTCTATTTTGTAACGAAAACACACACAACATTGAGATACAGAATACTTATTATCACCATAAATTTAGTTCTGTAACGAAAATGAAATCTTCTTCAACAAACTATTGAAATGCTGTAGATGCCGAATTCATCAGTCACTAGTGTTAACTCGGATTTTTTTCAGAGAAAAGCGTATTAATCACAAAATTTCACGTACAACAGATTTGCCTATCGTCAAAAGGTTGCCCTAAGTTTCACATAGTATTTGTCCGATACAGGTTTTAGAGGATGACCAGCGTGCTATTGGGGTGGACAGATTTGGGGGGTGGAGGGTGCGAAAGATTATTTCAATCACGTTCAAATGTTGGATGAGACTATGAAAAGATAATCCATCTTTTCCCTGAAATTTCAACTCGTTCCGCATATTATAAAAAGCTGTCTCCGCCACAGAGGGTTACATAATGAAGACGTGTTGACTTTGAATAATAAAACACGCCCATCGAGATACTTTAAGAGCAGATAATATGCATCGTGACAAAAGGTAAGTTGTAAAACTATAAAAATTATTTCGAATTATCAGCCGGGTTTAAATTTAAACTCAATGGACCATGAAGTGAACACAATGATGTATAGATTACGGGGGTGTGCTGCGCGTATTTTCGCGCGATAAGCAATGCGAAGACTCCGAGCAGGACATGCATTTTATAAATGCCTCTATTCGTTGTTACGCAAAATCTTTCTAATTGTGTCTGGTTTTATGGATTCCTGCTTCCACTCATACACAAGTTGAGAGTTTTCAGCAGAGGTTTGAATGATGGGTGGAGTGTCTTTTTCGCACTGATTTTGTAACAGAGTCAATGGTACAAAGACGACGCTGTTTGGCATGCACCGCCCGTGCAGATTTACTCTTTTATTGCCACGTCTACTTTGGCCATACGTGGAGGACCTCTATGTACGCTTGTATGCGAGCAAGTTTAATCAAATATATGACATTCTTGAAACTCTATCATCTGATTAATTGTTGGAAAGGGCTCGCTGAGCCCTTTCCAACAATTAATCAGATGGTAGGTTTGATTTGTGCATACCAGAACGTACAGATTATCATTTATTATTATAGGTGACAACAGTCGCTTTCGGCAGCTTAAGTGTTAAAGACGAAATAAGTGTTCCTTCCGAGATGGTTTTTTTTTCTCCTAATTTTGTGTTACAAAACATCATTAAGTGGAGAGATAATTACATTTTCTGAAAAATGCACAAAAGTGATGCTAAACATTCTGCCGATAGACACCTGGACATTAGCGGGCTTATGACGGGCAGATCGATTCGTCGATGGGTCTGGAAATTTCCAATTAGACTTGTCGGCTTGTGCGCAGGTTGATTATCAGCGAACAGCTATCCCTTTTCCTACAGAATCAATCGCATATGCCCGCGAAACTTGCAAACTGAACGATCTGTAAATTACATGACCCCCATCGAGATAGTTTAAACAGGCAATCAGCATGATAAAGTCAGAAGAGTGAATATATATATATATTTTATTTTTGATTACGTGATATTATTTTGTTAAAATTTTGCGACAAGATTGAAAATAATAATTAGAATAATAAATGGTCGTGTGTGGGGCAGCGTATTTCGTTTTTTTGCGTAACTTATGTTAAATTGTAATTACAATTTAGCTAAATTGTAATTACAACTTAATAAATTGTAATTACAACTTAATGAATTGTAATTACAACTTAATAAATTGTAATTACAACTTAGCTTAAATTGTAATTACAATATAGCTTAAATTGTAATTGCAATATAGCTTAAATTGTAATTACAACTTATTTATATTGTAATTGCAACTTAGCTAAATTGTAATTACAACTTAATAAATTGTAATTACAACTTAGCTTAAACTGCAATTACAATATAGCTTAAATTGAAATTACAATATAGCTTAAATTGTAATTACAACATATTTAAATTGTAATTACGACTTAGCTAAATTGTAATTACAACTTAATAAATTGTAATTACAACTTAATAAATTGTAATTACAACTTAGCTTAAATTGTAATTACAATATAGCTTAAGTTGTAATTACAATATAGCTTAAATTGTAATTACAACTTATTTAAATTGTAATTACGACTTAGCTAAATTGTAATTACAACTTTAAAAATTGTAATTACAATATAGCTTAAATTGTAATTACAACTTAGCTTAAATTTTAATTACAATATAGCTTAAATTGTAATTACAACTGAGTAAAAAAGAATAGCTTTTTATGCCCCCGAGAGATTCTCTCGGGAGCATTATGTTTTCACAATGTCGTCCGGCGTCCGTCCTTTAACTTTTGGTTTCCATCAAATAACCAAAGAACCGCTTATTTGATCAAATCATAATTTTAAGGGTAACTTGTATATGACTAGACAATGCTCCCTTTCGATTTTGGTCCAGCTAGCAAATCCAATATGGCCGTCATGGCAGCCATAATGAATTTGGTTTGCGTCCAATAACTAGTGAATGCTGACTCGAATAATTTTTATTTTTTAATTATGCATTGTTGATGTCTAGTGGAAGCTTCCTGCCGATTTTGGACCAGTCAGCTGATCCAAGATGGCCGCCAGTGGCCAATTCATCATGGCTGCCATGGTGGCCATCTTGAATTGGTTTCCGTCCAATAACTAATGAATACTAACTCAAATCAATTTCAGTCTTTGGTTATGCATTATTGCTGTCTAGAGGAAGCTTCCTTTCGATTACGGTCCAGCTAGCCAATACAATATGGCTTCCATGGTGGCCCTATTGAATTTGGTTTCCGTCCAATTACTAATGAATGCTGACTCCAATCATTTTTATTTTTTAATTATGCATTGTTGGTGTCTATAGGAAGCTTCCTTTCGATTTTGGATTTTGGACCTGTCAGCTGAAAAATCTGGCCACCAGTGGCCAATTCATAATGACTTCCATAGCGGCCATCTTGAATTTGGTTTCCGTCCAATAACTAATGAAAACTGACTCAAATTAATTTCAATTTTTCGTTAGGCATTACTGGTATCTTGAGGAAGCTTCCTTTTGATTTTGAATCAGCTAGCCAATTCAATATGGCCGCCATGGCCGCCATATTGAATTTGGTTTCCGTCCAATAACTAATGAATGCTGACCCCAATCAATTTTTGGATGCATTATTGGTGTCTTGAAGAAGCTTTCTTTTGATTTAGTTATGCCCTCGGGAGACTTACCTTCCCTTTTCTGACACCATCGGAGGCAAATACCACGCTTTGCGCGGCTCTTGTTATTATATTCCAGCCTGTGAATTATCGCAAATTATCTGAAAGATATTTCTCGATATCCATTGACTTGATGGATAAGAAGAAATATCCCTCAGTAGCTTCCTAAATGAAGTCACGCTTCGGCGCATCACTTCGTCTTCGATACTGTTACACCGGATTTACCAACAGTACCAGATGTTCATGATACTCAATAGTGCTCAAACGACTAGTGAATTCCAAAGTCAACTAGTCAATACCCAAAAGTCAAGTCGACTTCGACTAGTCATTGGTGATAACCTGTCTCCTTATAACAGTGTTGGTGTTCCGGTAGAGTGCTGAAGGTCCAAATTTGGCTTCACTTGGGCATTCATATACAGCAACTTACTGGAACATTATTCTGCTAATGTGCTTCTAATTATGCTAAGAGCGAAATTATATAGTCTTATTTAATTTACCTATAGGCACTCTCCCATAAATTGCAACAATGCAAATTAATAACATATCCTGATAGCCCAAAATAATTCAGCACTCTACTAGTACCAGTTAAAACAAACAACTGTCACTAGTAGCTGCCAGCTCCCCAACAACGTAACTCCGCACTGCAGCACAGGCAGGGTTAGATTGGTTGAAGAAATGCGCACCATCGACGTGCAGTACGCCTTAGTACACGGCGTCATCGTGCCCCCATGTGGACAATCGGGGTTAAGTGCCTTGCCTAAGGATACAACGCGGGAGTCCGAATCGATCACTCAGACGGTCACCCATCCAACGGCTAACCGGGCTCGACGTTGCATAACTTCGGCGATCTGACGGTAACCGGTTACCGCAACGCCACCGCGCCCCCTCAAAGTTGATTCAAACTCTATTCCTTGCGAGAATCAATTTTGACTCTCGCATGAATTTTAGATCATGATAAGGGGGTTCAGCACCCACCCACCGCAGCACCAAATAATTTACCCAGTTGGGACATTTTCGCCCGCTTTAGAGTCCTCTTTTCTCTTGCAAATGGTCATGTACTTTCTTACAAAGAAGCTATATTTGATATTTGAACACGTTTTATACAAACGGTCGGCAGTAAAATGGAGGCGAGTGGTACCCGATTGAATCTGTTATTGGGCCAAGCAAGATGATTTGGAGTACGATACGTATCAGTAAATTTAGGATATAAATTTCCAAGGAACCTGAGGTTTCAATTTCTATCCCGACGGTTCGATATTCCATCAGTATTATCAAGGCATAATGAACTGTGATAACTCAAGTCCCACTAGATAAATATTCCTTCTACAACATTAACCCCCCCCCCCCCTCCCCTCCACCCCAGTCGGTTATTTTTGCGACACCCCGGCTGACCCGATGAGTTTATTTCATTAATAGTATGTAAACATTTGAATCGAAATAAAAATAAAACAAAAATGAAAACAATGTTTTCCTTTTTTTATTGTATTGTTAGCAGTGGCGTAGCGGAAAATCTTGTAGCCCTCCCCCCCCCCCACCCCTTCCGCGAGAAAGAGACGGGGGCCCTCTCATAATGGTGGTTGCCTTTAAAACGGGAGCAAATTTAATGTTGTTACCGTGCACAGCATACAGGATTTCACGTAGAACATACGTCATAAATTAATGAATGTATAGCATATAGGATCGATTCTAAAAGTACGACTCGGTAGATTTTTTCATTATGTTTTAAGTTTCACCCCACCATCCAACGATACACACACGCACGCCCAACATGTGTGACTTGAGAGGCACCATGTATGTATATTGTTCATTTCTCACCCCTATCAGTTACAAGGATGTAGCGTTCACTTAACCCTTTACCTAACCTGAAAAGCAGACGACACTTGCAAACTAATTTTTTTATTTTTTTGTCTCAAAAACATCGGTTATGACCCCTCGTTGGAACGAGCTCAACGAGCTCGTTCCAACGAGGAGTCATAACCTATGTTTTTGAGACAAAAAATGAAAAAAATAATGAAAATTAATAGGCGATTTTTGAGAACAGAGTTGGCCGGTTTTGACCGTTACGTTAGGTTAAGGGTTAAAAGAATAAATCATAGACTACAAAGAGTACGTCGTGTGGAAATGAGAGTTTGAAATTATGTGTATTTGGTATACAGTCTCACTCTCTCTCTCTCTCTCTCTTTCCCTCTTTCTTCCAGCGTTGGGACGTCCTTCAAGACGCACCCCCCGCCCCTTCTAGCCGCCCCCCCCCCCCCCCCCCCCGCAATGCGGGCCCTACGGGCCCATCCCATACGCCACTGATTGTTAGGAGTTTGCATCAAAGGGGTTAATTCTAATCAAGTGGAATCAATAGGGCAATTGTCAAGAACAAATCACAACTTTCACTAACGGAAGAATATATAATTGATCGATGAAGCGACTTACCTGTATCCATAATTTGTCACGACTACCAACTCTTCGCATTACGTAAGAAATAAATTAAGGTAAAAATCTCGCTAACAATTCATATGGAGCGATGGCATAAAACTGGATAATAATAAATTTTATGCCAGGTTTATCAGTTTCTTAACCACGGATGAACAAATCTCACAGCAAACGAAGTTCCCGTATTTATTTCTGTTTGAAGGCTTATCACCGTTCACGCATTATTTTTACAATAGAACAGATGAGAGCATTAAAATCACAAAGCGCATCTTTTGTTTGTTGGATGCCAGAGTAATTTATTAACACTAGGCACTCAATCCGACTGTCCACTTCGGGGCACGGTGGCGTTATGTACTGAGGCGTACTGCACGTCAATGGTGCTCTTGTCTTCAACCAGTACTAGCCCTGCTTGTGTGGAGTTAGTACGTTGGGGGGGGGCGCAGTGGCTCGGCTGGTAGAGGTGCAGGCTGCAAGCCGAGACGTCCTCGGTTCGAATCCCACCTGCGGCAACCGCGTTGTGTCCTTGGGTAAGACACTTCACCCCCCCCCCCCCCCCCATTGCCCACGTAGGGGCACGGTGACGTTGTGTACTAAGGCTTACTGCACGTTGACGGTGCACCTGTCTTCAACCAATGCTAACCCTGCTTGTGTGGAGTTGGTATGTTGGGGAACTGACAGTTGCTCGTCGTTGCTCGGTGGTTCTCTCCGGGTACTCCGTCTTCCTCCACCCGTAAAACTGCCACGGTCATGGTTAGCCATTGTGCAGAAATATGTGACCTTAAACACCAATAAATAAATAAAGTTAGTACATTGGGGACTCTGACAGTTGCTCTGAGTTGCTCGGTGGTTCTCTCCGGGTACTCTGGCTTTCTCCACCCGTAAAACTGTTCAACACGAGGTGACCCTGGCTGTCGAAATTGTCGTTAAACCCATATAAATAAATAAAATAAATAAATAAATATTAATGCTAATCTCGCTGAAACCAAATTATCTTATCCTTTCACCTGTTCGTTCTCTCGCTCGTCCCGCAATAAGTTGTGTTGAATTTGTACACTCTAAAATCAGTTGGGTTAAAACCCAACCCAAAACAACTAGATTGAGTGAATATGAGCCCAACTGGGTTCATATTCACTCAACCCAGTTGATGTGGGTTAATTTTAACCCTACTGATATTAGAGTGTAGTATTTATTTATTTATTTATTTATTTATTTATTTATTTATTTATTTATTTATTTATTTATTTATTTATTTATTTAGTGTGTTGGGGAGGCGATATCTTTTTCTCTTCCAAGCATTTCGACAGGCATTTTGACCGCCTGTAATACAGAGCTGCTGTCGCAAAAATCGTCGCTATCGATTATATCGCGATAAACACTGTCATCTGATTCCGATATTTTAAATTATTTTCAACTGTCTTGTCCAGAATTGCAATAAAGCATTTTCACTATTTACAATAAATGAATGAATTGAAACATTAGCCTTTCAAAAGGCGTGAAAATTTAACGGTATGAAATTATTTCACCTGAGAGCACTGTTACTCATTGGTTGGAGCGTTGGACTTTAAACCGAAAGGTCGATGGTTCGACCCTGACTAGCGGTGATCCTTGTGCTAAATACATAATCCCAACTGCTCAAGTGGGGGTACGGTGACGCTCTATACTGAGGCGTACTGGCCGTCGATGGTGCACTTTCTTCTGCCGACGCTAACTCCGATTGTGCCGAGTTAGTAAGTTGGAAAGTTTGATAGTTGCTCGCTTCTGCTTGGTGGTTTTCTCAGGGTACTCCGGGGTTTCTGCATTCGTTACACGATGTGACCCTGGCTGCCGAAAGTGTCGCTAAACTCCAATAAACAAACACACATCTATCTATCTTTTATTTATTTATTTATTTATTTATTTATTTATTTATTTATTTATTTATTTATTATAAAGATAAAATTGATCGCAAAAGCTTTCTCTGTCGATTGTGTATTTATTTATATTTATTGGCGCTCAAGGTCACATATTTATGCACAATGGCTAATCGTGACCGTGACAGTTTTATGGGTGGAGGAAGCCGGAGTACCCGGAGAGAACCACCGAGCATCAAGTGTCGACTCATTTGGTGTTAGTCCCAGGTCCATTCATCATACCACGATTGAGATATGAGCGTGACCCGCTTTCAAAATTTTTGGCCACGCCACTTTTTTAACGTAAAAATGCATGTATGGACCTCAGGAATGATTTGGGGGCTAAGAAAATGTGATTTCAGCAATTATGAAAAATGCACTCAATGACCCTTAGGTAACCTCCGTGACCTTGACCCATATTTTGAGTCTTCATTGATTGTCGACTCATTTGGTGTTGGTCCCAGGTTCATACGTCATACCACGACTGAGATATGGGCGTGACCCACTTTAAAAAATTTCGCCCACGCCCACTTTTTCAACGTAAAAATGCATGTATGAACATCAGGAATGCTTTGGGGGCTCGAAAAATTATGAAAAATGCACTCAATGACCCCTAGGTGACCTCCGTGACCTTGACCCATATTTTGAATCTCCATCAAGTGTCGACTCATTTGGTGTTGGTTCCAGGTCCATTCACCATACCACGCCTTAGATATGGGCGTGACCCACTTTCAAAAAATGTTTGGCCACGCCCACTTTTTTAACGTGAAAATGCATGTGTTTTTGTCAGGAATGCTTTGTGGGTGTCAGAAAATGTGATTTCTAGCAATTATGAAAAATGCACTCAATGACCCCTAGGTTATCTCCGTGACCTTGACCCAAATTTTGAATCTCCATCAAGTGTCGACTCATTTGGTGTTGGTCCCTGGTCCAAATGTCATACCAAGCCTGAGATATAGGCGTGACCCACTTTCAAAAATGTTGGCCACACCCACTTTTTTACGTCAAAAATGCATATGCGTACGTCAGGAATACTTTAGGAGGTCAAAAAATGTGATTTCCAGCAATTATGAAAAATGCACTCAATAACCCCTAGGTGACCTCCGTGACCTTGAACCATATTTTGAATCTCCACTGAGTGTCGACTCATTTGGTGTTGATCCCAGGTTCATACGTCATACCACGCCTGAGATATGGTCTTGACCCACTTTCAAAAATTTTCGCCACGCCCACTTTTTTAATGTAAAAAATGCATGTCTGTACGTCAGGAATGCTTTAGGGGGTCAAAAAATGTGATTTCCAGCAATTATGAAAAATGCACTCAATGACCCCTATGTGACCTCCGTGACCTTGACCCATATTTTGAATCTCCGTCGACTGTCGACTCATTTAGGGTTGGTTCCAGGTCCATTCATCATACCACACTTGAGATATGAGCGTGACCCACTTTTAAAAAATTTTGGCCACGCCCACTTTTTTAATGTTAAAATGCATGCGTGTACGTCAGGAATGCTTTAGGGGGGTCAAAAAATGTGATTTCCAGCAATTATGAAAAATGCACTCAATGACCCCTAGGTGACCTCCGTGACCTTGACCCATATTTTGAATCTCCAATGAGTGTCGACTCATTTGGTGTTGATCCCAGGTTCATGAAACATACCACTCCTGAGATATGGGCGTGACCCACTTTCAAAAATTTTGGCCATGCCCACTTTTTTAATGTAAAAAATGCACGTGTATACATCAGAAATGCTTTAGGGGGACAAAAAATGTGATTTCCAGCAATTATGAAAAATGCACTCAATGACCCCTAAGTGACTTCCATGACCTTGACCCATATTTTGAATCTCCATCGAGTGACGACTCATTTGGAGTTGGTCCCAGATCCATACGTCATACCACACATGAGATATGGGCGTGACCTAGTATCAAAAATTTTGGCCACGCCCACTTTTTTAATGTAAAATTGCATGTGTGTACGTCAGGAATGCTTTAGGGGGTAAAAAAATGTGCTTTCCTGCAATTATGAAAAATGCACTCAATGACCCCAAGGTGACCCCCGTGACCTTGACTCATATTTTGAATCTCCATCGAGTGTCGACTCATTTAGTGTTAGCCCCAGGTCCATATGTCATACCACTCCTGAGATATGGGCGTGACCCACTTTCAAAACACCCCTACAGACACCCCTGATATCCCAGCAATCTGAAAAACATAGGTGGCCGAGAACTTGTGGCTGTCCATCAGAGTGCCAAAAATCAACGAGATAGGGCAATTCGTTTTCGAGTTATCTTGCGGACAAAAAAGTGATGAGAAGACAGAAGATAGAAGAAGAAGAAGAAGAAGAAGAAGAAAGAAAAAAAATAAAGAAAAAAAATAAAGAAAAAGAAACCGTGCAAAAACAATAGTCTGTGTGTTTCACACAGACTAAATATCAGTGGTTTATATTCACATCTGGAAAATACAAAACAATTCCTGGAAATACGTATGCAAAACTTCTATAGTAATAGCCCATGACCGTGATATATTTACTCCGCCCAATCGAGGTTTCATAAATTAAATTTGACTGAATCAATAAAAACGAATGAACGTGCAGCATCTGAGATACACTGTTTTCTCGTTTTGTCTTTTTTGATGATTTTTTTTTAAATGATTATCAACATCGTTGATGTAACGTCACTAACATTTCGAAATTTCTATATTTAAAATTCCCATGCCCTTAGTGTTAAATTTACTTACAACTTTAGAAAATTAAGGGGGGGGGGGCTAACTTTCATGTGATTCTTTTCCAATTACGAACATAATTATTGTTAGCTATGACTGTACAATCCTACCAGAGGAAAAAGATCTGCAACAACATCATAGATGCAACTTTTGTTTGCTTTCTTCGATTCTGTCTTCGCAATGTTTTATTTATGAACCTCAAACCACTGGCGCAAGTGAGTTGCGACGTGATCGTGATCCGATCGGTATACACACCACCTTTGTCACCGCAGTTCTGAACGCAGTGTTGTCAGGTCCAAGACTCACTCCAGGACTCACTCTCACCCCCGCACGAATGGGATATATACAGAACGACACGCGCGTGTGAATGGGTTAATCGATATTGCACAAGTGCCATATCGATTAACCCATTCACACGAGCGTGTCGTTCTGTGTTTATTACACGCCTTCACGTCTATAAAAATAATTATTAGAAAAAACACCCAGCAATTCATTTGACAACTATCAACAAGTTATTTCACAATCGATTTAGTTTAGGGTGATCAATCGTCTGTTAATGTTTACAAACACATGTGCGATTTTGATGAAATTCCCGTGGTCAGATTTTTTAATAGGCCAAACATGTGGTGTACGTACATGTATGTTTGTACTATCGCAGTACATGCATATTTGAGCTAATTCTATTCAATTTGTTATCATTATACAACTAAGAATGATTGGTTTGAATCCTCTCTTCTAAAATTTAGAAGTAATTCTATACTGTTTATTCAGTTTATTGTCTTTGCGATAGCTTTGCAGAACGCAATCGCTTCGTTTAAACTGCACGGCTTCCGTGATTGTAGGCCAAACAGAAATTCCAAATAGGCGGGGTTACGCTAAGTTTTGACAGATGACGTGTTTGTCCAAAAATAGTCCGTCAACGATTTCCGTTCGGCACAAGTGTGCGGAACGGATTTTCATTTTCTTCATGGTTTAGTATTGCTGTAGATGGGGATTTAATAGAACAGGCATGTAATAAAAGATAAAATAAAAAAAAAAATGTTTTTGAAATAAAAACAGGAACCATAAAGCGATAATTGTAGAACATACATGAAGGGAATGGCATCAATTAAAATTTACATCTGCTGCTCGGACAGAATAAGCCTTTTTCGAAACTGCCATCTTAAGTTTTAATCTATGCAAGGTCACACGTCGCGAGGTGTAAACATTATTTATTTATTTATTTATTTATTTATTTATTTATTGCTGTTTTAGGTCACATATTTATGCACAATGGCTAATCATGACCGTGATAGTTTTACGGGTGGAGGAAGCCGGAGTACCCGGAGAGAACCACCGAGCAACGACGAGCAGCTGCCAGCTCCCCAACATCGTAACTCCGCACTGCAGCACAGGTAGGGTTAGATTGGTTGCAGACATGCGTGTCATCGGCGTGCAGTACGCCTTAGTACACGGCGTCATCGTGCTCCCATGTGGACAATCGGGGTTAAGTGCCTTGCCCAAGGACACAACGCGGTTGCAGCAGGTGGGATTCGAACCGAGGACCTCTCGGCTTGCAGCCTGCACCTCTACCTACTGAGTCACCGCGCCCCAGGTGTAAACATTTCAAGAAAACACGTTGTTAGCAATGGGAGAAGAGTGCTGGTGAAGTGCTTTGGACCCCATTACGTTTATTAGTGCGAATTTAAAAAAAACATTTAGCCAAGGTTACCATTTGTTTAAAGCAATAGCAATATTATATGAGAACTTTCATTATTTTGAATTGAGCTCCAACAGACTTAATTGGTGTTTGAATGCACGCTGTGTCGTGACTTGTGGCCGTGGGCACGGTTTCGACAACTTTCGGGGATTCACCAAGCCGTAAAAACGCCGTGCAACGAGTGTTTCCTTGTTGCCAGTCAAAACAAGTCTTCGCCTCCGTACAAAAAAATATCTTTGAACCTGCGGTATTCCATCGTTTGAAGTCGTCTATGGTTGCCCCTTCAGTTAATTCGAATGATGACATCGGTTCTACGAATTTAAATTTGATATTTCAAAAAACAAGTTGTCTTGGCTGACACAGAACTCAACGCGACGAACATGGAAATACCCTTTGTTTGCACCTCGCGACCTTTAACCTTGCATCGATTAAAAGCCAAGATGGCAGTTTACGAAAAGGCTTATTGTAAGGGGTCGTCTGCGCACTGAAAGTTTATGTCTACAAGGTCTGGCAAGGCAGGTTCATGGCTGACAATTTTCGTCCTTGGAAGAGATTTACAGGAAAGTTAGTCCCACTTAATTTTTTAAAGTTGTCAGTAAATTTAACACTTAGAGAATGGACATTTTATATAAAAGATGAAATTTCAAAACGATAGCGAAATATTTCACAAACTACAGGCATTTCCCTGTAGAGGCGAAAAAATACAGAAGCTGTTTTTTTTATAATATTGTTTCAATCAGTTTGAACGTTTCACTATTATTCTCTGTGGGGGGGGGGGGGGGTGGGGCGGTGGCGACGCGATGGCGTTGCGGTAACCGGTTCTCGTCAGATCACCGAAGTTAAGCAACGTCGGTTAGTCCTCGGATGGGTGACCATCTGAGCGATCGATTCGGACTCCCGCGTTGTGTCCTTGGGCAAGGCACTTAACCCCGATTGTCCATATGGGGGGCACGATGACGCCGTGTACTAAGGCATTCTGCACGTCGATGGTGCGCATGTCTTCAACCAATCTAACCCTGCCTGTGCTGCAGTGCGGAGTTAACGATGTTGGGGAGCTGGCAGCTGCTCGTCGTTGCTCGGTGGTTCTCTCCGGGTTCTCCGGCTTCCTCCGCCCGTAAAACTGCCACGGTCATGATTAGCCATTGTGCATAAGTATGTGACCTTAAACACCAATAAATAAATCAATAAATATTATTCTCTGTTTAAAACCATTTGAAATGACAAAAACGATGCTTTCACAATATAGTGATGTTCTGTAACATTTTTGTTTTCTGTTCATTATGTCAACAGTGTGCGCATCGTGACATATAATACAGACACAATCCTTTAATATAAAATCCTAGGAGGTAAGATTTGCTCATTTATTTTCCTGGGAAGAATAAAAACTTGTAAATTACTGTAAAAACACACCAACTAAACAAACATTCAAAGTGCAGTTATTTAGTTGCTTCTAATTAGCTTTTCGTAAAAAATCAAGTTTCCATTAGCAACTTTTAATAAACGGAAACAACAGACAGCTCAGAGAGCCGTCTGTTGTTTTCGTTTATTAAAGGTAACACAGAAGGAAAGTTCGCTTTATTTTCTGTTGAAGTCACGAACGTATTCTGAACAATTACTTGCTTCTTAATTGGACCTTCCTCGCGTGTCTCATAATTGCAGGAGAGATAACTTTATCGAAAGTCGATTTTAAGACGAGATACGCCAGGGATGATGGTGTCACCGCGCGTGTCCTTATGAGTTAATAATAATAATACTTTTAAAGCCTAGAATCCACACACGGTGCTCAATGGCTGTACAATAATTGCATACAGATATATATACACATACACGTACATTCTCTCACAGATACATTGATACATGGATCGCTATTCTCATTTATTGGTGCCCAACGCCACATCAGCAACCAAGGCTATATCGTGGCGATAAGCGACAGAACCGAAAAGAAAAAAGGTATTGAATTAAATCAAAATAAAAACAAACTACAACTTTACCAAAAACAAGTATGTGAGTGTAACTTGACGAGTAACGAGACAATCCTCACTGACTCAGTCACATCCACGCACCAAGTAATGTCAGTTTATGACCAAAATTAAAAGACCACTGAAGGAAATGCCTTACGAAAAGGTAGGTTTTAGTACCAGACTTGAATGATTCAAGTGATTTGCTATTTTTTATGTAGATTGGAAGAGAATTCTAAAGCCTTGGGCCAGCAACCGCAAAGGCCCTATCACCAGCACTGGTAAATTTAGATGTGGGCTGAACCCGATTGAGTTGACCTGATGACCTAAGAGACATTGGTGGTTTGTGGATGGTAAGCAGATCGGACACGTTGGATGGTGCAGATCCCGAGATACACTTAATCACTAAAAGGACAATTTTAAAGTTCGTTGTTCTAACATTGATATAGATGGGACCTATTAAATTTCTGTGAATATTTAAAAAGGCGTGTAGTCAGATTATTGTCCCCACAATGCTTCATCCACAGGAACAAACACACAGACTTAGAGGAACGCCCTCACACATCAACACATGCACACAAAGGTGCTGAACTCTTTCTTTCCATGCGGAGTCGTTGACGGTTCGTTTTCCAGCGGGGATCGGAAACCAACATTCTAAATTCATCCACCGCATGATTCCTTTAAAATACACATATTGGCCCTTGCTGGTCTTCGTCTGCGGCCAACCACAGCAGCGTCGTAGGACTGTAGCCAGCGCGTGTCACACTTCCATGTCGCTACCGTAAGAAAAGTGGACCAAGTAATCCGGAAAACATCAGCTAAAATACTAGTCAAAGTTGGTGACGGTGTGCAATAGTCTAGTGGTTTAGAAGTTGGACGCCTGCTTGCAGGGCAAAGTTTCTGATGGGTCAACTCTCGGCGAGGTATCAGAAACCAACATTCTAATTTTCTAAATAGTAGGATTATGTCGGTTCATTCCCACTGGACCAATTCCCTGTAGACCAACTCCCACGAGGCCAATTCCCAAAAGACCAATTCCCCTTAGATGAACTGGTGTGTTCTACTTTAAAAATAATTCTATATCAATAATTTGATATATTTATAAATATTTATAAATGTATTTAATGTTATTGATATTCAAGCGTGAAAATAAGCAGTCTGTTATTTGTAGAATGAGGTCCCCGGAGGGTGAATTTGCTGATGCTATCCCATACAGTGGGCCAGTTTATCCTCTGGGTACCTCTTTCTGATTATGTTTGAGACCTTGATTCAGGATGAGGTTCACTGAGGGTAAATTGAGACCTTCATTCAGGTTGAGATTCGCAGAGGGTAAATTTAGTGATGCTACCCTGCTGTGCAGGGTAGCATCTCCAAATTCACCCTCTGGGGACCTCATTTTTCAGATGATAGTCTGCTCATTTTCTGGCTTTTATATATATTTTATAGATGTTGGGCAGATTTTTATAAATAATTGTTTTCCTAATTATCCTTAATCAACCTTTAATCAGAAACACTATGTAGTTGGTCTAAGGGGAATTGGTCTAGTGGGAAGACACCATTATGTCCTTCACAATATACACGCATTCCAAATTCGCCGAAAACATGATTGTGTCCCTTCAGTATTCACACACAGGTGGCCCGTGCCAGTCTTCGTTGGAGGCCAACCACAACACTTTCGTCATATTGTAGCCAGCGCGTTTTACACTTTCATGTAGCTGCCGGAAGGGAAGTGAACCAAGTATTCATGTCAGGTTCCGCTCCACAGTTTTCCAGGCATTTCCAAATATGACATGCCATACACTCTCTTCAAATGCAAATATTCTGTAGCTTAGTTATCTAACTCATAACATGCATTACATTTCCCAATTCCACAAAAAACATATAACACTATGTGACTAAGTAGAAATAAACAATCTGAATGTGGGTGGAATAATTTATTGTCAAAGACCAGACTTCAACCTGAAAAATTGCATGAAAAAATGCCGGAACCAGTCATTTTCAGCCACCTAGCAGCCTCAGAAGCAGAATTTTCCCAACAACCCCACCTACCCACCCCTGGAACAGAGCATCCCCTGTTTCTAAAATGAAAAAACAAATTTATATGTTTCCGTCTCATTTTTTAGTTACCTGTCTGGTAACAAACCCGTGTAAAAATTGCATTTTAAAAAATAGCCAATTTTTCGAAGCCATTGTTTCCCATAACTCATCTGGTAATTTACCCCTATGTATCAGACTCCAACTTTGGGACCAAATCTTTAAATTCTCTTGTCCAACAAAAAACCTAATGTAATCATATATCTGATACTAAAAACATATCTCTATTTTACATGGTCTTAGTTTCAACATATGCCCTGTGTTTAGAATTTCACCCCTGTGCAATAGTGCGAAACTGTAGAGCGGAACCTAAACATCATCTGAAAAGCTTGATTCCAGCCACCGTTTTGACGGTGTGCAGCGGTCCAGCAGTTCGGGTGTTGGACTCCTGAGTGCCAGGCGGAGATGCCGACGGTTCGATTCACGACCGGGGATCAGAAATCAACATTCCAAATTCTCCGAACACATGATTGTGTTTTTCAATATACACACCGCCTCTCTCTCTCTCTCTCTCTCTCTCTCTCTCTCTCTCTCTCTCTCTCTCTCTCTCTCCCCTCTCTCTCTCTCTCTCTCTCTCTCTCTCTCTCTCTCTCTCTCTCTCTCTCACATTCATAAACACTACACCATCACACCCCTTCCCACACAGGGACGTTGCGACAGGGATGGGGTGGGGTCCCCCTCTCCCTCTCCCTCCCACTATCATTTGGAAAATTTACGATAGTTGGAAATTTGAAGTCCTAAATTGGAAAAAGCCTGAAATTCCAGGCAGGGCGCCAATGGATATTTTTCAAACATATCTAGAGTTTCGCCGAAATGTAGAATTTCTAGACTGAAAATAATGAAAATCATCCAATACCGACTGAAAAGTAGTAAACATCCGTCAAATATTGATTTATAGTATGATTCTATGACTTCTAAGAGTCTCAGCTGAATAATTTACAGTCACGTGGGTGTACAAATGGAATTTTGTATTTTAACTGGTTGAGTGCTGGAAGCCCATGTCTGAGCTTTATTCCGGACTGCAGGTATCACGACATAAACGCTTCATATTCAATGGATGCACTTCATATTATCTTCAACTTGAAGTTTTGAAGTCTGTGTGAGTTTGCCTTGTTCAAACTTATGGGAGAGTGCCCGTGGGCACTCTCCCATAAATTGTAACAAGGCAAAGACATGTGAACAATTTTGACGACCGAAAATGATTTAGCACTCTTCCAGTTACAACCTGTAGATGGGACATTTTGACTGGTTAAGTGTGCATGTGTGTGGGTGAGGTGGGGTGGGGTGGGATGGGGTGGGGTTTGGAAGAGTCGTCTAGTGGAATTTCTCACTTGCTGGAAATTATGTAATGTTTGAGGGAATTTTGCCTATCGCGACAGGGGTGGGGCAGGGATGCAATTGATACACCTTACTAACTTGCCTGCACGTATGTATAGACACCTGAACTCTCCACTCACAAGTACAACTCCTTGATACATGAGGCTTAGGTATCTTTACAGGCTTAATTCCTCGGGCATGGGGGTTAAAGCCGTTACCACTCCGACGTATTGAGTTATGTCAAACGTATACCCTATAGACTTACTGATAAGGTAATCATGGCGTCCAGACACTATTATATGCCATAATTCAACTTATCCGGAATGAAAAACAGATGGCAATGAATACAGGAATCGATTTCGTTCGCACCAAAACAATTTCTCGTCCAGTCTATCAATGCATCTAACAACAACAACAATATGCATGCAAAAAAAACCTTTCGATAGTGTCTATCTTAACCCTATAGCTGCCGTTGGATATGGAAAATCATCTAAATCGGCAGTAATAAATCCACGAGTATCTGGCACCCGTTTATTCTCTCCGCATTTCAGACTTTTAGGCGTGAATTAAGTTGTTACGGCAGGTTACGACAAAAACTGCCAGGATACAAGGTCTGGGTGGGTGGGTGGGTGGGTGGGTGGGTCCGAGCCCCAAAGTGCAGTTTTTTCCCGGTGTCATGCAATTGTTTGCCAAATATCATTTTACAGACAAGTAATTACAACCAAAGTGAATTCAAGTGCTTAGATTCATAACTTAAAACAGAATAGAGCATTGATAATGTGTTGGGGGCTCCATGTTAGAATTTGTTACCCATGTTTTACACTTCATTAAGGGGTGGGTCCTGTTCTTGGTCTGGCAAAAATTTGCAAAATAAAAAAGTGATTCCCAGCTATTTGGTCATGATTTTCACTCCTTTATATTTCTACTAAGGCAGTCTGCCTCTTATTAGTGCTTTGTATCTCCTATTATTTGATTCATCTGTAAGCCCCAGGGTGCCTCATGCGGCCATGCCATTGGTCTAGTGTGCTTCCATGTATCGAATAATTGGAAAGATTGATAGAATAAAAATGTTGATTGTGAAAAACGTGTATAATTTCAAGGTAAATATGATTCTAGTGACATTAACATAAAAAAATAAATAAGAGACAATTCATCTCAGACAAGTCACCCTGGCATGGGTCAAAGAACTTCAGTATTAGGTCTCTCTCAGACCAGCTGTACAAACTAAACATTTAAACGAAAAGTAATGAAATGAAAAACAACTATTTCTTGTGGACAGTTGAAGATATCCAGGTGGGAACAAAATATTTTGGGCAGGGCTTCTTGGTGGTGGTATTCGACTGGTGTCTGAACAGCATAGACATGTTGTACATCGGGGTAAGGGTTGTGGTGCTTGGAACATGAATGGGTGTATATCTGCAATTCAGTTGGTTGAGGTGTGTTCCAGTGGTTACCTGGGGGTCTGATGCTGCATTTCCGTTGTGGCGGGATGCCCAAGAGCAGGGCTGGGATATCGGACAGGTTGATTTTCGGCACCTTTCATGTTTTTGAAAAGAATTTATTTTATTTTATTTTTTTTTTTTTTTTGATTTAGGTAATTTGAATACTTCGTTAAACAGATTTTATAAATTGGGGGTGGGTCCCCAATTGTCTTTGAGGAAAAACTGTGCGGGAGGGGTGGGTGTCCAAGACATAACTGGCAAAATTTTGCATTCCGGGGGTGGTGGGCCCCAAAAATTGAAAATGTACAAATTTCCACCTTGTATCCGTAATTTTTTGACTGACCCTACCCCCCCCCCCCCCCCCCCCCGCCGCAAGGTGGTTACGACCCTATTTTCTTGTTCCAGCTAAGGAGCTAAAGATGTCGTCAACAATCCAAGTATCCTTTTGCGTCATCGTCCCGCGTGAATATCCTCGTCTCCTGTTACGTGTTCAGATTCAAGAAGGTGAATGAACTAATGAACTAAGAGCTGAAGTTAAGGTTTTAGTTTAAAGGATATTTAGTAAAAAGGATTTTCAGAGTTTTGTGATAAATCATTTTTTTTTAATTATAATTAATTAATTTAATTAATTTGGCGACAATTACGATAATGGGAGGTTTTACTGCCCCAAACTGAGTTTTCAGTAGCTCGTTCTATTGAACGATCAAGCCATGTTTTCGAGAATAATAATAATGCAAAAACTAATAAAATTTGAATGGTGAATTTTATGTACAACGCTGACCGGTTTAGCAGCTATGTTTTAACCATTAGTGATTGTGTTTGTAGCTTGGCAGATTTATGGGTATAGACCTGGCTTGATTCGTGGTTATAATGCTTCGTGGATTTCGCTAATTCTTCACTAATCAATCGATCAAACAAACTCGGCACGATACATACAATTTCAATTTTCAGACATTAGGTTCCCATTTCACTTGTAACACTTTTTGTCAGAGGTTAACCTTTTACCCAACGCAGACGATATCAAAATTTATTATTTTAAATATCATTTTTTAAAAGATTTCAAAATATTTCACCAAAACCATATCATGTGACCCCTCGTTGGAACGAGCTCGTCGAGCTCGTTCCAACGTGGGGTCACATGATATGGTTTTGTTGAAATTTTTTTGAGAAATAATATTTTTTCAACTGCTGAATTTGCATATTACGCGGGCGGATGCGGGCGATTCGTTAGGTAAAGGGTTAAATGTTTGTTAAAACTCTTCTATCTAACCCCATATAAAATAATGGAAATGCACTTTTAGTATGGTATATGTCAGCATTAGCCTATGCGGTGGACTACAGACTTCAAAATTTCGTTTCAGTAATAAGGTTGGAGCTGTACATGTGCGTATTGCCACAGATATGAAGGACAGGGACGCCGAAAGCACAGAGGCAGAGTGGGAAGCCGCCCCCCCCCCCCCCGCCCCCCCCCCCCCCCCCCACCCCCATGCCTTCAGACCACAGGAGCCAGAGGGGAGAGACAATGTTCTTCGCAGGTTCGTCACTCAATTTTGTTTTTGATGATTTATTCTCGAAGTTCTGGGAGCCTTCAAACTTCAATGAGGGGAGGTGCCTCCACCGATGGGGAAACTCCTTTCACTCCCACCCCAGCCCATTTCGGGCCTATGCCTTCGCGATATACGTTCTTCGGCGTGTCGGGGCTGCTAAATGCCCTTTTCCCGGCGTATGACAACCCTGTTCTGAAGCGCTCCCGGCGCCCCCGATGAGAAAACAGTGAGTTCTAAAACTTGCTATTTTGCAGATATTGCTCTTGCATGTTTGTTCCTGGGCCCGGTGGGTATTAGTACAGAACACAACGAGGCTAGAGTACGGGGAACTGGAATCAACGAACTATATTGGAGTTTTTTTTCTTATTTCACTAGCGCCGACGGCCATTGGTCGTTGATTCGTATATCCCCCCGTTTTCTACTGCGAGTTGTGTTCTGTATTTATATCACGATTATACACTTCCATTGAGTGAATGAAGGGGATGTTTAACCCTTACCCAGCATAACAGCGCAAACCTGCCATCGCTATTCACAAACATTGCCATTCAATTTTCATTATTTTTTTAGCCTCAAAAACATAGCTTGTGATCCCTCATTGGAAGGAGCTTGTTAAGCTCATTCCAAGGAGAGGTCATAAGCTATGTTTTTGAGTCAAAAAAATGAAAAAAAAATAGTTATTCACTAATTTTGTTTGCAGGTGTCGTCTGCTTTTCGTGTTAGGTAAAGTGTAAAAAATGTTTTTGTGATCATTGTGAATGAAGTTTTCCCATTGACCGTGTGTTATCCATATAACACACACACATATAAACAAACAATAAATAAATAATAATATTATATCTCACGTGATTTCCTTGCATTCTGATTGGCTGAAAGATGATACCATATTTCGTGAAGTTTGCATCCACAGAACTGACCAGGCACTACACCCAGGCACTACACGTTTTCTATTTTTAGCACACTACTATATCAGTTTTCTTTTCATACTGGACGAATAAAACTGATCAGGCTAAATTTAAAAATCGATTCACAGAGGCACAACATCCACAAAACTGGGTCCAACTTTCATCAGAACGCGTCCGCAAACGAAAAATCGTTTGTTTCGCTGCTCATATTATTTCGCTATTTAATTGAATGTTTTGCAGTGAACGAATAAATAATGGAATTCAGTTGAGTCTTCGGAGTTTGTATCCCGTGCTGACCCATTCGGTAATGTATATGTGTGACAAATGTGTGGAAATTATCAAACTGCGTTGTCAAATTTCGAAAATTTTAGTTTTCATTCGCGAGTTGCGCGATTCTAGAATACACAGTTCCGTTTGGGGGAAATGTTTTGTTTACCCTTGCCGACCGATTCAAAATCTGTTTTCTGCTCATATCAATAATCCAAGTTAGCCGTGTTTTGGAAGAGAAAATGTTTTTTAAAAACTACATGGTATTTTTTTCTATATAACGCTGGTTGGTAGGGCTGCTACCTTGGTAATAGATTAACAAATCGGACAGATGTTTTTCTTGATGGGTGTTCGATATAATATAAGGATTAGTGCATGTCTTGTCGTTGACTACGCCCATATAGTGCCCAGTGAGGCGGTGTAGTTCCCTCCGCTTCGCGGCGGGAACTACGCCACCTCACTGGGCACTATATGGGCGTAGTCAACGACAAGACATGCACTATTCCTTAAATATATTTCAGTATCCATTTAATTATTGTTTGTTTAATGGGTTTTACGACAAGTTAGACAACCAGGGTCACCTCGTGTCCGACAGTTTTACGGTTGGAGGAAGCCGGACTACCCGGAGAGAACCATCGAGCAGCGGCAAGCAAGTAACAGACTCCCCATCATACTAACCCCACACACGTAGGGTAAGCATTGGTTGAAGACAAGGGCACCATCGACGTACACTACACCCTAGAACAAAGCACCACGTGGGCAATCGAGATTAGGTGCCTTTGCCATGTACACAAAGCAGCTACCCCTGACTGGAATCGAACCAAAGACCTTTCGGTTTAAAGTTCAGTGCCGTAACCACTGACTACCGTGCTCCCTTACGTATCGATTTCATTCGTATTTCATCAGACTGCAGTCACCATGTTTAATGGGGTTCTGGAAATGTCATGAATGTCATTGAAAATGGAAGTACATTTATCCTTATTCATATTTGAAGAGATTACATTACGCATGTCATTTCGGGAAATATCTAGAAAACCATAAGTTTAACCCTTTCAACGCTGGCGCCCAGAAAAGTATCATTTCAGTTAATATTGTCATCGGCGAAATGGGCGAAACCATCCTGGTTTGTTGCTGTTGGATCAAATTGTTATCAAGCCTCGCCTCAGATTTTTTGTTCTTTATGTCGTCTGCACGTCCAGTAACAATAATTTTGTCTTCACGCATAAATTTATGCAACCGGGTTGAAAAGGTTACCCGCTTTTATGACGTAAGATAACATCTAAGTGTCACTGTGTCAGGTAATTTTTGTACAATAATTTTGAATTTTCAGTTATTGAAATGAACTCCTTTAATTTGTGTATGCATGTAGATACGACCTGAGGCTCCAGTTGAGGTCCAAATACTCAGGTGCAATTTTATCCTTATCTCGCGGCAGTGGTGTAGGGGATGGGCCCGCAGGGCCCGCATTGCGAGAGGTCCCAGCTAGAAGGGGCCCCCGTCTTGAAGGACGTCCCAACGCTGGAAGAAAGAGGGAAAGGGAGAGAGAGAGAGAGCGAGACTGTGTACCAAATACACATAATTTCAAACTCTCACTTCCACACGACGTACTCTTTGTAGTCTATGTATTATTCTTTTAACCCTTTACTTAACGTAACGGCCAAAACCGGCCAGCGCTATTCTCAAAAATCGCCAATTAATTTTCATTATTTTTTTTTATTTTTTGTCTCAAAAACATAGGTTATGACCCCTCGTTGGAACGAGCTTGTTCCAATGAAGGGTTATAACCTATGTTTTTGAGACTAAAAATGAAAAAAATTAGTTATTCAAGAATTATTTTTGCAAGTGTCGTCTATTTTTCAGGTTTGGTAAAGGGTTAAGTGAACGCTACATCATTGTAATTGATAGGGGTGAGAAATGAACAATATACATACATGGTGCCTCTAAAGTCACACATGTTGGGCGTGCATGTGTGTATCGTTGGCTGGTGGGGGTGAAACTTAAAACATGTAATGGAAAAATCTACAGAGTCGTACTTTTAGAATCGATCCTTTGACTATACCTTCATTTAATTTATGGCGTATGTACTACGTGAAATCATGTATGCTGTGCATGGTAACAACACTAAATTTACTCCCGTTTTAAAGGCAACCACCATTATGAAAGGGCCCCCGTCTCTATCTCGCGGGGGGGGGGGGGGCACTGTCTCGCGGGTAGTGACCTTTTTTATGTATTTTATTATGATGTCATGAACGTTCTGGGGAGCGCGGTGGCTCAGTGGTATACTGTTGGACTTCTATGCTAGAGGTCCCGAGTTCGATCCCCGGCAGGGACGATCCGCGTTGTGTAAGGCACTTTATCCCGGTTGCATACATGGGGCATTATGACGCCGTGTACTAAGGCATACTGCACGTCGATGGTGCACATGTCTTCAGACCGCTGCAACCCTGTATGGGCGGAGCTGCACATTATCATGATAATTCATTTATCTAACAATTCTGTCTCATAAACAGATTAAATCTTCAAATTATTAAAACAGTTTGGGACATAATGTTGGGTCGATCACTGAAACGCACATGGAATGTATTCATGCGTCTGTTATGGTAGCCCGTCGCGTTACCAGAAACGAGTATATATGATACGGAATCAGAATGAGCCGTCTATATGATACGCAATCGGAACACATCGTGTGATACACACCATTTTTCGTGTTTTTCAGGCCAAAATCAATATGATTGTTATATAAATATTTATCTACGCTCTTCCTGCCACCGACAATTGTAACACCACACCCCCCCCCCTCCCCTCCAAGTCGCCCTCGTCAAGACCAGAGAATCAATTAAATGACAGTAGTATGTCTCGTATGTTTGGGGCCTCAGTTGGGGGACCTCGGTGGGGTACCTCGGAAGTGACGTCATGTCACGTGACGTAGTGGCGCCATGTTGTGTTGTCATGGTAACCCGCGTGAGCGGCCATGTTGTGACGTCATCCCCATAGTGATACGTGGTGTAAGTGCGCATGCGCAGCGCGTGTTAGGGTGATACGTGTTTCTGTCTTCCATTTTGTATACTGGAGGCCGCCACCTTGGTTTCTATGGTAGCACGTGATTGCTATGTTACCAATGGCTTCTAACAAGACAGGGTATGTTCGGGGGTGTGTTCCTTTGTAGAAGCGTAAATCTGATTACCACAAACAACCCGACAATCCCTCCAAATCACCAAAATCCACCCAAAATCACCGAAATTGACTTTATTTCCCCAATTTATCGGCTTGGCACGTAGTGTTATAGTACTAAGGGGTACCGGGGTGCGTTCGATTGAACAGGACTAATGTTCTGGCCTAGATTTCTCCCAAAATTCCTTTTTGGATCCCTATCCCATGACATTTTTTCCATTAAAAGACACGTTCCTTTGGTCATTACCCAGAATTCTCTGCTTCTATCTATATATGCACCAGTTTACGTCTATCTGGCCATGTTCCTTTGTTCTAGAGTATACTCCAGTAACGCAGAAGAGCCTATTAGTTGGAACAGCTTTGCTTATTATTACTATATTTAGCTATTCTAGTCTATTCTTGTTAGTTCTGACCCTATTCCGTGTACTCTTGTTGTTTCATTTATCTAGATCATTTATATAAATTATAGCTAACCAATCAGATTGCTTGATTTCCCATAACCTGTACTTAATCGTATAGAGTTATCTCCCCTTATTACAACGAAGTTGTATCAGATTCTCATCACATCTATATCCAATGGCAATATCCCCGGGCACCCCAATTTCGGCACCCCTTTTTTGAAAAACATATGACCTTCAGCACCACTTTTTTGTCATATGTGCTTATGTGAAAAGGCACAATGTGACACAATGTGCCCTAGCACATAGGCACATACGGGTATTTGGGGATACCTATTGCCTGGTATTGTATTATTCGAGGATACCTACTAGAGAATCCCTTTTTTGTCATATGTGCTTATGTGAAAAAGCACAATGTGACACTATGTGTCCTAGCACAAAGGCACATGCTTTATGTGCCGATATGTGCTTATGTGAAAAGGCACAATGTGACACAATGTGCCCTATCACATAGTTATATACGGGTATTTAAGGATACCTATAGCCTAGTATTGTATTATTTGAGGATACCTATCTAGGACACCTTCTGGAGAATTCCTTTTTGTCATATGTGCTTATGTGAAAAAGCACAATGTGACACAATGTGACCTAGCACATAAGCACATGCTTTATGTGCCGATATGTGCTTATGTGAAAAGGCACAATGTGACACAATGTGCCCTATCACATAGGCACATACGACCAAAATGGGATTCAATAGCCACAGGTGTTTTCCAAAAGGGATTCTTTAAAAGGGATTCCATAAAATGGAATTCCTATCCGACTCCGTAAAATGGGATTCCGTGTTTTATCATCGACACTCGAGGGTATTCCCCTTCCCTATTAGAAGAATTCAGTTCAATGGGTTGTAGTTCATTAAGTTTAAAATTTATTCAGTTAAATGTCGTTCAGTTCAAAGGGTGTTTATTTATATTAGATATAAAAAGTTCATTCAAAAAGTTCAAAACGTTCAAGGGTGTTAACATTGGGATATATTTAGGGGTTATAGTTCATTCAAACAGTTCAAGAGGGTTAACATTGGGTTATATTTAGGGGTTGTAGTTCAATCAGATCAGATCGATCTTCGTTCACTTTGTTCTGTTCACTTCGATCTTGGCTGTGTTGGATCTTTGTTCATTTATTATGGTCAATTCACTTCGAGTTGGCTTATATTCGATCAGATCAGTTCGATTTTCTTCAATTTGTTCTGTTCACTTCGATCTTGGTTGTGTTGGATCTTCGTTCCGTACCTTTATTGTTTTGTAGTGGTTGGTTGTCTCTGTTCAGATGTTTCCAAGTAGTTCGATCTTCGTTTATGTTGCGTCTGTTTAGTTAGGTTGTTGCATGTAGTATTTAGGGGTTACAGTCCATTCAGATTAAAAATTTTATTGTATATATTGGGTGTTAAGATTAAGTCAAAGTTTATGTTGTGTTCCCTTCGACCTTGTTGTAGTTGATGAATTAGGCTTTATAAGTCCCTTTCCATACCCTCGAGTGTCGATGATAAAACACGGAATCCCATTTTACGGAGTCGGTTAGGAATTCCATTTTATGGAATCCCTTTTAAAGAATCCCTTTTGGAAAACACCTGTGGCTATGGAATCCCATTTTGGTCGTATGTGCCTATGTGATAGGGCACATTGTGTCACATTGTGCCTTTTCACATAAGCACATATCGGCACATAAACCATGTGCTTATGTGCTAGGTCACTTTGTGTCACATTGTGCTTTTTCACATAAGCACATATGACAAAAAGGGATTCTCCAGAAGGTATCCTAGATAGGTATCCTCAAATAATACAATACTAGGCTATAGGTATCCTCAAATACCCGTATGCGACTATGTGATAGGGCACATTGTGTCACATTGTGCCTATTCACATAAGCACATATCGGCACATAAAGCATGTGCTTTTGTGCTAGGACACATTGTGTCACATTGTGCTTTTTCACATAAGCACATATGACAAAAAAGGATTCTCTAGTAGGTATCCTCGAATAATACAATACCAGGCAATAGGTAACCTCAAATACCCGTATGTGCCTATGTGCTAGGGCACATTGTGTCACATTGTGCCTTTTCACATAAGCACATATCGGCAACTAAATCAAGTACCTATTTGCTAGGAAAGATTGTGTCACATTGTGCTTTTTCACATAAGCACATATGACAAAAAAGGGGTGCCGAAGGTCATATGTTTTTCAAAAAAGGAGTGCCGAAATTGGGGTGCCCGGGGATATTGCCATTGGATATAGATGTGATGAGAATCTGATACAACTTCGTTGTAATAAGGGGAGATAACTCTATACGATTAAGTACAGGTTATGGGGAATCAAGCAATCTGATTGGTTAGTTATAATTTATATAAATGATCTAGATAAATGAAATAACAAGAGTACACGGAATAGGGTCAGAACTAACAAGAATAGACTAGAATAGCTAAATATAGTAATAATAAGCAAAGCTGTTCCAACTAATAGGCTCTTCTACGTTACTGGAGTATACTCTAGAACAAAGGAACATGGCCAGATAGACGTAAACTATTGCATATATAGATAGAAGCAGAGAATTCTGGGTAATGACCAAAGGAACGTGTCTTTTAATGGGAAAACCGTCATGGGATAGGGATCCACAAAGGGATTCTGGGAGAATTATAAGCCAGAACATTACTGCTGTTCAATCGAACGCACCCCCGGTACCCCCTTAGTACTATAGCACTACGTGCTACAGTTAAAACTACAAGTCCTGTCACGAACTGCGCGCTTATCTAGGCTTAATTGCGCGTATGAATTGCGCGCAATTGCCATATCGAATGGCATCCAAAGCACGGCAGGTTCTCCTGGTTACTTATAGTAAACACGGACAATGGTTCTGCCAATGGACCTCCGGATTACCCGGAGGTCCATTGGCTGAAACATTGCTTGTGCACAGGCCATATTTACAGAATTTGATAGCCTTACTATGGTCATATCGCGTAGATTAACGCGCAAATCGACGTGCTATTTGTGTGCATTTCAGGACAGGACTTTTAGTTTTAAATGTAAGCCGATAAATTGGGGAAATAAAGTCAATTTCGGTGATTTTGGGTGGATTTTGGTGATTTGGAGGGATTGTCGGGTTGTTTGTGGTAATCAGATTTACTCTTCTTCAAAGGAACACACCCCCGAACATACCCTGTCTTGTTAGAAGCCATTGGTGACATAGCAATCACGTGCTACCATAGAAACCAAGATGGCGGCCTCCAGTATACAAAATGGACGACGGAAACACGTATCACCCTAACAACACGCACTGCGCATGCGCACTAACAGCACGTATCACTATGGGGATGACGTCACAACATGGCCGCTCACGCGGGTTACCATGACAACACAACATGGCGCCACTACGTCACGTGACATGACGTCACTTCCGAGGTCTCCCACCGAGGTTCCCCAACTGAGGCCCCAAACATACGAGACATACTTCTAATGACATTTCTATGTATCCGCGTTTCAGACTTTTCTTTCATCTGGGCCGTACCATAGTATTTCCTGTGCATCTTGGACATTCGTACCCACCCCACCCCCATTCATTGAGCTTCGGATCCAGGATTCTGGGTTTGAGGGGACGCGCCACATGTCAATCATAGAACACGATGTGGAGTAACACCCGATGGGTGTATCACGGAGAGTTGGAGCGAGGAATAGAGGGGTATTATACCTTCGTCGAGGAGATCCGCGGCCTTTCGAGAAGGGTGGGGGTGGAAAATAGAAGGTGAGTGTGTCCCTCGGCTGACTTCTTGGACACGACCGCAATGATTTCCAGCTAAAAATGTCAGTAATTTTATTTAGACTCATTTAAGTTTAGAAAAAAGCAGCTAAGTCATGGAGGACTCACAGACAACTCCCGCATGGGATATGACTGTCTGCATTGAGTAAGTTATTCTCAATAGTACATGAACATGGACTTCCTCCAGTGGAGTATGTCCATGTTTTATCACGAAAAATGCCGGTGTGACAGGAATGGAAGTCCGTAGGAAAATTAGTCCCTCTGGACTATTATTCCGCGGAATTATAGTCCTAGGTCTAACATTTCTAGGAATAGTAGTCCGGCGGACTACTATTCCTAGAAATGTTAGACCTAGGACTATAATTCCGCGGAATAATAGTCCAGAGGGACTAACGTTCCTACGGACTATCATTCCTGTCACACCGGTTCCCTGATATCGGCGCTTGTAGGTAAAAATACAGAACAAAGAAGGGGTGCTCGCCTGGTGCGATCCGACTGGATCCGTAAGTGTTTGCAATGGCTTGGAAAGACCACACCGTGATCTGTATACTGTACGGACGCCGTGGACTTTTAATCTACCTCGGGTGGACAATTTTCCCACGGACGTAATACTATCAGATACAAAACGCTATTTTTGGCAAAATCATCCAGAATTTAATTAATGAAGCACAGGATATACCCCGGTGCTTCATTAATTAAAATTTTACCGATGATAATTTTTAGTACCTGGAAATGAATGTGTGGACATCACTACCCACGCGAGGATCACGACCAGTCCACGGCGACTGTATTGTAACTCAGCGCAGAGAACTGTGTGGTCGTATAGAACCACCATCCAAGAAGTTAAATCGTCGCGACAATATTCTAGAAATTACAGCCAACGACACGCGGTAAAAATGTAATGAGTGTGCATTTTGAACTTATCGAGTTAACCCACTATTTGACTTGATTCTTAAACATACGATAGAAAAATACTCAAAACTAAGGTTGGAAAAACCAATATATTAATCCGTCGAATTTTATCTTCAACGTTTTCGTGTCATGCTTCTGATAATTTCGAGGTATTGGAACTCTGAAGAGCTTTTGTACAAAAAGGAGAAAGAAAGTAATGTTTAGAAATATAAAACGGTATGCTACAGGGATAGGTGGGTGGAGACAGTTGCAAAAATCTGATTTTATGGCTTCTGTGGATGAAGCTTTCAGTTTGATAGTGAGATATTCATCTAATATAATATATGTTTCATTCCTATTTCATCAGACAACAGGCGCCGTATTTAATGGGTCCAGGAGATGTAATGAATGTCATTGAAAAGGGATGTAAGTTTGCCATTACTCAAATGTCAAGAAAAGCATAGGTTGTTACTTTAAGTGTAGAGGGTATTATTACGTCTGGTAACGTATAAATGACTGGTAATCGCTTACACTAATTTGTAATTTTCAGTGAATGAAATGAAATCCTTCAAGTAATGTATGCGTTTAAATATGATGTGAGACTCGGCTTGATGCCCAAAATACACAAATGCGGAAATCAATTTTAATCCTTATCTCGGGGGTAGTGATTATAATTGTTACGTATTTTATTATGATGTTCTGCACGTTCTGGCATGCGCAGAGAAACATCAGCATCTGATTAATTGTTGGAAAGGTTTTGGAAAGGTCTTTTCAACAATTAATCAGACAACGGAGATACAACGTTGCTGTAAACTCTCTCACATACAAGCATATATTTATTTATTTATTTATTTATTTAATTTATTTATTTATTTATTTATTGGGGTTTAAGTCACATACTTATGCACAATAGCTAATCATGACCGTGACAGTTTTACGGGTGGAGGAAGCCGGGGTACCCGGAGAAAATCACCGAGCAACGACGAGCAACTGACAGCTCCTGAACATTCTAATTCTGTTCAAGCTCCGCTCAAGCAGGGTTACAGCGGTTGAAGACATGTGCACCATCGACGTGCAGTACACCTTACTACACGGCGTCACCGTGCCCCCATGTAGGCAATCGGGATAAAGTGCCTTGCCCAAGGACACAACGCGGGTCGTCCCGGATGGGGATCGAACTCAGGACCTCTAGCATAGAAGTCCAACAGTCTACCGGTCAGCGGGCTCCCACAAGCATATATAAATGGTATTCTATAAATGGTAAAAGTGAGCGTAACAAGAAAAATGTTTACAGTTTATGCGTTAATAATCCACTCACAATTTTGATTAAAAAGTGCATTAACTCGATAGTCTTTCATCGATATTTCAAACTAAATATAAGATCTGCATGCATTCCTCTCCTTTGGCTACTTAAGTCATCGTGGGCGGCCGGTCTCTAAAAGTTACTGACGTCATCATGTGAGTTTATGGCGAACCGAGTAGCATCATTCTTCACGTGAAGAAAACAAAGATGTTGTGAAGAAATATATTGCTGAACACGAAATTCCTTTTCGTCTTCAGTATCTAGTTAATATTGAAGAGCGATGTTCACAATCAATTTGCTTCCCTGACCATGTAACTTCGTATGCATCAAGAGACTTATTGACATCTTAATTGCTTTTCTTTGTTGGAAGCAGTGATATTCTGATCGGCAAATGAAAGGAGGTGTGCATGTTTTGACTTAAGATATCGCACTGAGAAAGCTGCACAGCAAAGTGAAATGGAACGCCAATGAGAGCAATTTCTACTACAGTTGAAACTAGAAGTCAAGTGGTTGTAATGTGTGCACTATTGTGAAGTAATAGCGCGCTGAGTAAGTGCACTTTTGTCCCTGTCAAACTTCACCTTTAGCGTAACAGAATTCCTGTAGAAAAACAGCGTGACCAACTCAGTAGAATTCTATAATAGTAAATAGTATACAATTATGGACTTTTGTGGCGGTGAATATGATGTGATATGAACCTGAAAAAACGTATATTGAACGAGGCGTTAGCCTCGGCCAACAGAAGTTTTTTAGGTTCATATCACATCATATTTACCACCATAAAAGTCCATAACTGTTTTATTATATCTACCATCCTCAAAAAAAACAATCTTCTATCTGTCAATTAAACGTTCAATTATATCAACCAGAAATACTTTTATTTTACAATAAAATATCATCTGCAGAATAACATAAAAAGGAGACGGAAGTAAGGTTGTCTGCGCATGCACGTCGATTGAAATAGAATTAGAGAGGGGATTTTCAAAAGCTATATTTAGAGAATTGATATTCACTGAAAAACCGGTGTACATGGATTTTTAGTATCAGTCACGTGTATAAGATTCAGCCAATAGAAATGTAGTTATTTATAAACTATATAATGAAGACTATTAACACCATTGCTAACGCCTACATGGGATAGATTTGTATGTGACGACGTAAATAGATATTAAAATTCGACTCCATATACTGAATGAAGAGTGTAGATTACTGCTTAATCGCAGCGCCATATATTCTCCACTCGAAAAGTATTTATGCTTGTTCATAACAGCATAAGAACCACTTCCAAGCTTTCATCACATGGACCACCGGGTGCATGATTACTGAGTGAGAAATCTATCCCACAGCGATTTAGTAGTAATCCACCCTCCACATATTGTAGTCTCAATATTTTCTTTCTGTTTGATCGGTTCACTTCGTGATTCCACTACCGACATCGCGAATAGTGCATTACATTGTGCAATGCAAACGCTCTTGTGTATTTCAGACTACTTCATTCTTCGGCGTTAAAGAGCGCGGTAACTAACGTGAATATTCTGCGCTAATTTCGACACAACTTCTAGTTTTAACTGTAGAAACAAAACGTTCTCGAGGCCGAATGTTCTTGAATATCTGCCAATAGCACAGATTCAGTTACACGATGATGAGAAATCCACTTGAATGACTAGGTAATCTCAATTTCCCATGGGACACTGAAGTTCTTTAGTTTCCAGGACATTCTCAGAGAGCTGACATTGGAGACTGCATGGGTCGAACATTCAAATAGACGGCGAAAAAAACTGATTTTGGACAGTCGGGGACAGTGGCGGCGAAAGAGTTACAAAAGTGAGGGGGTACAGTTGGGGATTGTGCAGCGCCGAGCTGGGATGGGTTTCGGGGGGGGGGGGGGGGGGGGGGCTCTCCCTAAGTTGAGAAAATTGTTAACTGTTTTGCAACAAAATCATGCGAATATGGATATCATTGGAACCAGCTGAACAAGCCGGTTCCAATGATATTCATATTTGCATGATTTCATTGAGTTATACCTTTGAGATTTTTTTTCTAAAATATTAAATTTCATTTATTTTTTAAAATTGCTGTAGGCTGAATTCCAAACGGATTCCTTGCACGCTCCCGATTCTAGCATTCGTCGAATACTCTTAAGCACTATGTTTCAGTCCGTTTAAACGCGGCATGCCTTGTTGCAATTTGGACCCTCGACTCTTGTTTGTTGTTTGCAGCTAGCGTATGTGTGGGGGACGGGGGGGGGGGGGGGGGGGGGGGGGCAAACATAATTTCAAAACTTCGCTGATTTAGTGCACTTGGGAATATGGGATTAAGCAGCGTACCGACCATTACACCGCAACGTTCAATACAACAAAAATTAAAATAGTATTGTTTTACTACGCTTGGCGAAAAAGGTGGAGGGGTAAGAACCCCCACATACCCCTCCATGGCGCCGCCACTGGTCGGAGACACAACATGTTCAGTTTAGACTACGCTACGTGTTAATTAAATAAGCGGCTGCGTCATAACTACAACGTGTTGATTTTATTTATCCACAGATAAATGTCCAAGAAGTCTTCAGTTTCTTTTCTTTGATGATATAGTATATATAATATTTTCTTTCTGTTTGATGGGTTCACTCCGTGTTTTCACTACCGACCTCGCTAATAGTGCATTACATTTTGCATTGTACAGCGCAAAAGGTCTTGTGTAAGTCAGATTTTATTTGTCTACGTTAAAGCATTACATTTTGCATTGTACAGCGCAAAAGGTCTTGTGTAAGTCAGATTTTATTTTTCTACGTTAAACAGCACGTTAACTAACGTGACTTTTCTGCGTTAATTTTGACAGGACTTCTAGTTTCAACTGTTGATAAGCACAAATACACGCTTGGGGGCGGGGCGGGGTGGGGTTGGGGTGGTGGTGTGGGGTTGGGTAGTTTGCCCCCCCCCCCCCCCCCCCCCCCCCCCGCCTAATAATTGTTCCAGTCGGGTCATTTTCGTCAGTATTGGAGTCTTGGGGTCATAGACATCGACTCGCTCTTGCAAGTAAGATTAGAATTGATACTTGGGTCTGTGTCACACACAGTCGATCAAACTAATCTTTTATAATGGAGGCCTGTAGTACCCGATTAAGACTGTTGGGGATCCAACATGAAAAATTGGGAGTACCGATACGGTACCTACAGTTACAACTAGAAGTCCTGTCACGAACCGTACGCTTATCTAGGCTTAATTACGCGTAGCGATTGCTTGCGCGCAATTGCCGTATCGAATGGCATCCATAGCACGACAGGTTCTCCTGGTTACTCATAGTAAACGCAGGAAATATTTCTGCCAATGGACCTCCGGGTTACCCGGAGGTCCATTGGCCGAAACATTGCTTGTGCACATGCCATATGTACAGAATTTGATAGCTTTACTATGGTCATAACGCGTAGATGAACGCGCAAATCGACGTGCTATTTGTGCGCATTTCATGACAGGACTTCTAGTTTTAACTGTATAAATTAAATATGGAGATGCGTCACAGCTACTACACATTTCGTTTATTTATTCTATATTAAATTTTCAAGCAGTTTTGAGTTTAAACTGAATAAATTCTCAAAATCGATCAGAAGAGTCTCGTCCAGTTACTATACCCGTTAGGTGGAATAATGAGTTAAGTTTCTGAGCGGTTTCGTTCGAAGTAAAACTCGAAGTGATATGTTTCACCATATCGGCCACCATTACATACCCTTTGATGTGGCGGTACAATCTCGCTGTGTCGGTACCGTGATTGTATGTGTGTCGGGATCGTTTGTCTGGAGGTACCGTTTTTCTCTGCCTTTTGGTGTGGCGGTACCGTTTTTGTCGTGTCGGGGTTCTGATTGGTGTCACCCTATTTACTGTGTACCCGTAACCTTTTTAGCGTTTTGGGGGAATCGTATAGGTGACTGTGGTTTGGCCTTGACTATATGTGTTGTTAGGCAATGGGTAATCTTCTTAATTTTATTTTCTAGAAACTATAATATGGGGATGAGACTAGGGCTTGAGACTCCTGCTCAATTTTCCGAATTTGTACAATTTATTACTGTAATTTAGCCTTCCGCAGCTACTATGACCAACATTGTAACGGCCAAAAGCTCACTAAGCTCTATGACCTTTTCATCCAGCAGTATCACCCAATTTCGTCCAATCAGGAGGCGAGGATTTTAATCTTATTGGGAGTTGATGAATTCCTCTAATATGGGAGGGGAGTTAGCACCCGGTGCTTTGATTCATGTGTTTCATTTTGAGTCATCACCTGCTTGAATATGAATGAAGGAAAAGTCATTCAATAGAATCAACTTCATGAAAGAAGATCCGGTTATCTTTTCATACCACAGCCATTGAGGCCCGTGAATGATAAAAAATAGGAGCGCGGTGGCTCAGTGATAGACTTTTGGACTGCTATACTAGAGGTCCCGAGTTCGATCCCCGTCCGATTAGACCCGCGTTGTGTCCTTGGGCAAGGCACTTTATCCTGGTTGCCAACATGAGAGCACGATGACGCCGTGTACTACGGCGTACTGCACGTCGATGTTGCACGTCTTCAACCACTGTAACCATGCTTGAGCGGAGCTTGAACAGAGTTAGGGTGTTCAGGAGCTGACAGTTGCTCGTCAATACTCGGTGATTCTCTCCGGGTACTCCGGCTTCCTCCACCCGTAAAACTGTTACCGTCACGATTAGCCACTGTGCATAAGTGTGTGTGACCTAAAACACCAATAAATAAATAAATAAATAAATAAATAAATAAATAAATGAAAAAAATGCTTGTTCACGCTGCATGTAAGGAAACAATTGCTCCGCCTCACCACCTCTGTACATACTTTAATGAGACCTCCTGATTATCCTCCAGCCATAACTAGGTCTCTTATATTAAACGTAAAGTTTATTATCTGGAGTTCAAAACATAATAATGTTGATGTTATTTACTTGTTTAAATCTTAAAAGCCGGGGGTCGAGTTTTCTTGCCTGTGGTGTAATGCTGCAGGTAATCTGACCGTGACGGTTCGGCTATCTTTAGGCTGGGGGAGAATTAAACACTGAGCAGGTGCTTCTAGTCAAGTGTCATCTGCCTGGACAGGCAGACGACACTTGACTAGAAGCACCTGCTTTACTGTAAGTTTTTCGCGGTATGTGATGTTCAATAAATTCATTGTGATTCCCCGGCTTCTAACAGTAAAGCACTGAGATGTGACAAACATAGTCTCATACAATTTTCTTGAGGGCGCATTGGCATTTCATCTGTATCATCATTAAACTGTAAAAAAATGTTAATAAAATACCTTTTGAAAGACAAAAGTTATGACTCTGAACTGCACACCGAATGTGAGGCAACTGTTACGCGTGTTGCGATATATTCCTTTCAGTGTTAGCCCATAAAGTTCCATAGTGTGATACATCTAACTCAAGCCTTGTCGTCGAACAAAGATAACATGAAATTAAATCGTTTATTTGTTTATTTGGATTTGAAGAAACTTTCAGCAATCAGGATCATTCCATGTCGGTCAGTTTACAGGGAAGTCAGAGTACATGGAGAGAACCACCGAGCAGCGGCGAGCAACTGTCAGACTCTCCCAACTCTCCATCTTACTAACCCGGGGTAAGTAAAGTTAGCAGTTGTTCTCGGCAAGTGCATCGTTGACGTTCAGTGCCCCTTAGCTCAGAGCGTCAGCGTGCCCCTCCCCCACCCCACGTGGTTAATCTTGATTACTTGTCCTGCCCGAGGACATAGAGCAGATGGCGCGGGTCAGGATCGAACAGTCTATCTTTGGTTTTAAATTGCAAACCTCTAGACATTGAGCCACCGCGCTCCCTGGGAATTAAGCTGACTCCAATCTCTAAACCTCTGACCAACGAGTCTTCACACTCCATAGAAATTAAGCAAACCACTAAACAACGAGCCACGCGTTCCCTAGGAATTAAGCTGACTCCTATGTTCGAACAACTAACCAATGAGCCACCGCGCTCCCTAGAAATTAAGCCGACTCCAGTGTCCAAACCACTAACTAATGAGCCACGCGCCCCCTAGAAATTAAGCTGACTCCAGTGTCCAAACTACTAACCAATGAGCCACCGTGCTGCCTGGAAATTAAACAGACTCCAGTGTCCAACCCTCTAAACAATAAGCCACCGTACTTCCTAGAAATTAAGCTGACTGCAGTGTCAAAAGTACTAAACAGTGATCCACCGCGCCCCCTGGATATTAAGCTGACTCCAGTGTCCAAACCTCTAAACAATGAGCCACCGCACATCCTAGAAATTAAGCTGACTCCAGTGTCCAAACCACTAACTAATGAGCCACGCGCCCCCTAGAAATTAAGCTGACTCCAGTGTCCAAACTACTAACCAATGAGCCACCGTGTTGCCTGGAAATTAAACAGACTCCAGTGTCCAACCCTCTAAACAATAAGCCACCGTACTTCCTAGAAATTAAGCTGACTGCAGTGTCAAAAGTACTAAACAATGATCCACCGCGCCCCCTGGATATTAAGCTGACTCCAGTGTCCAAACCTCTAAACAATGAGCCACCGCACATCCTAGAAATTAAGTTGACTGCAGTTTTCAAAGCACTAACCAATGAGCCACGCACTCCCTGGAAATTAAGCTGACTCCCGTCTCTAAACCTCTCACCAATGAGCCTCCTCACTCCCTAGAAATTAAGCTGACTCCAGTTTTCAAAGCACTAACCAATGAGCCACGCACTCCCTGGAAATTAAGCTGCCTCCCGTCTCTAAACCTCTCATCAATGAGCCTCCTCACTCCCTAGAAATTACGCTGACACTATCGTCCAAACCTCCGACCAATGAGTCAAAGCGCTTTCTGGAAATTAAGCTGATTCTAATCTCTAAACCATTAACCAACGAGCCTCCTCACACCCTAGAAATTAAGCTGGCTGGCTCCAGTGCCCAATTTTCTAATCAATGAGCCACGCACTCCCTGTAAATTAAGTTGACTCCAGTGTCCAAACCACTAACCAATGAGCCACGCGCTCCCTAGAAATTAAGCTGACTCCAGTGTTCAAACCACTAAGTAATGAGCCACACGCTCCCCAGAAATTAAGTTCACTCCAGTGTCCAAACCACGAATCAATGGGTCACGCGCTCCCTAGAAATTAAACGACTCCAGTGTCCAAAGCACTAAAAAATGAGCCACCGCCCCCCCCCCCCCCCCAAAAAAAAAAAAAAATTAAACTGACTCCAGTGTCCAAACCACTAACCAATGAGCCACGCGTTCCCTAGAAATTAAGTTCACTCCAGTGTCCAAACCACGAATCAATGGGCCACGCGCTCCCTAGAAATTAAACGACTCCAGTGTCCAAAGCACTAAACAATGAGCCACCGCGCTCCCAAAAAAATGAACTGACTCCAGTGTCCAAACCATTAACCAATGAGCCACGCGCTCCCTGGAAATTAGGCTGCCTCCAGGGTCTAAACCACTAACCAATGAGCCACCGCACTCCCTAGAAAATAAACCGACTCCAGTGTTCAAACCACTAACCAACGAGCCACGCGTTCCCTAGAAATTAAGCTGACTCCAGAGTTCAAACCACTAACTAATGAGTCACGCGCTCCCTAGAAATTAAGCTGACTCTAGTGTTCAAACCACTAACTAATGAGTCACGCGCTCCCTAGAAATTAAGCTGACTCCAGTGTCCAAACCACTAACCAACGAGCCTCCGCACTCCCTAGAAATTAAGCTGACTCCAGTGTCCAAACCACTAACCAATGAGCCACGCGCTCCCTAGAAATTAAGCTGTCTCCAGTGTCCAAACCACTAACCAATGAGCCACGCGCTCCCTAGAAATTAAGCTGACTCCAGTGTTCAAACCACTAACTAATGAGTCACGCGCTCCCTAGAAATTAAGCTGACTCCAGTGTCCAAACCACTAACCAACGAGCCTCCGCACTCCCTAGAAATTAAGCTGACTCCAGTGTCCAAACCACTAACCAATGAGCCACGCGCTCCCTAGAAATTAAGCTGTCTCCAGTGTCCAAACCACTAACCAATGAGCCACGCGCTCCCTAGAAATTAAGCTGACTCCAGTGTTCAAACCACTAACTAATAAGCCACGCGCTCTCTAGAAATTAAGCTGACTCTAGTGTTCAAACCACTAACTAATAAGCCACGCGCTCCCTAGAAATTAAGCTGACTCTAGTGTTCAAACCACTAACCAACGAGCCACGCGCTCCCTAGAAATTAAGCTGACTCTAGTGTTCAAACCACTAACTAATGAGCCACGCGCTCCCTAGAAATTAAGCTGACTCTAGTGTTCAAACCACTAACTAATGAGCCACGCACTCCCAAGAAATTAAGCTGACTCTAGTGTTCAAACCACTAACTAATGAGCCACGCGCTCCCTAGAAATTAGGCTGAATCCAGTGTCCAAACCACTAACCAACGAGCCACCGCGATCCCTAGATAATAAGCTGACTCCAGTGTCCAAACCACTAACCAATGAGCCACGCGCTCCCAAGAAATAAAGCTGACTCCACTTTTCAAACAACTAACTAATGAGCCACGCGCTCTCAAGAAAGTAAGCTGACTCAGTGTCCAAAACACTAATCAATCAGCCACGCGCTCCCTAGAAATTAGGCTGAATCCATTTCCAAACTATTAACCAACGAGTCACCGCGATCCCTAGGCAATAAGCTGACTCCAATGTCCAACCATTAACCAATGAGCCTCGCGCTCCCTGGAAATTAAACTGAACCCCAGTGTCCACACCTGTAAACAGGTATCCACTGCACTCCCTACAAATTAATCTGACTCAAGTTCTCAAAGCACTAAACAATGAGCCACCGGGCTCCTTGGAAATTTAGCTGACTCTAGTGTCCAAACCTCTAAACATTGATCCACCGCACTTCCTAGAAAGTAAGCTGATTGCAGTGTCCAAAGCCCTAAACAAGGAACCACCGTGCTCCCTGGACATTAAACTGACTCCAGTGTCCAAACCTCTAAACAATGAGCCACCGCACTTCCTAGAAATTAAGCTGACTCCAGTGTCCAAACCACTAACCAAGGAACCACCGCTCTCTCTGTAAATTAAACTGACTCCAGTGTCCAAACCACTAACCAAGGAGCCACCGCACTCTCTGTAAATTAAACTGACTCCAGTGTCCAAACCACTAACCAAGGAGCCACCGCACTCTCTGTAAATTAAATTGACTCCAGTGTCCAAACCACTAACCAAGGAGCCACCGCACTCTCTGTAAATTAAACTGACTCCAGTGTCCAGACCACTAACCAAGGAGCCACCGCACTCTCTGTAAATTAAACTGACTCCAGTGTCCAAACCTCTAACCAAGGAGCCACCGCACTCTCTGTAAATTAAACTGACTCCAGTGTCCAAACCACTAACCAAGGAGCCACCGCACTCTCTGTAAATTAAACTGACTCCAGAGTCCAAACCTCTAAACAATGAGCCTCTGCACTCCCTAGAAGTTAATCTAACTCCAGTCTCCAAATCTCAAACAAATGAGCCACCGCATTCCCTAGAAATTAAGCTGACTCCAGTGTCCAAACCACTAACTAATGAGCCACGCGCCCCCTAGAAATTAAGCTGACTCCAGTGTCCAAACCTCTAACCAAGGAGCCACCGCACTCTCTGTAAATTAAACTGACTCCAGTGTCCAAACCACTAACCAAGGAGCCACCGCACTCTTTGTAAATTAAACTGACTCCAGTGTCCAAACCTCTAACCAAGGAGCCACCGCACTCTCTGTAAATTAAACTGACTCCAGTGTCCAAACCACTAACCAAGGAGCCACCGCACTCTCTGTAAATTAAACTGACTCCAGTGTCCAAACCTCTAAACAATGAGCCTCTGCACTCCCTAGAAGTTAATCTAACTCCAGTGTCCAAATCTCAAACAAATGAGCCACCGCACTCCCTAGAAATTTAGCTGACTCCAGTGTCCAAACCACTTAATATGTGAACATATTATCCGTGGGTACAATATTCTTTTATTCCCAATGGATTTGTATATGCTACATGTAGTTTACAAAAAGAAAAAAAAACATTCATTTTCTCCTGCAAATTGTGAAAAAAGTAAACCTAGCTGCAGAGGTTTTGTTAAACAGTACAGAAACTATAGACATGTTGAAGTGATGTCCATATGTTGTTATTCGACCAAAACAGAGACAGATGGACCTTAATCAAAGACATATTATTGAGTTCTGAGCATTTTAATGTATCTTACAGTCTTGAAAATTTTCGGGAATAAATTGTGTTGAGGCAAAAACTGTTTTATCCTAACACACAGTCCAGACCCTGGTGTATAGTGAATGACATAAGCAGTGTGAGCTTCATTACTCCTCATATGGCGAACGTGCCACCTTTGGTGTTTTGCGCTTATTCCGTCTATCGGAAAATGAGTTGTCGTTCTTGGACTACTCATATATTTATGACGAGGTTCCGAGAGGAGGCAGTTTCTGAAACTCCCATTTTGCAGATGTTGGGGTGCCGAATACCTAACATGCCGTGTCGCTATCAAGACGAAGGAGTGCTTGCTTCGTCTCACTAGCGCCATTAATCCCATTTTAGTTATCTGTTAGTTCCTTTCTTCCCAAATTATAAAATGATATATATATATATATATATAGTAGGAAAAAATGACACAGAACGAAAGTGCCCCCCCCCCCCCCTGTTAAGCTGCACGTGCGAATTCAATCATGTCTGACCAGAGCATTTCTATGTTTTTCACAATGAAAGGAATGGGCGTGAAGCGTCCAAATTATCAGACAATCAGACTAATGAAATTCAGAGCAGAATATTGGCGAGAATGCCGGTTTTTGTATAATTTCTGAATTCTCTCGCAGACTTCTATACCCAGATGGGGATACCCCACCTCGGGCTCTCTCCCAACACCGCATATCGGCAACCATTACAACAAGGCTAAGCCCACCCCCCCCCCCCCACCCCCACCCCCTCCTTCGACGTCCCCATCTTCTTAAATTTGGAAATCATCACCGCCTTCTCATCAGACTGGCAAACCGACGGGTAAGATAGGAACACGACATGCTGCAGAACTCCTGTAAACTGGAACGATGTAACGGGGGTGGGGAGGGTCGTGCACATGGGGTTTGTTACCACCTTTAGTTCTACAGACATGTTACACGATCAAACAATGGCTTTAAAAATTCCAATTCATTATTAGTAGACTTAAATGATTTTAGAACCCACTGGTTCGTAGATTCCACTTTCAACTGGTTTATCCCATATCTTCTGCTCTTCAATCATTCTCAAAACCGAAGGCTACCCTTCAGGTTGAATGGTGGTGGAAGTAGAATAAATAGACCCATTAACTCTTTACCCAACGAATCGCCCGCATCCGCCTAGTAATATGCAAATTCAGCAGTTGAAAAAATATTATTTTTCAAAAAAATTCAACAACAGTAAACAGGTATCCACTGCACTCCCTACAAATTAATCTGACTCAAGTTTTCAAAGCACTAAACAATGAGCCACCGGGCTCCTTGGAAATTTAGCTGACTCTAGTGTCCAAACCTCTAAACATTGATCCACCGCACTTCCTAGAAAGTAAGCTGACTGTAGTGTCCAAAGCCCTAAACAAGGAACCACCGCGCTCCCTGGACATTAAACTGACTCCAGTGTCCAAACCTCTAAACAATGAGCCACCGCACTTCCTAGAAATTAAGCTGACTCCAGTGTCCAAACCTCTAACCAAGGAGCCACCGCACTCCCTGTAAATTAAACTGACTCCAGTGTCCAAACCACTAACCAAGGAACCACCGCACTCTCTATAAATTAAACTGACTCCAGTGTCCAAGCCACTAACCAAGGAGCCACCGCATTCTCTGTAAATTAAACTGACTCCAGTGTCCAAACCACTAACCAAGGAGCCACCGCACTCTCTGTAAATTAAACTGACTCCAGTGTCCAAACCACTAACCAAGGAGCCACCGCACTCTCTGTAAATTAAACTGACTCCAGTGTCCAAACCACTAACCAAGGAGCCACCGCACTCTCTGTAAATTAAACTGACTCCAGTGTCCAAACCTCTAACCAAGGAGCCACCGCACTCTCTGTAAATTAAACTGACTCCAGTGTCCAAACCACTAACCAAGGAGCCACCGCACTCTCTGTAAATTAAACTGACTCCAGTGTCCAAACCACTAACCAAGGAGCCACCGCACTCTCTGTAAATTAAACTGACTCCAGTGTCCAAACCTCTAACCAAGGAGCCACCGCACTCTCTGTAAATTAAACTGACTCCAGTGTCCAAACCACTAACCAAGGAGCCACCGCACTCTCTGTAAATTAAACTGACTCCAGTGTCCAAACCTCTAAACAATGAGCCTCTGCACTCCCTAGAAGTTAATCTAACTCCAGTCTCCAAATCTCAAACAAATGAGCCACCGCATTCCCTAGAAATTTAGCAGACTCCAGTGTCCAAACCACTTAATATGTGAACATGTTCTCCGTGGGTACAATATTCTCTTATTCCCAATGGATTTGTATATGCTACATATAGTTTACAAAAAGAAAAAAAACTTTCATTTTCTCCTGCAAATTGTGAAAAAAGTAAACCAGGCTGCAGAGGTTTTGTTGAACAGTTGAGAAACTATAGACATGTTGAAGTGATGTCCATATGTTGTTATTCGACCAAAACAGAGACAGATGGACCTTAATCAAAGACATATTCTTGAGTTCTGAGCATTTTAATGTATCTTACAGTCTTGAAAATTTTCGGGAATAAATTGTGTTGAGGCAAAAACTGTTTTATCCTAAAATACAGCCCAGACCCTGGTGTATAGTGAATGACATAAGCAGTGTGGGCTTCATTACTCCTCATATGGCGAACGTGCCACCTTTGGTGTTATGCGCTTATTCCGTCTATCGGAAAATGAGTTGTCGTTCTTGGACTACTCATATATTTATGACGAGTTTCCGAGAGGAGGCAGTTTCTGAAACTCCCATTTTGCAGATGTTGGGGTGCCGAATACCTAACATGCCGTGTCGCTATCAAGACGAAGGAGTGCTTGCTTCGTCTCACTAGCGCCATTAATCCCATTTTAGTTATCTGTTAGTTCCTTTCTTCCCAAATTATAAAATGATATATATATATATATATAGTAGGAAAAAAGGACACAGAACGAAAGTGCCCCCCCCCCCCCCCTGTTAAGCTGCACGTGCGAATTCAATCATGTCAGACCAGAGCATTTCTACGTTTTTCACAATGAAAGGAATGGGCGTGAAGCGTCCAAATTATCAGACAATCAGACTAATGAAATTCAGAGCAGAATATTGGCGAGAATGTCGGTTTTTTGTATAAATTTCAGAATTTTCTCGCAGACCTCTACACTCAGATGGGGAAACCCCACCTCGCGCTCTCTCCCAACACCGCATATCGTCAAACATTACAACAAGGATAAGCCCCCCCCCCCCACCCCCCCCCCCCCCCCCCTCCTTCGACGTCCCCATCTTCTAAAATTTGGAAATCATCACTGCCTTCTCATCAGACTGGCAAACCGACGGGTAAGATAGGAACACGACATGCTGCAGAACTCCTGTAAACTGGAACGATGTAACGGGGGTGGGGAGGGTCGTGCACATGGGGTTTGTTACCACCTTTAGTTCTACAGACATGTTACACGATCAAACAATGGCTTTAAAAATTCGAATTCATTATTAGTAGACTTAAATGATTTTAGAACCCACTGGTTCGTAGATTCCACTTTCAACTGGTTTATCCCATATCTTCTGCTCTTCAATCATTCTCAAAACCGAAGGCTACCCTTCGGGTTGAATGGTGGTGGAAGTAGAATAAATAGACCCATTAACTCTTTACCCAACGAATCGCCCGCATGCGCCTAGTAATATGCAAATTCAGCAGTTGAAAAAATATTATTTTTCAAAAAAATTCAACAACAGTAAACAGGTATCCACTGCACTCCCTACAAATTAATCTGACTCAAGTTTTCAAAGCACTAAACAATGAGCCACCGGGCTCCTTGCAAATTTAGCTGACTCTAGTGTCCAAACCTCTAAACATTGATCCACCGCACTTCCTAGAAAGTAAGCTGACTGTAGTGTCCAAAGCCCTAAACAAGGAACCACCGCGCTCCCTGGACATTAAACTGACTCCAGTGTCCAAACCTCTAAACAATGAGCCACCGCACTTCCTAGAAATTAAGCTGACTCCAGTGTCCAAACCTCTAACCAAGGAGCCACCGCACTCCCTGTAAATTTAACTGACTCCAGTGTCCAAACCACTAACCAAGGAACCACCGCACTCTCTATAAATTAAACTGACTCCAGTTTCCAAGCCACTAACCAAGGAGCCACCGCACTCTCTGTAAATTAAACTGACTCCAGTGTCCAAACCACTAACCAAGGAGACACCGCACTCTCTGTAAATTAAACTGACTCCAGTGTCCAAACCACTAACCAAGGAGCCACCGCACTCTCTCTAAATTAAACTGACTCCAGTGTCCAAACCTCTAACCAAGGAGCCACCGCACCCTCTGTAAATTAAACTGACTCCAGTGTCCAAACCACTAACCAAGGAGCCACCGCACTCTCTGTAAATTAAACTGACTCCAGTGTCCAAACCTCTAAACAATGAGCCTCTGCACTCCCTAGAAGTTAATCTAACTCCAGTGTCCAAATCTCAAACAAATGAGCCACCGCATTCCCTAGAAATTTAGCTGACTCCAGTGTCCAAACCACTTAATATGTGAACATGTTATCCGTGGGTACAATATTCTCTTATTCCCAATGGATTTGTATATGCTACATGTAGTTTACAAAAAGAAAAAAAACTTTCATTTTCTCCTGCAAATTGTGAAAAAAGTAAACCAGGCTGCAGAGGTTTTGTTGAACAGTTGAGAAACTATAGACATGTTGAAGTGATGTCCATATGTTGTTATTCGACCAAAACAGAGACAGATGGACCTTAATCAAAGACATATTATTGAGTTCTGAGCATTTTAATGTATCTTACAGTCTTGAAAATTTTCGGGAATAAATTGTGTTGAGGCAAAAACTGTTTTATCCTAACACACAGTCCAGACCCTGGTGTATAGTGAATGACATAAGCAGTGTGAGCTTCATTACTCCTCATATGGCGAACGTGCCACCTTTGGTGTTATGCGCTTATTCCGTCTATCGGAAAATGAGTTGTCGTTCTTGGACTACTCATATATTTATGACGAGGTTCCGAGAGGAGGCAGTTTCTGAAACTCCCATTTTGCAGATGTTGGGGTGCCGAATACCTAACATGCCGTGTCGCTATCAAGACGAAGGAGTGCTTGCTTCGTCTCACTAGCGCCATTAATCCCATTTTAGTTATCTGTTAGTTCCTTTCTTCCCAAATTATAAAATGATATATATATATATATATAGTAGGAAAAAAGGACACAGAACGAAAGTGCCCCCCCCCCCCCCCCCCTGTTAAGCTGCACGTGCGAATTCAATCATGTCTGACCAGAGCATTTCTATGTTTTTCACAATGAAAGGAATGGGCGTGAAACGTCCAAATTATCAGACAATCAGACTAATGAAATTCAGAGCAGAATATTGGCGAGAATGCCGGTTTTTGTATAATTTCTGAATTCTCTCGCAGACTTCTACACCCAGATGGGGATACCCCACCTCGGGCTCTCTCCCAACACCGCATATCGTCAACCATTACAACAAGGATAAGCCCCCCCCCCCCCACACACACCCCCACCCTCCTTCGACGTCCCCATCTTCTTAAATTTGGAAATCATCACTGCCTTCTCATCAGTCTGGCAAACCGACGGGTAAGATAGGAACACGACATGCTGCAGAACTCCTGTAAACTGGAACGATGTAACGGGGGTGGGGAGGGTCGTGCACATGGGGTTTGTTACCACCTTTAGTTCTACAGACATGTTACACGATCAAACAATGGCTTTAAAAATTCGAATTCATTATTAGTAGACTTAAATGATTTTAGAACCCACTGGTTCGTAGATTCCACTTTCAACTGGTTTATCCCATATCTTCTGCTCTTCAATCATTCTCAAAACCGAAGGCTACCCTTCAGGTTGAATGGTGGTGGAAGTAGAATAAATAGACCCATTAACTCTTTACCCAACGAATCGCCCGCATCCGCCTAGTAATATGCAAATTCAGCAGTTGAAAAAATATTATTTTTCAAAAAAATTCAACAAAACCATATCATGTGACCCCTCGTTGGAACGAGCTTGTCGTGCTCGTTCCAACGAGGGGTCACATGATATGGTTTTGTTGACATTTTTTTAAAAATTAGAAAAAATTGATATTTAAAATAATAAATTTTGATATCGTCTGCGTTGGGTAAAGGGTTAATGACCAGCCGGTGTTATGCACACCCACCCGGAAGAGGGACTTGCGGGTATTTGAACATTTGTTAATTTTGGAATGTTATCTGTGACATTTTTGGCATGACATAAAAGAAGGTCGTCAACCGTGTCAAGGCCTGATATATATACACCTGCAACTTTATTAGGCACCCCCGAAACGTTTCATGACAGTGAGGATGGTGTTACTGATTATAATGTATTAATGATTGCTTTTTCTTGTAGCACATTTCATCTAGTGAAACATGATGTTTCTGGTTGAGAGCGTACCCACAAACACATACCCTCGTCCCGTGAAGCATGCTTCTCATGAATGTCACAAAGAAACACTATCATCCACATGCAATATCTGGGCACAAAACCAAGAAAATTTGTCACTACGTTTATCAATAAATGTTGACATGGCAAGAAGACTGTCAGAGGCACTAACATGGCAAATCGTTTGCATGTATGCAACAGGCATGTCATTCAAAGCTATTGGAAGGCAACTTGGCGATAGTCATTCTGTCATCAGCTGGCGGGTCGGAAAACATCAACAAAACAACGATGTTAAGGACCGACCAAGGCCTGGACAACCCCAAAAGATCTCTCCTCGGGAAGATCGGAGTATGGCAGGCAAGTTAGGCGTGGAGCCTTTGCTTCAAGTGGGGTTTTGGAACGCCTTTGGCTCCCCAACAGGCGTTTGTCCAAGAGAACTGTCCGAAATCGTCTCAAACCACTAGGTATGAGGTTCCGAAGGGTCATAAAGCGTCCAGCTCTGTCCGATCAGCATCAAATACGACGTTTGGAGTGGTAAATGGCACGATAACATTGGAATCTCAGGAGGCGGAGGAGAGTCCATTGGTCAGACGAAAGTAGGTTCCAGCTTCACGACGCAGATGGTCGTATGAGAGTGTGGAGGCATAAAAATACTGCTTAAGTGTCTAGGAACATCAGACCTACTGTTTCTTATGGTGGAGGATCAGTAATGATCTGCGGATACCTCTCTCATGATTGTAAACTTTATATGGTGACAGAACTTGGTAATCTCTATGGTCATCAGTACATCCGGTACATTCTCAATCCTGTTGTCGTCCTCATTTTGATAACCACCCGTTGGCTACCCGCCCTGTATTCATGAACGACAATGCAAGGCCACATCGTTCGCATGCTGTGAGGGCATTCCTTCAGAACAACGCCATTATAATATTACCTTGGCCTGCAATGAACCCCGATTTGAATCCCTTTGAACACATCTGGGACTTCTGTACAGAATTGGGCCGATTTGGAAGCTGCATTGCATGAGGAGTGACAGAAGTTACCTCTGGACTGTATCAGAAGGCTCACTGATAGCATTAGGAGGAGGGTTCAGACTGTCATCCGGACTGGTGGATCCACTCGCTACTGATGTCAGACACTGCTATTGTGTTCGGGAGATCACAATTTACATTATGTGTCAGTAATTACCGGCATTGTTTCATTATGGACCGTTCCAGCATCATATTTGTCGAGAGAAAAGTTTTCCATCAAAAACGTTAGTGACAGATAAGTATAATCAGGCCATTAAAATACTGCATATTTTCATCATTGTGTTGTGTTTCATTTGTCAATAGACCATTCTTTCCACAAACAATCACTTTTGGCCATCTGAATTGACAGAATGAAAGTAATGACAGTTTCTATTGACACCACTGCGAAAAAATAGGGGGTGCTTAATTAAGTTCCGGGCCCTTCCCACACACCCGCTCACACTTTTCAATACCTTATGTTGCCCCCGCCAAGACGTGAGAACTGAGGAGAGATAATATTCCTATGAATCCATTTTTCACTTTTTTTTCCACGGCGCCTAACCATGGTAGGAACAGTGTGTCTTGAACACATGAACCTACATTTTCATTGAGCTTCCGCCGTATCTGCACGTACACATGGACCTACATTTTTATTGAGCTTCCGCCGTCTCTGCGAGTAAAGGTGGTTCAGCCGATTTCACGAAGCAGATATCCAAATCAATCTGTGTGAGAGTGTCAATCTGTTTTGCAGCTGAAATGTTAAAACCAAGAAACATGATAGGTTCTTTATTATATGAGCTCGTTGTTACGCTATGAGGTGGATTCATGGCAGGAATGCATTACTTCGCGTGTTCACCACTAAGAAAATCAATAGTCGTTATTTCCGGCCGTCTGGGAGGAGATAGCATAATTCCGTGCAATGTCGAATTAACCCAATGTGACACGATACTAATAAAATTAGTATGTGGCGAGTGGCATTCCACTAAAATATAGTTTCCACCCAGATAATAACATCCAAATTTTGACAAACGCCATAAGAAACACTGGCAAGTTAAACCCAGGGGACTATGGGCTGAAATGTTGCTTGTCGTCCTTATGCTTTTTACAAAAACTCAGTTCTGTTGGGTGGGCATTCCACCCCACCAGTGCTTTGGTGGTAATGTACTCTCCAGATACTGGGAATTGAAGTACCGTTAAGCTAACATTAAGTTGAATAATTTCGTAACGATAAAATCAGAAATCCTACATTGTACCTTGCGTGCAACAAGGAGCTATTTGCAATGCTTCTAGTATTGCAGAAGCGCGTTGTTGCTCCCAAGGGACAATATGAACCCGAGTTAACGCGCGGGAGGGGGTGGGGTATAACCAAAATATGTTGGTCGGTTTTGTTATCGAGCCTCACCCTGGTGCCCTCATTTTAACATGCCCACAAACAGTTGCTCCAAAAAGGAGTAGTTTGATATTTAACATGTTTGAAAGAATGATTTACAAGTTTGTTCAAGTCCACATAAAGGGCACGTGTCTCACTGAGCCCGGCCTTCGACGTGCACTTGACATAACAATGTCTAGGTGAAGTGTCGTGACATACATGAAAGGTCATAGAGGCACAGTTCAAAACTTTTAACCAGGACATAATGACAAACAGGTATACACTGCAAAAAATATAGGTTCTCTTTAGAACCAAAACTGGTTCTAATCTTGTCCCTGAGATGGAACTAGTTCTGTTTAAACAGTATTTATTTCAAATCAAATAAATTTACCAAGATTAGAATTCAATTTTAACAGAATATTACATGAACTGAAGTAGATTCGGCAGTAAACTTGGAGCTTATTCAACGCAGTCGCCAAATATTTTGAAACAAAGGAGATATGAACAGTTGGTATATCGAACCAGTTTTGGTTCTGTATAGAACCAAAACTGGTTCGATATGCCAACTGTTCATATCTCCTTTGCTTAATAATGATTTGAGACAACCTCGTATAAGCTCTAAACTTACGGCTGGAACCCCCTCAATTTATGTTTAGTTCTGTTAATATTTAATGTTAAACTTTATAAATTTATTTGATTTGAAATAAATACTGTTTAAACAGAACTGGTTCCATCTCAGGGACAAGATTAGAACCAGTTTAGGTTCTACAGAGAACCTATATTTTTTGCAGTCGAATACTTTACTTCGATCTCGTGGGTCGCAAATCGGTTTTATTACACTGAAGGGGTCTAATTCTGAACTCTAACCACCGTACTGAATAAATAGTTTCGGAGCAAACTGTTTATACAAGGTTTTACATCTTTGCTAAACATTCCGTGATAAGAAATGATAATATACTGAATGTTTGGGTTTAAAAATACAGTGATTTATTTGAGTATTTTTTTTATTTCCCCAAAATCCGTAGTGAGTGAGAGTCTTCACTTTCTGTTCACTCCCTGTTCCTGATCACAGTTTTTAATTAACGACCAGGAGAGAAACTGGCAAATGAATCAAACCTTGAGTGCATTAATGCGACAACTGCAATGCTTTAGAACTGCAGATGACGCCTGGGTCCACTCAAGGGACGGTATTTGAATTTTTCATTTAAAATGATGTGATTATGTGTATTTTCACACGAACGTTACAAAGAGTATCGTCGAGAAAACTGTTAGTGCTGTTGAACCATACAATGGGATGAGAACAAGCAACAGAGAGCGTCATCTTCCTATTATTATTATAACGATCTGTATGACAAATAGCAATCAATAGGTTTGTGTATTACTTAGCACATTGATCTCAGCATTGTGTCCGCTTTAATTCAAGGCTCGAGGTACATACAGTACATGGAGAGTGGATTGTAACCAAATCACCCGCGGAGTGGAGTTATCACCCAAAGTATCACTTTCAAATTCAGGATATATAGACAAAAAAACACAAGCAATGTTTCAGCCAATGGACCTCCGGGTTTAACCCGGAGGTCCATTGGCTGGAACTCTGCTTGTGATGGTTATGCTTTGCAACAAATTTGCAATTATTGCTCGGGTGGAATCTCCACTCTGCGGGTGATTTAATGATAATACACTCTCCACGTACTGTACATATTTGTAAACTAAATAAAAAATATCGTTAATGAGAAGGTCGTCGTAGCGTATAACTGTCCTGATTGGAAATAACCACATCAGTATTCAACACATGTCATAATCATCCCTACACCTTCGCAGATGCGACTCAATATAAAGGACACGCCCCTCTCCCTCCCCCACACCCTACTCCTCATACGCGCCATGAATAAGGTTTACAAATGTAAAGTGTTCAAATGTACTTAAATACACGTAGTCTTGGATAATTAATATTTCCATAGTGGCGCATCAAAGATTCTGGGTTTCAGGCGGCGCAAAATTTCAGTCATGAGGCATGATGTGAAAGATCATCCGATGCGCGCGCAAAAGCGCGCCAGGGCGAGTACGAGAGGTTGAATCACACTCTCGCTCGCGGGGAGGTCTGGAGAATCTACCGGGAAACGTTTGGAAACTGTAAGATCACTGTGGTCCGCCTGTCTCCTCTCTGTTGCTTCTTTGCACATAACCACGACATTTTGCATGCAAGAGGTATAGTTGTTTGCATGGGGTATGGTGTTATCCGCGACAACACATGTTTGCACACACCACTTCGGTAGCGGATGACCACGTGTTATCACTGATAAAACTGCGTCTCTTTGTACCAATAGCAGCGGCGCACACGGAATACACCCCTCCATCCCCTGGATCTACCTATGATTCACATTTAGCTGCAGTTGGCCAATCATTCCATCACGAGTATAACGTCACATCTCATTTCTTCTTCTTCAACCATTTTTCAACCCGACGGTTGAAAAGCAAGAAATAAACATACCTGTGGCAGTGTTATGCACTCTTAAATCGAGAAATAAACTGGTACGAAAGTACATCGTCATGATGTCAGCTGTGTCAAAGCTACAGCAAATTTATCGGTGTCCATCTCCGCACCCCTACACATGCTCCCCTTTTATGACCTTTCGTTGTCCTCGTCAAGAACTGAGAATCAGTGGAATACCGTTTTTGTGGCAAGTATATATCTAAAAGGTACAGGCTCGACAGGCTCCTCCGGGGCCTGTCGAGCCGGTACGTCTTAGATGTATGTGCCCTTCCTCACCCACCTAAACACACAACGTTCACTATCCTTAGCCGCATCTACTCTTTCGTGTTATTTTACTACTCTGGGGCGCAGTGGCTCAGTAGGTTGTAGAGATGCAGGCTGCGAGAGGTGCTCGGTTCGAATCCCACCTGCGGCAACCGCGTTGTGTCCTTGGGCAAGACACTTCAGCCCCATTGCCCCCATGGGGGGCACGGTGGCGTTGTGTACTACGGCATACTGCACGTAGATGGTGCACTTGTCTTCAACCAATGTTAACCCTGCGTGTGTGGAGTTAGTATGTTGGGGAGTCTGACAGTTGCTCGACGTTGCTCGGTGGTTGTTTCCGGGAATTCTGTCTTCCTCCACCCGTAAAACTGTTCGACACGAAGTGATCCTGTCTGTCGAAAGTGCCGTTAAATAAATTTAACGACTCAGCAGCTGTGATGTCACCATCTTTATGCTAGCATTCACCTAATAGTTGTGTCACTACACACAAAACGTAAAGGTATAATAATTCGACTTTGTTGACAGTTGATAAATACATTGCGCTGCGTTCAGTATTGTTTGATCTTCGGACAAACATTCAACATATGAATAATTCGTGATGTGTCGTCCGATAAAAGGAACGCAATCTTCCAGCATGGATATTGTTTGCTTGAAAGCGATGATTTTTTTTATCCACTCCATAGGTTTCGAAAGGACACGAAACAGTTGATCAATCGTCTTGACAAATGATTTCATCTTGAAAGTAGACAGAATAATGTTTCAGCTAAACATTTCTGTTTTATCAATGAGTGGATTTTTTTTCATTTCGTGAGCGTTCTTCTTTATATTGATAATCTTGAGAGAGACTTTGGATCCGTATCTGTCTGTAATCCATTAACTAACAGTCGATATCGTTAACTAACAGTCGATATCGCAGCAGAGTGAACGAAATAAGTTACATAAAATACAGCATGTTGATGGTTTTGGGGTGGATACCGTAATTATTTCATGTTGACACGCAGGTACAGCACTGTCGCCGTGGACTGGTCACTTTCCACGGGTGGGCAATATTTCCCGAACACTCTCTGTCAGCATCATTTGTGGGGATGAGGGTGTCACAGCGTACCGTCCAATCGGGTGGAGACGTAAAATGGTTGTCCTCTGTTCGGAAAGAGACATACTCCGTGCAGGCTGAAGATCCCTTCGTAGTATTCGGAAAGAGCGAGGCCACGAAGTTTCCGCTGCGAGGGTCATCCCACACACCAGCGCCATTGGGCCAAGGAGAGGAGTTAATATAAGTTGCATAACTTGTTCGTCAAACGTTGTAAAATTAATAAGCTTTAAACATATTTCCACGGACGCAATAACATTACATTCCAAACACTAATAAAGGGAATCATCATCAAAAATTTAATGAATGAAGCACCGGGAACAACCCGCTGCTTCATTAATTAACATTTTGCTGAAGACGATTTTTGTTACCTGGTATACGCATGCGTGGAAATTACTGCCCACGCGTGGATTACGATCAGCCCAAAGCGACTGCAATATGAAATATAAATTTGCAATGCACGACCCTCATGTATATTTCACCAGCTAGTCACATCGCTAAAATATAAGGAATAGTACGGAAATCCATTGGGGCCAACATGTGTAGCGGGGGATCGAGCATTGCGAATATTTGCAATACGTTGCGAATATTCGCATTCAACTTTGCGAATATTCGCATTTAACATTACGAATATTCGCATTTAACATTGCGAATATTCGCATTCTGTATTGCGAATATTGACATTCAACTTTGCGAATATTCGCATTTAACATTGCGAATATTCGCATTTAACGTTGCGAATATTCGCATTCTGTATTGCGAATATTGACATTCAACTTTGCAAATATTCGCATTTAACATTGCGAATATTCGCATTTAACATTGCGAATATTCGCATTTAACATTGCGAATATTCGCATTCTGTATTGCGAATATTGACATTCAACTTTGCGAATATTCGCATTTCACATTGCGAATATTCGCATTTAACATTGCGAATATTCGCATTCTGTATTGCGAATATTGACATTCAACTTTGCAAATATTCGCATTTAACATTGCGAATATTCGCATTCAGTATTGCGAATATTGACATTCAACTTTGCGAATATTCGCATTTAACATTGCGAATATTCGCATTTAACATTGCGAATATTCGCATTTAACATTGCGAATATTCGCATTCTGTATTGCGAATATTGGCATTCAACTTAGCGAATATTCGCACTCAATTACGGATATTCTCATTCAATTGCGAATATTCGCAATGCATTGCGAATATTCGCATTGTTGAATGCGAATATTCCCAATGCATTGCGAATATTTGCACTGCCTTTCGAATATTCGTAGTTGAATGCGAATATTCGCAAAGTTGAATGCGAATATTCGCAATGCTCCCACTACACATGCTGGCCTCCAACGTGTTGAATGCAAATATTTACAATGTTGAATGCGAATATTCGCAATGCTCCCACTACGCATGTTGACCCCCCAATGGGAATAGCGAAAACGTAGACGTTGCATTCTTCGTATTGACAGACATCTGATAACGTTATTAACAAATCTTATTTTTCACTGTAGATACAACCGGCGAACCACAGTGAAATTAGTTTCAACGAACACGAGATAAATTCACTAAAATGTTATGAAAGTGAGAGATGTTTCTCATTTCATGATGAGCAGGTGTTGTCGTTGACATTTGTGGTATTAAATTAATATACGGTGCCGTTTCTGTACAGCTTTCAGTGACGAGCTAAGGGATCCATTTCGTTTCGCGGACGACTAATTGCTCTCGCTGAAAGCGGTTCGTTGGTTATCCGGCTTTAAAATTATTTGCTTGTCGTATCAATTACTTTGCATTAATTTGGTATTAAAACGTATTGTTTTAGAATAGGCAACGCATATAATAAAACATAATACCTATGTGTTTTGCCTGACTATCAGCTGATATATATACAGTACATGAAGAGTGGATTGTAACTAAATCAACCGTGGAGTGGACTTATCACCCAAAGTATCTTTCAAATTTTGCTCGTATGGACGAAAAACACAAGCAATGTTTCAGCCAATGGACCTCCGGGTTCAACCCGGAGGTCCATTGACTGGAACTTTGCTTATGCTTGTTATGCTTTGTAACAAATTTGCAATTATTACTTGGGTGGAATCTCCACTCTATGGGTGATTTAGTCACAATGCACTATCCACGCACTGTACCTGCTGTTGATCGTTGAAAATATATATTTCACTCGTGCAGCCTCACTCGTGAAATAATTATAGGAACCATTCAAAACCATAAGTACACTCTATTTATTACAAATATACTCTACAGCAGTAAGCAGTTCACATTGGATTTAGAGTGTTCTCTTATGGTATCAGATACGCTGCAGTTTGTGGTGTAGCAAAACCTTTTCTTCGCTTTCTTTTTTTCTTTCCTTTCTTATGACAGATCTGTAGGAAACGATACCTTTTTTAGTTGGAAGCTGAATATCAGAAACCTAAGCTATAAGGCTAGTAACGCGGTGGCTCAGTGGTTACGGTGGTGACTTCAAACTGAAAGGTCCCCGGTTCGATCCCCGCCAGGGGTAACTGCATTGTGTCCTTGGGCAAGGCAGTTTATCCCGATTGTCCACGTGGGAGCACGGTGGCGCTTTGTACTAAGACGTACTGCACGTCGATGGTGCACTTGTCTTCAACCAATGTTTGTGTGTATTTAGTACGTTGTGGAGTTTGACAGTTGCTCGCCGGTGTTCGGTGGTTCTCGCCGAGTACTCTGGCTTCCTCCATCCGTAAAATGTCCCGACTCGAGGTAACCCTGGTTGATGAAATTGTTGTTAAAACCCCAATAAAAAAACTATGAAGCTTTTTACAATTGTATTTTCTAGAATTTTGTTTTTACCTATGAATATCAACAGCGGAAATGAATCATCAGTGTTTTAATGACGTGGCAATTAACCGGTGGATAAAATGCCACGTCTTTTAAAATCTGGGGATTTCATTCGAATGAGTTATAAGCACAGATGGAAAATACGATTCCAGAGCATACAATTGTAAGAGTTTAAAAATATTAGGCACATGTGATGTGTTATTTTTATTCCAAAAGTATTAAATTCAACACGAGAACCAGAGCGAAATTAAAATTGTGTACTGGAGGCTACACGGTGATTGGCATTGTAAGCGAAGCACTGCGTACCTTGAGCATGCGCGAGGTGGACCTAATTTAGATATTTGATCATTCCTCCCCATTGGGAACTGGGGGATGGAGTTTAACCACTGCAAGGTCATGTGACCCGTGAGGAGGAGTTTGTTTAAAAATGTTCTCGGTAAACTTTTGAAAGCTAAAGTCTCCTTAACACACACGTTACACATGTCTCACAGGACGCTAAGCTTCGCCTCATTATCAGCTACGCCTTCTATACACGCACCCAGTATATTCAGGCAATTCCCCGTGGGGAACCCCGGGAAATGAAGCAGTGCATGTATACTGTCATAAACAAGGTCTGTTTTACAGATCGCCAATGCCTTGGGTGGAAGTCCTCTAAAATGGGCAACATGAGTGTAAACAGTTGGTGGGACTTGACTTAATATCCGTGTTGCGGTCACGGTTAGCCATTGTGCAGAAATATATGACTTTAAACACCAATAAATAAATAAATAAAACATTAAGTTTTAAATTCCCACTTTCATTTAATAGACATCGTTTTCAAACACGTCAGTTTGGGTTGTCCTATCCGCCTTGTTGATGCGACCAGATCAGCCAGATAAAACAAGATGCCTGCGGGTTCCTGTTTCATCTGACTGATCTGGTCTCGTCAAATCGACGGAATACGAATACCCAAAACCGATTTCCTGTTGTAATAAGTTGTATTTAATGACCCCCCCCCCCCCCCCCCAACACACGTAGAATGGACTCGCCCTGTTGTTGTTCATAATGAATATACTGATCCCCATACAGGAGGACAGGAATCGAAAAGTGATATAATCGTGATTACGTGCTCGGAGGTAGATACGGGACTATTACAATCTTCTAGAAATGCTCCGACTCATATATATATAGAATATACCCATAGTAGTTTGGTGTACCAAATGTTCACCACGAGTGGTGAAGTGGTGTTAACACCACTTCACCACGAGTGGCGGACATTTGGTACACTAAGCTACTTTGGGTATATTTTATTTATACCATAATCGTCAGATAAATAACTTTGCGAACATTCGCATTTAACATTGAGAATATTCGCATTTTGCATTGCGAATATTGGCATTCAACTTAGTGAATATTCGCATTCAACATTGCGAATATTCACATTCAATTACGAATATCCGCATTCAATTGAGAATATTCGCAATGCATTGCGAATATTCGCATTGTTGAATGCGAATATTCGCAATGCTCCCACTACACATGCTGGCCTCCAACGGGTTGAATGCAAATATTTACAATGTTGAATGCGAATATTCGCAATGTTGAACGCGAATATTCGCAATGCTGAATGCGAATATTCGTAATGATGAATGCGAATATTCGCAATGTTGAATGCGAATATTCGTAATGATGAATGCGAATACATCATTACGATGTATGCGAATAATCGCAATGTTGAACGCGAATATTCGCAATGTTGAATGCGAATATTCGTAATGATGAATGCGAATACATCATTACGATGTATGCGAATATTCGCAATGTTGATCGCGAATATTCGCAATGCTCCCACTACGCATGTTAACCCCAATGGGAATAGCGAAAACGTAGACGTTGCATTCTTCGTATTGACAGACATCTGATAACGTTATTAACAAATCTTATTTTTCACTGTAGATACAACCGGCGAACCACAGTGAAATTCGTTTCAACGAACACGAGATAAACTCACTAAAATGTTATGAAAGTGAGAGATGTTTCACATTTCATGATGAGCAGGTGTTGTCGTTGACATTTGTGGTATTAAATTAATATCCAGTGCCGTTTCTGTGCAGCTTTCAGTGACGAGCTAAGGGATCCATTTCGTTTCGAGGACAACTAATTTCTCTCGCTGAAAGCGGTTCGTTGGTTATCCGCTGATGGCTTTAAAATTATTTGCTTGTCGTATCAATTACTTTGCATTAATTTGGTATTAAATCGTATTGTTTTAGAATAGGCAACGCATATAATAAAACATAATACCTATGTGTTTTGCCTGACTATCAGCTGATATATATACAGTACATGAAGAGTGGATTGTAACTAAATCACCCGTGGAGTGGACTTATCACCCAAAGTATCTTTCAAATTTTGCTCGTATGGACGAAAAACACAAGCAATGTTTCAGCCAATGGACCTCCGGGTTGAACCCGGAGGTCCATTGGCTGGAACTTTGCTTGTGCTTGTTATGCTTTGTAACAAATTTGCAATTATTACTTGGGTGGACTCTCCACTCAATGGGTGATTTAGTCACAATGCACTATCCACGCACTGTACCTGCAGTTGATCGTTGAAAATATATATCTCACTCGTGAAATGATTATAGGAACCATTCAAAACCATAAGTATCCTCTATTTCTTACAAATATACTCTGCACAGCAGTAAGCAATTTACATTGGATTTAGAGTATTCTTTACTGGTATCAGATAGGCTGCAGTTTGTGCTGTAGCAAAATCTTTTCTTCGCTTTCTTTTTTTTTTTCGTTTCTTATGACAGATCTGTAGGAAACGATACCTTTTTCAGTTGGAAACTGAATATCAGAAACCTAAGCTATAAGGCTAGTAACGCGGTGGCTCAGTAACCGTTACGGTGGTGACTTCAAACTGAAAGGTCCCCGGTTCGATCCCCGGATAACTGCATTGTGTCCTTGGGCAAGGCAGTTTATCCCGATTGTCCACGTGGAAGCACGTTAACACGAGGCAACGCATGTTTGTTAATGTTTGGTATCTTATGAGGTAAACGTATTTAAAACTGCGAAAAATAATTGCCGGTTTCATTTCTCTCTTCACGAGGTGACGAACGATAAATTTAGAGGTGACCAAAGGTCATCTGGGATGTAGTTTCACTTTAGTTGTAAATTTTAACTACTGAAATCCCATTGCTGTCGTGTTCACCACGGTTGGTGTGTAAAGCTAAAAATTTTGTCACAGGCTTTTTATATATAGTAGAATAGGTAATCATGTTATAAAAGCAAATTAGCAACCAATAGTGACAGTTTTATGTCCATGAACATGAACATACCGACTATTGAACAAGAGACCAACACACAATCTACTTGATCACTGTCCGGCGACCCATGGATTTTTTTTTTTTGGGGGGGGGGGAGGGAGGGGGTGCAACCCATTAACACTACCCCTGTATTTCCGCGTCCAGCAATAAGCTGTCGTTTTGATGGTAAGGTTAGAGCAATTCGACAACTGCAAGAGATATAATCTCGCCTTACTGTCTATGAATCAAATGTTACGTATTTTGCTGTGGTACTTCTACAAAGATATTCTCAATTGGTATAGGGGCAACCTTTCTGTACTCCCCTTTTTTTACCACATTCATGTTTGTTCATCTCAAGCATGCCGTCACATCCTTCTTAATATATGCCACCGCTCGTCAACGTAACTTAGACGTGACAATACATCTCAGGAAGTTACATTTTTTAGAAAAAATGGGAAGGATCGGCCTTGGTTGAAAACTGTTCACCAACTAGCCATGCCGATAAAAACTATCGATAAACATATCGACTCACAATGAAATTTTAAAGAAATAATCTTTCAACATACAAAGTCAAACAAAAGGCGTCAGTTACGACTATATTCCACTTGGGGTATTATCCTGAAATTTTTGTAGTCAGTAAATCGATGAAATGAGAGCATTTTCAAAAAGTTTGTTTATGGATTTCTATTCTGTGCGTAGACCAAGAATCTTTTCTTTTTTTTTTTTTTGCTTTTGTGGAGGTGCTTGTTCTCGTCACGATATATTTACCACGGGGGATCTCTAAGCTTTGTCGTCCCTGTTTCGTTTTACGTGCTGGTTACGCATTTTTATTGTATGAATGTACACGCAGAACAACGAAACTCCATTACGGAAACGATTTTCCATAAAATAATCTTTAATCACTTCGCAAATTGATAGCATGGCTTATTTAAAGCTGTTCAGTGTTTTCAATTATGTCAGTGTCTTTTCTCCATTTATTAACTTTTCCACAGCCATTGGACCATATCTACGGTTCAGTAGAAACTGTGTTAATTTTTCTGTACCATATGACGGAATAGTGTTAGACTTGTTTTTGACTTATATTTATTTTACAAGGATTGGCGAGCAACTTAATATTAACCCCTATCCATGGCCCAGTGGCACGACATCACTGAGTTATCTCGTCATGAAAATTAACTTTCGATAGAGTTATCTCCCCTGAAGTTATTAGACGGGTGAGGAAGATCAAATTAAAATTATGTAATTATTGATAAAACACCTTTGACATCAGTAGCAAATAAAGCCGAGTTTCCTTTTGTTACTTTTAATAAACGAAAACAACATACAGCTCACGGAGCTGTCTGTTGTTTTCGTTTATTACAAGTTACAAAAGGAAACTTGGCTTTTTATGCCAAGCTAATTAGAATCGACTAAGTAACTTACCACTTTGATTCTTTGTTTCGCTAATGTGCTTTTACGGTATTTGTATTCATTCTTCCCAGGAGAAAAATGAGCAAATCTTTCTTTCGGTCACGATTTATATATTTATTTATTGGTGTTTAAGGTCACATACTTATGCACACTGGCTAATCGTGACCGTGACAATTTTACGGGTGGAGGAAGCCGGAGTACCCGGAGAGAACCACCGAGCATCGACGAGCAACTGTCAGCTCCTCAACATTCTAACTCTGTTCCAGCTCCGCTCAAACAGGGTTACGGGGGATGAAGACATGTGCTCCATCGACGTGCAGTTCGCCTTAGTACACGGCGTCATCGTGCCCCCATGTTGGCAACCGGGATAAAGTGCCTTGCCCAAGAACACAACTCGGGTCGTCCCGGACGGGGATCGAACTCGGAACCTCAAGCATAGAAGTCCAACAGTCTACCACTGAGCCACCACGCTCCCTTCGGTCACGATTAGCCACTGTGCAGTGTCTCCTGGGTTTTTATATTAATGGAAAGGATGAAGACCGTATTGTTTGACACAATGCGCAGAGTGTCGATATGATGAACCGAAAAAAAGTCAAAAGATGGCGAAAGCGCCGTTTTCTTAATTTTAAATGGTTTTAAAGAGAGAATAATAGCCCAAACTGATTGGGAAAAAATGGTCAAAAGCCAAAATGCCTAAAGTTTGTGAAATGATACGCAGATGGATGACTCATGTAAAACGTCGCCAATATTTTGAAATCTCAATTTTTGTATGAAATTCCCAGACCCTGAGTATTAAATTTGCTGACAGCTTTAGAATAATAAGGGGAGCTAACTTTCATGTAAATCTCTTCCAATGACGAAAATTGTCAGCAATGTTTGTGGGATAACCTCCGCAGAAGCAACTTTGTTACCTCGTTTTTCTGGAATACTCCGAAGAGATCTTATTTATTGGGTTTTAACGACACTTTCGACAACCAGGGTCACTTCGTGTCGGACAGTTTTACGGGTGGAAGAAGCCGGAGTATCAGGAGAGAACCACCGAGCAACGGCGAGCAACTTCCAGAATTCCCAACGTACTAACTTCGTACTAGCAGCGTTTGCATTGATTGTATCGACGCTCAGCATGTTTTAGTACACAACACCACCGTGCCCCCAAGTGTGTAATCGGGATAGAGTGCTTTGCCCAAGGACACAACGCGGTTACCCCAGGTAGGGATCGAACCGTGGACCTTCTCGGTTTGAAGTCCAGTGCCGTACCACTGAGACACCTCGTTCCCTTACGAAGATACCTTACCCTCCGCAGAATATGTCTCTCTTCGCATGGGTGTGACGGGGGCATTTTACGTCTTCATCCGATAGGATGGTACGCTTTGACAGTATCACTCCCACAATTAATTCTGCCGTTTGGTAATGTGGTCTCTCTGATTCTTTGCATTTCCAGCTGGTGATACCCAAGTTACTCTGTGGCAGGTTTTGTGTGGGAAGTATGTCTCATCGATAGTTATTAACTGCACAGATGTCAGGAAATAGTTCATAGCTCTCCCCCCCCCCCCCTCTCTCTCTCTCTCTCTCTCTCTCTCTCTCTCTCTCTCTCTCTCTCTCTCTCTCTCTCTCTCTCTCTCTGTTACTTCTCTTTCTGATCCCATCTTTACATTTAAATCACCCATGTCTTCCTTTTCTTCTTCGTCTGTCTCGTTCGTAGGAGGGTTACATGCAAGCTGCTTATAAATTATTGACATAACCGAGATGTCCTCTCCATTGCAAGTCTATTTAACCCTTTAACCAACGTAACGGCAAAAACCGGCCAGCACTATTCACAAAAATCACCTTTCAGTTTTCTTTTTAATTTCATTGTTTGTCTCAAAAAGATAGCTTATGACTCCCATTGGAACGAGCTCAACGAGGGATCATAAACCGTATTTTTGACACCAAAAATGAAACAAAAATTAGTTATTCAAGAATTTTATTTGCAAGTGTCGTCTACCTTTCGTGTTAGGTAAAGGCTTAATTAACTGACTTTATCAATCATACAAGTAATTACAAACCTGTAGCTAAGTACATTCACAAAGTACTCACATAAATAGTGTTAACTGTGTTCGCTTAGCAGGCGATAACAAAAGAGAGTCTGAGGCAAAGGTATGTGTGCAATATATTACAACCGCACCCCCCCCCCCCCCCATACGATGGTAGAGGAGACAGTCAGGGGTCGAGAAGTTGATCTGTGGAGCACGGATGTGTTTTAGGGGGGTCTGTTGTAGTTGCTGCTAGGAGTGAAGACGAGCTCATATCTTGAGTAGGATAAGGAAAAGGTGGTAAATCCTGCATCGGTTGTTGTAAACGTGAATCAAAAGAATTATGACCCCCTTTGGACCCTGGTGGTATCTTCCATATCAGTTCAATCACACCAACAGGAAGAGTCCATATTTATTATTTGGGGTAAACCAATTAATATTTTCAACGTGCAGCCTTGTGGCCTACCATACATTCACTTAGCATCCATCCTATTTAATGACATTATGAAGTACCATGTTCCTGGACGAAAAGTAGCCGCTCGGGTTCGTCGGAGTATGTAATATTACGTACCAAAGTCGCAACGCACGGCAATTTTCGTAGGTTATTTTACGTACCGAAGTCGCAACAGGTTAACACTAAAGAAACCTGGTTTCATATGTTCTCAGAATTGAAGGGTGGTTATGACTGCAGTGCAGATCATAACAAGTATACACTCCGTTCCATGTACAGTAGATTGTGGCGAGAGTTTTCGGAGTAGCGACTCGATGTATGTAATTTATAAGCAGCTTGCGTGTAACCCTCCTACGAACGAGGCAGACGAAGAAGAAAGGGAAGACATGGGCGATTTAAATGTAAAGGTGGGATCAGAAAGAGAAGTAAGAGAGAGAGAGAGAAAGAGAGAGAGAGAGAGAGAGAGAGAGAGAGAGAGAGAGACCACATGGAATAGGAACTATTTCCCGACATCTGTGCAGTTAATAACTATCGGTGAGACATACTTACCCAGTGGTCAGAATTGTCAGTCATATCTGAAAACCTAAAGCGGTAAAAATCGACGTAGGGTCTGACTACTCTATTTTATGAATCAGGAGAAGAATCATTTATCATAGGACTCGTCCGTTTTGTTCACTTTAAAACATTTGATATTTTGTTTTCATATTAATCAGGGAAAAATAAAGCCTTCCGTCAATTTTATTGGTCAATTTCAAAACTAGACAATTTGATTGGCTGAACAAAATAATATAACTGGGCCACATTTTCATAATTTGCATAATTAGAGTTGGGAGGTTTCATTGGTCAATTTCAAAACTGGACAATTTGATTGGCTAAACAAAATACAACTGGGTCACATTTGCATAATTTCTGTAGGGAGAATTTACGTTATCTGTCCTATTTGGGGTGGGTGGTTATATTGTATTAATCTTTTACCTAACGTAACGGCAAAAACCGTCTCGCGCAATACAAGAAAAACGCCATTCATTTTTTTTTATATTTTCACTTTTTGCTTCCAAAACATAGGTTATGACCCCTCATTGGAACTAGCGTGCCGCGCTCGTTCCAATCAGGGGTCATAACCTATGTTTTGGAAGCAAAAAATGAAAATTTTTAGTTATACGAGGATGTTTATTCCAAGTGCCACCTGCAACTCAAGTTAGGTGATGGGTTAAAAAGTCATACTAAGTGGCTAATTTCTGTGTGTGTGTGTCATATGATAAACAGAATATGAAATGGGTGTTTTTCTCATATAATATTTATGAAACTCGTCCGAATTTTCCGTTTGGGCTCGCCAGAGGCTCGCCCAAACGGAAAATTCTTAGACTCGTTTCATAAATATTATATGAGAAAAACACTCATTCCATATCCTCTATGTATGAGACTAGGCCCGCTTTTCCACAGTAATCCCATCAAGCCATTTTGGAGACTGACCGGCCATGTTCAGTGTGGAGACTGGATCACCGACTTTTAGAACACGGTCACTACAAGGAACATCATGATTGTCTTTCTGAATTACTAGCTTCTTCACAAGACGACTCTTCAAATTGGGCTGAGTCATATCAAGATGTGATCTCGGGCGTATTCACAACAGCAATTCTACCGGACTTATACCAGTGGTGATATGTGGCGTGATTCAATACTTGAAAAGGAACTTTCACGTGTTTCGGTGGACCCTTCCGACATGGCCTTGATGTTTTTTTTTTTAAATCCTTTTCTGCTAATCCGTTGGAAGCGGGGTGATAAGGTGCACTCTCAGTGTTTTCAATACCATTTTCACTCATGAAGTTTTGGAATTCTTCATAGGTGAAACACGGGCCGTCGTCCGTGACCACAGTTTTCTGAAGACCATGAGTAGGAAATGTTTTCCTAGGAATTCAACAGAAGCTGGTCGTGATGCTGAATTTTGTACAAAGACTTCCAACCGTTTTGATGAGCATCAATCAAAATGAAAAACATTTTCCATAGGAAGGGACTGGCATAATCCGAGTGAAGTCTTTCCCATGCATTTTCGGGCCACTCCCAAGTGGAGTGATGCTTCGGTGGGTAAGGGTCGCGTTTGCTGACACATTGAACACCAACGGACAAGAGACTCAATGTCCTCATTTATATGTGGTCGCCATGCCATTCCTCTGGCTAAGCTTTTCATTCGACTTATGCCTTTTTTAAGTACCGTGGAGTTGAGCCCAAATCTCAGTTCTACATTTTGAAGGAACCCTCACACGAGACCCCAACAGGATTGTACCATTTGGACAACTCAGTTTTCTTACTTGAACAGGAGTGATAGGTAGGGTCATTAGGTCAGGCGTATAAAACAAACTCCATTACTTTGGACAAAAGAGGATCGCGCTCTATAAATTTCCGAATTTTCAAAGTACTGGTTACAATTGTTTCAATTTTCTGAGGCAATAAAACAATATCCTCTGGAACAGAGGATCACGCACGGTGTCCTTCAGCCGCATTCTACTTAGGAAGTCATCACATGATATGGTTTTCTTGAAATGTTTTGAAAAATAATACTTTTTCAACTGCTGAAGTTGCATATTACGCGGGGTGGGGGGGGAGGGTGCGGCCGATTCGTTGGGTAAAGAGTTGAATAAAACATACGTATTCCTATGCTTCATGCACCATTTATGTCCTATCCATGAACAACGATACCGTCCCTTGAAAGTATAAAGATGCCATTTAAATATATACAGAAAATCATTTGAAAAACTGTCAATCAGATCATTAGAACATCTTTTAAAATAATAACGCTTTAGTCTAACAGCCTATACTTTTTGTAAAATTCCTGATGAATATTAGGCGCTAAGAATTCTGTTTCTCAGATTATTCCGCGCCAAAAGAGTTAATATGTATGGCTTTTCTCCATACATGCTGAGAAGAACTGCTCGTTTCGTAATTTTATCATCGTCGCTAATGGAATAACCGAGATGACCGTTCTATTGCAATGCTATGTAATAAACTGACTTTATCAATCGTACAAATAAATACATTAGCAGTCCATGAAGGCATTTACAAAGTACTCACAGAACAAATCACCTTAAATGTCTTCACAGACCGGGTGACAACAAAAGAGAGTCTGAGGCGCAGGTATGAGTCAAATATGTTACAATTTTATACCATGCTTACCTATTCTACTATATATAAAAAGCCTATAACATAAATTTTAACTTGAAACACCAACCGTGGTGAACACGCCAGAAATGGGATTTCAATAGTTACAATTTACACCTCACTTTGGAACTACATCCTGGACCTTTCGTAACGTCGACCTGAATGCGAACTTGTCTACATTTATCGCTCGTCGCCTCGCGAAGAGTGAAATGGAAGTGTTAATTATTTATTACTTTTCTAAACATGCATTGTCTCATGTTAATAAAGCATCCATAACTCGAAATAATATGTTATTATGTTATTAAAATGAAAAAGGCCCTCTTTCTTTTTCTATTTTGTTTCGGTGATAACATTTTCAGCCGAAGTATCGCCCACCGATGCTCATGTCAACAAAAACAAATTCGCACGTATGTACGTTTGCTGCTCAGTAAAATCAAGAAAATGTAACATCGACTCTTAATAATGTTAAATAAAATATACCCAACGTAGCTTGATTTACCAAATGGTCACCACTCGTGGTGAATTGGTGTTAAGCTACTATGGGTATATTCTATATATATACGACCATGTAAAAATCTTTACATATATATCTAACAGTCAAGACTGATCGCCCCTTATTCATCGATTTTTCAAAATGTCGGCAGACAATAACCACTTCAAGCGAAACGATTAAGAATTCTATCATTGATGTATGTCCGCAGTTGTTAGTTCGGTGCACAGAAAAAGTAGTCGATAATATATAAATGTATGTTATGCGGTTTGTTAGTGACCAAATACGGTTTATGACACGTCTATTACTTTTCTTCCAGTTCCACAATTACAAATCCGTACGGAACACGTTTTTTCCAACTTGACGTCATCGATCCATCAAAAGAACTAAACTCCACCCATAATTAGCCAATCGAAACGACGCATTCTTACTCAGATCAATTGGGAAGCTGCAGCGATAACCGATAAATCGAATGTCAGTTGGAAAATGTTTTTGTTCAAATCCATCAGACTTGTTCTATAAATAGGGAGTGCCTTTCTAACACTCAGGTTCTGACTTTGAAGCGAATATCTCTCAGATGCTGAACTGCAGCTAATTTCGTAAAAATACGAATAAATAACCTATTTGGCCACAATTATCATTTATATTTTTATGTTTACATATCAATCTGTCACGGATCTGGATTTTGTTTTTGTTTTCACCTCAAGCAGACGTCGGATCTTTGTGACGTTTGGATTTTTATTTTTAAAAAAATGTTTTTGTCATCACGGGAGCGCGGTGGCTCAGTGGTAGACTGTTGGACATCTATGCTAGAGGTCCCGAGTTCGATCCCCGTCTGGGATGACCCGCGTTGTGTCATTGGGCAAGGCACTTTATCCCGGTTGCCTACATGGGGGCACGACGACACCGCGTACCAAGGCGTACTGCACGTCGATGGTGCACATGTCTTCAACCGCTGTAACCCTGCTTGAAGGAGCTTGAAAAGAGTTAGAATGCTGGGGAGCTGACAGTTGCTCGTCGATGCTCGGTGATTCTCTACGGGTACTCCGGCTTCCTCCACCTGTAAAACTGTCACGGTCACTATTAGCCATTGTGCATAACTATGTGACCTTAAACACCAATAAATAAATAAATAATAAATAATTTGTCGTCACATCCCGTTTCGTCTGTCCCACAGATTTGATGTAGGTACTGATTTGTGGTTTAAATCCTTGATTGCTGTTGATGGATAGTCCTGCCCAGGACAGGATTATCTTGGTACTGCAATAAGGAGAAATTATGAACATTTAATAAAATTTTGTGCCTTTAAATTAAATGGATTTTTAACGAATGTTTTCGTTAGAAAAATGTTGAATTTTTCATCAAATCGGGTCATGGCTGTTTCAAAACAGCCATGATTAGATTTGAGGAAAAATATCTTGAGAATACTCAGCGGGTTAAGAGTCCAGATCACTGAAAGGAATCTTCAAATCGGTGAAAGCTGTTTTGCTCCACTGTCTGCCCTGGTATTACCGGAGATACAGACATGTGCAGGTAACAAACAAAACGCAATATCAAAATTAGTCCGACATAAATATATTCATCTTCTCATGAAATTCCAAATTCTGACATTTATCAACACTTTTCGCCGACTACTCCCCTCCCCACCACACCCACCCTGGTTCTTTCAATCTCTCTCACTTTTTTTCAAATAAAGTTTTCCTTGCGTCACGTAGTTCAGGTAACAATACTCTTAATCGATGTTAACAACCTCACCGAAAACAAAAACAAACATTATTTTGGCTAATAAATCGAAGGCGTTTTCAGTACGATAATGCAGCTAAGCGATATGGTTTCAATCTTAGCCGGACATTGTCTTTGTTGAAAATTAATGTCACAATAAGTTTCAAAATCGACTTACCTTCCCCAATCTCTTCAGGAAACGCCATTACGATGTTGCTGTTTTTCTCACCAATACTTTTCAAAAAACGTCAATATTAGAACACGTTCAGTGCATTGATTCTGAAAGTAGAAAGAACAGAGATGTAACGCAGGTAGCACTAATGTTTATCATCTACGTAATACATAGAGGATATTCACGAAAATTTGATGAATACCGAAAATATCTCGTGAGTGGCTACAAAGAAATATGAGGATCTTCACGAGCGACGCAGTCGCGAGTGAAGATCCTCATATTTCTTGTAGCCACGAACGAGATATTTTCGGTATTCATCAAATTTTCGTGAATTTTCTTTTTATTTAATGCTCTACGACTACAAACTCTCCAATTTGTGGCCTTTATTTGCCATTAAGGCGCAAAATTTATGTGCCGAACCGGCGTCCATACAAAAATTACAACAACCAAACTCCAACCATTGGAATGTGTGAATATCCGCACAAAAAGTAGTCCCGTCTTATTTCTCCCCTAACTTTACGATTTACCAAGGCTGGCGAATTGAAATAATCGCAATGTGTTTCGAAGAAATAGAACAATAACAAAAAACACCACTTTCTTGTTTTCAATAACAAGACACGTCATTTTATTTTTTTTGATTTTTTGAACTCAATGCACTGAAGACGTGTGAAGTTGAACTGAAGAAATTTGAAAGTGATTTCGGCTTTTCGCTGGAAGGTGAATGAGAAAGTCAAACTTTGAAACCGCTGATTTAATGAATTGATTTAGTCACTGTCACTATCAATTATTCGAATTCGTTTGTATTTGGGACTCTGGAATTCATTACTGATGTGCTGACTCTGTGATGATTGCATGTAAATGTTTATCGGCCCATTAAACGTGCTGCCACTGAACATCGAAGACAGTGGAAATGAACCGGTCGAAATGGAACTGCAATTGCTGTTATTGTTTACATTCAGTTGTTGTTGGAGAGGTGAAGACTTGTTATTCTCCACATTTTTGTCAGGAATGTTTAAAATTGTTGACTTTTCGGAGCGTGATTCACTGGAACAACAACTGAATGTAAACAATAACAGCAATTGCAGTTCCATTTCGACCGGTTCATTTCCACTGTCTTCGCATAAATACGTAGAATTTAAAGTACATGTGATTCGTCATCCGAACCTACGATGAAATATCGATTTCTAAATATCATTTTGATATTTCGTTTTGCCGACCTACAGGGGAATATGACTTAATTTTTCAGCGTGAATTGATGCCTGAGCATTAAATAAATACAGTTTATTATATGACAGGAAAAATCTTTTAATTTAATTGGCTAAGACTCTCATCAGAAGTGTTGATATGCTCCAGTATTGCTGATCTTTTCTCCAGGGATGTGGCGGCAAGGAGGGAGGGTTGGGAGGTCACCCCCCACAGCTAGGAGTATTTTTTTCAATAGTTGGAAATTCCGAGGTCAAAAATCAAATAGTTGGAAATTCAATAAATTAACATTGTTCATGAAAAATATTAAAATTCCAACTAATGATGAGAAATTTTGATCTTTTATTTCCAACTGGAAACTTGAGTTTCAAATTTCCTACTCTAAAATTGACATGGCCTCAAAATTTCGACTCTGACATCAATCCGGTAAATTTTGCTTTTAAATGATGCTTTTTCCGTTTCAGGACTAGTGAAAATTTTCAGAAGGGTTCATAACCCTTTATCCAACGCAGATGATTTCAAAATTCATTATTTTAAATATCATTTTTTTTAATTTTTTTAAAAAAAGTTCAACAAAACCATATCATGTGACACCTCTTTGGAACGAGCTCGAAGAGGGGTCACATGATATGGTTTTGTTGAAATTTTTCGAAAAATAATATTTTTTCAGCAGCTGTATTTGCATATTACGTGGGCGGATGCGGGCGATTCTTTGGGTAAAGGGTTAAAAGATATCACCCAGCGCTGCAGTGCAACCACCTATCGAAACCACTCACAGTTGGAATTTACACCGGTGGCACCCCCAGCTGAAACCCTCTAGCCACATCCCTGCTTTTCTCTGTTAAGTTGATATTTCACCCCTCTGCCATTGTTGTCTTTAAATAGCGCAGCAAGGTTGATTTAATGATTCCAGATACCTGTTGCTTCTTCCGTTAATGTCCCTGTTCCAATGTTGAGGAACTGTTCATATATAACAAATAACTATAACATGAACAAAAAAGTTAATGAACATTACTATTGCTTCTTATATACATGATGAAATTAATTTATTTTCTTGCATATGAATATCCTCTTTTTCTTCAAAAAATATATAATAAGGCAAGGAATTTTATCATAATAATAAAACAATAACTGGCTATCCTTGAGATTGATATAGAGGATATGGAATGAGTATTTTTCTCATATAATATTTATGAAACGAATCTAAGAATTTTCCGTTTTGGCGAGCCCAAACGGAAAATTCGGACGAGTTTCATAAATATTATATGATTAACACTCATTTCATATTCTATTTATCATATGACACACACACGCACAAATTAGCCACTTAGTATGACTTTTTAACCCATCACCTAACTTGAGTTGCAGACGGCACTTGGAAAAAACATCCTCGTATAACTAAAAATTTCCATTTTTGCTTCCAAAACATAGGTTATGACCCCTCATTGGAACGAGCTCGTCGAGCTCGTTCCAATGAGGGTCATAGCCTATGTTTTGGAAGCAATAAATGAAAATATAAAAAAATGAAAGGCGTTTTTCTTGTAGGGAAAAGATTAATACAATATAACCCACCCTAAATAGGACAGATAACGTTAATTCTCCCTACTGAAATTATGCAAATGTGACCCAGTTGTATATTGTTTAGCCAATCAAATTGTCCAGTTTTGAAATTGACCAATGAAAGCTTCCAACTCTAATTATGCAAATTATGAAAATGTGGCCAAGTTGTATTTTGTTCAGCTAATCAAATTGTCCAGTTTTGAAATTGACAAATAAAATTGACGGAAGGCTTTATTTATCACTGATTAATATGAAAACAAAATATGAAAAGTTTTTAAAGTGAACAAAACGGACGAGTCATATGATAAACAATTGCATCAACATCAAGAAAACACCCCGTTGAACGCATTGTAGGCAGCACAACGCATCCGTATAATTGATGTTCAGAAACTGTAAATGTTCATTGAGAATATAAATTGATTCAAAATAAGAAAATGCAAATTTTTTCATCTCATTACCCACTCGTTTTAGACGGCGTCCACCCTTTAATGCGAGAGAATCGATATTCTGGGGGCCCAGTACTCCGAAGATGCGGAATCCCGATGGCCCAGTGCTCCTAGGTCTGACATTCCTACGGCCCAGTGCTCCCTAGGTGCAATATTCCGATGGCCCAATACTCCGAAGATATACCCGACATATCCGTATGGTCGATATTCCGATGGTCCAGCAGTGCGAGGGTCCAATACTTCTAAAGCCTGATTTTCCGAAAGTCCAATACTCTGAAGGTCCGATACACCGAAGGTACGATACTTCGGCTGCATTTCAGAACTTTAGAGTATAGGATTTTCAGAGTACAAGACCTTTGGAGTACTGGGCCTTCGAACTATTGCGCTTTCGGAATGTTTGGTCTTCGGACTATTGGTCCTTCTTGTTTGGTCTTCTGACTATTGGCCTTCTGAGTATTAAATCCTTAAACAATCGGACCTTTGGAGTGTGGAACCTTCGGTATATTGAGCCTTCGGACTATTGATCCTTAGGTCTGTCTGTACCTCGGAGTACTGGACATTCAGAATATCGGTAGCTCTGGAAAATAGGCGTGTAAGCGCTTTAGACAGGAGTGGAAGAACTACGGTCTAAAATTATTCTGTCCGGACGCCCACTGTCTTTTTTTATTTTTTGGGGGGAATCAAGTCGGTTTCAAATTGTTTTTCAGCAAATGCATTATAAATATCTGATAATTATCTACAACTAATAAATACATGTTAGTGTGCATCTCTCACTCTCTCCTCTCTCTCTATCCTCCCTCACTCCCCTTCTCTTTAACCCCATCCCTCCCTCCCACACGCCCTCCCTCTACCTCTCTCTGTCTCTCTGTCTCTTCCCTCCCTCTCTCTCTCTCTCTCTCTCTCTCTCTCTCTCTTCACTATAAAAAGGGAAGTTGTTTAGACATGCGCGCAAGGGTGTAGTGGGGCTAAGGCATCTGCCCTTGTTGCCCTGGGACTGGGGGCAAGGGCGCAGCGCGTGTCAGTTTTTGTCTCCATTGGAGAACACTTTACTTTCCAAGAACAGTTACCGTAACTGAGAAACTTACGAGTATTCTTTCCTTTTTACGCGTGCCAAAACCAATTGATGAAGAGGGGGTTCATCGGGTGTAATGGAGGAGGTGGTCGATAATCACCAAGCAAAGAAGCTATACGATCGGCGGTGTGATTTCTAAAGCTTTATGTCGTCCATTCAGTGGAACGCGGTAAGAAGGTTAATTGTCGCATTACAATTTATGATACGTTGTAAACTCATGGTCTTAAACTCATACCCAGAGTCTAGTGTCCTCTTTGATATCATTGCACCTTGACACTGGATGCTTCTGGGGCCCTTGCATGCGAGCAGTGGCGTAGCGGAAAATCTCATACCCCCCCCCCCCCCACCCCCGCGAGATAGAGACGGGGGCCCTTTCATAATGGTGGTTGCCTTTAAAACGGGAGTAAATTTAGTGTTGTTACCGTGCACAGCATACAGGATTTCACGTAGTACATACGCCATAAATTAAATGAAGGTACAGCCTATAGGATCGATTCTAAAAGTACGACTCTGTAGATTTTTTCATTACATGTTTTAAGTTTCACACCACCATCCAACGATACACACATGCACGCCCATGTATATTGTTCATTTCTCACCTCTATCAGTTACAATGATGTAGCGTTCACTTAACCCTTTACCTAACCTGAAAAGCAGACGACACTTGCAAAAATAATTCTTGAATAACTAATTTGTTTCATTTTTTGTCTCAGAAACATAGGTTATGACCCCTCGTTGGAACGAGCTCCACGAACTCGTTCCAACGAGGGGTCATAACCTATGTTTTAGAAACAAAAAATGAAAAAAATAATGAAAATTAATTGGCGATTTTTGAGAATAGCACTGGCCGGTTTTGGCCGTTACGTTATGTAAAGGGTTAAAAGAATAATACATAGACTACAAAGAGTACGTCGGGTGGAAGTGAGAGTTTGAAACTATGTGTATTTGGTACACAGTCTCGCTCTCTCTCTCTCTCTCTCTCTCTCTCTCTCTCTCTCTCTCTCTCTCTCTCTCTCTCTCTCTCTCTTTCCCTCTTTCTTCCAGCGTTGGGACGTCCTTCAAGACGGGGCCCCCTTCAATGCGGGCCCTGCAATGCGGGCCCTGCATGCCCATCCCCTACGCCACTGCATGCGAGGGAGGCTTTAGAAAAGCTGAGCAGACATGAATAATAGTTTTGAAATTAGTCTGTAACACTTCATAACAGCATGTAAGTCCGAGTTCTACAGTACGTGGAGAGTGTATTATCACTAAATCACTCGCAGAGAGGCGATTCCACCCACGCAATAATTGCAAAGTTGTTGCCAAGCATAACCAGCACAAGCAAAGTTTCAACCAATGGACCTCCGGGTTAAACCCGAAGGCCCATTGGCTGAAACATTGCTTGTGCTTTTTGTCGATATGTAGAGAATTTGAAGTTATAACTTGGGTGATAACTCCACTCCGCGGGTGATTTAATTACAATCCACTCTCCACGTACTGTACTTCCACAGATGCCATCATGCCACCGTTCCTAGAATGTAAACGGCCCGTCGGTGTTGGTAATCACGACGAATGTTCGGGATCTGAAATAGGACCACATATTGCTGTTGGTAATTGACCAGCCGCTCCTTCCTACTGCTTCCACAACCCCGTGATTTGTTTCTTATCCATATTCTGGTAAATTGCATAATGGAACTGCTGCATTCGCAATATTGTGAGATGGGCTTGACGAAAACCACCGAATAAGGACCATCCAACTTGATTCTCTTTCCTGTTTTCAGCAGGGGATATTTTCGTCTGGATTGGAGTCGTAGGTATCCATTCAATATTCCTGGTAATCATTTAGTTTACTACGAGACGAGATTTGACACTTAGAATACGGCGGCGTAGATGTGATGTTTAGTTACTAAATTGAATATTCAATTTACTAAATTGAAAAAACAGTCTCGTAATAAATTGAATAAACAGTCTCGTAATAAATTGAAAAAACAGTCTTGTAATAAATTGAATATTCAATTTAGTAAATTGAAAAAAACAGTCTTGTAATAAATTGAAAAAACAGTCTTGAAATAAATTGAATAAACAGTCTTGTAATAAATTGAATATTCAATTTAGTAAATTGAAAAAAACAGTCTTGTAATAAATTGAAAAAACAGTCTTGTAATAAATTGGATATTCGATTTACTAAGTTGTATATACAATTTAGTAAATTGAATAAACAGTCTTGTAATAAATTGAATAAACAGTCTTGTAATAAATTGAATATTCAATTTAGTAAATTGAAAAAAACAGTCTTGTAATAAATTGAATAAGCCGTTTCCTAATAAATTGAATAAACAGTCTTGTAATAAATTGAATATTCAATTTACTAAAGTGTATATACAATATAGTAAATTGAAAAAACAGTCTTATAATAAATTGAATAAACAGTCTCGTAATAAATTGAATAAACAGTCTTGTAATAAATTGAATATTCAATTTAGTAAATTGAATATTCAATTTAGTAAATTGAATATTCAATTTAGTAACTAAACATCACATGTCACTTCTACGCCGCCGTATTAGAATAATGCGAACACACAGTTCCTACAAACGATTGGGGACAGTCCTACAAACAAATGGATATCTGTAGGATCAGATTCGAGCTGTTGGGGACAGTCCTACAAACAAATGGATATCTGTAGAATCCGATTCGAGCTGTTGGGGACAGTCCTACAAACAAATAGATATCTGTAGAATCAGATTCGGGCGGTTGGGGACAGTCCTACAAACAAATGGATATCTGTAGAATCAGATTCGAGCTGTTGGGGATAGTCCTACAAACAAATGGATATCTGTAGAATCAGATTCGGGCAGTTGGGGACAGTCCTACAAACAAATGGATATCTGTAGAATCAGATTCTAGCTGTTGGGGACAGTCCTAGAAACAAATGGATATATGTAGAATCAGATTCGAGCTGTTGGGGACAGTCCTATAAACAAATGGATATCTGTAGAATCAGATTCAAGCTGTTGGGGACAGTCCAACACTGCAAAAAATATAGGTTCTCTTTAGAACCAAAACTGGTTCTAATCTTATCCCTGAGATGGAATCAGTTCTGTTTAAACAGTATTTATTTCAAATCAAATAAATTTATAAAGATTAACATTAAATATTAACAGAATTAAACATAAATTTATGGGGTTTCAGTCGTAAGTTTAGAGCTTATACGAGGTTGTCTCAAATCATTATTAAGCAAAGGAGATATGAACAGTTGGCATACCGAACCAGTTTTGGTTCTATACAGAACCAAAACTGGTTCGATATGCCAACTGTTCATATCTCCTTTGTTTCAAAATGGTTGGTGACTGCGTTGAATAAGCTCCAAGTTTACTGCTGAATCCACTTCAGTTCATGTAATATTCTGTTAAAATTGAATGCTAATCTTGGTAAATTTATTTGATTTGTTTAAACAGAACTGGTTCCATCTCAGGGACAAGATTAGAACCGGTTTTGGTTCTAAAGAGAACCTATATTTTTTGCAGTGTATAAACAAATGGATATCTGTAGAATCATATTCGGGCGGTTGGGGACAGTCCTACAAACAAATGGATATCTGTAGAATCAGATTCGAGCTGCTGGGGACAGTCCTATAAACAAATGGATATCTGTAGAATCAGATTCGAGCTGTTGGGGACAGTCCTAGAAACAAATGGATATCTGTAGAATCAGATTCGAGCTGTTGCTGTTGGGGACAGTCCTACAAACAAATGAATATCTGTAGAATCAGATTCGGGCGGTTGGGGACAGTCCTACAAACAAATGGATATCTGTAGAATCAGATTAGAGCTGTTGTGGACAGTCCTATAAACAAATGGATATTTGCAAAATCAGATTCGAGCTGTCGGGGACCAAACAGGACTAATTTGGAGTATGGTACATGTTAAATGGATAAAAAGTTAAGAAGCCTGCGCTTCACGAGTCCAGTGTTCACGCTGTCGAGAGCCAGTGGTTCTAATTGCACTAAAACATCGCTTTGGGTTGGTTTCAAAGGCTTTGTGATTTACTCTTTCATTGCGTCGTTTTCCATAAAATCGCTGATTGCCGATACAGGTGAGAAAGAATTCACACCTGTCAAGTAATCAAAAGGTAACATGTGTAATCATGGCTCTTTTTATGAGCCAATTGATTTAACAGTTTATCCGTTCAATCTAATTCTTAACAGAGCAGTTCTCTGTTACTTATTCCTTTTTTTCATTTTGCTTCATCATTTTTATATCCTTCTAGAGGATAATAAATTATTTCTTACCAGTTTATTTGCAGTGAATAAACGGAGTAAACAACAATCAAGAAATTCTTGTTTAAAGCTAATAATAGTCTTTCACTTTTTATGTATTTTTAATTTATTTATTTATTTTTTATTTATATTATTTATTTATATTATTTATATATTTATTTATTACTTTTAGTTTTTTGTCTACAGTACATGGAGTGGAGTTATCACCCACAGAGTGGAGTTATCACCCAAGTTATAACTTTCAAATTTTGTACATATCAACAAAAAGCACAAGCAATGTTTCAGCCAATGGACCTCTGGGTTTAACCCGGAGGTCCATTGGCTGAAACTTTGCTTGTGCTGGTTTTGCTTTGCAACAAATTTTCAATTATTGCTTGGGTGGAATCTCCACTCTGTGGGCGATTTAGTGATAATACACTCTCCACATTCTGTATATTCTATCATTTATGAGAATTTTGGCAAGTAAAATACTTAAAAGACCCAGGCAATACAAAATTAAAATATCATACTTTGAGTGCAACAGGGTGTTGTCTGCAGTGCGTTAGCATTGCAGATGGTACCTTGTTGCACTCAAAGGACGAAACGTGGCTAATGTGTTCTAATTTACATTCGATACTGTTAACCATAAAATCTTTTTATTACAAAAACTTGAGTTTTATGGTATTAGAGGCATGGCGAACTCATGGTTTCGCAGTTACCTACAGGGGCGTGTTCATTTTGTGGCGTTTAATGATACTGAATCTAATGCGGAAGACACTTTGAGTGGGTTTCCCCAAGGATCTGTTCTATGCTCTCTGCTATTTTTAGTTTTGATCTATGATATTAGTAATTGCACAAAAGTAAATGTCCTTTCATCTGCTGATGACACAAATGGATATGAGTCAAACAGCAGCAGTGAACTTTTGTGTAATGATTTTAAGCGAGAAATTGTGAAGCTAGGTGAATGGTGTAAAGCAAATAAAATTTCGTTAAATGCCAAAAAAACTAAATACATCTTTTTTAATCCATCGCGAAATAATGATACTTTTATTATAAATGTGTTGATGAACGACAGACAATTGGAGCAAGTTACAAATTTGGCCCATGACAAAGCCATAAAGTTTTTAGGAGTTTTTTGATGAAAGTTTGAGTTTCAGTCAACATACTTCGCACATTACCTCAAAAATATCCAGAGCATTATATGCTGTTAGCAAAATAAAGAGAACACTCCCCCACGATGCTTTGAAATCGTTATATTTTTCACTTCTGCACAACCACTTACTATACTGCATTCAAGTGTGGGGCCGTGCAAATGGTAAAAATACATTTTCCTTTTACAAAAACCAGCATTACGGGGGTAAATAACAATAAAAAAATGTAATTCTCTTGTTTAAGAACGAAGAAATGTTAAAATTCCACGACCTATACAAACAACACGTGTTGTTATTTATGTACGACTGGTATAATGGAAATCTACCGATGAGCTTTGAGAATTTTTTCGAGACGAATCTCAATCGAACTGGTATAGTCACAAGGTAAACGGGTCAAGTGGTAAGAGGTATACCTAGGACAAATTTAACTCAAAGGCTCCCACTACATTCGTTTCCTAAAGTATGGAACAGTTTGAGTAATCAAATAAAAGATGTCAGACCGCGATCAGTATTCAAGAAATTAATTACACAGTTATCAATTAATTCCTATTCTTCTTCAGTACGATTCCTGAACACCTGTTGCGTCGAATACAGGCAAACTTTGCGCCCTGGAATTAATTAGTTATTAATATAATTAGAATCGTATCTGAGGTCTAATTTTAAAATTTGAATGTGTCATGATATTTTATCCGGCTGATAAGTTTCTCCGATGTTCGTCTCCAAACTAATCGTACGTGTAGTTAGTAGCCATGACGAAAATCTGACATCTCCCATTCGTTGCCTTCTGTATCAATAGATTGTTGCAACGGTCTCCGTTGAAACACAGCTTGAAAAACTGTTAACCCTTTACCCAACGAATCGCCCGCATCCACCCGCGTAATACGCAAATTCAGCAGCTGAAAAAAATAGTATTTTTCGAAAAATTGCAACAAAACCATATCATGTGACCCCTCTTTGGAACGAGCTCGTCGAGCTCGTTCCAAAGAGGGGTCACATGATATGGTTTTGTTGAAATTTTTTTAAAAAATTAAAAAATGATATTTAAAATAATAAATTTTGAAATCGTCTGCGTTTTGTAAAGGGTTAAAACAACATTCCTGGATATGGTTATACGGGACATAGATACACGGAACTGGTAAAGTTAAAAACCTTATATATTTGTATATGTACAAACAAATTCTATTCATGCATCGCAACCCCTTCTGAGCAGAACTAATTCTGAATTAGATTACTGTTAAACTTCTATCTTCTCTTTTTCTTCTTGTCTATTTACTTTTTGTCTTTGTTTTGTTCTGTTTACTGTATTTTTTGTTTGTTCTTTTTCCTTTCTAGAACGTTTCTATTTTTCTATTTCTTTCTTTTTTCAGGGGAAACAGGTAGACAGTCAATCTGGCTATGTTTCCTCCTTACGATGTCTATAATATTTAGTCCTAATTTTATAATCTTTGTACAATAATGTTTGTTAATAATACAATTCTATACCCATGTTTGTACTTTTTTGTATATTATGTGTGTCGTTAAATAAATTAATCAATTAATTAAAATCGGATTCCATTTGACATTAAAAATCTTTCATTTGGATCCCAAAAGTTGATTTGGGAGCGACAAAAATTCCTCTTGGCACCAGGGGGCGGGGGGAGGAGGTTGGAAAAAATTTGCAAAACACTGATGCCGGGTGGGTGGGTGGTCAAGGAGGACAAAAAAAATTGACGATGCTTGCAATTTTTTTCCTCAGACACTTTTGGGCAAAATTGTATTCCATAATCAGTGAAGTATCATTCAAAAACCAATAAAAAGACATTCAAGTTATCAGGGGGGTACCTACCATGGTTTATATACGATTATAAAACTGTTATTGCGGCTGAGCTATGATTCGGCTTATAGTGATACAATGTATGACATATTGAATAATGTAAGTTAAAATGCATCACTAATTGCAATTATCAAACACTGCACTCTAAGGATAAGTTATCTTGACTGTGTTCCGTTTGATTAAATTTCTAATATGTTCACCCTGGTGAGATCGGCTGGCTAAGATGAGGAGCAAAGACAATTATGTGAAGTCCGGAACAGTTACAGATTTCAGCTGCAGGAACAATTCTGTACAACGATATATCCAGACCTATTACGAAAACACCAATGACTCTTATTGCCATTGTAGGAAGTATGTAACACAAAAACTACTAAACATTGAACCTGATTGAACCTGGACATACCTGGACATACAAGCTTTACTCTATATTTGATTTGTTATGGGAGACCATCTGCCTTAAAAGACCGCTTTGGTCAGATAAAACGATGTTCTTTCAAGACCTGTCCTACTTTACAAGGTCAATCACTCAATACTGTATGATAAAATTGGTTATGGTGCAGTATGGTGGGAAAGATGAGGCAGAAGCATGTATTTAGTGGGGGTGGGTGGTTCAGATAATCCCGAAAAAAAATTGTAAAACTGGAAAAAAAAATTACATGGGGTGGGTGGGTGGGTCCTCCGACCTGTCAAAAACAAAATATCGGCATCGGTGTCTGCAAATCTTTTCCTGCCCCCCCCCCCCCCGCCCCCCTGTTGGCACCAAACTCTTTGGTGCTAGCATGATCATTGCTCATGACAAGTACTTGCATTTTCCAAAAATAAATTTCCATGAACTCTAAGTTTTGAACCATATTCCCAACTGACTAATATTCCTAACTTCATCTTCAAATCCCTGAACGATGGAGTTGGAATATTTTAGGACGTAAGCCATACCAGCCGATACACAAAAGGCAGTGTCCATGCTGTCTGGTAACAATTTAGCCAACCAAATGCAATAAATCTTTTGATTTGGTACCAACACATTTTAGTTGTTAGAAATTTGGCTCCAAAAAAGTTTCTTTCACTTGTGAAGGAAAGGCATTACGGCAGTGAAGTGCACGATCAATGATAAAACAAACTTCTTTTGTCAATAAGGCTTGGAAATTGTGTGTGAGAAATTTTCAACGTTAATTGTCAGTGAATGGGAATATGGGCATTTTTTTTTCCTTCAATAAAACTTGATGGTTATCAACTTTGTAGCAGGTTGCATTTAATAAGCTAAATACTTCATACCGTCGCGAGTGACTCGTGAACGGTATGAAATATTTATCTTATCATTTACTTATTGGGGTTTAACGACACTTTCGACAGCCAGGGTCACCTCGTGTCTGACAGTTTTACGGGTAGACGAACTCGCAGTACCCAGAGAGAACCACCGAGCAACGGCGAGCAACTGTCAGGCTCCCCAACCACACACAAACAGGATTAGCATTGATTGAAAACAAGTGCGCTATCGACTTGCAGTACGCCTTGGTACACAGCTCCGCCGCACCCCGACGTGAACATCGGAGATAAAGTGCCTTGACCAAGAACACGACGTAAGATTGACCCGCCCCTCCCAACTTTCGGTTTAAAATCCAATTCTGCAACGCAACCAATGATCCACCGTTTTCCCGTATAAAGGACTGGGATTATCAACTTGTCAGATCCCAACATGTGACACATACGGTACATGTGATAAAGCCAACAAATTCGCCGTTCATTTTTTTTACAGCAAACAGGATTATTGAGTTGGGAATTTACATATAACACACCAGTGCTGAATTCAGACTGGGGTGGATCCGCAGTACGATGAGACAGTACGGCCGCCGTGGGCTGGTCACTTTCCACGGATGAGCAATATTTCCACGGATGCTAATCATGCTATAACATTAGATTCCAAACACTAATTGTGAGAATAATCATCAAAAATTTAATTAATGAAGCACCGGGTACAACCCGGTGCTTCATTAATTAACATTTTAATGATGATTTTTATTACCCAGTAGGGGGCGCGGTGGCTCAGTAGGTAGAGATGCAGGCTGCGAGCCGAGAGATCCTCGGTTCGAATCCCACCTGCGGCAACCGCGTTGTGTCCTTGGGCAAGACACTTCACCCCATTGCCCGCGTGGGGGCACGGTGGCGTCGTGTAGTAAGGCGTACTGCACGTCGATGGTGCACTTGTCTTCAACCAATGCTAACCCTGTTGTGTGGAGTTAGTATGCTGGGGAGCTGACAATTGCTCGCCGTTGCTCGGTGGTTCTCTCCGGGTACTCCGGCTTCCTCCACACGTAAAACTGTCACAGTCATGATCAGCCATTGTGCAGAAATATGTGACCTTAAACCCCAATAAATAAATAATAATATTACTCGGTAAAATCATGCGTGGATATCACTACCCACGCGTGGATTACCACCAATCCACTGCGACTATACTGTACTAGAAAACACACTAGCACTAGCATACCTTTCAAATAAAGAATTATAATCCGGTATTTTCAAACCCTTCTGAAAAAAGGTTCCATTTTTAAGAGTCCGTATCACAATGTTATATCACGTATATAATTCGATAACTGAGGTGAGATATCGTTGAAATAACATTACATATCAGAGAAATGAAATGTGACTGAAAATATGTGTGTTATCGGTCATTATTGATTCTCGCTAGAAGCAAATCAAATCTATCATTTTTGTGCTGTCGTTCTGTTCGGTGTTGTTTGTAAGAACTTCCTTAATAACGTATTCGCAAATCAAATGAACTCATTTTACACGTGTAACATTTAATTGGACATATGAACTGATCCGAAATCCCCTTTGATGTGAGATTATTAAACGAAGGTAAAAGTTTCCTAAAATACAGTTTTTGAATCTGACTAATATTCACTTTGCAGGGAATGCTGAGAGGAAAGGCAAATAAAGAAATAATTCGGTAAACGCCAGCTCAAAATTTTTAAGCATTAATATGTTGTTGCGCGCCCCTGTCAACTTCTTGACTGACCTAATATGTCTGATCATGTTTAAGACAAAACTTGTAATGCCTTGTTCATCACAGTCGCATGGAAAGTACTAATTGCCTTGCCCTGCACATAAATTTTCAAGGATAACCTTTTCTCGTTCCTCTAAAATCATCTGGTTCAAATTAGTTTTTCAACCCAAATCATCATAAATCCTTTCCGACTGTCGGTTGCTTTTTTTCTGTTTTTGTTTTTTTTGTACAGTACGTGGAGAGTGGATTGTAATTAAATCACCCGCGGGGTGGAGTTATCACTTAAACTGTAACTTTCAAATTTTGTATATATCAACTAAAAACACAAGCAATGTTTCAGCCAATGGACCTCCGGGTTTAACCCGGAGGTCCATTGGCTGAAACTTTGCTTGCGCTTGTTATGCTTTGCAACAAATTTGCAATTATTGCTTGGGGTGAATCTCCACTCTGCGGGTGATTTAGTGATAATATACTCTCCACGTACTGTATGTTTGGTTAAGAGTAAATGTTTGTCAGCTAGATGGAGGATTACTTTGAATTTAAGGAATTATGCTTTCACTTGCTTTATGGGTGGTGTATTTTGAAAACTCAAATTATACACTCGACCAGTTGTATACCTTCCTAATGTCAGATCACCGAAGTTAAGCAGCGTCGAGCCCGGTTAGTCCTTGAATGGGTGACCGACTGAGCGATCGATTCGGACTCCCGCGTTATGCCCTTGGGCAAGACAATTACCCCGATCGTCCACGTGGGGGCACGATGATGCTGTGTACTAAGGCACACAGCACGTCGATGGTGCGCATGTCTTCAACCAATCTAACCCTGCCTGTACTGCAGTGCGGAGTTACGATGCTGGGGAGCTGGCAGCTGCTCGTCGTTGGTCGGTGGTTCTCTCTGGGCACTCCGGCTTCCTCCACCCGTAAAACTGTCACATTGGCTGCTAAAGTGTCGTTAAACCTTAATAAATAAATATAACTTTCTCAATGAAAGTTGAAGGGGTTTGTGTACGCACAGAAGGAAGATCTACTGGACAATCCTCAAGGTAGACATTTTAGTTTTATATTAATTCACCCTTTACTCAACGAATCTGCCACATCCACCCGCGTAATATGCAAATTCAGCAACTGAAAAAAATATTATTTTTCAAAAAGATTTGACAAAACCATACCATGTGACCCCTCTTTGGAACGAGCTCGTCGAGCCCGTTCCAATGAGGGGCCACATGATATGGTTTTGTTGCAATTTTTTGAAAAAATTTTAAAAAATGATATTTAAAATAATAAATTTTGATATCGTCTGCGTTGGGTAAAGGGTTAACTGATAGAGTGTTGAATGCCCATATTGGTCTTTATTCTGAAGTGCAGGCGCACAACTTAACCCTTAATCCAACGCATCGGCCGCATCCGCTCGCGTAATATGCAAATTCAGTGGTTGAAAAAATATCATTTTTCAAAAACTTTCAACAAAACCATATCATGTGAACCCTCGTTGGAACGAGCTCGTCGAGCTCGTTCCAACAAGGGGTCACATGATATGGTTTTGTTGAAATGTTTTGAAAAATGTGAAAAAATTATATTTAAAATAATAAATTTTGATATCGTCTACGTTGGGTAATGGGTTAAAGGCTAAATTGTGCAGATGTTCTTCAGATTGTCTTTGAAGTGAAAATGTGCCTTGTCACAAGTTATGGTAGAGTGCCTGCACTCTCCCACAAATTGTAACGAGTCAATGACAAGTGAGCACATTTTGACGACCAAAAATAATTTAGCACTCCACCTAGGGGGGTGGGGGGCACCAAAAATTTGCAAGACGTGATGTAGGGGTGGGTGGATCTCTTGAGTGCGCCAAAAAAGTGCATTTCCAACTTGTGAAATTTTTTTAATTTTTTAAAAATATATCAATATATCAGCTAATAAATACCATCATTTGTGTTTCAAACCTTAAAGATGATGTTGTACATCACACTCTTAACATAAATACAACATCAGGAGGCTTTATATGTGAGAACATTGGGCTTAATCTGGGAAAATGTCACACGTTAGTAGAGGGTGGGTGTCTTGTTCGAAATGTTGAAAATGTGCAGACAATATTTTGGGAACAATTCAAATGAAAATTTGTTCCCGTATATGTACACCTGCGCTGGCCAAGCCTGATAATGAACAGCTTGTCATTTGTAGATTGGGGACCACAGCAGCCCACAGAGGTTTAAATTGGTGGTACCAGTTTAAGAACATTAATGAAAACCTCCTAAAGACAGCTGTGCCTACCAACTTTATAAGTTTATTATGGATGTTAATGGGAGAATGGGGGTGTCTGAGAACGGTAGTAGAAAATTTGCACGTAGTGGGTGGGTGGGTGGGTGGAAGTGTGTAAAAAGGAGCTGAATAAAAAATAGGACGTCACGTCTTGCAAATTTTTAGTGACCGCCCCCACCCCCCCCCCCCCCCCTGCTCCACCAGTTTAAGAAAAACACTTACACAAGGGAGCACAATAGGATTGTAAGGTTATCTTGGCTCCAAAGGGTTATGCAATGGTATGTACAATCCTTGTGGGGTAAACTTAAATTTTCAAATTTATATATCCCTGATCAAGCCTGAAAATCTGTCATTTGCAGAATGAGGTTCCCAGAGGTTGAATGTTCTGATGCTACATCAGTGGGCCAATGTATCGTCTGGGTACCTCTTTCTGTTTAGGTTTGAGACCGTCATTCAGATTGAGGTCCACAGAGCGTAAGTTTAGTCATGCTACTCTGCTGTGCAGGGTAGCATCACCAAAATCACCCTCTAGGGACGTCATTTTGCAGATGGCTTGTCCTTGATGTTTTGAGAAATCGATGTAACTCCGTGTACACGTGACACTGGGTCGGCGCAAGGCTGCCAAGGTTGCTAGGCGGTGTTTAAAGAACATGTTCGGTGTTTTAGATTCCGATACCCCTGGGGATGAGAGTGAGGGGGGTTTTGAAGGGGAGCGGTGGTTGTTGATAGGCCAAATGAGGTAAGGAGGGCGGTGAAGAGAAAGAGGGCATGCAAAACGAGGCGAGTTGCATGACATTGGAACTGGGGGAAGAAGAAGAAAATTAGTTGTAGCGGGGAGTAGCATTGTACGTGGGATTGACAATGTAGTTTGTGGTCCTGATAGTGCTAATCGAACAGTCTTGTGTTTTCCGGGGATGAAGGTGGAGGATCCGAGGGATCGGATAGATGGTATTGTGACAGGGTCAGGATCGGAACCGGTAGTGGTGGTCCATATGGGGACCAACAATATCAGGGAGAGAAGTTCAGTAAGTTTGGTGGAGTCGTACAGAGGTTTAGTCAGCAAACTGTTAAGTATGAACGCAAGAGTAGTTGTATCCGGGGTCCTTCCTGTCCTTTGGGGTGGGGACGAACGGAACTCAAGGATTTTGGCGCTGCATGAGGAGTTGGAAGACAACTGTGTTGACCTGGGGGAAGAAGAAGAAAATTAGTTGTAGCGGGGACACGTTTTGGGGCAACGCGAGCATGTACGGGCGTGGCGGGCTGCATCTTAGCAAGATGGGGAAATGGGTATTGGGGGATAAAATTTTACGGGAAGCGGAGCCTTTTTGGAGAGGAGCGGGATGGGAGGCCAGAGGCAAGTATAACAAGAGTGAACACAGGTGGGGTGAACAAGAGCGAGGGGGACAGAATAAGATTACCAGGTCTAGCGTCAGAAAACAATGGGACCAGTAGGTGGAAGCCAATGAGTGTGAAATAAGTGAAATTGCTACATTGATCGAGGCAGAGGACTTTGATGTCATGGGCTTAGGCGAGGCGTATGTGAGACACGAGGAACTGGTAGACCAAGTAAGGGGGTGCATGTGGATAGGTGTAGGGCGAACGGAAGGCCAGAAAGGGGGGGGGGGGGGGGTAGGCATGTGAATTAAAGAGGATTTAAAACCGTCGCTGATCACAGACTTGGAAGGTGTCAGCACCTCGGCTGAGGAATCGAAAGAAATTGGATGGGTAAAGATCAATCTAAGAAACAAAAGTATTGCCCTTGGGATTGTGTACTGTGCTGTGAAAGGTAGTAAACCCGAGTGGAATGACTCGATATACTCAACACTATGGTCCAATATCACAGAACTAGAAAACAGGGGACTCGGTATAATTTTGATGGGTGACTTTAATGGACACATAGTTGATAAGGAAAATGGCATAGAGGGCGGGGACAAGAAAGTCAACATGAATGGAAGGAAGCTGTTGAACTTCACAAATGAGCTCGGTCTGAAGATTCTGAGCGGGAACGAGAGGTGTAAGGGGAAATGGACCTGGCAGAGAAACGACAGAAAATCAATAATCGACTATATTCTCACAGATATTAATTGATGGAGGGAGGTGATAGGGGTAGAATTGGATGATGAGGGTAATAGGGAGTTGGATAGTGATCACAACTTGATTACAGTGACGATCAGGGCCAAAAACCTAGTAAAAAGCAAATGAAACTTCAAGGAGATTTCGGAACTCAAAAAAGATGCTGACTGGTCGAAGTTCGAAGAAAAATTGAAACCAAACATTGCAACCGTACACAAGGGGGGGCAGTGTCCAGTAAATGGTCGACGCCATAGTTGCGAGCCTAGAGGAGGCAGGGGAGGAAAGTGTAGGAAAGATTAGGATACCAACACGGAAACTTGGGTACAAAGTGCACGAAGAACCGAAATGGGCCATAAAGGGTAGAAAATCTAAATGTGCTGCGTACAGGAGAAGTTGAAAACTCAAGGGGGCTCAAGGGGGCGGAAAGCAACGAGGCCATGGTAGCAAAGGAAGAACGCCAACAAGCACGAAATATAGTAAATAAGATTAAAGACGATAATGCGAGAGTTCGAAAGAGCAGTCTTGTTAGGATGAGAAGAATGACAAGGGGGGGGGGGTGGATATTTTGGAAATGGGTGAATAAGCATAACAGGCTACTACGGCGGCACTACGAAATTCGTGCGACTCCGTCAAGACTCCATACGACTTTCTATAGAGTATAGTACGACGTACCAAAATACGGCCACACTAAGAATCTCTATGAAGTATCAAGATTCTGGACGACTTTGATACGATTCCAGTAAGATCCAGTAGGATACAGTACGGCCTGCCAAGAATTCACACGTTTTCACCACGATTGCCAACAAAAAGGATATAAACGCCCGCAATCAGCGGCTCTGAACTCATACTGTTCTGAATGTCCAGGAGTCAACATCCACATCTACAACAAGAATTATTACGTCGTATCAGATCATGATGCAATTCTTGATAGATCTTAAATCATTTTATTAGTTCATACTAGTTCGTATCGGTGTTGTACGACCACCGTACAAGGTCGTATCGATTTGTACTGAATCGGCTTGGAAAATCTTAATAGATTCTTACCACAGTCGCGATGAACCGAACAAGGTCGTATGAGGGTCGAGTGAAGTTCATGTATGGTCATGAGTGAAGCCGATTCAGGGCGATTTCTTTTTTTTAAAAATCGTGGTCAATCGTGGAAATGTGAATTCGGAGCTATTCTTGGACATTCGTACAAAAAATCTCAAAAAGGTGACAGGGGATTTGATGCTTGATACAGACAGAAATGAAAAGGTATTATATGGCACATTGAATTGATTGATAAATAGAATATATCTACAGTACGTGCAGAGTGTATTATCACTAAATCACCCACGGAGTGGAGATTCCACCCAAACAATAATTGCATATTTGTTGCAAAGCATAACAAGCACAAGCAAAGTTCCAGCCTATGTACCTCCGGGTTAAACCCGCGGTCCATTGGCTGAAACATTGCTTGTATTGTTTGTCCATATGTAGAGAATTTGAAAGTGATACTTTGGGCGATGACCCAACTCCGCGGGTGATTTTGTTACAATCCACTCTCCACGCACTGTAGTGTTTTTGAGTGGATACCGAAAATGATGTCATGAGTGACCGAGACAAATGTTTATTTTTCGCGAGCGCTTGCGCGAGAAAAAATAATCCTTTAACTCATTCACAAGTGAGATAATTTTCGGTATCCACTCAAAAACACTAGATTTTCTGTTTATTATACGCTTTTTATAAGAATCGGATAATTCCAATCGTTTCAACCTTAAACTGATGCACGAAAGTAAACAACGCATTGAATCATTGAAACGCGGAAGTGATTTGATTGATACTCGGAACAGAAAGTGTTTTGCTGTCCGATTCAGCTGGCGGGTTTCTTGTCCAAACATGGCCTGAAAGTCCGTAATATAAGTTTTTGGTTTGGTACATCCTTTGGAAGGATGTACAAAACCAAATACTTATATTACGGACTTTCAGGCCACGCAAACACTAGATTTTCTTTTCACAATAAGTTTTTAGAACAAATAGATCATTTCCAGTGATAATTTGACTCGTATTCACCTTGAAGTGATGCATTGAAAGCCTCCATTTTGATTGATACCGTGAAAGTGAAAATTTCTGGGGCATACTATTTCTATCTTTCCGAAATTTCTTCGATAATCTATCGTTTAGCGTATAATAAACAACAATTTTATTAACAATATTATTTAACAATATTAAAACCCCTTAGGAGCCTTTCGCACGCAGGAAACTGATTCTCTATTGACAAATGTGTCGCTAAGGGTGCCACACGGTGCCGAATCAAAACTTCGAAACTGTTATGCACATCTAGAGACCCTACCTGAGACTATCAACACACTTTCACCATTTCGAATTAAAACTCCTAGGAGCCTTTTGCAGCAAACCGATTGCCTAACTAAAACATAGGCACTACGGGAGCCACATGGGAAGGATCAAAAATTCGAAACCTTTATGCACATCCAGATTCCCTGCCTTAACATATGAACACGCTTTAAGCGTTTCGATTTAAAACCCCTAGGAGCCTTGTACCGGAAACTGATTCTCTAACGACAAAAGTGGTGCTACGGGTGCCACACGGGGCTGAATCAAAAATCCGAAACCTTTATGAACATCTAGTCACCACCCCAGAATATATGAACACACTTTCAACGTTTCGAATTAAAAACCCCTCGGGTCCTTCCAGCTGAGACTGATTTTCTAACAGTAAAAGTGGTTCCACTGGAACCACTTGGGGCCAATTGAAAATTCCTAAACCGTTTTGGGCATCTACAGATGCTAACTCAACACCTTAGCATTGTTTAAAGGTTTCGAATTAAACACCCTAGGGGCCTTTCAATGGAAACCGATTTTCTAACAATAGCAATAAAAGTGGTTTCCCCTGGAATCACTTGGAGGCAAGTCAGAATTTCGAAACCTTTATGCACGTCTACAGATGCTGAACATCCCAGAATAGTTTAAATATTTCGAACTGCACACTCTTGGTGATATGAAGTCTGGACGTACGGTCGGGACAGTCGGGACGGACGAGACAAACGGGGCGGACGACATGGATGGGGAGCGCACATTATTATGCTAGTAAATTTGTTTATCCAATCAAATGAAGTTACTAAGAGACATAGACTCCGCAATATTAGGTTCAGGATGGCTAAAAAGCACCCAATATTAATTTAATATTAGGTGCCCGTCAGCCATTTTGTTTTATCATTACATCCACACGCCTCAACTTTTAATTTACATGTACATGCTGCAGCGCAGTCGTACAGAAGCCCCACCATATAAAAATAGCCCCGTCGTATAAACATTGCATTCGATTGAATGAAACTGTTATAATAAAATGCCAAACCAGCCCAAAACATTGGCGGTTATAAAACAAGTCACGAGTGATTTATCAGAATGCGGAAGCAAAATTACTCCCCTTGTTGCGTATGTAAACATCGTCTGCTTTGTTTACATTTTTCCGAGAAGTGCGCATCATTTAGCGTATGTAAACATCGTCTGCTTTGTTTACATTTTTCCGAGAAGTGCGCATCATTTAGCGTATGTAAACATCGTCTGCTTTGTTTACATTTTTCCGAAAAGTGCGCATCATTTAGCGTATGTAAACATCGTCTGCTTTGTTTACATTTTTCCGAGAAGTGCGCATCATTTAGCGTATGTAAACATCGTCTGCTTTGTTTACATTTTTCCGAGAAGTGCGCATCATTTAGCGTATGTAACCATCGTCTGCTTTGTTTACATTTTTCCGAGAAGTGCGCATCATTTAGCGTATGTAAACATCGTCTGCTTTGTTTACATTTTTCCGAGAAGTGCGCATCATTTAGCGTATGTAAACATCGTCTGCTTTGTTTACATTTTTCCGAGAAGTGCGCATCATTTAGCGTATGTAAACATCGTCTGCTTTGTTTACATTTTCCCGAGAAGTGCGCATCATTTAGCGTATGTAAACATCGTCTGCTTTGTTTACATTTTTCGGAGAAGTGCGCATCATTTAGCGTATGTAAACATCGTCTGCTTTGTTTTCATTTTTCCGAGAAGTGCGCATCATTTAGCGTATGTAAACATCGTCTGGTTTGTTTACATTTTTCCGAGAAGTGCGCATCAGTTAGCGTATGTAAACATCGTCTGCTTTGTTTACATTTTTCCGAGAAGTGCGCATCATTTAGCGTATGAAAACATCGTCTGCTTTGTTTACATTTTTCCGAGAAGTGCGCATCATTCAGCGTATGTAAACATCGTCTGCTTTGTTTACATTTTTCCGAGAAGTGCGCATCATTAACCGTCGACCTGTCGTGTGCAATGCTCTAACCACTGAACCATCGCGCTCCCAAACAAGATGGCGCTTTGAACCCAGGGGATATCATCCACATCAGTTCAGTGGCAGCAATTATTTATTTATTTATTTATTTATTTATTTATTTATTTATTTATTTATTTATTTATTTATTTATTTATTGGTGTTTAAGGTCACATAGTTATGCACAATGGCTAATCGTGACAGTGACAGTTTTACGGGTGGAGCATCGACGAGCAACTGTCAGCTCCTCAACATTCTAACTCTGTTCAAGCTCAGCTCAAGCAGGGTTACAGCGGTTGAAGACATGTGCACCATCGACGTGCAGTACTCCTTGGTACACGGTATCATCGTGTCCCCATGTAGGCAACGTGCCCCCCATGTAGGCAACGTGCCCCCATGTAGGCAACGTGCCCCCATGTAGGCAACCGAGATAAAGTGCCTTGCACATGGACACAACGCGGGTCGTCCCGGACGGGGATCGGACTCGGGACCTCTAGCACAGAAGTCCAACAGTCTACCACTGAGCTACCGCACTCCCTAGTGGCAGCAATTAGAAGAGTCCATATTCATTATTTATGGGTAGACGAATTAATATTTTCAGCGTGCAGCCTTGGGGCTGAACGTTGAAAATATTGATTTAGCCTACCTCACACATTCACTTAGAAGTCACCCTACTAATGATATTATCGGCTTCTCCGGTTTAAAAGGTTAATGAAACAGTAGCGGAAGTTCATTGATTCATAATCATGAATTGTAAATGAGTTTCTTCCCTCGAGACACTTCGTTTTTTTATATAAGAGATATCTTTAATAGGATGTTGTGTCATGAAAGCTATAATGAGATGAATCACAAAGCGCAATGATACCAGTCATTTTCACATCAAGAGGAAATAAAATAGACATGCTTCAAGATAACAGAATTTTTATACGAGAACACTTTAAAATCAGTTGGGTAAAAAATTAACCCAAATCAAATGAGTTGAGTGAATGTGAACCCAGTTAGGTTCGTTCATATTCGCTCAACCTTGTCGATTTCTGTTGTTTTTTTTTAATTAACCCAAATCAGCTGATTCAGAGTGAAGTGTGGGTTTTCTGATATAACCGTTGAGAAATAGATTCTCAACTCAATTGAGTAATAAAATTGCTGGGACTGCGCATGTTCCTCCTACCCCTCCTATCTCTATTTTATGTGAAAAGTTCAATGGCGGATCCAAAGAATTATGGAGAATATGTGGGTTGATCCAGGCTTTCAGGACCACCCAGCCCTTTGAGGAATACACATTGTGTTTTTGTTGTGTTTCCTCGAAATGTGTATTATTAATTATTCTTACTAGACAATTCTATTACAGTAGAATCCTCTTAATTGAATATCCATTTTGCCGGTGAAAATTATTCAATTAACAGGAGTATACAATTAACAGGGATTTGGTCAGTTTCCTGTGTTCTGGAGGTAAACTGAGCATTTATTCTATTATATTTTGTTTGACAGAGCTCATAGAGCTCTGTCAAACAAGATATAATAGAATAAATGCCTGTATTGGATGTAGTGAGGCCAAAAAGGTTGATAAAAAGGGGAATTTGGTGCGTGTCACAGTATTTTTTTTTGACATATTACAAAATTTCTATACAATTAACAGGAGTTTACTCTACAACCCACATGAAATTAACAGATCAAATTTGTACTGAAGGTATGGTAAATGGTTTTGTGTTTGAAAATTATATTCAATTAACAGGGATATACAATTAAGAGATATCCAATTAAGTGGGCTCCACTGTACTGATACTCTAGATCTAATATTCTGAAATTTGAATACAGACATAATCTGATAATTTAATTGGCTAAAACACTCATTAGAAGTGTTGATATCCTCCAGTATTGCTGATCATTACTAGCAGAAAAAAGAAAAGTTTTTTTCTGTAGTAAATATTTCAAATACAATATGGATGAATATTATATCTCACGTGACTTCCTTGCATTCTGACTGGCTGAAAGATGATACCCTATTTCGTGTAGTTTGCATCCACAGAACTGACCAGGCACTTCACCCAAGCACTACACGTTTTCTATTTTTAGCACACTACTATATCAGTTTTCTTTTCATACTGGGCGAATAAAACTGATCAGGCTAAATTTAAAAATCGATTCACAGGGGCACAACATCCATAAAACAAACCGGAAAGAAATCTTTGTGGAAAAATGCATCGCTTTTCCATTGTTGAAGTCACATTTTTCGAGGCGTTCATTTTATTCCTTGAGAAGATGATCCATATCTCGTTTCGAAGAGAATGATCCATACCTGAGTCCAACTTTCACGAGAACGCGTCCGGATATGAAAAATCGTTTGTTTCGCTGCTCCTATTATTTCGCTATTTAATTGTATGTTTTGGGCAGTAAACGAATAAATATTGGAATTCATTTGAATCTCCGGAGTTTGTATCCCGTGCTGACCCATTCGGTAATGTATATGTGTGACAAATGTGTGGAAATTATCAAACTGCATTGTCAAATTTCGAAAATTTTAGTTTTCATTCGCGAGTTGCGCGATTCTAGAATACACAGTTCCGTTTGTGGGACATGTTTTGTTTACCCTTCCCGACCGACTCAAAATCTGTCTTCTGCTCATATCAATAATCCGAGTTAGCCGTGTTGTGGAAGAAGAAAATGTTCTTTAAAAATTACATGGTATTTTTTTCTATATAATGCTGGTTGGTAGGTCTGCTACCTTGGTAATAGATTAATAAATCGGACAGATGTTTTTCTTGATGGGTGTTCGATATAATATAAGGATTAGTGTATGTCTTGTCGTTGACTATGCCCATATAGTGCCCAGTGAGGTAGTGTAGTTCCCCCCGCTTCGCGGCGGGAACTACACCACCTCACTGGGCACTATATGGGCGTAGTCAACTCCAAGCCATGCACTATTCCTTAATTATTTAATTGTTTGGATTTTGTTATTATTTCTTCATTACTGATTAAATTTTGACAAGGTTTTGTCTTAACACAGACGGCGTTGCATGGATAACGTTCAATCGTGGGTACCCTACGCCATTTCCTGATCAAAATCAATAGCGGGTGTGCCCACCCCGAGCTTCAGTCGCTGCTGTAACTCTCCTTACCATTGGCTCCAGCAAGTTGTTCATGGTTCTTTGTGGGATGTTATTACACTCCTGAAGAAGTGCCTGCGTGAGCTGAGCGACGTTGTTTGGGACGTTGACGCGCTTCCTGGCCCTCCTGTCCAGTTCGTCCCACAAATGTTCGATCGGGGACAAATCTGGACTGTAGGGTGGCCAATCGAGAAATGGGACATTGTTTTTGCTTGAGGATGTCACGATAAAGTCGAGCAACGAGCGGTCTCGCATTATCCTGCTGCAACGTAATGTCACGCGCATGGATAAGTGGAATGACGTGAGGCATGAGGACCTGATCCCGATATCTTATGACTGTAAGATAGCCCTAGGACACGAGAGGTGTGTCCGCGCCATGAGAAAGCCCCCCCCCCCCCCCACCCCCACCCCTCCTTACCACAACAGACCATCCTCCGAATCTGTCGGATCCCTGATGAACGCCTCAGAATAACGCTCACCTTGATAGCAACGTTTTCATCCATCTGGCGCTTGAACCGAGACTCGTCAGTGAATAACACACGTCTCCAGTGGGCCAAGTGAAACCGATTTGATACATGAGCCCGCGGCTATTGCAATCGACGTTGACATCACCCGATTGTAAGTTATGGGCCAACGTTGGGACGTCCTGGCCTTCAATTGAACTCCCGCAACCGATTCCTAACTGTTCTTGGACACACTCGGCGATCATGAGTGCCAACAACCTGACTCGCCGTCTCCGTCGCCGCCTGGAATGGGGTACGGAGGTGTGAGAGACGTATCCCTCTATCTTGACGTAACGCACAGGCGTCCGCGCCTGGGATGGTCAGCTAATCTCCCTGTGGCTCTGAGACGACCAAATCAATGAGCTATCGTTGACTCATCGACCCCAAACTGCCGGGCGACTAGATTGGCCCTGCATAATTAGAGCAATAGACCTACCACTTATCAACTTCGGACATTCGCGGCATTTTGTTTTTCAATTGAATTGAAACGAAATGTTGTGCAATAGAAGTGTACTGTTCAAACGTTTTATTTGGTACGGTTTTCAATCCCATAGCACGTGGGAGTGCCCCGGATGCACGCTTTGTCGAAAAATATGTTGAAAGTATGCAGCGTCGCACGTGGTCATGGTTGACTGAATTTTAACCCAAAACTCTTTGGACAGTACACTGAGGTAGCTATGTGTCAAATTTCACTAGATTTGGTCTACGGATTTCCTTCAGCAAAAAGATGCTCAATGATTCTGAAATTCTACGGGAAGTGGAGATACATGTTTGATGACTATTGTAATTTACTGAAAAGCACTAGTGTTACAGTGCAGTAGAGTAGGATTTCCTTCAGCAAAAAGATGCTCAATGATTCTGAAATTCTACGGGAAGTGGAGATACATGTTTGATGACTCTTGTAATTTACTGAAAAGCACTAGTGTTACAGTGCAGTAGAGTTACAGTACTGGGATCGCAAAGACTTTGCTTTAAGCGGTCATATCTAGTCGCGACACATTTACACAGTGGGACGAGATTATCTTATCCAATATTGCACAAATGAGACAGAAAGAAGGAAAAACGAAGGAAACAAAATCATTTGACAGTCAGTGTTGTCACATTTCACTTTCGGCATGCAATATTCAAGTGTTGTGTGAATGAAAGGGTTGTGTGGATGAAATGGTTGTGGGGATGAAAGGGTTGTGGGAATGAAGGTTTATAGGAATGAAAGGTTTATGGGGATGAAAAGCTTATGGGGATGAAAGGGTTGTGTGGATGGAATGCCCGTGTGGATGAAAGGGTTGTGTGGATGAATGGGCTGTGTGGATGAAAGGTTTGTGTGGATAAAAGGGTTGTGGGAGTGAAAGGGTTGTATGGATAAAAGGGTTGTGAGGGTGAAAGGATTGTGTGGACAAAAGGGTGGAAAGAGTTTAGGGGATGAAAGCTTGTGTGAATGAAAGGGTTGTTTGGATGAAGGGGTTGTGGGTGAAAGGATTGTGGGATGAAAGGGTTTCTGCATTTTCGAAAGAGTAGTGGGGATGAAAGTGTAGTGGGATGAAATGGTTGTGATGATGAAAGAGTTATCGGAATGAAAGGCTAGTGTGGATGAAATGTTGTGAAGATGAAGGGGTTGTGGATATGGAATGGTTGTGTGGATGAAAGGGTTGTGTGGATGAAAGGGTTGTGGGGTGAAAGGATTGTGGGATGGAAGGGTTTTGGGATGAAAGAGTTGTGTGGATGAAACGGGTATGGGATGAAATGGTTGTGGCGATGAAAGGGTTGTCGGAATGAAAGACTTGTGTGGATGAATGGGTTATTGGATGAAAGGCTTGTGTGAGTGAAAGGGTTGTGGGGATGAAATGTTTGTGGGATGAAAGGGTTGTGGGGATGAAAGGCATGTGAGGATGAAAGGCCCATGTGGATGGAAGGATTGTGGGGTGAAAGGTTGTTTGGATGAAGAGTTGTGTGGATGAAAGGGTTGTGGGGATAAAAGAGTTGTGGCGATGAAAGGGTTGTGTGGATGAAAGATTTGTGTGGATGAAAGGGTTGAGTGGACAAAAGGGTTGAAAGGGTTTGGGTGTTAAAAGCTTGTGTGAATGAAAGTGTTGTGTGGATGAAAGGTTGTGGGTATGGAATGGTTGTGTGGATGAAAGGGTTGTGTGGATGAAAGGGTTGTGGGGTGAAAGGATTGTGGGATGAAAGGGTTGTGGGATGAAAGAGTTGTGGGGATGAAAGTGTTGTTGGATGAAATGGTTGTGGGGATGAGAGGGTTGTCGGAATGAAAGGCTTGTGTGGATGAAAGGTTTGTGTGAGTGAAAGGTTGTGGGAATGAAAGGGTTGTATGGCTTGTGTGGAATATAGGTTTGTGGGAAGAATGGCTTGTGGGGATGAAAGGGTTGTGTGGCTGTATGACTTGTGTGGATGAAAGAGTTGTGGGATTAAAGGCTTGTGGGATTAAAGGCCTGTGGGGATGAAGGCGGACAGAGAATTGCGATTGAGTCAGCGTGTAGGTGTATTACTATGTCATTAAACTTTTTACTGATCTCCACTTCCTGTTATGTACAGGATGTAGAAGCCGGACATTTGTATCACGTGTCAATTTATTGTAAAATTCCCAAGAAGAGACAAAAGGAGAAATCGTGTGTTCAGTTCTTACAAGTGTAAATGTGCCAGGTGGAAGCAAATGAAAATAAGTCAAAACTTCAACATTATTGCGTAAGCCATCTTTGTGAAAATAACACCCGGTGATGTCACAAGATTGTAATATCTGTTGCACTTTGCCATGATGTGTCACAAATTTCACTCTGTTGTCAATGCCAAAACATAATGTGGTAAAATGGAAGCAGAGATGTCACAGTGTTCTGCTTTTTAAACGGGAATCCGAGCAATAGTTTTCGTGTTAATGAGACTGCCCTGTTGCCGAAACACAAGCACGTCGAAGCCGCAACCAAAATTTGGTATGATCTGGAAAAAAATTGTTGCAAACCGTCGGAAACAATGCGAATCCTGTTCTTCACGTTTGACATTTGAAAACTTTAAAACTCCGTTTTCGGGCGTCACACGCTGAAAACGGTCCCGATTTCTCATTCCGCAGGTATATAGTAACCTAGTTTACCCATGACAATCCAAACATTTTCAAAACTATCGCACAATTGTCTAAAATTAACGAAACGAAACGACAGCTCGCCCCGTGAAAATGCACCCCCCCCCCCCACCCCACCCACGCTCACCTTACAAGATGACAAATGTGTTTTTAACATTGTTAGCACGAGAAAGTTGATTTCAAGCGTGTTGTGTTTTTTTAAAACATACTTTTTTTAAGTGATACAGTAGAATCTTATTAACTGAATATCCATTTTGCCAGAGAAAATTATTCAATTAACAGGAGTATACAATTAACAGGGATTCTGTCAGTTTCCTGTGTTCTGGAGGTAAACTGAGCATTTATTCTATTATATCTTGTTTGACAGAGGTCATAGAGCTCTGTCAAACAAGATATAATAGAATAAATGCCTGTATTGGATGTAGTGAGGCCCAAAAGGTTGATAAATAAGGGGAATTTGCATGACACAGTAATTTTTTCACCATATTACAAAATTTTATATACAATTAACAGGAGTTTACTCTACAACCCATATGCAATTAACAGATCAAATTTGTACTGAAGGAATGGTAAATGGTTTTGTGTTTGAAAATTATATTCAATTAACAGGGATATACAATTAAGAGATATCCAGTAAAGTGGGCTCCACTGTATTGAAATTCTTAATTGTATTTAACAATAAAATAATGCAATGTTAACGTCCCGAATCCACTGCAATGCTCTCTGATTTACATTATCATAGGCGTACACTCCCCTTCTTTATTCTATAACATTCTCAGCTCAACTCTACGCAGCATACTGCCGGTACTCCACAGCCGGGCACGCAAGGCAAGCGCCTCAACATGTCCCTATATTACACCTGGGTATGGTGAGGATTGCGTAGTGCTGGTGAACATTCCCAACGTTCACAGCTGGAACGTGATTCAAAGTCGCAAAGTCACGGTATACGGAATTGATCCCCCCAGGAACTAATCCCCCAGTCCAAAACTGTATAAGTGGAATTATTCCCCCCAGTCGAATTACATACTCGGAACTATTCCCCCCCCCCCCCCCCCCCCAGTCAAAGTTTGAAGGTGGAATAAACCCCCAGACACAAAACCCCCGCTCAGTTTTTGGACATGGAAAAAATCCCCCCAAAGGAAAATAAAATGCAGCCAAGAGGATGATAAACTTCGTTAATTACATTATACCTTTTAAAGTTTTAATATTAAATAAAATTCTTGTATGTCAACAGTACTGTTCTAGAAAAAATCAATTAGTACTTAGTTTATTTAATTAATGTGTTTTTTTTTTAGAAATCCACTAAGCTTAACATACTTTTCCATTTATTACGAAGCCTTGTAAACTTTTACTATCAAATAAAACTCTGATATGTCAACAGCATTGTTCAGGGATAATCTTAACATACTAATCCCCCCCCCCCCTCTCAGTTTTTGGACATGGAAAAAATCCCCCTTTGGGGGGATTTTTTCCATGTCCAAAAACTGAGTGGGGGATTAGTTCTGATCCTTGTTTTGTGTCGGGGGGGGGGGATTTATTCCACCTTCAAACTTCGACTGGGGGGAATAGTTCCGAGTCTGTAATTCGACTGGGGGGAATAATTCCACTTATACAGTTTTGGACTGGGAAGGGGGGGGGTTAGTTCCTGGGGGGATTAATTCCTACATTCCAAAGTCACACACTTAAACTTCGCTGATCGCACATCAGCCATTACTACGGGAAGCTGGGGCGCGGTTGCTAAGTTGGTAGAGGTGCACGTGGCAAGCCGAGAGGTCCTCGGTTCGAATCCCACTTGCGGCAACCGCGTTGTGTCCTTGGGCAAGACACATCACCCCATTGCCCACGTGGGAGCACGGGAGAGTTGTGTACTAAGACGTTCTGCACGTCGACGGTGCACCTGTCTTCAACCAATTCTAACCCTGCTTGTGTGGAGTTAGATGTTGGGGAACTGATAGTTGCTCGCCGTGGCTCAGTGGTTCTCTCCGGGTACTCGGGCTTCCTTAACCCGTAAAACTGTCTTGGTCATGATTAGCCATTGTGCAGAAATATGTGACCTTAAACACCAATAAATAAATACTACGGGAAGTACCCGAATCAATCGCTGAGTGGTCACCTATCCAAGGATTAATCGAAGTTGCTTAACTTCGGCGATCCAACCAGAACCGGTCTCGCTTTGCCAGTAAAATTCTTTCTCTGTGATGTTATTTTAGTTTGTCTTCCACCCATTGCATACATTACAGTCTCCGTGGAGTGGTCATAATCCACGTCTGGGCAGTGATGTCCATGCATTCGTTTACCAGGTAATAAACACCATTATCAGCCAAATTTTAATTAATGAGACACCGGATTGTTGTGATTCATTTATTCAATTTTTAATGATCATTCCTATAATTGGTGTTTGAAATCTAATATTGCAGCGTCCGTGGAAATATTGCCTACCCGTGGAAAGTGGCCAATCCACGGAGGTCGTATTGTAAGTTTATCAAAATTATTTAATATATGAGAATTTTCGTAAAAATACTTTCCAAACATGTGTCATTTATTTTCGATGAAAACAATGTGCTATTAATTTCGTCATTCAGGTGTATTTGTTCAGCGCATTTGAGCATGTGACACAAATACAGTTAAAACTAGAAGTCCTGTCATGAAATGCGCACAAATAGCACGTCAGTCTGCTCGTTAATCTACGCGTTATGATCATAGTAAGAATATCAAATATCGTACATATAGCCTGTGCACAAGAAATGTTTCAGCCAATGGACCTCCGGGTAACCCGGAGGTCCATTGGCAGAAACATTGCCTGTGTTTGCTACGAGTAACCAGGAGAACCTGCCGTGCTTTGGGTGACATTCGATATGGCAATTGCGCGCAATTCCTACGCGCAATTAAGCCTAGATAACTGCACAGTTCGGGACAGGACTTCTAGTTTTAACTGTAGAGCTGGTTTATACTTTTTCATAACCAGCCATTTTTTTTTTTTTTTTGTTTTCTGTTCAGCCAGTGAAACGAATGGTGACATCCAGAAGAAAGTAGTCACGCAAGACGTTGCTTCACGTATCACAGTTTGTTACTCTCAACTTGTTTTCTGTTACAAACTGCTAACAACTCGAGCACTGCTAAACATCCAGGCAACATTTCGGCGCCTGAGTGCTAGAATGTTCTATGTCCCCTATATGACATAGAACATTCTAGCACTCAGGCGACGATTTCGAAAGCAACATTTTGAGAGCAACACCCAGTAATTTACGAGCCAAACTGTGGTGGCAGCAACTTGTCGTGTGACAAATTGCTTCCAAATGTCGGTTCGTATTATGTTTATTATTTTACAAAATGTTCTCTTGTTTTAATTCGTTCTATAAATTGGAACCGTGTAATCAGATCACATCGTGGAATGATTATTACCCACAAAATGAAAGCACAATAACTCAAAGGGCAAAGACGTTTGATTAAATCTGTCTTCCTGTTGTCATTTAATCGATTGGTAAACATTGTTTAAAAAAAGCAGATGGCTCAGAGAAGCGCTTCGCAGAGTTGTGTAACAATTCTGTGCTCAATATTTGAGCTGTGTTTTGATAATGTAAATCTTGTAATCACAAGATGGGCCCAGTGGCGTAGCTATGTGGGTGAAGCTGAAGCGCCGGGGCTTAGATTTTCGCCCCGTTTCTCACAACATTGAGTCGCAAAATGGTTTCCAATATAGGGGCTATACACGCAACAAATGCATCAGACTCTTTCTTACACGATTAAATTTTGCACCATTTTTTCGGGGATGTGCGTGTGTGGGTGGGTGGGAGGCTTGTCCTAACTAGGACCCTCCGCGCGTTTCACCCGCCTCCCACTTCCCTTCAGAGAAGTGGGAAGAGGGTAAAACAACCAGAGAGTCCTAGTTAGGACTAGGGTAGGCCCCTAAATCCTACATAACGGCCTTTCAAATATACCCCCCCCCCCCAAAAAAAAAAAAAACCTGGCTAGAGCACCCCCATTATAGAATCCTGGCTACGCGCCTGGACGGCCCTCGACAAAATCTACCACGACGAAATCACCCCAAAACGCCCGACAACCGCGCCCCCTCAATAAGTGTCAAATATGATGAAAGCCTTCTCACTGGAAAAAAAAATCACTTAGTATTATTCATCAATGTAGACAGAGAAAATATAGTGCCGTGTTAGTGCTGTATACCTGTATTTTGTGCTAGTTTTCTGCTGTGGTTTTTCGACATATTTAGGCACTATTTTTTTCCATACCCTTTACCTAACATGAAAAGCAGACGACACTCGCAAACAAAATTCTTGAATAACTAATTTTTTTTCATTTTGTTTGTCTCAAAAACATTAGTTATGACCCCTCATTGGAACGAGCTCGACAAGCTCGTTCCAACGAGGGGTCATAAGCTATTGTTTTGAGACAAAAAATGAAAAAATACTGAAAATTAGTTGGCGATTTTTGAGAATAGCGCTGGCTGCTTTTGGCCGGTTGTGGCCGTTACGTTGGGTAAAGGGTTAACCAATTCAGTCTTTTTTGACAGCGCATATTTCGAACATGCAACTAGGAATTTAACGACTGAAATCTTGTTTGACAGAGTTCATTGCGCACACCTTTGTTAGACAAGAATAAACTGGTTAAATTCCTTGTAGGGGGCGCGGTGGCGTCGCGGTAACCGGTTCTCGTCAGATCACCGAAGTTAAGCAACGTCCAGCCCGGTTAGTAGTTGGATGGTTGACCATTTCAGCGACTGATTCGTGCTCCCGCGTTGTGTCCTTGGGCAAGGCACTTAACCCCGATTGTCTACATGGGAGCGCGATGACGCTGTGTACTAAGGCGTACTGCACGTCGACGGGCGCACGTCTTCACCCAGTCTAGCCCTGCCTGTGCCGCGGTAAGAGTTCAAAGTTACGATGTTGGAGAGCTGACAGCTGCTCGTCGTTGTTCTGTGGTTCTCTCCGGGTACTCCGACTTCCTCCACCCGTAAAACTGTCACCGACATGAAATGACCCTGACTGTTAATGTGTCATTAACCCCTAATAAAAAAAAATAAAGAAAGAAAAATTCCTTGTAGGGTGATCAAGATGATGGAAAAATTTTGTGGCTTGAAAATTTGAGTTTACAGACATCAGGGTTAAGGTGCTATATTAGTAAGGGAAATGTATTTACTTTGAAATTCCCACCGCTGTTATTCCATAAACTCAAATTACATATACACAAATTATATATCAAAATGAAGGTGGAGAGGTTTCCAACACGAACAATACATGAAATTAACCCACTTAGTTGACAGCACGCACCAATAGTTCCTGGAGGTCTGCTAACGTATTCGTACCAGAATTGATAAGAAAATAATATTTCCGGAGAAGAACTCGTGGCCAAATGTGCTTCAGATATTCAAGAACTAAGCTAGGCATTCAAAACACTTTTGGAAGCAGCGATAGAACTGCATTTGGGAAAAGGACAACACTGTCTGAATTTTTTTTTTATTTAAGATGGGATCCATGACCGACGTTGTACGCGATACCACGAATTTTCTTCGACAAACAATCGCGTTATTCTAATAAATTCCAACGGGTATTATGATCCCTTGCAAGTGCTATGTGCAGTCTCCATATAATAATAGTATGACCGTGACCGAAAATCCAAACAAACAGGCAATGGAAACAATGCCGATAGTTTTGGAATTTATCTCCACGAAGTTCAGTCGCTGCCCTTTGAAGAATTTTGATGTCCTAGCTTTGTTCTTGAAATATCTGAAGCACATTTAGCCACGAGTTGTTTGCCTGAAATATTATTTTATTATCAGTTCTTGTACGAATACGGTAGCAGACTTCCAGGAACTTGTGGTGCCTGCTGTCAACTCGAGGAGTAGATTTCATATATTTTGCCTGTTTTATACATCACAACCTTAATTTTGGTGTGTAATTTGTGTATATTTGATTTGAATATCAGAGACGTTATGGAGCTTCTTTCTCCCAACAATTCAAAGTACAAGTGTATCCAGTTCTTGTCTGCAATTTTTTTTTAGTTTGAATCATCACTTTCAAGTCCCTCTCTAATATATAGAGAGCAATCGCTTGACTGGACTGGTTACGTGAAACAATTCATGAGAGGTGAGGAACGTTGTACAAACACGAGTGCGCGAATGCGCACGAGTGTTTTACAATATAGTCCCTCGCCTCGAATGAATTATTTCATGTAACCAGTCCAGACAAGCGATTACTCTGTTTATTACTTTTCATTATTAACGATAATTATATTATTTAACCCTTTTACCTAACGTAACGGCCAAAAACGGCCAGCGTTATTCTCAAAACTCGCCAATTAATTTTCATTATTTTTTTCATTTTTTTCTCTAAAACATAGGTTATGACCCCTCATTGGAACGAGCTCGTCGAGCTCGTTCCAATGAAGGGTCATAACCTATGTTTTTGAAACAAAAAATGAAAATAATAGTTATTCAAGCATTTTGTTTGCATGTGTCGTCTGTTTTTCATGTTAGGTGAAGGTTAAAAAAGCAACAAAAAAAAAAACAATGAAGTCCCCATTACACCCACGGCAACGCGTCGTCCGTTGCACGCACGGATACATGATACAGTTGTTGATTGCATAATTCACTTGTGAAGTTATCGTTTATAATCAAACCCGGACATCCCATAAAATCACACTTTGGAAAGTAATATAGAATGCTTATCGGAGTATCATAGGATTCAGTTTAACTGGTTGAGTTCTAGAAGCCACTGTCAGGGCTCTCAAATAAATAGGGGTATCAGAGTAAAAGCCAACATTTCCATGGCTCATGTTTCAATTCTGCCAAACGCAAATAATATTTTGTTAATAAAAATTTGTTTTCATTACAAATTATTGGGGAGTGCCTGTGGGCACTCTCCAATAATTTGTGACAAAACAAAGTTTGAACATTAAATTCAGACCACCAAAAATACTCTAGCCCTCAACAAGTTAATGGACCCCCTGTTCACGTTTGCAAGATGTACTTTAGATCCAGTTACAAAATTGCAAAATGAAGCGAGATAAACGTTCATATCCCAAACCATTTGACTGTCATTTATGACAAATTTTATTATTTTAGTTATCTTTGTATATGTATTTTGCACAAATATGAAGCAGAGCTACAGTCATCTTGCTTGTACGACGGAACATGGTTTTGTATCGGTGAATCTTTCGGAAACTGTCCTGATCTCTGTTGGCACACTTTGCCAGGACTTCCGATTTGGCAACCGTAGGTATAGATGGCAGAAACTGCATGTAGACTGGTGAGTTTTTTTAAGATTAAGATGATGTTTTGTCCCATGGGCTGAGGATGACAAGTCGCTATAATATAGTGGACATTGATACTTAATGAAGACATAGAACTGAATCCAGGTGGACCGCAAGAACACATATCGATTGTTCATTTGAATGTCAGGAGTATTTGAAGCAAAAGTGAATTTACTTCACATAGATCTTGGAGAATTTGACGACATTGCTGTCGCTCAAAAATTTTTAAGTGCTACTACTGATATTAATGACATCAAAATTCCAGGGTATCATACTGAAAGGAAAGATCAGAGTGATGGAGCGGGTGGTAGGGTAGTTTTGTTTATTAACTCAAACCTGATTTTTAAACGTAAACCTGGATTGGAGTGCGTTTGGGTGGAGATTGGTATTAGTGAGTGTGTGTTATGGACTCCCTTCGGCTCGCGACTTCAACTGGGATCTCCTCGACCAATCGATATTCGTTCCCAAAGCTGATTTTTCCACTGAATGTCTTTTTTAAATGTGATTTTAATGTAACTTGCTTGCCAAGTCTGCACCCTAAAATACGATAACTCGAGAACGTCCATAGCGTGTCACAAATGGTAAAAGAACCAACGCTAATAACTGAATATTCTAGCAGACCAATTGATCCAATGGTACCCCCTCTCCTGACTGCCTTCATAAAGTGCAGGTTACCCCCGTCCCATCCCCACCCCCACCCCCACCCCCACCCCCCCACACACACACTTTCTGTAGCGATCACCATGCAATTTCAGCTAATTTAAAATCAATGAAATACAAAACTCCTCAATATGTAAGAACTGTATTGGAATATAGCAATATGGATGTAATTGGTCTGCCAAACGAATTTTCTAAAGCCAACTGGAATTTATTTTTCGTCAGTGGATGGTTTAATGAAATTACCAAGAACTTTACAGATTGTATCACAGAAACAGACGGATCTTTTATTCCATCAAACCTAATAGTTGTCCGTCCGAGGGATAAGCCTTGGATGACCTCCCTTGTTTGTAGATAAATACGGATGCGAAACAACGAACACAACAAAGCCAAAAGAACAAATGATCCACATGACTGGCGTGAATTTCGAAACTCAGAAATTATACTATGGAATGTGTAAGACAGGCTAAAAAAGACTTTGATGTTAAAGGTGACCAATTTGCATTGACTGGGATGCCATCTTCCAACCAATGGTGGAAATGTTTACAAACTATTCGAAACAACAGTGTCATGTCAGAAATATATTTCCATCATTGCTTGAAGGAGAGAAGCAGTCAATGATCTGACTGAAATTGAACAACTTTTCAATGACTACTTTACCAGTCAATGCAATACGGTTGATGCTAAGGAGCTGCCAGACATTCTGTTTAATGAGTGTTCTATTGATAATGTAGAAACAACCGCTTCAGGGGTTGAAAGACTGTAATCGAAATTAACTCTAAAAAAGCCTGTGGTCCAGATGTACTTTTGAAGCAATTGACGCTTCCCTTGAATACGTTGTTTAACCTACAGTACGTGGAGAGAGGATTGTAACTAAATCGCTCGCGGAGTGGCGTTATCATCCAAGCTACAACTTTCAAATTTTGTACATATCGACAAAAAACACAAGCAGTGTTTCAGCAAATGGACCTCCGGGTTTAACCCGGAGGTCCATTGGCTGAAATTTTGCTTGTGCTGGTTCTGCTTTGCAACAAATTTGCAATTATTGCTTGGGTGGAATATTCACTTTGTGGCTGATTTAGTGATAATACACTCTCCACGTACTGTATCATTAACAATCAGCGAGTTTCCTCACATTTTGCAAATGGGAAAATGTTTCCAGTTCATAAGAAATTATCCCGTAACAAAAAGGAAACTTATTGCCTTGTCTCACTGACTAGTTGTCTCAGCAAGGTTCTAGTAAAGATAGTTTTTAATCGCGTCTATACCTATTGAATTGAAAATAACCATCTAACAAACTTATAGTCAGGTTTTCGACCAGCGGATGGTCTTGACGATCGTTAGGAAGTCCGGTTTGTATTCTGTCGTAGAGTCTGGCATGTAGGTCTTTTGCATAAATCAGATGTAATTGGGGTAATAGGAAAGTTATTGTCTTGGTTGAAAACCTTTCGAAGTGAACGTTCGCAAACAGTCGTAATCAATGCGCAAACTTCGGAGAATAATTGGATTCCATCGGGGGGCTCCTCAAGGATCTGTTTTGGGCTCCCTCCTCTTCAATATTTACATAAATGATATCGTAAATAACATTCATTCCAACATTGTATTATGTGCAGATGCCACTTCGTTGTTTTTTAATTGTTGAGGATGCAAACTTGGCTGCAAAAATTCTGGATAAAGATCTGAAGAGTACTGGTGAATGAGGTACAAAATGGCGCGTTAACCCTTTACCTAACATGAAAAGCAGACGACACTTGCAAAAAAAATTCTTGAATAACTAATTTTTTTAATTTTTTGTCTCAAAAACATAGGTTATGACCCCTCGTTGGAACGAGCTCGACGAGCTCGTTCCAACGAGGGGTCATAACCTATGTTTTTGAGACAAAAAATGAAAATATTTTGAAAATTAATATGCGATTTTTGAGAATAGCGCTGGCCGGCTTTGGCCGTTACGTTGGGTAAAGGGTTAACGTCAATCTACTATAAACGGTTAGGCTGTGCTTCACTCTAAACACATTCAACTCCCACCCCACGCTATACCCGTTAGATCATCCATTTGAAGAAGTGGATAACCATAAACAGTAAGTATTTATTTGTATGACTTGTGCTATCAAATTGTAACAAAGTAACAATTAATGTATAAAATAACATTTGGGTCTACACTTCCAGGTTTCTGGTTCTTGGAACATTCAGGCAGAGAGTCGTGTTGAAAAAATCAGTCCAATGATAAATTGTCCTCGAAGTTTAAAATATAGATTGTCGAGAGCTGCGTTGGAAACTCCGTATATTAGCTGTGTGATCCCGCTTTTTGATTATGCAGATGTTATTTGGGACAATTGTATAGAAAACCTAATCACCATTCTGGAAAACGTACAACTAGATGCTCTCCGAACAATTTATGGTGCGCCTTGGGGCAATAGTCATACCGCAGTTTATGATGAGAAAGTCTTTGACAGAAAAAAAGGAAAAGACATATGATGCACAAACTCATGAATGGGAACGCGCCATTATAGACATCACAACTTACCACTTACATTCTTCAGATAACTTGCGTGACTCTTTTCTGATTCATTTTTTTTAAATCTTATTTGTTTTACACGGATTGGCGAACAAGTTATGCAACTTATATTAACGCCTCTCCTTGGCCCAATGGCATAAGTGTGTGGGTTGACCTTCATAGCGGCAACTTCGTGGCCTAGCTGTTCTCGAATACAACGAAGGGATCTTTAGCCTGCACGGAGTATGTCTCTCACCGCATAGAGGACAGCCATTTTACGTCCCCACCCGATAGGACTATACGCTATGACAGCATCAACCCCACAATTGATGCTGACAGAGGGTGTTCGGACACCTTGAGAACTTTCCCCGACCGGGGATCAATCCCGGGACGTCTGGCTTGAGAGACCAGTAAACTTATCCACTCGGCCACCACTCTCTGGTCCTCTGGCATGAGAGACCAGCGCACTTATCCACTCAGCCACCACTCTTGTGGTGGCCGAGTGGATAAGTGCGCTGGTCTCTCATGCCATAGGTCCCGGGATCGATCCCCGGTCAAAAGAGAGTGGTGGCCGAGTGGATAAGTACGCTGGTCTCTCATGCCAGAGGTTCCGGGATCGATCCCCGGTCATTTCTGCCCCTCGGCCGTGAAATTGTCGGACAGCCTGGGTGCAGACGTGCAATCCGGTGATTCCTTGGAATCCCTGGAAAAGTTCCGTTCGAAGAAATGCCAGGGTAGTTCCAGATTATTACTATTTTGGTTGTAGGAGGGGCCAAATACTGCATAGCAAACTTCGATTGAGGTGCAGTGACCTGAATGCTCATAAATTCGAACGCATTTTAACAAACAACCCTAAATGTTCCTGCGGAAAAGATTATGAGGATGCAGCTCACTTCATCTCATCGTGTTCTAACTTCCGTAGCCAGCGTTAGTCTTTTCTTCTATGCATTGGGAACCTAACAGGCAATATCAATTATTTTTTGAGCGGTAATCCAGCATGGCCTAATGCAGTTAATCAAAGAGTATTTGTAGCCTTCCAAAAGTATTTTGAAGAAACGAAGAGATTTGAGTAGATGCTATCACTCGCCCATGGGAGAAGATAAGATTAAATAATACAGTCAGAAACGCATCATATATAAAACAATCGCAATATACTATTGGCTCATCACAATGCACACGTTCAGACACCATTATAATATTAGAAGCTGCTTCGGGTTTTATATCAGAAATCACACAAACTCAGGTACCATCGACCGATAGAACATGAAAAGAAACGTTCTAATTATTTTATTTTGCCGAACAAAAAATAGTTTTCATTGTCAAGCGTTAACTGCAACATGCCAGCAATCTTGTAATACCAATGTAGTCGAATCCAAAAACATGACGTCATTTCGAACGAATGACGTCTCTTTAGGAGTTTCTAGATCACCAAATTCGAAAATTACTTGTCACAAGTGCCGTCGCTTTGGGAGTTTCTGTATCACCAAATGCCAGTGTTTACAACTGCATCATGCTGTTCATGTTATAATTCATTATACATGCTTGTGTGATAAGTGGTATAATGGAATATAAATTCATTTTTCTTGGACGACGACAGTTGTTAGAATTAAGATGAGTGAAACAATTTATTTTGAACTTGAGGCGAAGGCTCAGTGAGGTCGAGGAGTACTAAACTTGTGGAAATATAATTGATTGCAGTCATAACTCATATTCAGGATTCACTGAAGTGGTGAATAACACGTGAGTTTTTAATATTTCTGATTCTTTTGAATTCATTGTTTGCAGTTAAAATTGAAACCACACCCACTGAAGATGATATATTTGTTGGTACGTTTGTGTCTATCGGTGACGAAAAACGTTAAACGGACACAGCGCCAGCTTTTGGTGTTGAGAAATTCCAATCAGAGCGTGCGTAATCGACGCTGATCAATGGAAATGGAGCTTACATGTTCTTTGTTCTCTCGTCTCCAGGAAAGGACGTTCCGATGGTACCCGTGTTTTGCCCCAAAACTCCAGTACTATAACTTTTAGAAAGTGTTAAATTAACCAATCACGGCTGATGTTACAAGCGTCAGGCATAATAATATTGTTTGTAACTTCTATAAAGTAACGGTGAGGTATTTAAATAGACTTAGCCTGTTCACCAAACCATTTTCATTTCGAAATAGAATATGGTTAAACAAAATAACAAAGAGGAGGGGTTTTGTTGGGTGGGAATTATGTCGTGGGGGATTATGAAGTGTGGGGGGGGGGGGGACATTTGCCAATATCCTACATAGACTATTCCTTCTTACTTCATTAACATTTCGAATGAAACATTATGTTCCACTCATGAACTTTTTGCTGTCTGAATGGGATATAAACTCAATGTGACGCATCTCATTCGTTTCTGATACTGCCCGAGTAACGCCTGCGATATGAAGTTTGGTCTGAAGTTTTTGGACCTACGGTGCTGTGGTCACAAAGCTGTCTCGTCCTTAGACATGTCTTGATCTGTCCTCGATACACTTAAACCAGTGGGTTGGGTAGACATTTCCAGGCTTTAAAGTTCGTCTTGATTCCCAAGAATCAGTGAACTCCTGCCGGAGAGTCAGTTTTCCAGTTCTCATTTTATAATCACTAATAAAAAAAAACCCTGATATTTATATCTTTATTGCAGTTTAAAGAGGGCGCGGTGGCTCAGTTGGTAGAGGTGCAGGTTGCAAGCCGAGAGGTCGTCGGTTCGAATCCCATGTGCGGCAACCGCGTTGTGTCCTTGGGCAAGACACTTCAACCCCATTGCCCACGTGGGGGCACGGCGACGTTGTGTATTAAGGCGTACTGTACGTAGATGTTGCACTTGTCTTCAATCTGCTTGAGTGGAGTTAGTATGTTGGGAAGCTGACAGCTGCTCGCCGTTGATCGGTAGTTTTCTCCGGATACCCCGGCGTCTTCCATCCGTAAAACTGTCTTGGTCATGATTAGCCATTGTGCAGAAATGTGTGACCTTAAATACCAGTAAATGAATAATAATATTACAGTTTAACCCTTGAGGGCCAGTTTCAGTTGTTGTGAGTTTCTTGTCTTGTGTATACGTGTAGAACACATGTCCCAACTTAGAGGCTTTTTGTGGTCTTCTAAGTAGTGACAGAACCTTGACAGTGTTGTTTATTGAAGTATTGGCTGCCATTACAGGCAGCCAAGACTTCAGTAGACACCACTTCCAAGTCAATATGTTACATTATTATGAGGGAGCTAAAAGGGGCGCGGTGGCGTCGCGGTAACCGGTTCTCGTCAGATCACAGAAGTTAAGCAACGTCGAGCGCGGTTAGTAGTTCGATGGGTGGCCATTTCAGCTACTGATTCGCGCTCCCGCGTTATGTCCTTGGGCAAGGCACTTAACCCCGATTGCCTACATGGGGCACGATGACGCTGTGTACCAAGGCGTACTGCACGTCGAAGGTGTGCATGTCTTCAATCAATCTAACCCTGCCTGTGCCGCGTTGCAGAGTTCAGAGTTACGATGTTGGAGAGCTGACAGCTGCTCGTCGTTGCTCGGTGGTTCTCTCCGGGTATCCGGCTTCCTCCACTCGTCAAACTGTCACCGACATGATATAACCCTTGCTGTTATTGTGTCGTTAAACCCTAATTAAAAAAGGGAGCTAAAAATAAGAATTCATCAGCCCTTTAAGGGCGAGTTACAGCACGTGGAGAGTGTATTATCACTAAATCACCCGCAGAGTGGAGATTCCACCCGAGCAATAATTGCAAATTTGTCGCAAAGCATAACCAGCACCAGCAAAGTTTCAGCCAATGGACCTCCGGGCTAAACCCGGAGGTCCATTGGCTGAAACATTGCTTGGGTTTTTTTGCCGATGTATACAAAATTTGAAAGTTGTAGCTTGGGTGATAACTCCACTCCGCGGGTGATTTAGTTACAATCCACTCTCCACGTACTGTATAATGCATGACGAGAATCAAATGCACATTTTTCCGCTGTCAAAGTTGATTCTTATTGTTTTCCTTGCGGAAATCGATTCTGATTCTCGCATGAAATTTATGCCATGATTTTCGCCATGAAAACTGCGAATTCGAGATGTTCAAGTTAGGTCACTAGCGCACCATGACATTATTATTACTATTTTAAAATAACATCTCCAAAGTGTTGGCAAATATATTTCTATGTCATTAAAAGATCGTTTGTTTTGCATCAGATACTCTCTTGTCTGCCTGTAGTCGGTCTGGTTGACTATCGGTCGGTCGGTCGGTCGGTCGGTCGGTCGTTCGTCCGTCCGCTCGTCCGTCCGTCCGTCCGTCTCTCTCTCTCTCTCTCTCTCTCTCTCTCTCTCTCTCTCTCTCTCTCTCTCTCTCTCTCTCTCTGGTATTTATTTTCAAAAGTATACAAGCTGTCACAGGTGTTGGAATGCAAGCCATTGACACTGGCGTTTATTAAACTGCAATCGCTTCCTGACATTCCAATAATTTTATTTAAGCATCTCTCTTGGTTCTAGAAACAATGGTTTATAAGTTTTCAGCTTTCTGTCGAATTCACAAATTTAGTACTTACATTCTCCTGTTTATTTTTTTTTTAATTAGATACTGTTTAAATTAAAAACAAACGGAAATAAAATAATATTCTCAATATTCCCGCATTTATTTATTGCAGCCGAGATTTGGTTGTGCTGTGGAGGGAAAGCGGTATTCCGAGTATTCCGACGGATCGCAACGAGGTTGAAATTACCTACCCGCTCTTACAAGCACAGCGATTGATGTGTTACAATCAAAATCTCTTAAGAAACACATATTAAGAAAACAGATATCCTTGATTCTTTCGCTGGAATAACCATGTGTCGGGAAACCACAAACACATGTTCCCAGTTGATACCAAACCAAATCACTTCTCTCCTTTCGATATAATGTGTATTAACCTATTGATACCTTTGTACGTCTTATGACGTACGAAATCAAACAGCGCGTTGATACTTTGTGGTCGTTTGTTTTGTTATTATTTTTCGATTTTTTAAAGTGTTAACCTCAATTCTTATTTTCTCCCAAATAGTGCTCAGTGACAACCGTTGAGCCAAATGTTATCACAGTTTAAAAAACTAATATAATCCTGCTGTCAAGACTTCTTAACTGATTGACTGCTAGAAGCCACTATCAGGGCTTTCAAACAACGAGGATACGAGAGCAAAAGCCAACACTTTCCTTGCTTATATTTCATATTCAGTCAAACACAAATAATATTTTGTTTATATAAATGTTTTATTACGAATTATTGGAGAGTGCCTGTGGGCACTCTCCAATAATTTGTAATAAAACAAGTTTTGAATAACAAATTCAGACCACCAAAAATAATCTAGCCCTCAACCAGATAATCCCCAATGTGAAAAATATCTCGTTGTTTGTTCTTTCTGATGTTTGACGTCGCATTTTGAAAAACGTTGAAGAAACTGAATTCCCAGTGACGTTTGAACGTCAGGATAATTAAAGTCTCAAAGGGTTAAATTTGTTCATTTTACTAGGATGGGCGAGCAACTTATGCAACTTAATTAACGTCCCCCATTGGTCCAATGGCGGAGGTGTGTGTGATGGTCGGCAACGTCTTGGACTCGTTCTTCCTGAATACTACGAAAGGATCATTAGCCACGCGCTTTTGTAATTATAATTTAAATCTTAAATTGACCGTTTCGTGTATACGACATATGTTCAGTCAACTGCTACCAGGATCACAATATGACGAGGGTTTCCGAGGTCTCAGGGTGGAAACCATTTTATATATTCCTAGCAGAATGAATTTCGAAGGAGTGGAAAACTAGCATTTATGAGCGTCGCAAAAAAGGAAATCACACGAACAATCTTGCAAATATCCCATGATGTTCCAACGGAAGTGATACGTCGATTTGTGGCTAGATGATACAAATAGGGTATGGCACGCTAACCATTACAAATTATGAGGACACCGGCCACAAAGCAGAGGTTAGTTCCAATACTGCGAAAAGCGAAAAAAAAATTAATGGTTTCAGTTCAAGCCAGGGGCGGCGGAACGATTTTCAAAATGGGGAAGTGGGGAGTGGGCTGGATCGGACGATGGATAGTCGTCGGTATGACGGGCTGACCATTATTCGGCCCGTCGTACGAAAATTTTAAATTCCAGGGTCCCAAAATTCCCATTTCCATGCACTTTGAGAGCCGTTAAAAACGTGGGTAAAGCATACAGGTGGGGTCTATTTATCAGCTTTGGTCGTACCGACCAAAGCTGATAAATATACCTCACCTGTATGCTTTACCAGACGTTAACAGCAATTATACTGTCTGCGCATTATCTTGTCTGGGGGTGTATTTGGTACTTGTATGTCTGTAAGATTACGATCAATTTCAGTTAACCGATTTTTTAACACTTACTGCAAAAAATGATCCGAAATCCATCGAAACTGAACCAGTACTAGAGAAACATAGCTGGCGAAAATATGAGGGAGGCTCTGGATCCGCCCTTTGTTTCACCAGTCATTGGTTGTGTTAAAATATCTGCATACAAAAACGTGGCCCGGCAAAAACATGGCTTCATCCCCCCCCCCCCCCCCCCCCCCCCCCACCCTGCTTTCGCGGCCCCTGCAAGCAAGACGAAAGCAAATGGTAAACATATAATCACTGTGGGCAACCAAATTTGTTGACATACTCTTTGAGGTTCGGTAATCATTCCTGACTTATCTCGCCCTGAAAATCGACTTTAGATAAAGTTATCTCCCCTGAAATTATTAGACGGAGGGGAAAGTCAAATTAAGAAGCAAGTAATTGTGAGAAAGTACCTATGACATAAGCAGAAAATAAAACGAAATTTCATTTTATTACTTTAATAAACGACAACGGATATCCCTCGGAGATGTCTGTTGTTTTCGTTTATTAAAAGTTACAAAAGGAAACTTGGCTTTATGACAAGCCAATGTGAAGCAACAAAGTAACTGTCCACTTTGTCTCTTTGTTTAGCGAATGTATGTTTACTGAAATTTGCAAGTTTTTATTCTTCCCGGGGAAAAATTAGCAAATCTTATCTCCTACACTTTTATGTTAATAGCAAGGATAGTGTCTGTATTATATGTCACGATGCTCACAATGTTAATATAATGAAACGAAAAAAGGTTAGAAAGCATCAAAATATTGTGAAAGCGCCGTTTTCGTATTTTTAAATGGGTTTAAACAGAGAATGTTAGTCAAACTTTCATACTGATAAAAATTGTAAAAGGTCAGCTTCTGTATTTTTCTACTACTTTCCAATAAAATGCCTGAAATTTGTGAAATGAAGCGCACATCTTTGACATAATTTCGCTAACATTTCGAAATATTAATTTTTATATGAAATTCCCATACCATTACTGTTATATTTACTGACAACTTTAGAACATTCTGGGGAGCTAACTTCTATCTAAATCTCTTCTGATGACGAAAATTATCAGCCGTGGTACATGAGACAAGTTCAGTTGACTGCTATCAGGGTCACAATATGATGAAGTGTTCCAAGGTTACAGGATGGAAACTAATTAACACTTACGCTGCCAAACGCGGCTTCTGTCACCTATTTTATGATGATTATCTGTACGTTCTGGTATGCGCAGATCAAACCTACCATGTAATTAATTGTTGGAAAGGGCTCAGAGAGCCCTTTCCAACAACTAATCAGGTGATAGAGTTTCAGGTATGTCATAAATTTTGTTAAACTTCCTCGCATACAGGCGTACATGGTGGTCCTCCATAAATGGTTAAAGTGGGCGTGGCGGTAAAAGGGTTAATATATTCCGAACAGAATGTATTTCGAAGGAGTCTAGCCTCGAAAAAAGGAAATCTCACAAAGAATCTTGCAAATATTTCGTACTTTCCGGCGGAAGCGATGGGTATATCTGTTGATAGGAGATACAGAAAGGGTACGGTACGTTACCCGTAACATTAATTATGGGAATGCCAGTCTTAAGCCCTTGGGCTAATCATAGTATTGCGGATTATAAACTCAGTGGTCTTAGTTCAAGCAAGTATTTAATGACTCTGGATAACTCAATTTGCTCTCATATTATCTGAGGTTCGACAATTTGACGAAGGGGGGGGGGGGGGGGGACAATCCATCATCCAAGCGCTTTTGAATCAAAGTGTGAGTATGGTGAATTTAAAGCTTTAGGGGGGTATGCTGAATTTAAAGTCTGTAAGAGTATGATGAATTTAAAGCTTTAGGGGAGTATGCTGAATTTAAAGCCTGTAAGAGAATGGTGTATTTAAAGCTTTAGGGGAGTATGCTGAATTTAAAGTCTGTAAGAGTATGATGAATTTAAAGCTTTTTCGACTGTGATTAAATTAAAATTTGTGTGAGTACGGTGAATTTAAAGTTTGTGCGAGTACGATGCATTTAAATCTTGTGCGTGTAGGGTGAATTTGAAATCTTTTTGTCAGGTGCTTGTGAACAATTTAGAGTCAAAATGAAATAGTTTTTTGCCGAATCCCTTGGTCAGTCGGCATATGCTTTAGTCTTGTTCTTCGTCGACATGGTTAGAAAAGACAATAATGACACAAAAAAACAATCAAAGTTCAAATGTTACAACGGGGAGGATGAGTGTTTTACAGAGACAATCATAAACTATACTGCTAACTAAATTGGAGAGATGTGGATTCAGGGGAATTTGTAACGATTGGTTTAAAAGTTATCTATCCAACAGGTCTCAGTACACGAAATAAAGTGAATATAATTCTGAGATGACCGAAATAACATGTGGAGTTCCCCAAGGCTCCGTACTTGGCCCGTTTCTATTTCTACTGTATATAAACGATATTGGACGTTCGACAACAGTCTACGCGTCTCGCCCTGACGCAAGTAATTTAGCCAGATACATTAACGAGGAACTAAATAAAATAAGCGATTGGTGCTTAGCAAATCGACTTGTTCTGAATGCAAGCAAAACAAAATATGTACTTATAAACCCCACTCGTAACACGAGAGGCGTCGAAAATCTAAATATACTCATACAAGACAAAACGATACAACGAACAGGATGTAATGAAACCGAAAAATCACTAAAATTCTTGGTATCAACATTGACGATAACCTTTCGTACAGCGCTCATATCTCGCAATTGTGCTCTAAAATAGGACGGATAAATTACTCCTTAAATAAGGTGAAAAAAGTTCTGCCCCATAAAGCTATGCAGACTCTATATTTTACTCTCATCTACAGTTATATGCTATATGGAATCCATATTTGGGGTAATGCCAAACCTATTAGAAAAATGTTCATCATGCAGAAACGTGCAGTTCGTATTATTAATAATTCCAAATACAATGCCCACACTGATCCCCTGCTTGCCAAAGATAAAATACTCAAAATTAATGACATGTTTAAACTTTATGCCTTTTTATATTTGATTGGAAAACTGGAGGACTACCCTCGTCATTTCAATCATTTTTCAAACACCCAGGACTCACCTCACAAAGAGCAACGCGACAATCAGAACTGCTACATATTAGCAGAACCCGTACAAGAGCACTAGACAGGCTTTCAATTCACGCGTTTTCCAAGTTATGGAATGAGCTTGACCGAAAATTAAGAACTATCTCAAACAGAAAAATATTCAAAAGACTGCTAACACAAAAATTAATTTCCCAGTATCCAAATAACGTAGAGTGTGACAATCCTTATTGTCAGGAATATAGGCATAACAGCACAAGATGATTCTACATCTACAATTCTCTAAAGTACGTAAATAATCAAGTTTCAACTTAGTCACCAAAACAGGCCTGTACTATAGTAAGATCTTCTATATCGAATTCCATTGAATGAAATAACAACTACGGTTCGCGGAGAGTGGAATGTCATTGGGGCGCTCGTGGGGTGGGGTTTCGTCCGGCCAATGAATTATCGATTACAGGGCTGTATGGGGGAGGTGGGAGAAGTTACGGACGATTGGCCCCCGGGTCGACACGGAGGTCCATTGGCGGAGGCTTTGCTTGTCCTTCATATGACTTAGTAGGTGTGATGTCCGCCCCCAAATGTTCTTGATGATGCTCGGCTCTCCACTTACCGTAAGCCAAATTGTCAGTCTGTTATCTCGTCCTACAAAATATGCTATGTCTGACCGGCCATGTCTTTAACTTCTGATGTCAATAGGTGTAAAAATCCAGCTTCATAGATTACAATACACTCTCGGATTTGTGTACAGTGCTAACAATTAGGCTAACATGTGTGGGAGACGGCAGGTAGACAGCCAATCTGGCTATATCATCTCCCTACGGTATAGATACTGATTTGTTTTGTCTTATAAATGTGTTTCTTATAAATGTGTTTCTAATGCAGGTTATGATAATGTTAACTGGTAGAGTGCTAACTTATTTTTGGTCATTAAAATTTGTTCACATGTCTTTGCCTTGTTACAATTTATGGGAGAGTGCCAAGAGGCACTCTCCCATAAATTGTAACAAGGCAAACCAATATAGACTAAGGAATTTCACTTCTAAGATGAAAAGAAGCACATCCACAGACACCTTTAGGCTGGGGTACCTGCTCTTCATATCAAAGCCCTGATAGTGGCTTCTAGCACTCTACCAGTTAGTGTATTTCAATGAACTATTGAGTCACATTCTATCTATACCGTTAAATAAAATAATCTAATCTAATCTAATCTAAAGACAAAACCTGGCTTTGAAATGTTCTGGGTCCGTTTGAAGCAGAAAGGTATTAATGTCCGCAGAGGATGGAAGAAAATACTTCTGTTTGTCAACAACTGGGAGCATTTTACAGGCCAAATAGATGTCTGATCTGTGTTATATATTTAACTGCCAATACAGGAAACGTAAACGCATTGCTTCAAGCAACCCTCGTAACAATTGCCACGTGCGGCAACAGAAGGGGGTGCGGAATGGAAAATTCTGATTGAAGTAAACACAGGCTACGAATATTGAGCAATGCCACATGCTTGCTCTATTATGCGCGTGTATTTCAAAAGAAAACACAATGTAAACATTTCTTATTTACTATTTCGCACAGGGGGAGGCCCTCAAAAATTTGCAAGACGTGACGTGGGAGTGGGTGGGTTTCTTGAGTGCGCAAAAAATGTGCATTTCCAACTTGTGCAATTTTTTGAATTTTTAAAAAATATATCAATATATCAGCTAATATATACCATCATTTGTGTTTCAAACCTTAAAGATGATGTTGTACATCACACTCTTAACATAAATACAACATCAGGAGGCTTTGTATGTGAGAATATTGGGCTTAAACTGGGAAAATGTCACACGTTAGTAGGGGGTGGGTGATTTATTCGAAATTTAGAAAATGTGCAGACAATATTTTGGGAACAATTCAAATGAAAATCTGTTCCCGTATTTGTACACTTGCTCTGGCCAAGCCTGATAATGAACAGCTTGTCATTTGTAGATTGGGGCCAACAGCAGCACAGAGAGGTTTAAATTGGTGATACCAGTTTAACCCTTTACCTAACATGCCAAAAAATGATTGAATAACTATTTTTTTCATTTTTTGTCTCCAAAACATAGGTTATGACCCTCATTGGGACGAGCTCGACGAGCTCGTTCCAATGAGGTGTCATAACCTATGTTTTCGAGACAAAAAATGAAAAAATAATAAAATTCAATTGGCGATTTTTGAGAATAGCGCTGGCCGCTTTTGTCCGTTACGTTGGGTAAAGGGTTAAGAACATTATGAAAACACCCAAAAGACAGCTGTGTCTACTAAGTTTATAAGCTTATTTTGGATTTTAATGGGAGAGTGGAGGGTGGGTGTCTGAGAACGGTAGTGGGTGCACGTAGTGGTTGGGCGGGTAAAGGAGCCGAATAAAAAATTAGGACGTCACGTTTTGCAAACTTTTAGTGTACAGAATCAGGGATGTGGCGACAGGTGAGACACCCCCCCCCCCCACCCCCCCCACCCCCCATCTAGGAGTATTTTTTTCGATAGTTGGAAATTCCGAAGTCAAAAATCAAATAGTTGGAAATTCAATAAATTAACATTGTTCATGAAAAATATTAAAATTCCAACTAATGATGATAAATTTTGATCTTTTATTTCCAACTGGAAACTTGAGTTTCAAATTTCCTACTCTAAAACTGACATGGCCTCAAAAGTTCGACTCTGACATCAATCCGGTAAATTTTCTGACCCAGACACATTATAAATGATGCTTTTTCCGTTTCAGGACTAGTGAAAACTTTCAGAAGGGTTCATTACCCTTTACCCAACGCAGACGATTTCAAAATTCATTATTTTAAATATCATTTTTTTAATTTTTTTTTTTTTAAATTTCAACAAAACCATATCATGTGACCCCTCTTTGGAACGAGCTCGACGAGCTTGTTGAAATTTTTCGAAAAATAATACTTTTTCAGCAGCTGTATTTGTATATTACGCGGGCGGATGCGGGCGATTCGCTGGGTAAAGGGTTAAAAGATATCACCCAGCGCTGCAGTGCAACCACCTATCGAAACCACTCACATTTGGAATTTACATCGATGGCACCCCCCCCCCCCCCTCCAGCTAAACCCTCTAGCCACATCCCTGTACAGAATAAGAAAAGATAAGATACTTTCCGTTTCATCACCACAACAGGATCGTATGGCACCTCGAGTATACGCGTATATAAGTGAGACAAAATTTCAATACATTCGGTAAAGAACGGTGTCAATATTTAACATTTAACGTTAATGTTAAAAGTAATCACAACTGTTGCGGGTGTGGAATCAAACAACATCACTGGGGTGCCCCCGAAACTAACACATGAAGTAACCTATAAGAGCATATAAATAACAGTGGCGCTTGTGCATATCTCATATACAGTACGTGGAGAGTGTATTATCACTAAATCACCCGCAGAGTGGAGATTCCACCCAAGTAATAACTGCAAATTTGTTGCAAAGCATAACCAGCACAAGCAAGGTTTCAGCCAATGGACCTCCGGGTTAAACCCGGAGGTCCATTGGCTGAAACATTGCTTGTGTTTTTTGTTAATATGTACAAAATTTGAAAATTATAGCTTGGGTGATAACTCCACTCCGCGGGTGATTTAGTTACATTCCACTCTCCACGTACTGTGGAATGAGTATCAACAGTGTTAACGATGTAGGATTCCAATTTAGCCAACTGCGCTAAAAATTTCATTTCGTACCAAAAACTTTTCGTTGACTAGAACTTTGGCACCAAAAAAGTTTCTTTTACTTGTGAAAAAAGTCACTGTTCCAGTGAAGAGCACGATCGATGACGGAACAAACAACAAACCATACGTTATTATTCTTTTGTCAATATGGTATTGGAAAGTGTGTTTGGACAAACGTTCAGCGTTAATTGTCTGTGACTGGTAATGAGGCATTTTTTCAATAAAACATTGTTGGTTATCAACTTCGCAAAAGGCTGCCTTTAATGAGACGCGACGGTATGAAGTTTTTATCTCATTAGCTATTACCTAATGTGAAGACACGCAACTCGATTAGCCCAGTGGATTAACACTAATTAGTCGATTAACTTGTTATTATAGAAGTGCAACAACAGGTATATGTTCCGACATCATGGAATAAAATAGAAAAAAATGGAAGAATAAAAATAAAAATGTAATTAAGGTTTCATGTAATAGTTTATTCTTTTTAAAATAGCTATCACAAGATAATAATATACATGTAGCAAGTAGCACAAATAAAACTATGATAAATCAAACAACGATAATACAGCTAAGAAGAAATTTACAAGACGACTTAGATGAGAACGGTATCCGGACAAAATGTCCATGGTGGTTCTGCATAGGTGGACAAAATGTCCATAGGACATAATGTCCATGGACAAAATGTCCATGAACAAAATGTACATATAGTAGTACACCATAAAATCAGTTGGGTTGAAAATTAATCAAAATCGACTGAGTTGAGTGAATATGAATCTTATTCACTCAACTCAGTCGATTTTGGTTAATTTTCAACCCAGCTGATTTTAGAGTGTTAAATAATATTACAAAAGACTGAATACCCCTGGGGCAAAATCCCCTTGATAAATATAAATACTATGAAAATAGTAGATTATAAAATCAGTTGGATTGAAAATTAACCAAAATCGACTGGGTTTAGTGATTTTTCACTCAACCCAGTCGGTTTGGGTTAGTTTTCAATCTAACTGATTTTAGAGTGTAAAATAACATAACAAGTTTACAGTCTAATGACATGGCCAAGGGAATTTAAAAATTCTAAGAGGTTTTTCTTTTTGTCCTTAAAGTCAATACACAGATTCTTGACACGTTGCTGGTGGTCCTTTGTAACTCGCTTAACCCTTTTCTTTGGCGGTTCGCCGAGTGAGTCTTTGTAGAGTTGGGTAATAACCATGGAATGATCCTTTCTGATAGCATCCAGGGTTACCCAGACTGATGCATGGTGGTAACCTATGGACTTATTAAATGCACTGTTCCAAGATACATGAAAGATGGGTTCTGTCTTTAGATGCAGTCACCAAACAGTTTTGACTGTTTTCATAGCCAAATTGAGAACAATATGTCAAAGACCAATCACACACACACCACAAGCTCATCATTGAATATTGTTATAAAAACAATAAAGTAATGTACACACATGCACATTTACCCTAAGCTAATGAGATATTCATGGTATTCTGATAACATGAAAAATATATACTTCAATTTTCAAAATAATTATGATAATAAAATTAAACTTAAAATTGGGAAGTACAAAAAATAGGAAAACAAAAAAAAAATGGACATTTTGTCCACCATGGCAAATTAATCAAGGACGTTATGTCCTATGGACATTATGTCCAAGGTGTATTTTTGTTGGACATTTTGTCCATGGACATTTTGTCCTATGGACATTATGTCCCACTATCGCTAGAAATAGTATTTGGGCAAACTTTCAACGTTAATAGTCAGTGAGTGGTAATGAGGAATTGTTTTCAATAAAACATTGTGTAAAGGTTATCAGCTTTACAAAAGGCACCATTCAATAAAATTAATACTTCATGCCCTCGCGAGTCACGGAGGAAGGTGTGACGTATCTAATTAAATACTGTTCTTTGTAAAGGCTCGCGACCCGCTAAGCCCAGTTGATTATCAATAATGTAGTAGTAGTAAATTATTTTATTATAGTGTCACGTTTCTATACATCTTTACAGAAAAAATACATTACATTGATACAGATGAGTAAAGTAGCATGAAACCCAGCCGTGAAGGCTTATGAGACACTTGAAAAACGATATAAATTTCTATGTATAATATGTACATAATTTTTCAAATCATTCGCACATACAACCCCCCCCCCCCCCCCCCACACACACACACACACATTCCCCACCCAACACCACGACCATTATTGACCGATTAACCTGTTATTATCGAAGTTATTTATTTATTTGTGTTTAGGGTCACATATTTCTGCACAATGGCTAATCATGACCGTGACAGTTTTACGGGTGGAGGAAGCCGGAGTACCCGGAGAGAACCACAGAGCAACGACGAGCAACTTCAGCTCCCCAATCCCCAACATACTCCACACAAGCAGGGTTAGCATTGGTTGAAGGCAAGTACGCCATCGGCGTGCAGTACGCCTTAGTACACAACGCCACCGTGCCCCCACGTGGGCAATGGGGGTGAAGTGCCTTGCCCAAGGACACAACGCGGTTGCCGCACATGGGATTCGAACCGACGACCTCTGGGCTTGCAGCCTGCACCTCTACCAACTGAGCCACTGCGCCCCCTATTATCGAAGTGCAACAACCGGTATACGTACCGACAGCAATCATCTTGATCTTTAATTAAATCAGAGGCATAGAGAAAAACTAAGGTGATCGCCGTTTTCGCCTACCTATGATTTCGTCAGAACTTGCGAGTTCTGTCGCATTTGTTTCCGTGACCAATTTTCCGTTCACACTTGAAATAAATGTCAGTTCACTACATCAATTTATTTGGATTGGACAGTGAAGTGCACTCCCTCTCCTCCAGTTTGCGTTTTGGAACCAAAACACTTTTTTGACACTAACATATCGCGAATGGCTTAAAATGTGGCACCAGGCAGTTTCGGTCCAGGGTGAACACTGATCCCTGGGGTGATGTTTGGGCTCCCCGTGGGAGCCCAAATTTTAACTTAATCCAATATATAGAATATTCTTTAACAATTTTCTCCTTCAAATCCATCAGTGAGAAATGTCCGATATTTGGAATGCAACATCCTTACGGCAAACAAGAGCAAATTTAAAGAATTTTTTTAAAAAAATAAATTTTAAAATTTCAAATAATGTCCCTGGGTTCATATTTGGGCTTTACTTCCTTGTAAAATGAAGAATATTTTTGAACATTTTCTTCTTAAGATCCACAAGTTAGAAATTTTTTTTTTGTTGGCATGCAGCATCCTTATGAGGGGCAGATTCCAGTTTATTCAAATTCAGGCACTAGGTTTATATTTGCACTTCTCGAGGAGCCTGGATTTTAACTTAGAGCAAGATGAGAAAACTTCTTCTTCAGGTCCGCCAGCCAGTATTTAGGGTTGTTTTTTTTTTCTTCCTTTTTTTGGTATAAAGCGTCATTATGGGAGTATGCTTCCAATTTGGTTAAATCAAGTCCCCCGGTCATATTTTGACTCTCCATGGAAGCCCAAACTTTAATTTTTGCAATATGAGAAATATTCTTTGAAACTCATCTTCTTCAGACCCACCACTCAGAATCTTTTGATATTTGGCGAACAGCAACCTGAAGGGGGTGCAGAATGAAGCGTGTCCAAATCAAGACCTTGGATTCATATTTGGGGTCCATATGGGGCCACAAAATTCAACATCATGCAATTTGAGATAAAATCATCTACGCCAAATCTTCCCGTCAGAACCTTTTAATATTTGGTAAATCGTGTGTGTGTGGGGGAGTGGGGGGGGGTAGGTGGCAGATTCAGACTTGTTAAATTAAGTACCTGGTTAATTATGGGCTTTGTAGTTTTAACTAGCTATAGATACTGAACGTGTCATTAAATTCTTATTTAAACAGGTGGGCGATTAAGGTCCCTGGGGGCATATAGTTTTTATTGTTTGGGTTTTTTTTTTTATAAATGTTCGTGTTGTGTTGGTCTTTTTTTAATCGAACAGGTGAATTAAGAGGTAAACCTTGCAAACAAGGTCTAAGTAAATTAAAATATTACAAGTGTTTATCATGAAGTCAACATACCTAGTTGCAACACGTGCATAAAAGTCTTACTGTTCACCTGTTAACTCATACTTTAGGTTGTAAATTTTCATTTAGTTCCGTATTGTTTTATTGCCTTCACAAGATCGACGTTGACTTTCTTTTGTTTTCTAAAATAGCAAAAATGTGACCAAAACCATATCATGTGACCAATCATTGGAACGAGCTCGTTGAGCTCGTTCCAATGAGGTGTCTCATGATTTGGTTTTGCAGCATTTTTTTTTTTAAATGTGAAAAAATAATATTTTAAATCATCAGAGCTGGAATGTTTTGATTTTCAGATTCGGGTTTGGTTCTGTTTCAGGAAAAAAATTCGGAATCGGTTCTATGTGTTAAGACAAAGAGTAAAAAACATTTCAGGTTCCTCAGCTTGGAAGAATTTCACAATAATTTGTACGAATCCTCTCACCACAAAATGCTCTGTCTGTAAGCATATCTATAGGATACAGCCTAACGTCCAGGGGGCGCGGTGGCTCAGTTGGTAGAGGTGCAGGCTACAAGCCGAGGGGTCCTCGGTTCGAATCCCACCTGCGGCAACTGCGCTGTATCCTTGGGCAAGACACTTCACCCCCATTGCCCACGTGGGGGCACGGTGACGCTGTGTACTAAGGCGTACTGCACGTCGATGGTGCACCTGTCTTCAACCAATGCTAACCCTGCTTGTGTGGAGTTAGTTAGTATGTTGGGGAGCTTACAGTTGCTCGCCGTTGCTCGGTGGTTCTCTCCGGGTACTCCGGCTTCCTCCACCCGTAAAACTGTCACGGCCATGGTTAGCCATTGTGCAGAAATATGTGACCTTAAAACACCAATAAACAATAAACTTAACGTCCCTTTGATCATTATTAGGAGTTCTAGGGGATCACTTGTCAAACTTGCTGAGTCAGAAAAAAACATAAATCAGAGAAGCAAATGAATAAAATTCATCTAATCTCTGTTGTGTTCCCATTGTCATGTTTTCTCCTTTATTGACTCACTCGTATGGCGGACAAGGCAATGAGGGAGACAATGTGAACATGACGTATTCGCCACTTTGCCGGATAGATTACGTGATGGGTTCATTGGGAGGTGGGGGGGGGGGGGCTCACTTCTCTAGTTCCCTCAAGGTAAGATAGTTTGACCAGTTTATGCTCACCATTCAGCAGGCTTTTACTGGGTTCTGCGGTTCCGGCTTGCCGCAAAAACCGGTGTAAAAGGAATGGAAGTCCGTAGGAACGTTAGTCCCTCTGGACTATTATTCCGCGGAATTATAGTCCTAGGTATAACATTTCTAGGAATAGTAGTCCACCGGACTACTATTCCTAGAAATGTTAGACCTAGGACTATAATTCCGCGGAATAATAGTCCAGAGGGACTAATTTTCCTACGGACTTTCATTCCTGTCACACCGGAACCGAACCGGAAAATAAAAAAAAATCGCCTCTTCCTAAAAATAATAAGTGTTTATATCGTCTGCTTTGGTTGGGCGGTTAAACTCTCTTTAGCAGTGGCGTAGATAAAGGGGGGGGGTGCGGGGAGGGGGGGGGTGCGGAGCCCCCCCCCCCCCCCCCCCCCCCCCCACAGAAATTTTGTCGGAAATTTTTTGGGACCATTTTTAGGCGAATTTATGTCTAATAACATTAAAATGCTGGCTTTGGGGATAAAAACATGCCATTTGAGGTAAAAAAGACCAATTTTCAGTACATTTGCAGTAAACAACAGATTCTTTCTGTTTGTTCGGGTTTTTGTTGTTGTTACACTGTCGGAAAATTTTCGGTCTGTCGGAATATTTTGGGCTTGCCCCTCCGCTAGCGAAAAGCTATCTACGCCACTGCTCTTTAGTTCCTCGATTAGGTACACATAGATAAATCATTATCACTAACCTTAAAAATTAGCAATCCATTTTATTCACAGTTAAGGAAATATAATGTTCCAGTGTAAGTTATCATTGAAAGTTTGTAATTCCAAGTATATTACGCGATACACTTGTCGTGTGGAATCTTTGGAGCTACAATACACATCTGAGAAATGAATTGTGAATAACTCTAGCAGTATAGTCGAGAATTATTGATTCCTTCTCGTGGCAAATCAAATCGCAGATTTTTAGACTAGCAATCTATCTGTTAGCTTGTTTTCGAACCGTAGTAATGTTACCTTTCAAATTATGAATTGTCGGGTCCTCCCCGAAGGGAACTGGATAAGAGAGGGCAGACTTTTGCGCAAATGATTGGCCTATTAGGATACACCTTTGTAAAAGGTGGGCTTCGAATGTGGCTTCAATTTGACAAGAAAGGGGGTTTTTTTTGTGTGTTTGACTGCTAACTCGAGGATCAAACTACCCGGAACTAAAAAAAAAACGCACGAGTCGCCAACAGAAGTTTGCTTTAACTTTATCTTGTTAAAGTTAAACTGACAACATGTATGTACAGAACTCTGGTAGCACGTACGGGCTCGGGAACATTCTGTTTGGGGATAGGACAGGGGCGGACTGGGTCAAAAAAGGTGCAGGGAAACGTACTAAAGGGGCCACGGAACCGGACCAAATTTTGATTTTTCGAACCCAAAGAATGCTGCGTCCTTGCTTCTGAGGGATCAATGACACTCCACATAGAGGGCTTTTTGTACCACGTTTGTCACTCATTTTTCAAAAATGGTTGCACCAAACGGGGTCCAAAATTCATCAGGCCGACCACAGTTCGGCCCAATGGGTTGAAAATTTTGATTTTTCTAACCGAAAAAAACGCTGTTCCAAACATCTGACCGATCAATGGCAGACTAGACTGTTGGTATATCGAAATGGCCTCTGTGTGGACTGCCAATGGCAGTCCACACAGAGGACATTTAGATAAACCGACAGTATATGTATATTGATCCATTTCGCCTTTCGGAGATTTTCACGAAATTCCATGCACCAACAGGCATTGTGCGGCATCAATTTTGGGGGGTTCTTGGGGACTCCCAAAAGGGGGACCCACCCAGACATTTCCCGGTGACCCCTGGGATAGGGTGTATCTCCACCCCCTCCCCATGCCCGATAATTGTCAGTGGTTACAAGTTTTAAGCCTCAAGCAACTAACAGTTGGATCAACCATCAAACCACTAACAGTTGGATCAACCATCAAACCACCAACAGTTGATCCAACCATCACACCATCAACAGTTGGACCAACCGCCAAACTACCAACAGTTGGATAAAGCATCAAACCACCAACAGTTGGATCAACCATCAGACTACCAACAATTGGGGGAACCATCGAACCACCAACAGTTGGACCAAGCATCAAACCACCAACAGTCGGATCAACCATCAAAGCACCAACAGTTGGACCAAACATAAAATCACCAACAGTTGGACCAGACTCAAACCACCAACAGTTGAACCAACCATCACACCACCAAGAGATGGACCCACCATCAAACCACCAACAGTTGGATCAACCAGCAAACCACCAAGAGTTGGACCAACCATCAAACCACCAACAGTCGGATCAACCATCAAACCACCAACAGTCGGACCATCCACCAAACCACCTCCAGTTGGACTTTCCATCAAACCACAGAAGTTGGAATAGCCTCTAAACCACCAACAGTTGGATCAACAATCGAACCACCACAAGTTGAACAACCATCACACCAACAGTTGGACCAACCATTAAACTACCAAGAGTTGGACCATCCATCGAGCCACCAACAGTTGGATCAACCATCAAACCACCAACAGTTGGACCAACCAGCAAACTACCAACAGTTGGACAACCATCAAACCACCAAGAGGTGGACCAACCATTGAACAACCAACAGTTGGAACAACCATCGAACCACCAACAGTTGCACAACCATCAAACCACCAACAGTTGGGACAACCATTAAACCACCAACAGTTGGACCAACCATCAAACCCCCAACAGTTGGATCAACCATTAAACCACCAAGAGTTGGACCAACCATTAAACCGCCAACGGTTGGATCAACCATCAAACCACCAAGAGTTGGACCAACCATTAAACCACCAAGAGTTGGACAGCCATCAAAAGACCAACAGTTGGATCAACCATCAAACTTCCAAGAGTTGGACCAACCAGCCACCAACAGTTGGACAACCATCAAACCACCAACAGTTGAACCAGCCATCAAACCACCAACAGTTGGATCAACCATTAAACCTCCAAGAGTTGGACAACCATCAAACCACCAACATTTGGACATCCACCAAACAACCAGCAGTTGGACCAGACTCAAACCACCAACAGTTGAACCAACCATCAAACCACCAACAGTTGGACCAACCATCACACCATCAACAGTTGGATCTACCATCAAAATACCAACATTTGGACATCCACCAAACAACCAGCAGTTGGACCAACCACCAAACCACCAACAGTTGGATCAACCATCAAACCACCAACAGTTGGACCAACCATCACACCATCAACAGTTGGATCAACCATCAAAATACCAACATTTGGACATCCACCAAACAACCAGCAGTTGGACCAACCACCAAACCACCAACAGTTGGATCAACCATCAAACCACCAACAGTTGGACCAACCATCACACCATCAACAGTTGGATCAACCATCAGACCACCAACAGTTGGACCAACCATCCAACCAACAACTGTTGGACCAACCATCAAAATACCAACAGTTGGATCAACCATCGAACCACCAACAGTTGGATCAACCATAAAACCACAAACAATTGGATCAAAATTCAAACCACCAACAGTTGGACCAACCGCCAAACCACGATCAGTTGGACCAGCCATCAAATCACCAGCAGTTGGACCAACCAGCAAACCACCAACAGTTGGACCAACCAAAACACCACCAACAGTTGGACCAACCATCAAACCTCCAACAGTTGGACCAACCATCCAACCACCAACAGTTGGACCAACCAGCAAACTGCCAACAGTTGGATCAACCATCACACCACCAACAGCTGAACCAACCATCAAACCTCCAACAGTTGGACCAACCATCCAACCAACAACTGTTGGACCAACCAGCAAACTACCAACAGTTGGATCAACCATCGAACCACCAACAGTTGGATCAACCATAAAACCACAAACAATTGGATCAAAATTCACACCACCAACAGTTGGACCAACCGCCAAACCCCGATCAGCTGGACCAACCATCACACCACCAACAGTTGGACCAACCATCACACCACCAACAGTTGGACCAACCATCACACCAACAACAGTTGGACCAACCATCACACCACCAACAGTTGGACCAACCAGCAAACCACCAACAGTTGGACCAACCATCACACCACCAACAGTTGGACCAACCATCAAACCTCCAACAGTTGGACCAACCATCCAACCACCAACAGTTGGACCAACCAGCAAACTACCAACAGTTGGATCAACCATCGAACCACCAACAGTTGGATCAACCATAAAACCACAAACAATTGGATCAAAATTCACACCACCAACAGTTGGACCAACCGCCAAACCCCGATCAGCTGGACCAACCAGCAAACCACCAACAGTTGGAACAACCAGCAAACCACCAACAGTTGGACCAACATAAAACCACCAACAGTTGGACCAACTATCAAACCACCAACAGTTGCGCCAACCATCAAAACACCAACAGTTGGATCAACCGTCAAACCACCACCAGCTGGACCACCCTCAAAGCACCAGCAGTTGGACCAACATCAAACCACCAGCAGTTGGACCAAGCATCAAACCACCAACAGTTGGATCAACCATCAAACTACCAACAGTTGGGACAACCATCGAACCACCAACAGTTGGACCAAGCATAAAACCAGCAACAGTTGGACCAGCCTCAAACCACCAACAGTTGAACCAACCTTCACACCACCAAGAGTTGGACCCACCATCAAACCACCAACAGTTGGATCAACCACCAAACCACCAACTGTTGGATCAACCATCAAACCACCAACAGTTGGACCAACCATCAAACCACCATCAGTTGGACCAACCATCAAACCATCCACTTGCCACATCCCTGGACGGGTTTAAAAGAAAACATGACCGACAATTGAACTTTATTCTGACTTCCCTATTTCGTAATGGTACACTGTTACACCTCATTGTTCCCAGGAAATGGGGACATGGGGTTGAAATCAAGTAAAGAGCGACATTGTTTAAATATATTTATACTTTGGAATAAATTTGTAGAAATGAATAACTTGAGTTTAATACATAAAGTTTTTAATTGGGATTATAATAATGGTCAAAGTGAGTGGTGTGCTGATATACGATACATATTCGAACAAATTGATAAGAGTGAAATATTTGATAGTGTGTGACATAAACGAAATGGACGCTCTGTGAGCACGTATTTTTCTGAAAGATGGCTGAACGATATACAATTTGTACCAAAACTTAGGACTTATAAGTTATTTAAAAATTCTTACGAGACGGAAAGTTATGTAGAAATGAATCTCGATCGTCAGCAGCGACCAATAATGGCTCAGTTTCGCGGTGGTGTTCTCCCATTACGATTTGATATCGGTAGGCTTAGAGGCGAACAGTCAGATGAGAGAATATGTACATTGTGCGAATAACACGCAGTTGAAGATGAATTTCATTTTCTGCTAGAGTGTCCTTTTTATAATGACATAAGAAAACAACTTCTAGAATGTATGTCAGCAGAACTTCGGAACAAAGTGTTCCCACTTGAAAGTACAGTTAAAACTAGAAGTCCTGTCACGAACTGTGTGCTTTTCTATGCTTAATTGCGCGTAGGAATTACGCGCAATTGCCATATCGAATGGCATCCAAAGCACGGCAGGTTCTCCAAGTTACTCATAGCAAACACAGGCAATGTTTCTGCCAATGGACCTCCGGGTTACCCGGAGGTCCATTGGCTGAAACATTGCTTGTGCACAGGCCATATGTACAGAATTTGATAGCCTTACAATGGTCATAACGCGTAGATTAACGCGCAGATCGACATTCTATCTGTGCGCATTTCATGACAGGACTTCAATGATCGTGATACTGCGAAATTACCCACGAAGATGCGCTGATTTTCTGGTTAAGGCATACAAAAGGCGAAGGAACTTCTTTTATCCAAAATAATTTGATTAATCACGCCAGTTAGCTTGTGTGGTAATACGAAAGCTTAAAAGTGAGAGTTATACCTTGTTCGGGTATAGTTGTTGTCACGCCTATGTATACATAAAAAGAAGAATCTATGAGGAAATGTTGGTGTGATGGGGTGGTGGGTATCTCTGAGTGGAGTGGAGGTGGGTTGAGGGATTGTGTGATCGAGTGAATGAGTGAGTGAGACAGAAAATGAATGAATGCGTGAGTGAACTAGTGAATACATCGAAAGACAGAGAGTGAGTGAATGCATCCGAAGTCAACCCTGAGCTCATAGAATGTATTTTATATTTTATTATGTGTGACATAGAGACCCCATGGGTCGGGTGCTTATTACATCTTGATGTGTCACTTGTTTAATGTAATGGTAGCACATGTCACTTTAATAAATGATATTACTACTTACTACTACTACTACTATATTGTCAAACAGTGGAGCTTAAAGTTTAACTTGACAGAGAGGTGATCCTGTATTGTTTTCGGCAAATCATCTGCAACAAAGTTTATGCCATTTCAACAATCATTATCCAATTCTTTCGATCAGAAAAAAAATATTTTGAAAACATTTCCAGACATGTGCGATGTTTATATGACTGATGTAGAAATTCGTAAACGGTGCGCGGCTTATGGTGCGAAAACTAACCCCCCACCCCATCCCTCCCTCCTCCGCAATCCGTATAAAACGTGTTGCAGTTTGAGGATTTTACGCGTTTTCTTCTATACCGTTATATTATTCACTTTAATTTATCACCTTACCCGGGATGCATTCTAGCTTGTTGGTCGTATATTTAATGAACATTACTATGCAACGACGGCCCTGAAAATTCCAAATGGCGACCGGAAGTGCATACTTTGTGACTTTTTGTGATTTTTATCGTTTAACCCTTTCTACACTGGTGCCATGGAAGGTATCATTTCAGTCAGTATTGTCAACGGCGAAATTTGCGAAACCATCCTGGTTTGTTGGGGGTGTGGGGGGGGGGGGGATTCAGTATTAATTTAATCCAACAGCTCCGTTGAGCTGTTGGATTAGATTATTACTGAGCCTCGCTTCAGACTTTTTGCTTTTTATATCGTCTGCTCGTCCACTACCAATTTTTCTTCGCCCAAACATTTATGGACACAGGGTTGAAAGGATAAAACTTTGTTTAACTGCTAATCTGCGCTAATGCAAACAGATACCACAATATGCTGGAATATCCCTGTTGGACGTATTGCAAGAACATCATTTCTGATTTTAATGATGCGATCTGTTAATTTACACTTTCTAGTAATCAGAATATATGTTGTTGAAGCTTTATCGAATATAATGGGGTTGTGTCTGACGTAGCCACTTAAACGGCGCATGGAAGTGCTAAACTTAAGACTTTAGCAGAAGCAGGATGTTTTGAGACCTCGTTCTCCAAACTTTTGGTTAGGTCATGCCGGAGTCAACATGAGACATGTTTTTTCAGCTCCATCCAACTGCATCTGAAAAACATCATATGTAATCTATACTACAGTATAGTGTGGTCTGTATTTATATGCAGTGGCGTGGGGTATGGGTCCGCAGGGCCCGCATTGCGGGGGGGCGGCTAGAAGGGGGGAGGGGGTCTTGAAGGGCGTGCCAACGCTGGAAGAAAGATGGAAAGGGAGAGAGAGAGCGAGACTGTGTACCAAATACACATAAACTCTCACTTCCACACGACGTACTCTTTGTAGTCTATGTATTATTCTTTTAACCCTTTACCTAACGTAACGGCCAAAACCGGCCAGCGCTATTCTCAAAAATCTCCAATTAATTTTTATTATTTTTTTTCATTTTTTGTCTCAAAAACATAGGTTATGACCCCTCGTTGGAACGAGCTCGTCGAGCTCGTTCCAACGAGGGGTCAAAACCTATGTTTTAGAGACAAAAAATGAATAAAATTAGTTATTCAAGAATTATGTTTGCAAGTGTCGTCTGCTTTTCAGGTTAGGTAAAGGGTTAAGTGAAAGCTACATCATTGTAACTGATAGGGGTGAGAAATGAACAATATACATACATGGTGTCTCTCAAGTCACACATGTTGGGCGTGCATGTGTGTATCGTTGGATGGTGGGGGTGAAACTTAAAACATGTAATGAAAAAATCTACAGAGTCGTACTTTTAGAATCGATCCTATAGGCTATACCTTCATTTAATTTGTTGCGTATGTACTACGTGAAATCTTGTATGCTGTGCACGGTAACAACACTAAATTTGCTCCCGTTTTAAAGGCAACCACCATTATGAAAGGGCCCCCGTCTCTATCTCACGGCGGGGATGGGGGCACACGATTTTCCGGTACGCCACTGTTTATATGTGAATACATGGCTTTGTGTATATATAATATGGGAATATTATGGAAGTTTGATGAATAGGTGAGTGTTTTTCCCGCGACATGATTGACACTGGTAATGGCTTCGTTACGTTATTGTGTTCGCGCGACATCACGCAGACGTATACTTGCAATTATACGAACCATCAAATATGTCTGGAAATATTTTCCAAATATTTTTCTGTTCCAATCGAAAGAGTTTGGAAATGTTAGCATGACATTTATGACACGTAATTTGTCGAAAACGAAACAGGCTCCCTAGTCTGACATCTCTGGTGAAAATAGATAGTCAAATTTAACTTAAAGTTCAAGCATCACTGTAGTTATCGGTGCAGTTATTGGTAGTGGTTTCTTCCCTGGTTATCAGATAATATAGGTTCCGCGAGGTGCATAATATCACACAAAAATGGAGTGGGCACCCCATTAAAGGGAGTCAAACACGCTATTTTGCCCCAAAGACGTTCATGCAATAACCGGATAGTAAAACTAGGATTACTGGACTACACGACTGATGGGATCTCACAAATGTCCCTTCCTTGTGACACTAAGTGCGTTTTTGTCCCACATGACAAACAATAAAAGGATTATCATGCCAAATGCCGAGTTATCCACACTGCAAAAAAATAAAGGTTCTCTTCAGAACCAAAACTGGTTCTAATCTTGTCCCTGAGATGGAACCAGCTCTGTTTAAACAGTACTTATTTCAAATCAAATAAATTTACCAAGATTATCATTCAATTTTAACAGAATATTACATGAACTGAAGTAGATTCAGCACTAAACTTGGAGCTTATTCAATGCAGTCGCCAAACATTTTGAAACAAAGGAGATATGAACAGTTGGCATATCGAACCAGTTTTGGTTCTGTATAAACCAAAACTGATTCGATATGCCAACTGTTTATATCTCCTTTGCTTAATAATGATTTGAGACAATCTCGTAAAAGCTCTAAACTTACGACTGAAACCCCTTCAATTTATGTTTAATTCTGTTAATATTTAATGTTAATCGTTATAAATGTGTTTGATTTGAAATGAATACTGTTTAAACAGAACTGGTTCCAGTCCATCTCAGGGACAAGATTAGAATCAGTTTTGATTCTAAAGGGAACCTATATCTTTTGCAGTGCAGGTGTCACGTGCCATTTACGTTGAACCATTCCGCTGGAACTGTTTAAACAGAACTGTTGCCATCTCAGGGACAAGATTAGAACCAGTTTTGGTTCTAAAGAGAACCTATATTTTTTGCAGTGCAGGTGTCACGTGCCATTTACGTTGAACCATTCCGCTACCAAAGAAAAAGTATATTGATTAAGCACAAAGAGATATTCTGACTCCAAGACAGTGTTTTTATACAGATGTCTTGTTCAGGATGCACATGTCATACGAGACAGATTACAGACATCATTAAACTTCCTCACAAAAGACATTTACACATCGAAAGGAAATATATGGTTCTAGTTCATAACACATAGAGCGTGAGTGTCTTGATTGAACGGTCCTGAGATAGAGATTCTAGAGGTTGTAGTGTGATATTTGACACGTCTCTTTTCTTTAGTGCATAATCTTTGGATCCACGAGGCTGCTTTTCCGGTGAAGGACTTTGAGATGTCACCACAATTTTATTACGTGTGACGGCTGCACAGAGAGTGTGGGGGCATGACCAATCACTATTTTGAATGTGCAGCCCTAGGGCTGCACGTTAAAAATGTTAATTGGTCTATCCCCAAATAGCGATTATGGACTTTTCCAACCGATGTTATTGAACTTACCAAGGAGATACCATTAGGATGTAAAGGGTTTGTTCTGCAGCTTACTATTTGGATGGTATCAGCAGAGAGGGGTAATTCGGGCCCCGGGGTTATTTCTGTGACGGGTCCCCTTTCGAAAGTGTCGGGATACTGATGCAAGTGCCGAACGCACGAGTGATGATAGGGAGCGGGCTTTGGAAATTTCGAAATCTGTTATTAAATGGAGACTTCTGGGATAAAAAAATTACGTTATATTTTGGCCGTCAAATTGACGTTTTTGGGAGAATGTTTCAAATGTCCAAGTTCATCAGTGAGTAACTAGTGGACTAGAGCTGCAGCTTTTGACTGCTTTGAAGTGATATCTATATTACGTCAAGTTGATTTATTAACGTTATTACTTCAATAATAATGCCCCATTCCCGATACAGCCAACTTCTTATCTGTTGGCACAGGAGGCAGAACCTTGGGTGGGGTGGGGAGGGGGTATGTGTCTAGTCCAAACTTGACCTGGAAGCACGTATTTTATTTTGAAACCAAAAAATTAATATACAGTCTTTCATGCCATGTTTGGTCGTGGTGGGGAGGGGCTAATCCAAGAAACCTGGACTCCTGGGCCAAACTCGAGCCGCCAGAGTTCCCGGCCTCAAGGTTACCATTTCGGCCCCCTCCCCCTCCCTGGGCCTGGGTATCAGAAAAACAAATTGAGAGAGTGATATGGAGCACGTCATTTTTCCAAACTAACTTATGTCGTGAAGATTAAATTAATATCAGAAGTAAACCCGGAAAACAATACCGTACACATCAGGTAGATAGTGGACTACAGCTGATTCATCCTCATAACGGTTTTCTTGTAGTATATGATTATCAATGTGGGTTATTTTGTGGAGACGATGATGTTTGGGGGGTCCAGAACGCTGATTATGGTGTGTTTTGCACCATGGTAAGCTCGCGAGCAACCATATCGCCACATTATCAGCACACAAGGTGATGCATGCGCATTGCACTGTGCTCAGGATGACGCGTGTTTCACCAATACATATTGGCCAAAAGCAGCTGCCGTCGTAGATTTCTATAATGGTACGTGGTTAGAGTATATTTGATAGTTTTTTTCTGATTCAACTCTAATCTTCCTTGCCATTCCTATTCTGACGTTTTCCCCGCCCTTTGGGAGAGTGTGACAGTTTTATCAAGAGGACACTGATTAGCTCACAGATGTTACCGCTACACCGCAACATGTGAAATTATTGCATGAGCATGGGGTGTGTTTCGACGAGTCGGGCGTATGTTGAAAACACTGTTTTTCTTTTCACAAAAACCTATGCAAGAAGCGGCTGATGTCACTACAATGTCCATAGGATCGACTGACATAATTGCCATTAAAGCCAGGTCGACCGCTCTTTCCACTGCATCGTTATGTTATTCGAGTCTTTTGGTGCATGTATAATACACTGGTCGACTGAATTCAGTTCTTGTCTGAACTTGATGCTATTGCCTTCCTTTCACTCAAATAACTTCGTTAGAGTACTGGGGTGACAAGCGTGGCCATTTTAGACCCGATCCCGACACACACATATCAGTGGGCAGGGATTTCAGTAATAAAATTTTGCGAATTCATCCCCGAGGAATTAAAACGTCGAGTGCATTTGGTATTCAGTGTTGTCGCATTTCTTTTAGAGGGTGAGATTCTATAATGTTGAAGATATGGAATTTTGCGTATTTCTCTACTTCGAATTCCACTGGGTTCTACTGCTACAATACGAGCGCCTTATTCCCAAACTTACAGTTAAAACAAGAAGTCACATACTCTGCGCTCATCTAGGCTTAATTGCGTGTAGGAATTGCGCGCAATTGCCATATCGAATGACATCCAAAGCACGACAGGTTCTCCTGGTTACTCATAGCAAATACAGGCAATGTTTCTGCCAATGGACCTCCGGATTACCCGGAGGTCCATTGGCTGAAACATTGTTTGTACACAGGCTAAATGTACAGAATTTGATAGCCTCACTATGGTCATAACGCGAAGATTGACGCGCAGATCGACGTGCTATCTGTGCGCATTTCATGGCATGACTTCCAGTTTTAACTGCACCTCACCTATTATCGCTCGTCACTGCACCACTACCACGGTATGAGGTCACGTTTTGGAATCCCTCTCAGTGTTCCCGGAATTTGCTCGCCTAATCCTTATGTTCTTCTATTTCCAAAACAAAGGAGAACTCAACACTGGGAGTGAGAGCATAACAGGTGCGCGCAAAGTTTAATGCAAAAGACTGTCAAGTGAACCTTATCGTGATGGAACTCGTCCCCTGAGTTCCAATGTGTTCTATGTGCCTACTGGCACATAGGACACATTGGAACTCAGGGGACGAACTGTTTGCAGAAACCTGATTCGTTGTATTCTGACCCTTTCGCAGAAAGAACTGAAACTTCAATCTGAGATATTTTGTGGTAATCCCATCGTGTTGTCTCCTGTAGTATACATGCGCCGAATTTCGAACGAAACATAATTTGTGTGGGCGTCAATAAGAAAATACAAAATATTTTGAAAACATCAAAGGTTTTCGAATAGACTGGCATACATTTGTGCTGTGAACAAGAAGAGCCTTTTTGATCTCTGCGTATTTTTGTGTTGTGAGGGGCTGTAAAACTTCCATTTTTGTTTTGAAAATAAGTATTTTTAGCTCTGTTTTTGCTATGTAAAATGACTAAAAGCGACCGACAGGGCCGACTTCAAAGCTGTAAGATTTTGTTTGCTTAAATTCTGTGATATTGAGACGGACGACTTTATTTATTTATTTATTTATTTATTTATTTATTTATTTATTTATTTATTTATTTATTTATTTATTTATTTTATTTTATTTTGATTAACTGTCACAAGGAAATCGATTGTGAAATGTAATTGGTGTTTCCCAGCCGCTCATTCTGAGGCATATTACATGACATGGCCGTTGATTTCTTGGGGTTTAAAGACACTTAAGACAGCCAGGTTCCCCTCATGTCAGACAGGTTTACGGGTGGAGGAAGTCGGAGAACCCGGAGAGAACAACAGAACAACTGTGCGAAACTGTCAGACTCCCCAACGTACTAACTCCACACAGGCAGGGTTATCATTGTTTCAAGACAAGTGCAGCGTCGGTGTTCAGTACGCATTAGTACACCGCGCCACCGTACCTTCGTGTGGACAATCGGGATTAAGTGCCGTGCCCAAGGACAAAACACAGCTACCCCTGATTGACCCTGGTTGGGATCGAACCGTGGAACTTTCGGTTTGAAGTCAATGCAGTGTAAAAATCAGAGGTTTGGAATCTGCAGATACGTTAAATCGTTTTTGGTCTCTTCATGCTTTTATTCCATTTTAAAACAAGAGTATTTTTTTCTCTCCCCACTATACGTGAAACATACGCGTGTCACAGGTGAGACACAGCAGGGTGGGATATTTCTACCCCACCCACCCCGCGTGACATACTCATTTGCATATTTTATTAGGTCTCCGGAACTATTTCATTATCGTCTGCACAAAAAGCGCTTCTTAAATTGTGTTCGTTTATTACCTATTTATCTGTTACTTGTTGATATAGACTCAATATTTAATTATTATTCAAATATTAAACTTGATTTGTTTCAGCCCCATGTTTCTCTGCAGATTTAATAATATCACTGCGCGAATTTATTGATCGATCAATAATCTCACAATGCCCTTTACATTAGAGTTTGACACGCGCATATTCATTAACCCCTTAACGGGCAATGTTACAAATCATTTTTTTAGTATATACCTATGGTATATACCTAACTTTTGTACGATCTTTCCGATGAAATTGTTCGTTTTTCGAAAGGACTACGATTTGATCATTTGGGTATGTCAGCACGTGACCGCCAACTATCTATAATGACGTAATCCTCGTGTGGGGGAGAAAAATCATCCTCGATGAGTCTGAAGATGGGAATGGGGAAATCTCACCCTCGGGGCAAGATATTTGAACCAGACCCCCGGCAAGCCTCGGGTCTGGTTCAAATATCTTGCCCCGAGGGTGAGATTTCCCCATTCCCACCTTCAGACTCATTGGGGATCATAATAATCTCTCCCTCGATAGAGAGTGCTATGGCTCAGTTGTTACGGCACTAGATTTCAAACCGAAAAATCCACGGTTCATTTAAAGCTAGAGGCAACTGCTTTGTGTCCTTAGGCACAGTACTTAATTCCTATAGCTCTCATGGGGAACGGCGGCGCTGTGTAAAAAGGGGTACTGTACGTCGATGGTGCACTTGTCTTCAACCAATGCTAACCTTAGTTCGAGTTATAGAGATTATTACCATTATGTGGATATACAAAATATGTATCCGAGTCGATCTTCGGGTTCTACGGGCAAATCACGGTGAGTTGAAGACGAGTCGTGATCCACCCTTAGAACCCAGAGCGAGACTCGGATACATATTTTGTACATACACATAATGGTAATAATCATTTTATCTTACAATATATTGGGGATAAGTCAAGAATGTAGACAAATATATAACTAACTATTTATTCGTACGGATGAACAAAAAGAATAAAAATGGAACTCACGCGAAAGGAACGTGCTTGTATCCGACCCCCTGATACAAACATCTGTATGAGGGGGGCGGATACACGATAGTTGCGGAGTAATACAGACAAAATACACGTTGATTGTAAGATAAAACCCTTTACCTAACGAAACGGTCACACCCACACGCGTATTTTTTTTCAAATACTGTCGAGTCTTTCTAATGAGAGGTATGTTGCCTGTTTTTCAAACAATGCAATTAATCTGCCAATCTTAGCCATTAATAGTCGCTTTTAGACCAACACAAAATACTTTCATATCATCGTTTGTACGAACTGTAACATATTGTGTCATATTAGTTTGGGTATTTTGTGCTTCTAAGGAAGTATCCTTTTGAATTCAATTCTTATTTTATTCCCCCAGTGATCAGAAGAATGTAAAACAGAACTTATCAAAGTGGATTGGGTACCCAGATAAACGCTACACAGTGGAACCCTTTTAACTGAATAGCCACATTGCCAAAGAAAATTATTCAATTAACAGGAGTATTCAGTTAACATGGATTGTGTCACTTTCCTGTATTCTAGACATAAACTTAGCATTTATTCTATTATCTCATGTTGGATAGAGCTCCATGAGCTCTGTCCATCAAGATATTATATTTTAAATGCCTGTATTGAATGTTTTGAGGCCAAATAGGTCTATAAACAAAGGAAAATTCAGAGTAATTTCTCGACAAGTTACAAGATTTTTTATTCAATTAACAGGAGTTTACTCTATAACCTATATTCAATTAACAGGTCGAATTTGTACTGGACGTGTGGTAAATGGTTTTGTGTTGGGAAATTATATTCAATGAACAGGGTTATTCAGTTTAGAGATATCCAATTAAGTGGGCGCCACTGTACTATAAACACCCCATTTTAAGCCATTGAGCTGTCGGGTAAAATACTGGATATATCCCTCCTGTGAATTGATTTTTTATGAATATCTCTGACCAGTTATGGACGTCACATTAACCCTTTACCTAACGAATCGGCCGCATCCGTCCGCGTAATATGCAAATTCAGCAGTTGAAAAAATATGTTTTTCAAAAGATTTCAACAAAACCATATCATGTCACCCCTCGTTGGAACGAGGGGTCACATTATATGGTTTTGTTGAATTTTTTTGAAAAATTAAAAAAAAATGATATTTAAAATAATATATTTTGATATCGTCTGCGTTAGGTAAAGGGTTAATGGAGATGGGTAATATGAATATACCGAAAAACCAAATCTATTTATTTATTGATGTTTTAAGGTCACATATTTATGCACAATGGCTAATCATGACCGTGACAGTTTTACGGGTGCAGGAAGCCGGAGTACCCGGAGAGAACCACCGAGCAACGACGAGCAGCTGCCAGCTCCCCAACATCGCAACTCCGCACTGCAGCACAGGCAGGGTTAGATTGGTTGAAGACATGCGTACCATCGACGTGCAGTACGCATTAGTACACGGCGTCATTGTGCCCCTCACGCGGGCAATGGAGATGAAGTGTCTTGCCCAAGGACACAACGCGGTTGCCGCAGGTGGGATTCGAACCGAGGACCTCTCGGCTTGCAGCCTGCACCTCTACCTACTGAGCCACCGCGCTCCCAAAAACCAAATCAATCCTAATATCATGGGCATACCAAAAAACTGAACCAAACCCATCATCGAAAACCGAATCTGTCTGAATTTTCGAATTTTCCTACATTTGCTACTAATAATGCCTTGTAGAGGATTGACAGCAGTTCATTTTCATGAATAAAGTGTCTGATTTTCTTTTCAATTTTCTTAACCATTAGGGGCGGGGCTATTGTACTGAATTGTCACTAGACAGCACATGTCCAGCTGCTTAACCCTTTACCTAACATGAAAAGCAGACGACACTTGCAAAAAAAATTCTTGAATAACTAAATTTTTTCATTTTTTGTCTCAAAAACATAGGTTATGACCCCTCGTTGGAACGAGCTCGACGAGCTCGTTCCAACGAGGGGTCATAACCTATGTTTTTGAGACAAAAAATGAAAATATTTTGAAAATTAATTGGCGATTTTTGAGAATAGCGCTGGCCGGTTTTGGCCGTTACGTTGGGTAAAGGGTTAACAGTAATTTCTACTCAAGTCAAGACTTGACAAGAAAACACTGCCTAGGTGATTTGTGTATTGTCAGCAGGATCTCATAATGATGGCATGTTAAGGGCACATTTTCTGAGATCGCAAAACCCTGAAATAGGACTTTGAAGGTTTATTTGGAACAAATCACAAAATAACTGTAGATATGATTTGTGTTGGCAAAATAATGTCAATATTGAACTCATTGGCAGTGATATTTGTGATGCAGTGGTATAATTTTACAAGAATAACTTATTCTGCATTTTTCCAGATTAAAATTCCACGTTGGCACTGGAAGCAAGTCTCAGTAAATTCACATATCGAATTCCAAACCATTCCGGTGGGAATCCTGGGAAGTGAGGTAGTGCTTGTTTACTGGCTAAACTCGCTCTATACTACCATTCCTCTTTATGTTGTATTAGAATCGAAATTATGTCATGCTGTCCGCTATTCCATCTCTATCCTCTACCGTCGCTCAATTCAACACACATATTTCAAAACAAATATTCCAGAATTCAGCTTGTATGGCGGTGGCACCTTTTACCCAGCATTGTTCTTATATAATATTACAGTACGTGGAGAGTGGATTGTAACTAAATCACCCGCTGAGTAGAGTTATCACCCAAGCTATAACTTTCAAATTTTGTTCATGTCGACAAAAAACACAAGCAATGTTTCAGCCAATGGACCTCCGGGTTTAACTCGGAGTTCCAATGGCTGAAACGTTACTTGTGCTGGTTATGCTTTGTAACAAATTTGCAATTATTGCTTGGGTGGAATCTCCACTCTGCGGGTGATTTAGTGATAATACACTCTCCACGTACTGTAGTTATCATTCGAAATCATACTAATTTGGGACGTTCAGGGATATAGAGGATATCAAGTGTTTTTGAGTGGATACCGAAAATTATCTCATGAGTGACTGAGACATAGAGGTTATTACCATTATGTGGATGTACAGAATATGTATCCGAGTCGAGCTTCGGATTCTAAGGGCAAGACGAGGACGAGTCGAAGACGAGTCGTGATCTACCCTTCGAACCTGGAGCGAGACTCGGATACATATTTTGCACATCCACATAATGGTAATAATCATTTTATCTTACAATATATTGGGGATAAGTCAAGAATGTAGATGAATATATAACGAACTATTTATTCGTACGGATGACCGAAAAGAAAAATGGAACTCACGCGAAAGGAACGTGCTTGTATCCGATCCCCTGATACAAACATATGTATCAGGGGGTCGGATACACGACAGTTGCGGAGTTAATACAGACAAAATACATGTTGATTGTAAGATAATTTTTTTTATTTTTCAAATAAATAAATTATGAAATGACCATTTGTCCCGGTGAGACAGGAATGGAAGTCCGTAGTAAAATTAGTCCCCCTGGACTATTATTCCGCGGAATTATAGTCCTAGGTCTAACATTTCTAGGAATAGTAGTCCGCCGGACTACTATTCCTAGAAATGTTAGACCTAGGACTATAATTCCGCGGAATAATAGTCCAGAGGGACTAACGTTCTTACGGACTTCCATTCCTTTTACACCGGTCACGAGTGAGATAATTTTCTGTATCCACTCAAAAACTCTGAGTTTCTTTTTATTATACGCTTTTTATGTGAATCTGACCATTCCTATCGATAAATCCACTCGTTTCAACCTTGAATTGATGCATGAAAGTACACAGCTGATGCGCATTAATACGCGGAAGTGATTTGATCGATACTCGGAACAGGTAGCGTCTTGTGATCTGATTTAGCTGGCGGGTTACATGCATCAAATCAAGATGAATGCGTGTTGAATTATTGCAGGAAATTATCAATCATTTCTTTTCATTATACGTTTTTAGAACAAACTGATCATTTCCAGTGATAATTTGACTCGTATTCAAGTGATGCTTTTTAAGCCGCCATTTTGATTGATACCGTGACAGTGAAACTTTCTATATCTTCTCGGTGGGAGATACGATTTCTGTTTTTCCGCCATTTTGATTGATTCCGTGACAGTGAAAATGTCTATGTCTTCACGGTGGGGGATACGACTTCTAATTTTTCCGCCATTTTGATTGATACCGTGACAGTGAAAATTTCTATATCTTCACGGTGGGGGATACGATTTCTATTTTTCCGCAATTTTGTCCGGTAATCTATCGTTTAGCGTATTATAAACGTAATTCCGTAACACCGATCCCGACTCCACTATAATAGTCACCACCAATAACAACAGGTAAAAGTACAAAGATGGTCTGTATCCCGCATTTGTCTGTTGGTCTGGAGCGCGGAAAACATTCGAGATTTGATTCGGTCTCAAATCTTTTCAATGAATCAGTTTTATTCGAAACCAATTCGATTATTCGAAAAAATCGAATCGTGGAGAGTTTTCGATTTCAATCCCTTCTTAATTGCTGATTTTCTGATATTGAAAGCTCATCATGTAGTTTTCTGTGGAACGAGACCGACCGTATAGAGATTACCTCCAGTACGGCCGCCGTGGGCCGGTTACTTTCCACGGGTGGGCAATATTTCCACGGAGGTAATAATATTAGATTCCAAACACTAATTACAGGAATCATTACCAAAATTTTAATTAATGAAGTACCGGGTACAACCCGGTGCTTCATTAATTAAAATTTTGATGATGACAATTTTAATTACTTGGTAAACGCATGCATGAACATTACGCGTGGATTACAGCCGTATGCAGCTTACCTAGGTAACACAAATTTAGTCGGGAAGTTCCTAAAATGTCATTTGAAGCTATAGCGGAGATCGAGATATGTCTATATGGCACAATATTCTTTTTTTCGTCTACTTTGGTGATACCTGGTTACTTTTCGCTTGAATTAAATCCCGCTTCTCAGATGAGTGCTAAGTGAGCTGTCACTACTAGAATATTAAGATCAGAAAATGCCCAAACTCCTTTTGTTAGTCATATTCAAAGCGATGGTTTCGAGTAATTTGAATTTCAATGCACCAGAACCCCGTTCTGTCGGTTCTAATTAACCCTTTAAAACCGAAACGCCGCCTAACCGATCCAAAAATGTTGATACGCCATAATGTCATTAACGAGGATGTCTTGGATGGGCAATCCATATTTTCAAAGTGCAGCTCTAAGTCTACAAGATGAAAGTATTAATTTGTCAACCCTCACCCCCCCCCCCCCCCAAACAAAATGAATATGGACTCTTCCAATTTCTGTCATTGAACTGGCACAGAAGATACCACTATGTTTTAAGGGGTTAATGAAAGAACGTTGAACATACACAAATCTCTACACGGAATACCTTTGGTGGTTGTATTTGAATAAATTTCCCAACCTTTCAGAAACCAGTGAAAACACGGAATCCAAATTTTACGGACTGGGCCACTTACGGAATGCACTTATATGTATACAGGGAAAATCTGATTCAACCTTGATCAATGTTATAGTCGAGACTGAGATAGGAATAGCTAGGAAGTAATGGATGAGATATGGGACAGAATAACAGACGCCAATAGTACTGGTACAAGGCCGCAATGGAACAAGACTAAAACAAGTTGTAGAAGCTAATGATAGGACAGATAGACCATAGACCTGTAGTGGACTTGGAGCTTTGTCGACAAGATGGAAACGGAATCCCATTTGTGGAATCCCTTTTTCGAAAACGCCTGTGGCTATGGAATCCCTTTTTCTGAAATGAGTCGTCGAGTCGTTCGAGGAGTCACTCGATCGAGCAATTGCTCGTTGGCTCATTTGCTCGATGGGATTCGAGTCATTCGAGCAATAGTTGCGAGTCACTCGACATAAGACGGAATCCCACTTTTGGAATCCCTTTTTGGAATCCCATTTGTGGAGTCCCTTTTTTGAAAACGCCTATGGCTATGGAATCCCTTTTTTCTGAAATGAGTCTAAGAGTCGTTCCAGGAGTCACTCGAACGAGCAATTACTCGATAGCTCATTCGCTCGATGAGCTTCGAGTCGTTCGAGCAATTGCTCATGGAGCAATTGCTCTTAGGCTCATTTGCTCGATGAGCTTCGAGTCGATCGAGCAATTGCTCATGGAGCAATTACTCTCTTGCTCTTTAGCTTATAAGGGATATTTGGGATAGGTATGCCTTGTGATATAGGTAATAGTATCCTCAGATAAGTATCCTGTAAAAGGTATCCTCGATAGGTATCCTCAAATAATACAATGCCGGGCCATAGGTATCCTCAAATACTGAAATGAGTCGAAGAGTCGTTCGAGGAGTCACTCGAACGAGCAATTACTCGATAGCTCATTTGCTCGACAGACTTCGAGTCATTCGAGCAATATGCCGAGTCACTCGATCGAGCAATTGATCTAAGGCTCATTTGCTCGATGAGCTTCGAGTCGTTCGAGCAATTGCTCATGTAGCAATTACTCTCTTGGCTCTTTAGCTTATAAGGGATATTTGGGATAGGTATCCTCAAATAATACAATACCGGGTCATGGGTATCCTCAAATACTGAAATGAGTCGAAGAGTCGTTCGAGGAGTCACACCAACGAGCAATTGCTCGATAGCTCATTTGCTCGATGGGCTTAGAGTCGTTCGAGCAATGACTTATCAGTAACTGCTCGATAGCTTATTGGCTTTGGGACTGCTTTTGTTATACACAAGGGAGATAACCCTGCATACAGACTATGGGAAATCAAGCAATCTGATTGGTTAGTTATAATCTAGATGAATGAAACAACAAGAGTACTTAGAATAGGGTCAGAACTAACAAGAATAGACCAAAATAGCTAAATATAGTAATAATAAGGTAAACTGTTCCAAATAATAGGCTCTTCTACGCTACTGGAGTATACTCTAGAACAAAGGAACATGCCTAGGTAGAGGAAAACTATTACATATATAGATAGAAGCAGAGAATTCTGGAAGAATTCGAAATAGTAAAAGTTCGGGTGGATTTTGGTGATTTGGAAGGATCGTCGGGTTGTTCGTGGTAATTCTACGAAACGGGAAAATACTCTTCTGCAATCGAACACACCCTCCGAACATACCCCTGTCTTGTTAGAAGGTTTTGGGTCACATAGCAACCATGTTCTACTATAGAAACCAAGATGGCGGCCTCCAGTATACAAAATGGCCGACGGAAACACGTGTCACCCTAACAACACGCGCTGCGCATGCGCACTCACACCACGTATCACTATGGAGATGACGTCACAAGATGGCCGTTCACGCGGGTTACCATGACAACACAACATGACGTCACCAGGTCACGTGACTATGACGTCACTTCCGGGGTCCTGCCCGGGGTCCTGCCAATGTGGCCCGTTTCATCGCTCTCCTACTACTCTCAATCTATACTGTTCGGTAATCACTAAATAAAGAAACTGCATAATCGGTGCGGTGATTTCTAAAACTTTATATCGCCCCTTGAGTGGAACAAGGTGCCATCTGCAATGCTAAAGCATTGCAGGTGGCACCTTGTTTCTCTCAAGGAACGATCTATATTATTCAAAAAAAGTAGGGATATCCAACTGATGTTGATATTTTCGGAAAATGGTATTGGATACGCGTGATTGGACACGTCAGTATGTTACCTAGTGTTGTGTGGGTCATAAATGTCACCGGCCCACGAAAACGTCTTGAGGTTTTTCGCACGAGCGCCGTGTTAATGTCTGTGGGGTACGTTTTGAAATTTCCATTTGTACTAGACGGGCTATTTCGGAGATCTCAACGATACCATGACGTTACCGTTAGGCAGCACGATCGTTTTGGTGGTGGATAGGTTGTGATATGGGGAGGCATAACCATGAGAGGCAGAGCAGCACTACATGTCATCCAAGGGCGTGTCACAGGGCAGTGCTACCGTGACAACATGTTAGCAGCTCATGTGGGGCCATTTGCGCGACGTCACGGCCGTCGATTCATTTTCCAAGATGACAATGCAAGAGCACACAGGGCCCTGTCGCCACAGAGTTCCTCCAGGAGCAAAACATCATTACACTGCCTTGGCCAGCACTAAGTCCAGACCTTTCACCAACCGAGCACGTCTGTGATATACTTGACAGGCGCCTACGACAACGCCAACAGCCCCTGCCAATGTACAGGAACTCGCCGCTGCACTGCAGGAAGAATGGAATAACATCAGTCAAGCTGATATTCGACGTTTGGTGAGGAGTATGCCACCTCGGATCGGCGCTTGTCTCGCGAACCGAGGAGGATTTACAAGGTATTGAGGTCTTAGAATGAATGTGGTAAGTTCTCTGACTGACCACCCATGTCTTCTACAGCTCAGTGCATGGAATGTGTGCTTGTCAGACACCCAACCATCTCGGAAATCATTCACCAGATGTCACAGTGCAATGCCTCGACTGTCTTTTTGATGAAACTATAAATATATTTCTTCATATATCTCACTTTTATCAAATATCCCCTACTTTTTTTGAATGGTATACATGTACTTGTTGCCCGATGGTGCGAAACAGTCTAACCAGTACGCATATTGATACGAGTTACACATGCGAGATAGGCAACACAGTTGAACAGCCTTAGTATCGTAACAACTCGGTAGTGGGTTCTATTCGAGATTCGATTCCGTTTCGAACCTTCGGCCTGATTCGAGATTCGATTAGAGCGAAAATTCGTGATTCAGGGGCGCTCTCTGTTGGCCATTTTCTTTTGTTCATATCCTACTTTTTCTGTTATTGCATGTTGGATCTCATGTACCAAGTCATGGTTTGAGTGCAATAAAGTGATGAAAAAGACTACATTTTGAATGTCATGTTTTGCTTGCAGTCTGGCGTGGTGAAAAGCTGTACCAAATGGTTTCCTGGGTGGAACAAGGAGCCACCTGCAATGCTAAAGCATTGCAGATGGCGCCTTGTTCCACTCAAGAAAGGCAATGGAATACCCAGCACAGTGTTCTTTGAATCCCCCATTTATCTTTTGTACAACCCACTTCCACTTTTTCATTTTTTTTCTTACCACTGACACACACATAACAAAAATGAAAAGTGGAAAAGGTTTTTATTTTGATCATGTAACATAAATGAAAACGGTGTTATTTCGACAATCTCATGAAAGACATGCTTTAAGATGAGCATCAGAGAACACCGTGTAAGGTTCACAATTTGTTTTCCTTGTGACAGTTGTTCAATTTGTGATCATTTCAATTGGGAGCACGGTGTCCCCGTGGTTACGGCATTTGGCTTCAAACCAAAAGGTCAACGGCTTGAGATCCCCACGAGGGGTAACCGCGTTGTATCCTTGGGCAGGGCGCTTTATCCTGATTGCCCACGTGGAGGCCCGGTGGCGCTGTGTACTAAGGCATACTGCACGACGATGGTGCACGTGTCTTCAAGAAATGCTTACCATGCTCGTACGGAGTTAGTACGTTGGGGAGTCTGGCAGTTGCTCGTCGCTGCTCGCTAGTTCTCTCCGGGTACTACGGCTCCCTCCGCCCATAATAAACTCCGACACGAGGTGACCCAGGCTATCGAAGGTGACGTGAAATATGCCTTGGGAATAGCAACGGGGAATACCAGTAAGGTCCCCAGTTGATTTCCTTGTAGCAGTTAATCAATTCGTAATCATGTCTTTTAACAGACGCAATGCACACAGCGACGTTCTGCAGCAATGTTTTAACCAGTTACACTCAATACGTTATAAAATTCGGGACAGCAATTCCATTGTGCTTCATAAAAGTGTCACCATTTCCACATCCAACATTTTCTGCAATGATTAAAATTTGGTTCCCCATTGCGCAATTTACTTTTCGTTCATACGAGTTAAATAAACTATAAAAGACTTGAATTATTTATTGTCGAGTGTGAAGATAAATACCATTACATAAATCCAGCTTTTGTCTGTAAAAATCATGACTCGTCATAATAGAATTGTATTGTTACGGTTTGGCGGCGATTCAAAAATCCATGCATGCATATATATTACCACCATTATGAGTATGTATTGTATCAGAGTCGAGCTCTTGTTCCAAAGCCAATATCTCGATGAGTCGATATATGGGCTTAGCAACAAGAGTGTGAGTCCGGTACAACATTTTGTACATAAAACACAATGGTGATGATAGATTTATTTAGCAATTCTTAACTGCGCTGCCAATAACTTAATTAACAAGTATTTTTATTTTGGAATTTATTTTCAGATTACCGGCACCCTTGAAGTGGTGGTCAGTGGTTCTTGATGATTGCTAGATCAACACTTTCAGGTGTTAGAAATATATTGTGTCTTTCTTACAAGTTACATATGGGAGATAGTGACTCCTTTGAACAGATTCATTGAAAATTACACCACATGCAAATAAAAAGAAGAAATCCATGTATCGAAAATAAATCATCATTCATTGATCACATGATCATTGCTCACACTTCTGATCTCAGAGTGTGAACACCTTGATTCACACCTTGATTGAAATGGAAAACCTGGAATTACCAGCTCGTCTGAGAAAAACCTTTTCAGCTCTGGGCGTCTCTTGCCCCATCTCCTGGACTATCCAGGAAATAGGCAAGAGCGTCCACCTGAATATGGAATTTCCAGTAGAAGTAGAAGAAAACATCACTACACCACCCTCCTCGGGGAGAGGTAGCACCTTTAGTGAGAGGATCCCCTCTCACACTGGTCCTCACCCGGGGAGGTCAGGAGGCCCTGAAAAGGATAAGTGCAAGAGAAAAAACAGAAAGAAGAGCCCGTCTACCAAGCGCCGGGATTCCAGGCGCTTGGAGGCCTTCCTGGAAAGGAAGAGGGAAAAAGGTGAGGAAAGGGTAGAAGAGGAAGCAGCCACCATTTCTACTCCCACTCCCGCAGACTCACCCATCTTGCCTCCAGCCTCACAGCTGGAGACGCCAGATGTGGACGGTCTTGCGGAGACTGAGTTGGAAATGGAAGTTGCCTTCTCGCCTCTTCCCGATCCTCACTCGCCTCTCCCTTCTGTACCAGAAGGCCTGGAGGAAGAAGCCGCCGAAACCACTCCACCAGCCAACAACAAATCATCCTGGGAAATCCTGGAAGAACAGTCTAAGGAAAATCAGAATCAGACAAGAGCAGATAAGATGGTCAAAGAAGCAGACAGAGTACTTCAACAACTCATAAACAGATTAGAAGACCCACAATTCCTCCAACTAGTAGCCTCACACGCGGAGAATAACCCAGAAATACAACAACTACAACAAGACATGGCAGAATTCACAAGAGAAAACAACTCCCTACCAACAACAACCATAAAGACACCCACTACCACTAGAACAATATCACCGTCACAGCCTCCTCCCGCCAAAAAGAAGAGCAAAAGACACAGACGTCGCTAGACTCTATCCTTTTCCTCCTTTAACACGCTCAGACATGGGGAACGAAAAAGCAAAAGGAACACTATTATAAGGTAATCGAGGGTCGAAAGGGCATTCACCAAATCGTCCCAGCGCGCCTTCGGCGCGCGAAACCATTCTTCATTCATCGAAAATATACAAATATAACAAATACACAAAAATACCATGAAACAATATACAAATACTTAAAAATACACAAAATATATAGTAAAGAAATAAACAAAAAAGGTCCTCCATTTCATTACGTTCTCTTTTTTTAAAACATCTATAAAATTTCTGAACAAATGTGTATGTGGGAGAGAGAAGGAGGTAGAGGACAGGCGCAATCTTAACACAGGGAGGGGGATAGAGTTTTTCATCCGAGAGAGAGAGAAGGGAGAGCGATAGAGAGAGAGAGAATGATTAACAATTGGGGAGGGGAATATACAGAGAAAGAGAGAGTGTGTGTGTGTAACAAATGGGATACATATGTCGCTTAATATAAAACCTGGATTTAGCAGGAAGCACGATGCTTATGTATCTGTCTCTATCCAAAATATTACAGATTGTGGCGAGAGTTACAAAATACAAATATCAGTTCAATAGATGCATTGAAACTGGAGATGTTTTGACTTTTTCAATTGTTGAAACGGCAAAGAAAAATAAAATTCACAAATGTAGAATACACTATAAGTCAATCTGTCTCTATCGTGTCTATTCATTTACAGAATTGTTCATTTAGAGCGAGCCAGTATTGCGAGAACCAACATTCAGATTCATTAAACACTGGCCGTTTCGGTCGAGAGTGTATACGGCTGTCTTCAATTTTCCGGATACCCAAATTAACTTAATGATCGCGTTTGTTTAATATTTTGAAAAGACTGAGGGCTGCTATAACTGCGTTGGGTTTCTGCTTAAGTGATTCCAAAGATTCATATAAAGATATATAAAAATAGCGTGGTTTCATAATTTAATAATTATACAAAAGTATTTTTTTATCCTTTCATGTATAGAAACGTACACTGTCTCCCATAAACGTATTTCAAAACGTACATGCAATGTGATATAAGCAGTAACGTAAACAAATCGGTTCTGTACATGCGCTTGTATACCGTGGAAGCAGGATACCGAATTTGTATCAAGGCATCGTGATACACGATGTATTCTCATAATTACGGACTTAATACATTCGTGTTGTGAGATAAAATTAACTGCCAACAAATACGGACTTTTAACACCTTCTATCGGTTTCTTGTCTACAGACCAAACGATGTCATCAAAATGTTACCTGTTGATCCAGTTTGTGTGTGAACATCCCCTTAAATGAACCGTTCTCTCGCGAGAAAATGTTTTCCTGGAAATAAATCTGTGGAAATATTTCACAATCGTTGGTAGTCAGTTGCTCTACAAAGTGTGTAGTCTGAAAAACACGATGTTATATTTGAATAACATTCCAGTCATTCCACTCAGCTGGTAGAGCTCATATTTGGGCTTTATTCTGAAGTGCGGGTGCCACAGTTTGGAGGCTCATATTCAGTGCACGTGTTTTGTGTTATCTTTGAAGTGATATTATTTAGCCTGTAAGGGTTTGCCTTATTGCAATTTATGGGAGAGTGCTATAGGCACTCTCCCATAAATTGTAACAAGGCAAAGACATGTGTACAAGATTTGATGGCCAAAAATAATTTAGTTTAAACAATATTTATTCAAGAATTTGTTATTTGTGTACATTAAGCTAAACGGTGTATACAACACAAAATACAACAGAACACAAAATAACAAAGATATACAAATAGATATGGGTTGCTATGTAAGGTATTGATTCGACAGATAGCTTATAGCTTATGTTAGTCGTCTCCTTAGGTTGATTATCAGTTTTCGCAAGTAGGAAGTATGGGTTAATAGGTAAGCTCACATATCGTTTCCCCGTGGCCCTGCTCCTGGTACGGCAGATTAACTCTTCACCCAACGTGGATATAAGATGACGGGTACAAACTGTTATTGAACCACTCGATTTTTCATTATCCACCCAACAGACACAGCTCGTGACCCACCGTCGGAACGAGCACGGCGAGCTCGCGCCTACGATGGGTCACAGGCAATCTCTCTAAAACCAAAACTGAAAATATAATAAATTTGAGTGATAGATTTTTTATAGTTCTGACCAGTATTGACATAAAACGAGATGAAGGTGCCATTGAGAGATGCGGAGCACGGGGCAACGATATGTGAGAATGTTTAAACTACAACATGAATAAAATACAAAGATTTGAAAAAAGACAAATATCTGCCAGCTTGAATACTTAATGCATTAAATACACTCGAGAAAGACGTAAGAAGGTAGCTTGTTTCATTCGGTTCATCTAGTAAGACATAAAAGTATAGTGAGTAGTGGCCTCGAGCTGCAATACAAGTTAATGGCTGCATGTGGAGGGGGGTATAGTCATCCAGTTAAGCTTATTTGGCATTATTCCTGTTTGATAAGATTGAATGAATTAACGTTATGTTGTAAATCAGTCAATGGAAACGTTTACTTGCTAAAATGAAGTCATGTACCACTTCAAAGATAAGACGGTTATCTTCGTTATTCAAAAATTCTGAACCAAAGAGGAGTGTGGATGTATCAACTTCAAAGGGTAGCAGGTTAATTGTATAATTACGGATATCTGAGAAAATAATTTAGAACTCTATCAGTTAAAGTGCACTAAACAATACATATCAGTTAGGCTTGGTGCAGCAGTTTGTGTCTTTAAGCCTTTTGCGTAAATTTTAATTTCAGCAACAGTGTACTGAACGCGGGCTGATATTACACAGGGGAGAGAGTATTGAAATTCCGCTAATGTTTAGAACAGTAATTAAATATTACCAAACATGACAGCGCATAGTTAAAGGAATGGGAACGGCACATGAGAGAAGTAAAATTATAATCCTCTGCAATCACGATGGAAGAACGTTATACAGTGGCCGCAATTAAGGTCTCTTTCTCAAAAGATCTAGATCTGTTTGCATCACATTTATGTTATCCGGACAAAAGACCACCCGGATAAAAGATCCATAGATAAAGTACCCCATGGACAGAAGAACGTTTGATATTTACGGGGATGGGTGAAAGGAAAGATCCTCGGGCAATACATAAATGGAGAAATGCTCCCCTGGCTGGAAATCCATAGAGGAGGACAACTACCCCCACCGTCACGCCCCCGTTCCTCATAATAACAAGAAAAAATCCAGAGAGAAGTGTTATAATTGTATTAAAATGATATCATACATGGTTGGAAAATATTAACAAAAACATTGTGAGCAAAACAAAAAGAAACCACTTTGCACTTGAACATAAATATTTGATAGACAATACATTTACCAATAAAATGGTTAGAGTATTTATCAACAAAATATAACGGTTATAAACATATAGATAAGAAAACCTTGTCCCTGTATCAGTATGCATCGCGTCTTCTGATTGGTCAACGTGTCCGAGACAAATAGCCATGGAATCGGCTATCTTCAAACATACGGGTGATAAGAGCGCGCGCCGTTGTTCCCCGTTTGTCACTCGAGAAACATCCAGGTGATAAAAATAACCTTTGACCCCGACTGGGTCACATCGATTGCAGAAACTCCTATTAGAACTGTTAATTAAATTGTAGCGGGTTAAATCCTGACCATAAAGTTTTTTTTTCAATGAGGGTCACAATTTCAGTGAGGGTTTTGGGGCCAAACTGAGGTAAAAGTAGGAAATCCACGGCGGGCAAATATACGGGCGCAGTCAGTGTAACTACTGTAAGACTTAAGTGAATATTTAAGCTATTCTCTCAAAGACATGAATAAAACACACAACACAACACATCTAACATGCTGAAGCTTGTTCCATGGAAATACAGTACACTCTGGAAGGATGAATTTACACGGTTTCAAAACTGTGTCAACGAATTCAAATTCACCAAAGTGAAAAACTTCGCCATTTGTGACCTGGTTTATAAACAACGATTCGGAAATAGACTCGGTCTATTTATAGTTTTTCTGTGACGTTTGTTACGCTGTTTGGTTCAAAACCAGAGGCCCAGTGTGGGGTTTAAACCTCGTCGCCTGAGTCTTAATGTGGGATCGCATTTTACATCTCGGTATTATTTCTGTGTTAGGAGGCGGGATAAAATCGTTATCTCGGGCAACATCCAGAGTACATGGAGATTTAATACCTGGATGTCTCCTTTTCAACCATTCGGCTTGCGCCTCATGGTTGAAAACCGACATCCAGGTATTAAATCTCCATGTACCATGGATGTTGTCCGAGATAACTTATAATCTCTGATTTATATCTTCAGGAACATCGACTTTTGACGAAGTTATCTCTCTTTAAATTATTAGACGAGCCTAGCTGGAAGGGACAATTAAGAACCAAGTGCAATTGTTGAGAAAACCCCCACAACATCAGCAGAAAATAAAATCACGTTTCCTCTTGTTACTTTTAATAAACGAACACAACAGACAGCTCTGAGAGCTGTCTGTTGTTTTCGTTTATTGAAAGTAATAAACGAAAAACTTGGCCTTTAAAGGCAAGCTAATTGGAAGAAAACATTTACAGATAATCCGTCATTAATAATATATATCAGTGTTTCACCAATCAACAATAAATGTCCACTTTGGCTCTTTGTTTAGCTACGGAAGCGTTGAGGCGCCAGTTGAGGGTTTTTTTCTATCTTGACCGTGCAAGTTAGCTAACTTGCACATGCAAGTTACTATCTTGCACATGTTGGTTAGCTATCTTGTATCTGCAAGTTACTATCCGTATTTAGCGAATGTGTTTTTGTAATTGCAAGTTTATATTCTTCCCAGAAAAAAATTAGCTAGTCTCACCTGGTCGCCGGACATTTCCCCATCGGACATTTCCCCATCCGGACATTACCCCTCCCAATTAGGCCGGACATTTCCCCGTCGGACATTACCCCATTCTGCTTAATGGAAAAAACGGACAATTCCCCATGCGGACTTTTCACCATCCATTTCTTAATTTTTTGTGGGTCCGTTATTCAATCCAGTTGACTGATAAACAGCGGTGTCTTCATTAAAGTAAATGTCAATGAATATCAAACAACTCTATAAGAAGTGTTTATAAGACATTTGTGTTCTTTTTTCGTAGCAATTTACAGTTAACTTTTTGTTGAGATGATTGATAAACGGTCAGGTTTTCACTGATGTGAAATTCAATGAATCACTTTTTATCACACAAGCGGATTGAACAATATGGATGTTTTCATTGCAGTTTTAATATTTGTTCTTTCTTTCAAGCTACTTTTGTTAAAAAATATTGTTAAGTTGATTGATAAACAGTCGTGTCTTCATTGAAGTAAATGTCAATGAATTTATCAGTGTTTATCAAACAACTCAACAAGAAGCATGTGTAAGAGGTTTATAACCAAACATATTTATATACATATATATATACACACACTTGTAACCAGACAAACATTCTTGTTTTTTTTTGTTATTGACGTTGTGTTTTTATTGTTGTGAAATTCAGATTGTGCTAAAATGTGCTATTGCCTATACCACATGCCGAGATGTTGTTTTTTCGAGTTATATAAAAGAATGAAAAATGAAAACTTGTCACTCATTCACATGTGGAAGCTGTCAGCTACATTGGACATGGGGTAATGTCCAATGGGGAAATGTCCACCTCCGATGGGTTAAGTCTGATGGGGAAATGTCTGCCCTCGATGGGGAAATGTCCACTTCCGATGGGGAAATGTCCGCCTCTGATGGGGGAATGAGGATGGGGAAATGTCCGCCCTCGATGGGGAAATGTCCGCCGCTGATGGGAAATTGTCCGATGGTGAAATGTCCGGATGGGGAAATGTCCGATGGGGAAATGTCCGCGCACCGTCTCACCTTATATTAATTATAGGACAATGTGTGTATTATATGTCACGATGCGCACACTGTTATATAATGAACAGAAGAAATATTATAGAAATCAAAAGATGGTGAAAAAGCCGTTTTCTTATTTTTAAATGGGTTTTGACAGAGAATAATTTATTTATTTATTTATTGGTGTTTAAGGTCACATACTTAAGCACAATGGCTAATCGTGACCGTGACAGTTTTACGGGTGGAGGAAGTCGGTGTACCCGGAGAGAACCACCGAGCATCGACGAGCAACTGTCAGCTCCTCAGCATTCTAACTCTGTTCAAGCACCGCTCAAGCAGGGTTACAGCGGTTGAAGACATGTGCACCATCGACGTGCAGTACGCCTTAGTACACGGCGTCATCGTGCCCCCATGTAGGCAACCGGGATAAAGTGCCTTGCCCAAGGACACAACGCGGGTCGTCCCGGACGGGGATCGAACTCGGGACCACTAGCATATAAGTGCAACAGTTTACCACTGAGCCACCGCGCTCCTTAGAGAATAATAGTCAAACGTTTAACTAATTTAGGAAAAACATTCTGAAAAGCTAGCTTCTGTATTTTTACGCTACTCTTCAGGAAATTGCCTTAAGTTTGTGAAATGATGCGCACATGGATGATAATATTTCGAAATATTAATTTTTAAATGAAATTCTCATTCCCTTCGAGGGGCGGGCACTAAAAAATTGCAAGATGTGACGTCCTATTTTTTATTCAGCTCCTTTTTACACCCACCCACCCCTACGTGAAAATTTTCTCTACTACCGTTCTCATACAAACCACCCCCCCCCCCCCCACTCTCCCATTAAAATCCAAAATAAACTTATAAACTTAGTAGGTACAGCTGTCTTTAGGGGGGTTTCATGATGTTCTTAAACTGGTACCACCAATTTAAACCTCTGTGGGCTGCTGTGTGCCCCAATCTACAAATGACAAGCTGTTCATTATCAGGCTTGGCCAGAGCAGGTGTACATATACGGGGACAAATTTTCATTTGAATTGTTCTGTCAGTATTCTCAGGTGTTTTCTACTTTCCTCTTCTATCCATACAAATTCTATTAATAAATAAATAACTTGGATTGAATTTAGTGCATCAGAGAGAATTTTCCCAAAATATTGTCTGCACATTTTTTACATTTCGAAAAAGACACCCACCCCCTACTAACGTGTGACATTTTCCCAGATTAAGCCCAATATTCTTACATATAAAGCCTCCTGATGTTGTATTTATGTTAAGAGTGTGATGTACAACATTATCTTTAAGGTTTGAAACACAAATGATGGTATATATTAGCTGATATATTGATATATTTTTAAAAAATTAAAAAAATTGCACAAGTTGGAAATGCACATTTTTGGTGCACTCAAGAGACCCACCCACCCCCCACGTCACGTCTTGCAAATTTTTGGTGCCCCCCCCCCCCCCCCCCCCCTGTTCCCTTATTGTTAAATTTGCTGAATCCTTTCGGAATGTCAAGTCTAACTGAATCGATGATTTGCACAAATTGGACGTCTTTATATCACAGCTTCAAGCGTATCAGGACATATATTAGAAACATCGACAATAATGAGATTTCATTGACAATATATATGTCCTGGTGTGCTCATTGGAACCACAATTATTACAGACATGCTGACAATATTCTATAACTTTAGCATTCTCAAGACAATGTGTACTATATCTTTGGGGCATACATCATTTATTAGTTTCGATTGTTAGTTGTTCGTCAACTCAACGGATCTGTGCTTGTCGGTTCTAATACTAGTATAATGCCATTTTGTCGCCCGAGAAATAAATTTTTAGAACGTTAACCCTTTGAACCCGAGCGGGCGCTTTTCGGGACCAGGCACGTGATAAGACATAATTTCATTTTACAGGGTTCATACAAAAATTTGCTCACAAAGTTCAAGGGTTTTTAAAGGGTTTTTCAGGGGCTTCTTTTTTTCAAGGGCTACATGTACTATTCAGCTTGTCGTGTGAACTCTAAAAATCTAAGATTCATGTGACCCGGATTTGACTTTGGAAGTACTGGTACCCAAAGTGTGATCTGTGTTACAGTAATCTTGGTAAAATGTTCCATACTTTTTAATGTTTTTTTTTAACTGAGCGACACGAGCGCAACAAACAAGTAAAAGGCGAGTACACATATTTAGAATGCCTAGGAAATAGCTTGGTATTCAAGGGTTTTTCAAGAGATTTCTGAAAGTTCAAGGGTTTCTCAAGGGCTAATTTCAAATTCCAGCGTTTTTCAAGAAAAACTCTTTTTCAAGGGTTTTTCCAGAGCTGTATGAACCCTGATTTAGGAGGATGGCATCTAAGTGAATATGTGGTGTAGACCAATCAATATTTTCAACGTGTAGCTCCAGAGCTGCACGTTGAAAATATTAATTGGTCTTTCTCCAAATAATAAATATGGACTCTTCCAGCTACTGCTATTGAACTGATATGGAAGATATCACCAGTGTTTAAACTGTTAAGTGGAAAGTAGAAGGAGAGAGGCGGAAAGATTACCCAAGTATATCAGACAATTACTCTGAATCACCAAAAAACTACTATTTCGGAGTCCTCCAGAATCCTTCTTATAAAAGTAGTACGCAGTGCTGTGAGATGCGTCGTATTAAATCGAAGTATATATAATTACCACAAACAGCTCAACAACTATTTCTGTGGTTCGTATTACCCACTGAAACCTTTATTTCTACTTGTTGATTTGGCTCGGATTTCTGTGTAATAATATTAGCTTGTAGTGCAATGAGGCGCGTCCTGTAAACGATATCCACATCACCAAGAACTACCGAAACGGACTTTATTTGGCTCGGATTCCCCCCAAAAGTCGATTAAAAGAGTATCACGAAGTCAAACCCAACAATATTGATAAAAATAAAATCTTACGCGAAAATGATCTCCCTTGAGATTACTGAACTTGCTAGACGAAATCCAATTTAGAAGGCAGGGAATGTGGGTGGTGAGGTGTGAAATTCCCGAGACTTGATGTGCGTGCATGAATGACAATGAGGTGTGAAATAGCGACACCAATTAAAGCAATTACTATGTAATTCCTCATCCATTGTACAGTCCGAGAATGTGTTTTCATAGCAATTTGGAAGTTTTAATTCATCAGAGGAAAAAAATTGGAAAACCACATCTGACAGACTTTTAGATTATTAAAAAGAGCAGTGTCTGTATTTTATGCAACGATGCACACACTGTTGATACAATGAATATAAAAACGTAAAAGATCACCAAAAGGGTCTGAAAAGGCAGTTTTCTATTTTTTAAATGGGTTTCTACTGGGAACAATAGTCCAATGTTCAAATTGATTGGGAAAAAGTGTAACAAGATAGCTTTTATTTGTTTATACTACGCCACAGGAAAAGAACTGTAGTTTGTGAAATGATGCGCACATCGATGATAAAAATACACGAATATTAAAAAAAAATAAGTTTTTATATGAAGTTCGCATCTCTCTCAGTGTCAAATGCCTGAACAGCTTTGCCAAATTAAGGGGAGATAATGTTATGGAGAATCGCATCAAGGGAAACATTTTCTTGGCCATAGCTATAGACTTTTTTCCTTTGTATAAGAATATTTGTTTTCTACATATTACAGATGCTATTCCAGCTATTCTAACCGTCTATTTAATCATCTGGTTCCAATCTCTGCCCTAGTCCAAATCTAAAAATCAACAGTCAGATTGATTCTTTTCCCGTTATCTGGACATACTCATATAGAGTTATCTATCCTATGTATAGCGAAGTACCATATGATTCCTAACCCCTTACCTAAACTGAAAATCAGAAGACACTTGCAAACAAATTTCTTGAATAACTATTTTTTCATTTTTTGTCACAAAAAAACACAGGTTATTGGAACGAGCTCATTGGAACGAGCTCGAAAAAAATAATAAAAATTAATTGGCGATTTTTTTGTGAATCACGCTGGCCGGTTTTGGCCGTTACGTTGGGTAAACGGTTAACCACAAAAGACAATCGAGGAAATACAGGTATTGCTGGAACGACTCGAATCTAATCGAGAAAATAAGCTATCGAGTTTTTACTCGAATGAGGGGATTCTATAACCTCAAATATTTCCCCAAAAGAGATTCTCTTAGTGGGATTCTGCAAGAAGGGTACCATTTTGAGGAGACCTTTAGGAGGAGACATTTTGGGAGATACCTATCTGAAGACAGTTATGACTCCTCGCCCTGTTCAGTTCCTAACGGCATCTGGGCCACGACTGATGACTTCCCCATAGTCACCAGCATATGTTTTACGATTAATGTCCACCCTTTACAGCCGCTACTAACTGGTCTGTACTACTACTATTGGTTACCATTAGATGTCCTGTGCTAGATCCTCCCACATTTACAACTGACTTCTATGGTTCTATGTACTTATACCACTACACGATAACCACGGTCGTGTTTGTCTTCCACTGCTACTCACAGTCGAATACAGTCTAAATGGTGGCCGAGTGGATAAGTGCGCTGGTCTCTCATGCCCCGGTTGGGGAAAGTTCTCGAGGTGTCCGAACACTCTCTGTCAGCATCAATTATGGGGTTGATGCTGTCACAGCGTACCGTCCTATCGGATGGGGACGTAAAATGGCTGTCCTCTGTGCGGAGAGAGACACACTCCGTGCAGGCTAAAGATCCCTTCGTAGTATTCGAGAAGAGCTAGGCCACGAAGTTGCCGCTTTGAAGGTCATCCCACGCACCTACGCAATTGGGCCAAGGAGAGGCGTTAATATAAGTTGCGTAACTTGTTCGCCAATCGTTGTAAAACAAATAAGATTTAAAAAAATGAATACAGTCTGCTTGCTCTATCGACTACCGAACATGAAAAGTAGACGACACTTGCACACAAAATTCTTGAATAACTATTTTTTGTCTCAAAAACATAGGTTATGACCCCTCATTGGAACGAGCTCGACGAGCTCGTTCCAAAGAGGGGTCATAACGTTCCAAAGAGGGATCATAACCTATGTTTTTGAGACAAAAAAATGAAAAAATAATAAAAATTATTTGGCGATTTTTGTGAATCGCGCTGGCCGATTTTAGTTGTTACGTTGGGTAAAGGGTTAAACGCGAATGACAATCGAGGAGATGCCGGTATTGCTTGAACGAATCGAATCTTATCGAGCTAATAAGCTATCAAGTAATTTCTCGAACGAGTGTTTCCCAAAAAAGGTGATTCTCTAACCAGGGACGTTTTCCAGAAAGGAATTCCACAAAATGTATTCCGTAAATGGGATGCCTGGCCGCTCCTTAAAACGGCATTGTCAGTTGTCGAATATCGATCTGGGGCGGGTTGTTATATTCAACTATTTCTGTCCACCAGTATGCGCATGCGCAAAAACTAAGTTATTTTCTGTTTCCCGTTTACTTTTGTTGTCAATGGGAGAAAGACGTAAAACTTCATATTTCACCCCAAATGTGCGTTCATATGGTCAAATAGTCTAGGATGTAGTCTTTACAATTCTGTTAAATTCTTATTGGTAGACAAAGGTCTTCATATTGCCATTTTTGTTTAAAGTTTCTGATTTTATCTGTGTGTATTTCCTTATAAATTAATGAAAATAGACTGAAGTAGCTTTAAAATGAAAAAAGGTATTAACTTCTTCTAGTATGATTTATGCGTTCATCATTCCGAAGAAATTAATGATTTTTAACTTTGTGCGATTTCGACAGACTTCTCTCCACCACTGACTGTTTTCACCCATTTGTAAGTGACGTCATTTCTATGAGCTTGAAAATAGAGGTATTTAGTTTCCCATTGGCCACGAAACTGAATACCTCGATTTCAAAGTGATTTTAACGATTTAGAATTTATAACTTTTTGAGGGGTAAAGTTTCGAACAATTTGATGGATATGAAGTTGACAGCTTATTGGAAAACCATTTGATGTTGGTGTGGATTTTTTTAACAATTAATCAGTGTAGGGTTCCAATGAGGGCTCATAAGCTATGTTTTTGATGCAAAAAATGAACATTTTTAGTGTTACGGATTTCTTTTAGCAACTGTCGTCTGCTGCTAAAGTTAGGTAAAGAGTTAATAACAGACGATCTAATCTTCTCGCGGACTAAATAATCTCGTGTCTTAGCAACAGTAACCCTGTATATGACCTAAATAACCATTTTCTAACTTACATGACAAAAGGCAGTCCACCCACCCCACATACATATATTTTAAGAGTTCTATGTTTCTCGGCGGGTGGGTTTTTTTTTGTAAATATTTACTTAGTTGTTATGTATTTCATGTTAAAGGGTTTAAATTTTACCAATTAAAATATTTCATACCAACTGTAGTCATTATTTTTTTTTTCTTTTTTAGTTCAGGCGTAATCCCGAACATGCAAGTATTCCGTATACGATGTTCAGGTTACAATTAGTCGCCAACTGTTGGTATCCACACATCGTTTTCATATACCTATTTATTTGTATGTTCAGGGCGACTGGAAAGTAATTACTGCATCTCCATATCACAGTGATGTACGAAGCTTTTTAATTAGTCCGACAAAACAAGAAGACATTCGGCCCCAGTAGCATGTGCAGTCACAAAAATAGGGGCGGGGGAGCAACTCCAAATTGTTTGCTCAATACTTATATTTAAGCATGAATGTGAAGTAACATACGGGCTGGGTTAAGTGCAATGTTTTTGGGGTTGTCGTTAGCTCAGTTGGTGTAGCGGCAGAGCATTTACGGCTAGGCGATTGGTTGCTGTACACTCGGTAATAACTTCCGTCGAGGCTAACTTCAGGAAAACTTTAAAGTTGTCTGTTTAGTTGCTCGGACTCAGTACAATACCCTGTAGAATTCCCGCTTGACATTGGCGATATAAAATTGAATTCAAGCATTCGCGTCTTCAAAAAACTTTCATTAATTGAGATTCCTGTGTTTAAAAGCTGGGCCCATAGACCAATACGGTTCATTCCCACTAGACCAATTCCCTTCAGACCAACTCCCACAAGGCCAATTCACAAAAGACCAATTCCCCATTGACCAACTGATATGTTCTACTTGTAAAATAATTCTATACCAATAATTTGACATATTTATAAATATTTATAAATGTATTTAATGTTATTGATATCCAAGCCTGAAAATAAACAGTCTGTCATTTGTAGAATGAGGTCCACAGAAGGTGAATTTGCAGATGCTTTCCCATACAGTGTGCCAGTTTATCCTCTGGGTACCTCTTTCTGTTTATGTTTGAGACCTTGATTTAGATTTAGGTTTACAGAGGGTCAATTTAGTGATGCTACCCTGCTGTGCAGGGTAGCATCACCAAATTCACCATCGGGATACCTCATTTTTCAGATGACAGTCTGCTTATTTTCTGGCTTGTTGATATTTTATAGATGTTGGGCAAATATTTCATAACAATTGTTATAGTGATCACACACTTTCAAAGGCTCTGATTCTTTTTATTGTTTTGTGGTTAACAGATGTTGAGCTGATTTCCATAACAAAACAAACACAATCCTTTGTGTGTATTGCTGTTATAAATCTATATTTGTTGTAAAATGTTATATGTACTGAGCTATGCTGAAATGTTATAAACCTATTTTTTATGTTCGTTAATCATATAAATATTTTTTTCATCAAATAAAGTGCTTATCAGTAAATAAATGTTTTCTTAATTATCCTTAATCAACCCTTAATCAATAACTCTAAATAGTTGGTCTAAGGGGAATTGGTCTTTTGGGAATTGGCCTAAAGAGAATTGGTCTAGTGGGAAGACACCACCAATACAAATGCGTTAGCTTTGTAATATAAACATGTAATGTACAAATTTTATTTTATTTCTCTATGACGTCGTGGGCGTATCATGACGTCACGACGTCAATAGCAACGTCAACCGTTTCGCGGGAAAAACTTTCAAGAAAACCCAATTTTTCCATCATCTTTCCACCACTTACCCTTAACATATACCTATAGCCCCATGCGTACATATATCACTATACATGCCATAACATACTATGTATACAGTACCTACACCATTTGGCGGATCTAGCTGGATGGAACCGACATTTTGCAACGAAAAACTGCTCCGGCAAAAAAAGTCCGGTTCCTATGGAAATTTAACACTAGCTGCTCCGGCAAAAGTCCGGGTAATAAGGCAAGATCGGGTACCTTATATACTACTGGCGGCACACTCGGCCCCGGGCTGGGCCTTCGATCCCGTCACTTTTTAAACCCCCACCATTAGATTCCTGGTAAAAAGTTACCCCTAGTAGACCCCTTTGAGGACCTATATCGGTGAAATCCATCAATTCTGCCCCTCCCCACCCCCGCCCCGCCACTTTTTTTAAACACCACCATTAGATTCCTGATAAGTTACCCCAAGCAGACCCCTTTGAAGACCTATATCGGTTAAAACAATTTGGTCGTAACTTTCGGTGCCCCTCCCTGCCCCCACCCCCAACCCTACCCCGCACACTTTTTTAAACCTGATGAGGACCTCCGCCATAAAAAAGTACCTCTAGTAGACCCATTTTGGGCACTCTGGATGACCTCATATTCATTTCTATAGCAGACAGACAGACAGACAGACAGACAGACAGACAGACAGACAGACATTCTAAAATATAGTATAGATAACTGACTGAAATGAATCATTAGTATTTTAAAAGATATGGCAATTTGCCAACTGGCAAATTGCCACATCTTTGAAAATGCTAATGGTTCATTTCAGCCCACTTAAAGTCGTAACTAGAAAATACAATTCTAGAAATTATAATTGAAAAAGTTTTATAGTACTGGGCCCAGGTAACCAGGGATATGAATCATATTATTGGACGCAGATGGTCTTCTGACTGGTTCGTAGTGTCAAACAGGGCTGCATTGATAGGGGGTGTTAAGTCATTCAGAGACTTGTTGGTGAGAAAGAAATCTCGAAATTTATCCTCTTCTGAATCGGGAGCCAAAACACAGCCCGTTATCGACTGAATGAAGTAATCCGCAGTCTTCTAGGTGGCTCATACACAACTTTTTCACTAACAGGGCAGAATTAATTTGCCTTTGTCTTGCTGAGAAACATATATAAAAAATATTACCTGCAAACCGAATTGCCCAGAGAAAAGGAACATAACCTTTTTATGTTGTTTTAATTTACTAAATTATACTGGCCTGTGTTTCTAATAACCCACGCTCTCGGCTCACCAGTCTCATTGTGTTAGGAATTTAACGCTGTTATTAGTTGTTCGCGTATTCAATTAGATTGAGGTTGCTCGCAACGGCCCTCATACAATGAGATGTCCCTTCACTCACCAAGACAAACAGATATTCTTTCGGGCTTCAGTTATAGATTTTCCAAACAATAAGTATTTAATTCACCTTGAAAACATCAAGATATTAACACAATTAGTGAAACTACACACACTAGTCATAAAGTTTCAGTAGTGGTGAGCTTTCATTTATAAGGATAATGTCACGAATGGTTTCGTCAAATCACGATTGAGAAACATTTCTTGCATTGATTAAAACAAGGATTTAAAAAATATGATTTTAGATTCGGTTCGCTTAACTGAAATAGTCCACACGATTTAATCTAAACATGGGCGATGGACTTTTAAATATTTAGACTGGTTCCAGACCATAACAGCGTTTAGACTGGTTGATTTGGAGCTTGGCAATAACCCACTCGACTTTGTCCAACTACACTAAAATAGGAAATTGCACTGAAGGCAGATAATGTACCCATTTACCATTAGATCGGATTACTTTTTTCTGTGCTATTAAGATTCCTTTGCGATTGGTCCAATCAGGTACGGTCATCGGAGTATTACTGCTAAATAGTCATTTCTGGAAATAAAACAATCTACAAAGTACGAGACGGAGCTCATGATATGATGGCAACCATAATAACGCTACGAACGGAAAATAAAGTCTGGACAACAAGTACATTTTTTATATCTGTAACTATCACACTTATCATTTCTGTTAACCCTTTACCCAACGCAGATGATATCAAAATTTATTATTTTAAATATCATTTTTTCGAATTTTTAAAAAAAATTTCAACAAAACCATAACATGTGACCCCTCGTTGGAACGAGCTCGACGAGCTCGTTCCAATGAGGGGTCACATGATATGGTTTTGTTGAAATCTTTTGAAAAATATTTTTTTCAACTGCTGAATTTCATATTACGCGGGCGGATGCGGGCGATTCGTTGGGTAAAGGGTTAAGTCTTTTCCTACGAGTAGTTACTTGATGCTAAATTATAAGTATGCGCCAATTATCACCAAAAAAATGAGAAGGCATACGCCAAATATACGGTCCTCCTTGTAGATGGGTTGGTGCTTCTTCTGAAACGCGTGATCCCATTTGCAGATGGGTACACAATTCTTCCCAATGCGCGAACTAGGGATGTAGAAGGGACCGCCTTGCACTAGTCCGGTCCATAGTGCAGGGTGGACCTGTTCGGTCCCCTCTCCTATTCTACGATTGTCGATTATTGGTTATCGCCATTATTGGCGTACATTTGCCGTCGACAACATGTTGTGTCGCTTTTTATTGTCTTCGAAGGGTTAACATATTGACAACAACAAAACAACAAACACAAATTATTTCGTCCCTTGAGTGCAACAGTGTTATGTTGGAAGTATGGAGGGTGAAATGTGGTGAAAATCTGAGGGTTTCTGATTCGGTTAACGTTTCGTCGGATTCATGACACAATTGTACAGGGGTGTGCAGAGCGAAATCAGTCTGGAAATACAACAGCAGAAAGGGTCTCACTGGAGATGCATCTTAAGCTCTAAAGGGGTATATTCTGTCATCGAATCTGTTTGCATTATACATCATAGATTTTGGAAAAGATTTCAGAGCAAGCGTTGGAGCGGGGCGGGGGGGGGGGGGTTCAAAATTGAAGAGACCACAATACTAGGATATTCTGTGCTTGTGAGATGGTTTTATTGGATAAGATTGAAGAGATACTGACGATATAGGTAAGCATGGTAAGAAAGTATGGGATCAACAGCGACAAGAACTGAACGAAAACAAGTGATAAAGTGATAAACAGTCGATTTGGATAATAGATGAATCTCGAAGGTGGAGTGTGGGTACGTTTACAGTTAATGAAGAGAACAGTAAGTATCTAACAGTGGGGGAAACGGGAGAACATTAATACTCATGTGTGTATATATGTTAGAGGTGAGGGAATATGCAGAAACCTCAACAATAAACTAACTAAAAGGGTGAGAGGAATGCCCAGTCAATCAAACTTTCTAGGATAAATTAGCTTTAACAAGGTGTTCGTTGGGAAAAAACTATGTGGGAGAGGACGCGGTTACCATGTATCACACCTATGCGAAAGATGTGATCCCTCTCAACCAAACAGTTGGTAAGAATGTGCAGTGGGTTATTGCCAAGTTCCCAAAATGTCGCAAAATGATGCGGGTCGACAAATCATCGGGTCGTAACGCTGCCGAACTGGAAGCGGTGGGGGTGGTGATTTTAGGTGAATGCTGACCAAAGATAGAATAGACATGGGAAAATTATATTATTTAGAATTAACTGACCTTCCAACGAGAAGATTGTGTAAAACGACATTTAACTGTGAATGTGACTCCATCATTCAGACAGGATGGACTAGGCAGGCGATAAAGCTGATGGAGAACTACCCTACGAGACTGGGGATCTAGAAGGGGAACTGAAGTAGGGGAGCAGATTTATCAGGGGAAGGTGTTTGAAGATGGTAATAGAAACTGTTGGGCTGGTGTTTGGATAAAAATCTCGTTAAACGGGTTTTTAAAAAGATGCGTCAGCCTTTTCTGAAATATCTTGACAGGTCTTTCGTGTTTGTGTGTGAGGTGGGGGGTCATTGCTTCTCAAAGTGAGATCAAAGTCACTCGAGTTGTGGTGTGGGTAGGGAAAGACGACAAAAGAGGGTCGCAATGGTGCAACTTAGAAGTAACGAAGACCCTGGAACATATGTCCCGAACACCCGCCTAATCAGTGGCGTAGGGGATGGGCCCGCAGGGCCCACATTGCGTGGGGGGGGGGTGCGGCTAGAAGGGGGCCCCCGTCTTGAAGGACGTCCCAACGCTGGAAGAAAGCGGGAAAGGGAGAGAGAAAGCGAGTCTGTGTACCAAATACACATAATTTCAAACTCTCACTTCCACACGACGTATTCTTTGTAGTCTATGTATTATTCTTTTAACCCTTCACCTAACGTAACGGCAAAACCGGCCAGCGCTATTCTCAATTTTCATTATTTTTTTCATTTTTTGTCTCAAAAACATAGGTTATGACCCCTCGTTGGAACGAGCTCGTCGAGCTCGTTTCAACGAGGGGTCATAACCTATGTTTTTGAGACACAAAATGAAAAAAAAATAGTTATTCAAGAATTATTTTAACAAGTGTCGTCTGCTTTTCAGGTTAGGTGAAGGGTTAAGTGAACGCTACATCATTGTAACTGATAGGGGTGAGAAATAAACAACATACATGGTGCCTCTCAAGTCACACATGTTGGGCGTGCATGTGTGTTTCGTTGGATGGTGGGGGTGAAACTTAAAACATGTAATGAAAAAATCTACAGAGTCGTACTTTTAGAATCGATCCTATAGGCTATACCTTCATTTAATTTATGGCGTATGTACTACGTGAAATCCTGTATGCTGTGCACGGTAACAACACTAAATATTTGCTCCCGTTTTAAAGGCAACCACCATTATGAAATGGCCCCCGTCTCTATCTCGCGGGGGGGGGGGGGGGGACAAGATTTTCCGCTACGCCACTGCGCCTAATCGAATCAGACTCCTTGAAAAACTAATATAAGAATGGAATGAAAGCATAAGAGATAAGGAAGAGTATGGAGGAATCAGACCTCTTAAGAAACAAATAGAAGAATGGAACGCAAGCATAAGAGATATAGTGGAGGTATGGAGGAAAGGATGAATATGATAGTTGATGAGACTGAGAAAGCGTCAATGGTACATGTAGATATAAAACAGTCCGTGTCTGAATACTGGATGATTAGGGGCGATTATAAGAGGAATGACATGGATGATGCACCAGAGTAGTATGTAATGTGGTTTTGAAGGATGGTTTGGATGACCCCGGTGGATGACCCCGGAAGTGACGTCATGTCACGTGACCTACTGACGCCATGCTGTGTTGTCATGGTATCACGTGTGAGCGGCCATGTTGCGACGTCATCCCCATAGTGATACGTGATGTGAGTGCGCATCACGTATCACTATGGGGATGACGTCACAACATAGCCGCTCATGCGGGTTACCATGACAACACAACATGGCGCCACTAGGTCACGTGACATGACGTCACTTCCAGGGTCATCCACCGGGGTCATCCGAACCATCCCTCAAAACCACATTACAAACTACTCACCAGCGCATGGCAAAAGCAGTAATATTATTACACATGCATCTATTATGAAAACCGAACAGGATCGTTAGGACAGTTATCAAATGTAATTTTCCGAGTTTTCCGCTTTAGTTACATCGTACATGTTCGTTGTTCCATAACGGAAATTGAATAAATTGAATTTTCTTTACCCAATTTTGTGTTTGTGGACACTCATGGCAAAAATTTGGAGAATTACAGGTGCTATGAAAACTCATTTCATCATATTTCTATTTCCAACCATCCATGTCATACCGTACTTTTGCACTGTACACCACCATATTACCTTCAGGGACGTGGCTTGAGGTTTCCGATTGGGGGTGTAGGAAGTGAATTTCCAAATAGGGGCAGGGACCGGGAAGGGGGAACCCCCTACCGGTCCCTTCCCCTGGTTGGGAATTCACTACCGAGAAACATTTTGAAAGTGAAGCCATGAAAGGGGGGGGGGGGGGGGCATAAAATTGATTCTTGTAACTGAAATGCCAACACGTTTATGATAGAATTATCAGGTTATTATTATTTAGTATTCTTCTGGGAATTGAATATGTGCAAAACAAATGCTCAAGCTTAAAACTTTGAGCAATTCACACACTCCTAACATTAAACCAGATCTTATGCGGGAATGACCAATTTTCGATATTTCATCATTTTGTAACTTTGTGTGGCAGATGCGATTTTACATATTTTAACTTAAATATTAATGTATTGAACTTTTTAAATTACCAGGTCCGGTCTGATTGTAAATGGAGAGATGTGAGTTAAGAATCCAGTTTTTTTTGGTTGCTTCTTTACGCAGCCATACTTTTGTTTACAGGCAATTTGAAAAGGTATTCATTTCGCGGGTTTCAGGTCACATGACATAAACAATCGTTCCCGAATTTGTTGGCTGACAAACTTAAGCTTTAATATTTACAATTCTTTGATGGTGATTAAAATATATGTGTTTCCTTGGATTTTGGTTAGTATTTATCCGATCAGTGTACTTATTACGAATCGCTTACATCGGTTTGTTGTTTTTACTCGTTTGTCAGTTTACTTCTTTGATCTTCAGTTGTCATGTATTCGTGTCGCCTAGTTTCGCTTGTTTCCCGGTGGTTGCTATCGATTTATTCTGTCATGATATTTATCAATTGCACTATTTGACAATTGCATGTATGGTTATGGGTTCTTTTTTTACAGCTAACCTGCACTGCACAGTATGGGATGATGGTACAGTAATGGATGTTGTGATCGGTGGAATGTTTGACTGAGGGAATTTGATCCACAATCGGGTAAGAATTGAATTTGTTAAGTAAGTGTAAATATATGTGAGGGACTATGGTAATTTGTATATATCATTGTTTTATTCTACTGCAGTGTGCACTTCTAGTAAACTTCAATACCATGCAATATTTATTATGGGAAAGTATATGAAATCTTTGTACCGCTACAAACCGGACTCAGGACTAGCATGTATTTGGCATTGTGCCAAGTTCATGCTATGCTTGATCCCGGTTAGTAGTTCGGACGTTTGGCTGTTATGTATCCACTATTAGTGGGTTGTAGGTTGTATGTGTTGGCTGCTGTCTATCAGCTCCTATCAGATGGAAGAGGCTAAGTGCATTGTTTATAGGACTGGAGTATTGAAGTGTATTATTATTATTGTTGCTATTATTATTATTATTGTTATAATGGGTATTATTTATAATTACGGTAATATTATTAAATCTACTTATGTTACAGCATACAGAGGGATAAATTGTAAACAAGTAGTACAATGTATTATTTTATGTATTTTCAGACTCCTATCTTCTCTGTTCAATGTATATGTAACTATGGTATGATGAAATAAATATGGATTTTGGCTGTTTGGTCTGAGTTAGTTGTGGCACGGTCCAAGTGGACATTCTACATTTCATCTGATGCCCAAATTATGGCCCGTAACACTGGCGCCCAACGTGAAATGATGCATTAACCAGGAAACAACTTCAATGTGCACATTCATCAGATTCGACCAGACTACGATTCATCCAGAGAGCAACACTGATTGACATTTGTGGCTGTGATCATGAACTGTGTTTAGTGACTTAAAATTCAAAAAAAAAGGGTCAGTTATTGTTTATTTATTTGTGTATAACATTAATGGATTATGTACTGTGGATCTGATTAATGAGGTATGTGTGCCGAGGCTAGTTTGTAATATTTGATTACTTTGGCCACATTAACGTTGGTAAATTATTTTGCTAAATTTGAAAGTAAAGCTGAGTTCCAGCTGCGTCTAAAGTATTTAAATTTGAATTAAATTAATTGTACAGACTTAAATAATTGACAATGCAATAATGTTTCTCTTGTTCTAAATTAATCAATTTTGAACTGTCATCAAGTGGCCAAAGTTAGTATACATGTAAGGGTAAGAAAGAGATTCACTCAATACAAATATTAACATTTTGGTGAAGGTGCTGTGGTGAAGGGTTAATCTGCATGTAAAACTTAATATAATTATTATTTAAGCATTTTCTTGTACATGTAGGAAAGGAGTTGCTTTCGGGTAGTTTGTTTTTTTTGATCAGTGTATTTTTGTCAAGCTAGTTTTACTACAGTGTTTACTATAGTATTTAATTCCTGACTCGATTGTAGCTTTTCATTGGCTGTTGGTTTCTAGGTCTTCAATCCGATTGGTAGTCCTAATTTGGAATTGTGACATCACATGGGTCACTGAAATTCTATTTTCTCATTGGTCGACATAGTAAACAGGTCAGGATATTTGCATAAATTAATAATCATTTGTGTCAGCCAGCAAGTTCTGTAAATAAACATTGGATTGTTTTGATTTTTTGAAAGAAACGTTCAGATGCATAACGGATTTAAAAGATGTTAATTTCGATTTTCATTTTCAGATCTTCATTTAGTAAAGTATTTCGTATACATGTTTAGGTGTTACTAATAATTTTTGTTTAAATTTTTAAATTTGCAGACAGATTTTCATTGATAGCACTGGTGATGTACTTTGCCACAACGGAGATTGAACTGGGTCAGGATCAAGACTGAACTTCACCTGGGCAGAGAATGCTATTTTGTGATAACAGTTTCTGAAACTTTCAGGGTTCGTGAGTTTGAATTCGATTGTTTATTTTATTTTTTTTGCAGGATTATGAAAGATTTTCCGGGCATACCAGAGCTTGAATTTGAATGTTTATTTTTTTTTTCATGACTATGAAATATTTTCAGGGCATACCAGTTTAATTTCCTGAATTATATTCTGGTGTATATATTTATAGAGTGTTAACCCTTTACAAAACATATACTCATAGATTCATTTATGAGTGTTAACCCTTTGCACAATCTGATTACCGAAATAATACACTGATATAGAAATATTTTGCTCAACACAGCAAAAGAATTACCGAAATCAGTGTTAACCTTCAATATACCTAGATTCATGGCATAGATGTGTTAACCCTTAGAGGCCAGAGTTTGAGTTGTCAGTACTAAATACTGGAAAAGACAACTCTGATTATATTTGCAACACTGAATACAGGCAGTTGAATCCTTGCTAACCCAAATACTGTCAGTGGACTTTGGTAAGTTTAACCCTAAAACTGCGGCAAAGTTGAATTTAATTAACCCTGTACACTATCACGTACAAGTACTTGATTAAAAAAACATGATTTCATTTGTACTTAAATGAAAATTGTAAACACTGCCAGATACAACTGTTAACCCATTGACAGCAAGTCAAGTGTATTACTATGGAAACACTGAAATAGCTAAAATTATTTTTTTACCAATTTTGGTGATTACTTGGAAATTCTATTTAGTGTTTCTTAGCATTGACACTTATTCCACCCAAGCTGTTGCACCAATCACTAATGTTCCTGTGATATTTGACAGTGAATCCTACAGTGAAAAAACTGTAATTTGCACTTGTAATAAAAGTGCTAAAAGTTTGAATCATTATTATCTGTGCTGAAAATCATTTTGTTGCTGAAATATTTATAAAACACAATGTCAGTCACAAAGGAAAATATAACCGATGATGATTTAAAGATGTTGGAAATGATGAAGGGACTGAAAATACCTCCACCAAAATGCGAGAATCCGGAGCAATTAGAACACTACATGCAACATTACGTTCATGACATGGAGAAGTCAAGGCCGGTTGGTGATACCTATCAACACCCTCTGCCTAAAATCTCTTTATTTTATGGTGAACCAAATAAAGGAGAAGTAAATTATGCAACATGGAAATATGAGGTAGATTGCTTGGTTGCACAAGGTCATTATAAAGAAGAGCTACTATTGACTAGCATTCGCCGGTCATGCAAAGGAAAGGCTGGAGACATTTTACGGAGAATGGGAGTTCAAGCTACTTTGGCTGATATTATGAAGAAGTTCAATTCCACATACTCTATGCTCGAGACTGGGGAATCGATTCTTAGAAAATTCTATGCCTGCAGCCAAGAGTCAAATGAAAGCATAACAACATATGCAGCTCGAGTGGAGGATATATTTTCCCAAGCTGTTGAATTACAGGCAATAGGACCATCACAGGAAAACGTCTTGCGGAATGTTTTTTATCAAGGTCTGAAACCACATTTACGTCAGATGGCAACATACAGATTTGACACTGTAACTGATTATGACAGATTTAAGGTGGAAGTGAGGAAGATAGAGAATCAGCTACAGGAAGATACAGCGAAAGAACTGAAAACCAAATGTCAAGCAGCAATGAATGTTGAAGAAAAGAGTGAGCCTGGACAAGTTAAAGACTTATTACAGAAATTGAGCGACAGATTGGATAAGATTGAGAAAGAGAAAGAAGAAGCAAAGAAAAGTGAAGCAAGTTCAGCTACTCCATTTTATCACAGAGGTTACGCTAGGGGATATACAAGAGATTATCATGGACGATTTAATAGTGGTAGAAGCCATAGTCAATATCGAGGGAGATTCAATAGTTACAGAGGCAATGCTGAAGATCGAGGAAGAGGCCGAGGTACTTATGCACCAAACAGACCTATTGCTGGCAACACTTTCAAACCTAGATGCTTCAAGTGTGGCAGCGAACAACATAAGATCAGAGATTGCCCAAACTAGTCAGTGCCTCAGTTGCGGGGTTGAACCGTGGCACCAGATTTGAACAGCAACAAGACCCCAAATTAATTGGCAGCTCTACAGAAGCAGAGGTAGAGATAAATGGTATAAAGACAATGGCATTAATTGATAGCGGTAGCTGCATTAGCATGGTCACAAAGCCATTTTATGAACAATATTTGAACACAACACCCATTCAACCTTTGAAAGAGATGTTAAATATAGAATGTGCTGATGGAAATGAGCTACCATATCTTGGTTATTTAACAGCAACGTTATCAACCAATGGTATTCCTGAATGTCAAGGAAAAGACTGTCTTTTTCTGGTAACACCAGAAACTAATTACAGTTCTCGAATGCCAGTATTACTTGGAACCAACATACTTGATGAACTCATCACAGACTGTAAGAGGACTTTTGGTGACACCTACTTACAAAGAGCAAGTCTCTACACTCCATGGTATTTGGCTTTTAGATGTATAGCATTAAGAGAGAAAGAACTTAAAAGGGCCAACAACAGAATTGCAATCATTAGATCTGCGGAACCTAAACAGATCATATTGGGTCCAAATCAATCTGTCAACATCAAAGGTTATTGTGACAGAGAACTCAACTATTACCCAACTAATGCACTGTTACAAGAGACAGAGGAATCCAACTTACCAAATTTTATAGACATCACACCAACAGTTATAAAATACAACTACAAGAAGAATGGTAATATACATGTAAATATTTCCAATGTTACCACTCAATCCGTAGCCATTCCACCCAGAGCTGTTATCTGTGAATTACAACCTGTAGCTATAGATGAATCTGTTTTTGGGAAGATAGAAAAAGAAACAGAATTAGAAGCCTTAAAGCAAATTCATGTAGAATCAGATCTCAACGCTGAACAAAAATCTAGGTTGACAGCTCTTCTCCGGAAACATCAACAAATCTTTTTGAAGAATGATGAGGATATAGGTAGATGTAACTTAATTAAACACAGAATAGACCTAATTAATGACATTCCATTCAAGCAAAGATACAGACGTATACCACCTGCGATGATTGATGAGGTGAGACAGCACTTGGAGCAATTACTTGCCACAGGAATTATCCGAACAAGTAAATCGCCTTGGGCATCGAATATTGTCTTGGTTCGGAAAAAGAATGGCAAGCTAAGAATGTGTGTGGATTATCGAATGTTGAATAGCCGTACCATCAAGGATGCTTATGCTTTACCAAGAATAGAGGAAGTTTTTGACTGCCTGATTAACAGTAAGTTTTTCAGTGCCATTGATATGAAGAGTGGATACTTGCAAGTAGAACTAGAGGAAAAGCATAAGGAAAGGTCAGCCTTCACGGTTGGACCATTGGGATTTTATGAATTTGAGAAGATGCCCTATGGGTTATCCAATAGCCCTGCGACATATCAGCGATTAATGGAGGAATGCTTGGGAGACATGAATATGAAAATTTGTGTAATATACCTGGATGATCTCATTATATTTTCGGATAGTTTCGAACAGCATCTTGAACGGTTAGATATGGTAATGAAAAGACTAGAAGAATGTAATTTGAAGTTGGCACCAGAGAAATGTTTTTTCCTTAAAAAACGAGTAAAATTTTTGGGTCACATCGTAAGTGAAAATGGAATTGAGACAGATCCTGAGAAAATAGAGAAAGTGAAAAACTGGCCAACTCCTTCTAATCCAGATGAACTTCGTTCATTCTTAGCCTTTGCTGGATACTATAGAAGATTTGTGAAGGACTTCTCTAAAATTGTAAGGCCGTTAAATGAACTTCTCCCTCCTACGACACAAAAGAAGAATAGAAAGCAGCTGAAAGCAAATTGGAAATGGACCCAAGTGGAACAAAACACCTTCGATAAGCTTAAAGACATATTAACAAGTCCACCAATATTGGCATATCCGGATTTCAGTAAACCTTTTGAACTACACGTTGATGCTAGTATGGTTGGTCTAGGTGCAGTATTGTACCAAGAGCAAGAATCAAAGAAAAGGGTCATTGCATATGCTAGTAGGAGCTTATCCAAATCTGAGAAGAATTACCCAGCCTTCAAGCTGGAGTTTCTATGTTTGAAATGGGCCATCACTGACAAATTCAGTGACTATCTAACTGGAAACCACTTCCTTGTATATACCGACAACAATCCACTCACACATGTCCTAACAACTGCAAAACTAGATGCCACAGGACAGAGATGGGTTTCATCTTTGGCTCCTTATGACTTTGATATTTTCTACAGGGCAGGACTTAGGAATGGAGATGCGGATGGAATGTCAAGATATCCATATTACAAACTAACAGACGAAGAGGGAGAATTGGTTAAAATAGACCACAAGACAATTAAAGCCATATGCAGTGGTTTGCAAGTCTCTTCATATGCAGAAGTTCTACCATCAGCATCCATAAATGTTATCGATGCAACGGATAGTTCAACTCAGCTTGCACAAATTGAGTTGAGAGAAATAAGGAAGAGTCAAAGGGACGATGACATCATTGGGAGATGGTTAAGAGCTAAAGTGGACAAACGACTTCCAAAAGGACACTATATCGTTGTTTAAGGAGAAAATCAGCCGTGAATACTCGAGCTCCACTAGTGAATATTGAGACGACTTACCCATTGGAGTTGGTATGTATGGATTACCTTACATTGGAACCTAGCAGAGGTGTTGGTAATGTTTTGGTTATAACCGACCACTTCACAAAGTTAGCTCTAGCTATACCAACAAAGAATCAGACAGCTAAAACAACAGCAGAAGCCTTACATGAACACTTCATCGTCCATTATGGTATACCTTCAAGGCTCCACTCTGACCAAGGCCGAAATTTTGAGTCGTCAGTTATCAAAGAATTATGTGAAATGTTTGGCATCAACAAATCAAGAACAACTCCTTTTCATCCAAGTGGTAATGGCACACCAGAAAGGTTCAACCGAACACTATTAAATCTTCTGGGAACATTAGATCCTGAAAAGAAGCCAGACTGGAAGAAGTACATCTCCTCACTAGTCTATGCATATAACTGTACAAAACACGAGAGTACGAAGTACTCACCATTCGAGCTGATGTTTGGTCGTAAGCCCAAATTGCCAGTTGACACAATATTTGAGACTGACGTAAATGAGAGAGTTGATATAAACACAGATGAGTATATTCAACAATTAAAGAAAAGAATGAAGTTTGCCAAAGACACAGTTGAATGTCATCTCAAAGAAGCTAGAGACAAACAAAAAGAGAATTATGATAAGAAGGCAAAAGCAACAAAGATAGAGGTTGGTGATAGAGTATTGGTGAAGGAATTGTATTTTGAAGGCAAACACAAGATAGCAGATAAGTATGAGAAAGATGAATCCATTGTAATTGACCAGCCTAATACAGATATACCTGTTTTTAAAATTAAATGTCAAGATGGCAAAGAAAGAACACTACACAGAAACCATTTGCTACTGATAGGTCCAAATGGAGAAGAAGATGGAGATGGGGCTAAACCAGTTCCTAAACCAAGGGATAAGAAGATATGTAGTAAAAAAGAAACAGAAAATGTACCAGTTCCTAAACCGAGGAACAGTCTAAGACAGACAGAAGAAAAAACTTCAGAAAAAGGATATGATGAAAAAATTATTGAAGTGAATAGCGACGTCGGAAATGATTCAGAGTCAGAAGAAGAGTATGTCGTGTCACCATACTTTAGCGGGGACGCCCGTGTGACTGATTTTGAACATGAAAAAATAATAGATATAACAGAAAGAGAGATTGCAGAAGAGGCTACAGAACAAGGAGTTGTAGATGGTCACATTGACAATTCAGCAACTGACACACAAAAACAGGAAGAAGAAAGAAGAAATGAAGAAGATATTAGAGAAGAAGAGCAAATGGTAGAAAATGTGCAGAGACCTACAGTTACCCAGAGAAGATCTATTCGAGTCAGAAAACCACCAAAATATCTAGAGGATTACCATTGCAGTGAGATTAAATTTAGACCAGTTGACACAAGGACAGATACTTTAGATAAATTACTTGCCTCAGGAGTATTAAACACAGTAACAACAGACATGGCCAACAAGATTTGGGAGGCAGCAATGAAGTAGTGTCAACCTTTCCCTTCAACCACGATTTTTTTTTATTAGTTAATTTCATTGTAAATTTTCTTTTCAGATATTGAATTTAAATGGATATACCTACACTGAAATGGTATTTGATTCATTAATAGATGAACTAATATTGAAATTATTTTATTGATCTTTGGTAAGACTGAAGTTGCATGAATACAGTTTCTAGTCAGGGGGAGCATGTGGGAATAGCTTGGAATACATGCTCATATTACTTTTAAAATGTATTTATTTTTCAGCCATGTGCACAAATAAATTGATCTTCCTTTACAGGTTTGATTGGTATCGAGAAGAGTATTACCAGAATTTATTTTGTCAGTTGGTTATTGTGTAATAATTAATCATCAGAATTATTTTTTTAGGAAGATCTTGTAGAAAGAAGCTGAATGTTTGAGACGGTGGATGTTGAATTCATCTACTTTGTGCATTAACCTTTGTTTTTTTTTACAGGATTGAATGATGGGACATCATTTTCTAAGCAGGGGGAGCATGTGGCAGATGCGATTTTACATATTTTAACTTAAATATTAATGTATTGAACTTTTTAAATTACCAGGTCCGGTCTGATTGTAAATGGAGAGATGTGAGTTAAGAATCCAGTTTTTTTTGGTTGCTTCTTTACGCAGCCATACTTTTGTTTACAGGCAATTTGAAAAGGTATTCATTTCGCGGGTTTCAGGTCACATGACATAAACAATCGTTCCCGAATTTGTTGGCTGACAAACTTAAGCTTTAATATTTACAATTCTTTGATGGTGATTAAAATATATGTGTTTCCTTGGATTTTGGTTAGTATTTATCAGATCAGTGTACTTATTACGAATCGCTTACATCGGTTTGTTGTTTTTACTCGTTTGTCAGTTTACTTCTTTGATCTTCAGTTGTCATGTATTCGTGTCGCCTAGTTTCGCTTGTTTCCCGGTGGTTGCTATCGATTTATTCTGTGTGTTGAGGATTTATTTTTGTGTGTTGAGGAACACCCCTTGCCCCCCCCCCCTTGGGGGGGGGGGGCAAGGGGTGTTCCTCAACACACAAAAATAATTTCTCGGCAATTTTCAATTACCTGACTTCTCGCAATCATCGATCGCTTTTTAACTCTTTACGTAACATGACAAAAAGACGACACCTTCAAACAAAATTATTGAATAACCCATTTTGTTAATTTTTTGCGTCAAAAACATAAATTATAAACCCCCAAAGGAGTCATAAGCTATGTTTTTGAGGCAAAAAATGAAAACATTATGAAAACTGAATAGCAGTTTTGCGAATAGCGCTGGGCGGTTTTTGGCCGTTGCGTTGTGTTAAAGGGTTAAATAATATTTATCCCATAAATGGCCGTTTATTTGAACAATAAGGGCATTGGATAAACTTTTGCTTTATTCACCTAGTAGAGTGATAAATTTTCCCCGTAGATTTAACACTGAAACAATTTATTCCCTTAGGAGCGACGGGACTTGTTGACCTCTGGCCTCTACAACATTTGTCTAGCATAATTAATAGTTCGATTGTTGATTTCTTTAAATATTTTTGAAAGTATTGCACAATGCCAGTAGAAAACATGACACACTGCTCATATAATAAAGTATTTTTGCAAGTTTGGCTCAAGTTTGTAGAGGAATTATTTTTAGACAGGGGTGTATTACTGCGCCTTGTTTATTTTTGCCAATTTTGCTGGTCGATCGATTTTGACCAATGTGCTCCTCACTTCTCGCTGTGTTTTGTAGCGAATTATAGCACGATTTTGCCGCGACTGCCCTGTAGAAGATTTATGGGATAAACAAAATAAACGTATAGTGTTTTCAAGTAAAAAAATTATTCTACAGTTAAAACTAGAAGTCCTGTCACGAAATGCGCACAAATAGCACGTCGATATTCGCATTAATCTACGCATTATGACCATACATAGTAAGGCTATCAAATTATGTACACATGGCCTGGGCACAAGCAATGTTTCAGCCAATGGACCTCCGGGTAACCCGGAGGTCCATTGGCAGAAACATCGCCTGTGTTTGCTATGAGTAACCAGGTGAACCTACCGTGCTTTGGATGTCATTCGTTATAGTAATTGTGCGCAATTCCAACGCGCAATTAAGCCTAGATAAGCGTACAGTTCGTGACAGGACTTCTAGTTTTAACTGTAATCGTAGAATTAAGAATGAAACCGACTCGCCAGAGGCTCGTAGGTTTCATTCTTAATCGTATTCGTAGAATATTTTTTTTACTTGAAAACACTAAACGTTTATTCTATAACACTATACGTTCATTCTATATATGTCGATGTCTTTGAAAATGAATAAGTTTATAATGATCACGGTTTTCGCGGCAATGCACACTGAATATTTACATCGCCTTTGTGACAATAAAGGTGCCGAAACTGGAAAGTTGATATCGTGTAACGAGTTTTTGTATTTGGTAAACACCTTGACGTTTCATCAAGTGAAGGTTGTGACGCTGTGACTATTGGGAGTTACCGCGTTGATTGGTTTGAAAAGTGGAGATGAGCGGAAATCCAGGAAAAGTACACTTTTGAGGTGTCAAATGACGAGGCTTCCCTTAATTTCCCGCCGCAGATGACTCGATTGGACAATAACAAATCGATCGACCAGCCTTTGCCCATTTGTTCAAGCATTTTAGCGACGGATCTCTGCTTAAGAGGCGACGACACCTAGGTTACTCCTCGCTTCACCAGCCCTCTGGACGGCCCTGAATTGGATAAATCGACGGACTAGCATTTTCTTTTTGATCGAGCATTTTAGCGACGGATCTTTGCTTAAGACATATCGGACACCAAGGTTATTCTCTGCTGCCCCCACTCCTCGGCGGCCCTGCATTATTGATCCAGGCATGAATCATTGGGCAACAATTGGCTGAGAGGAATCGAAAGTAAATGAGAGAAGTCTGACTTGGTGTTGGGTGGAGTAATTGTTTGAGGTAATCATGGCCCTTAGGACTCCAGTATAATTCTGTTCGAAATTCTACACTGCTGTGCTCTATTTGTTTCCCCTATTTTCCTCGGGGTTTGCGCGTAGACTACCGTTGATGTAGAAAATGTCCCTTCACTCACAAAGATATACATACATTCTTTCGTGCTTCAGTTGTAGATATTCCAATCAGTAGGTATTTAATTTATTTACACAACTAGTGGAGCTACGGGCGTAAAAATTAACTACTGCTGTGACGTTTCTCCACTCATATTTGTTTAATAAATAAACATTTCTGGTAATACAGTACAAACGCCGTGGACTGGTCGTAATCCACGCGTGGGCAGTGATGTCCACGCCTGCGTTTACCAGGTAATAAAAATCCCCAGCAAAATTTTAACTAATGAAGCACCTGATTGATTATTCCTATAATTAGTGTTAGGAATCTAACATTATTGTGTCCGTGGAAATATTGTCCACCCGTGGAAAATGGCCAGTCAACGGCGGCCGTACTGTATTGGTAAAATCATTACAGATTCTGTCTTATCAAGTCACGATTGGGAAACATTTCTTGCGTTGACTCAAAGAAAATGAATTTTTATGGTATTTTAGACTCAAACTCTGAAATATTTCAGTTGGTAGGAAAAGTGAACCGCAGGTTCACTTTTCCGACCAACTGAAATATTCCAGACGAGTAAATCTAAACATAGGCGATGCACTATTTAGACGGGCTAGGTAGATTGGTTTCAGGCCATAATAGTTTCGTATTCCTTACAGAATGTAATTGGTGACTTAAGAACGTGACGATAACCATGGCCAACAAAATTCGTCATTCAGAGTGGATTTTCGAAAGAGTTATCTCCCCCTCAGGGAGTGCGGTGGCTCAGTGGTTACGACATTGGACTTCAAACCGAAAGGTCCACGATTGGATCCCCGCCATGAGGTAACTGTGTTGTGTCCATGGGCAAGGCACTTTATCCCGATTGTCCATGTGGGGGCACGGTGGCGCTGTCCACTAATGTGTACTACACGCCGATGGTGCACTTGTCTTCAACTAATGCTAATCCTGCTTGTGTGAAGTTAGTAAGCTGGGGAGTCTGACAGTTGCTCGTCGTTGCTCGGTGGTTCTCCCCGGGTATTCCAGCTTCCTCCACCCATGACACTGTCCGACACGAGGTGACCCTGGCTGTCAAAAGTGTCGTTAAAACCCCAATAAATGAATCTCTCCTTCAGTTTGCTTAATCCGTCAATGAATTTAACATTAAGGGTATGGGATTGTCGAATTTTGCCTAAAAGTTTAGTTTGTTACGAGATTTAAATCAACAGTGTGAGCTTCATTTCATAAAGTTTAGGCAACCGCCATTCGCGTAACATGAACAATTTATAAAGTGGGTCTTCTAAATTATTTTCCCGGAATATTAAAAATAAGAATCTTAAATAACATCAAAATGGCGTCTTCTCACTTTTTCGATGACGCCCTATTATTTATTCTTTTAACTTTATCAGCAACTTGCGAATCACGTGAGAAAATATAAACATTGTATTTACAAGTGACATAAAAGTGATTATTGATTTGCAGGCAGTTAAAGATTGTTTTGCTTTGAAAGATAAAACCTAACTTAGTACAAGAGAACAGTTGAGGCCACGGATCCGCCATTTTTCTTTTGACTGAATTACTACCTGTGATAATCGCATTGAAGAATTAACTAGTAAATCAAATTCCTTTCTATCAACTTGGCATAAAATAGGAAATCTTTAATTCGTCTTCCGCATCAAGAACTGATTAAAGGATGTTTTCTTTAATTGGCACGCGATCAATTTGCTTTATTGGTCTTGTAAGGGAAAGGGGTGTTAACTTTCACGGAAGTCGACTAAAATGATTAAAACAGTCAGGTGTGACCCATGTAGTGAAGAAATCCTCGGAAAATTTAGAACTAAAAGCAAAATTCCAGCCAATAGACATCCGGGGTGCGCCTAGTGGTTTATCAGCGGAAACACTGCAACTACTTTTTTTAGGCTAAAAATTGTGTTTTGATTCTCAGGCAATCCTACGGCGGCGTAGAAGCGACATGTGATGTTTAGTTACTAAACTGAATATTCAATTTACTAAATTGAATATTCAATTTATTACAAGACTGTTTATTCAGTTTATTACGAGACTGTTTATTCAATTTATTACAAGACTGTTTTTTTCAATTTACTAAATTGTATATACACTTTAGTAAATCGAATATTCAATTTATTACAAGACTGTTTATTCAATTTATTACAAGACTGTTTTTTCAATTTATTAGAAGACTGTTTTTTTTTCAATTTACTAAATTGAATATTCAATTTATTACAAGACTATTTTTTCAATTTATTAGAAGACTGTTTTTTTCAATTTACTAAATTGAATATTCAATTTATTACAAGACTGTTTTTTCAATTTATTACGAGACTGTTTATTCAATTTATGCCGCCGTAAGTATAAACTCAAGGAGACCCGAAACTTTGTACATTTTTTGATTGATGGAAATTTATTCAGTCGCGTGTCCAGTTTGTTTCTCTTGTTACAATTTTGTAACGAGGCAAATCCCCATAGATTAAATATTTTTACTTCAAACAAAATATGAAGAGCATGGAAAGAATAAGAAGCATTTGAATTGATGTACTTGCAGTTTGTTTTTAGGGGAAAGTTTTATTTTCCAAATTAAAAATGAATTTATTTAAGGGTTTGCAAAGTACCTTCGGTCCCGCTGTTGTCGGTACCGGTACCGTACTCTGGGGTTCAGAACCGAGAACAGGTCGGTACCGGTACTGAGAACGTCACATCTAATATTCCGATAGTGCAAGTGGAATGCCGATCGCAGTTAATTCGTGTAAACTCGAATCGGTAAAAAACAGTGAACGGTGATTTTGAGGGTAAAATTCAATTAATAAATGCGTGTTGTTTAGGCTGAAAAACTGAAAATCTATCTATTATTATCGACCTACCTGCCAGGCTGCTACAGATGCCGATCACGGATTGTCAGAAACGCGGTGGGTGAGGGGGGGGGGGTCGGGGTGGGGTGGGGGTGGGGGTGTTACACGTGCAAACTACAAAGCTGTGAACAGTAGGCCTACTGCGCGTGATTTCAAGTTGCCAAAGTTAGTCACATGCTGTATCTGATTCTGGTAGTATTTACTATTTTTTTAACTGGCAAATTTTTATTACCGCTTTAAACTTAAAAGTAGAAAAATGCATTTTCAATTCGTTGTTTGCAGCAATTGTCATCAATGTCAGCAACCCCGCGTATTCGAACTTGGAATCAATGGGCACCTTAACAGTAAGACGCAGTAATAATTTGAAGACTATATAGACTTCACCTATCCGACATCCTATAGGCCGTTACAAACGGGTTGCGGGAGTCAGGACTCAGGACAAAACAAACCGTGCCCATGTCTGAAACTGTCCAGACTGGTTTTGGTCAGAATTGCGCAGATTTTGAGATGGAACAGCGTCGCACCCACACATGAAAGCGACTGGGTTCTCAGTTCAAACATTCAATTAACTCTTTACTGACGTGTAGATTCCGTCGTGTTACTTGTGTATCACATTCACATATAATAACTACGAGTACCGGAACTGTCGGTTCTGAAGGATGGGAATCGGTACCGATTAGAAGGCCGTCTAGCAGTCTACCTGTTACACCCCCCCCCCCCCCCCAGTACAAGTAGTATTGATGTGTACACTGAGGGAGATAACATAGCCTAGCCAGATTGGCTGTCTACCTGTTACCCCCCCCCCCCCCACCCACCACCCCCCCCCCCCCAGTACAAGTAGTATTGATGTGTATACTGAGGGAGATAACATAGCCAGATTGGCTGTCTACCTGTTACCCCCCCCCCCCCCACCCCCCCCCCAGTACAAGTAGTATTGATGTGTATACTGAGGGAGATAACATAGCCAGATTGGCTGTCTACCTGTTACCCCCCCTTGGAATTGCAGACAGACTGTGACCCAAAATTGTTTATATGTAGCAGATTACATGCAACTGATATATGATGACAGAGCATGGGTAATTTCATAGCTGGGGGCCATGCTACTTCCATATACAGCTTCCGTCCTACACTTACACCTACACCTATACCGGCTGGAGACTGGTGGTTTCAAATTGAAAGAAGGCAACCTACTTATCGTGTCCACCTCACCACTCCATGGAACTCCAAGTCCCTGCGAAAACTCGTTGCGAAACCGGCGTCGAGAGTACACTTGGTATGTTTGGGGCACAAAGTCCACGTCGGTCAGCACACCCATTGAGCACATATTTAAGAGTGCTCAGCATGTGCGCTGACCGATGAGTCCTGTGTCACATCAGGGAGTACATGTATGCGTTATGGTACATCCAGATGCGAGATTATCAACCTGGTGGGTGTGCTTCGGTTGAAAATTGCTGAATATTGATGGGGCTACGCGGATCGTGAAGGCGCGGACACGAGCAGCAAGTTTAGATCGGACGAGGGTTCCAGATTGTTGTGCCGAGTACGTCAGTTGCCTATAACTATATAAAAAGTTGCCAAACGCAATATTATTCAATAATCCTGAAGATTTACAAGTTTAAAATGTGCAGTCTGGACAGTAGGGATTATTTTAGCGGACATCGGTTGAGTATGATTATATAAATTTTGAAGTCAGTGTTCTCTTGAGTATGTTTCTATCATTGATATGACGAGTTATATTGTCTAGGACGTTCCATATTTTTGGGAACGCATACAGAGGAAGTTTATCTAGAGATTTGATTCGCGTTTTTTCTATATGTAAGAGACCCGACTGTCTGGTGGCCCTACCAGACGAATTGTCCACGATGCTGAAGATATCGCTAAAGTATGCTGGTAGTCTACCATTTTCCCAGTCAAAGACAAACAAACAAGCTTGAAGTTTAAACAGGTCGTCAACCTTTAGTATTTTATCTTTTTTGAATAAAGGGTCTGTATGGACGTTATATCCTTTATTGTTGATTATTCGCAAAGATCGCTTTTGCAATATCACTATTTTTTTTTACTTCCTTAGCGTTACCCCAAGTCTGTATTCCGAACAGCAGATGACTATGTCTTCAGGCGTAGTAGAGTGTTTTCATGGACACACGTGGAAGGATTTTCTTAATATTATTGAGACTGTAGTTAGCACGAGCTATTTTCGAACATAACTGGGATATATGGGCTTTGTACGACAAATGTTCATCAATATTTATTCCCAGGAATTTTGTTGATTTTTCTGTTTCATTTGCTCCAACTTTCTTTATTATTTGATTATTTATTGTTATCTCGTTGCCAATATTAGTATTGCTTGTTTTGTTTGAGTTCAATACTATGTATGTGTTTTTTTTTGCATTCAACAGCAATTGATTTGCGGAGCACCATTCAAATACTTTATGAAGTTCCTCATTGAAATACGCTGTTAATAAGTTATTATTTGGGCCGGCGCCATGAGCTGTAGTATCGTCAACAAATGATAAAAGATTCAGTGAGGTTGAATTACTAATGTCATTGATATACAACAAAAAGAGGACGGGTCCTAAGATCGAGCCCTTAGGAACACGACAAGTCTGTATTGCAGGGTCAGACGTATGATCCTAGTATGTAACATACTGAGACCTGTTGGACAAGTAGCTTTTGAACCAGTTGTTGGCGAGCCCTCTAATTCCATATTTCTCCATCTTACGTAATAATATTTCGTGATTTATTGAATCAAATGCCTTGGATAAATCCAAGAACACTGCTAGGGTACTATCTTTCCCTTGTTTATTATTTTCTATTGCAGTGCTTTTTAGGAGCTATAGAACAGGGTGGATTGTGGCATGTTTTCTGAATCCATATTGGTTGGGAGAGAGAATATCAAATCTACTTAAGAAGCTCGTGAGTCTTTTTTCCATTAGCTTCTCCATAACTTTTGAAAACACCGGGAGAATACTAATAGGTCTATAGTTAGTGAAATTGTGTTCATCGCCTGTTTTGAAGATGGGTATTACCTTTGCAACTTTCATCATATCTGGCACTATGCCACTGGTGAAGGAGTTATTAATGATATGTGGGTAGTATGTCTCGGGCTTTTCACCCCACATTGGCAGGACCTCGGTGCAGGGCCCAGGAAGTGACGCCATGTCACGTGACGTAGTGGCGCCATGTTGTGTTGTCATGGTAACCCGCGTGAGCGGCCATGTTGTGACGTCATCTCCATAGTGATACGTGGTGTTAGTGCGCATGCGCAGCGCGTGTTGTTAAGGTGATACGTGTTTCCGTCGTCCATTTTGTATACTGGAGGCCGCCATCTTGGTTTCTATGGTAGCACGTGATTGCTACGTTACCAATGGCTTCTAACAGGACAGGGGTATGATTGGGGATGTGTTCCTTTGTAGAAGAGTAAATCTGATAACCACAAACAACCCGACAATCCCTCCAAATCACAAAAATCCACCCAAAATCACCGAAGTTGACTTTATTTCCCCAATTTATCGGCTTAGCACGTAGTGCTATAGTACAAAGGGGGTACAAAGGGGGGCGTTCGATTGAACAGGAGTAATGGTCTTGCTTAGAATTCTCCCAGAATCCCTTTTTGGATCCCTATCCCATGACGTTTTTCCCATTAAAAGACACGTTCCTTTGGTCATTACCCAGAATTCTCTGCTTCTATCTGTATATGCAATAGTTTTCGTCTATCTGGTCCTGTTTCTTTGTTCTAGAGTATACTCCAGTAGCGTAGAAGAGCCAATTAACTGGAACAGTTTTGCTTATTATTACTATATTTAGCTACTCTAGTCTATTCTTGTTAGTTCTGACCCTATTCCGTGTACTCTTGTTGTTTCATTTGTCTAGATCATTTATATAAAGTATAACTAACCAATCAGATTGCCTGATTTCCCATAACCTGTACTTAATCGTATAGAGTTATCTCCTCTTATTACGACGAAGTTGTATCAGATTCTCATCACATCTATATCCAATGGCAATATCCCCGGGCACCCCAATTTCGGCACCCCTTTCTTGAAAGACATATGACCTTCGGCACCCCTTTTTTGTCATATGTGCTTATGTGAAAAAGCACAATGTGACACAATGTGCCCTAGCACATAGGCACATGATTTATGTGCCGATATGTGCTTATGTGAAAAGGCACAATGTGACACAATGTGCCCTAGCACATAGGCACATACGGGTATTTGAAGATACCTATTGCCTGGTATTGTATTATTCGAGGATACCTACTAGAGAAACCTTTTTTTGTCATATGTGCTTTTGTGAAAAAGCACAATGTGACACAATGTGTCCTAGCACAAAGGCTTTATGTGCCGATATGTGCTTATGTGAAAGGCACAATGTGACACACTGTGCCCTATCACATAGTCACATACGGGTATTTGGGGATACCTATAGCCTAGTATTGTATTATTTGAGGATACCTATCTAGGATACCTTCTGGAGAATCCCTTTTTGTCATATGTGCTTATGTGAAAAAGCACAATGTGACTCAATGTGCCCTAGCACATAAGCACATGCTTTATGTGCCGATATGTGCTTATGTGAAAAGGCACAATGTGACACAACGTGCCCTATCACATAGGCACATACGACCAAAATGGGATTCCATAGCTACAGGTGTTTTCCAGAAAGGAATCTTTAAAAGAGATTCCATAAAATGGAATTTCTATCCGACTCGGTAAAATGGGATTCCGTGTTTTATAACAAGAATAGACTAGAATAGCTAAATATAGTAATAATAAGCAAAACTGTTCCAGTTTATAGGCTCTTCTACGCTATTGGAGTATACTCTAGAACAAAGAAACAGGACCAGATAGACGAAAACTATTGCATATACAGATAGAAGCAGAGAATTCTGGGTAATGACCAAAGGAACGTGTCTTTTAATGGGAAAAACGTCATGGGATAGGGATCCAAAAAGGGATTGTGGGAGAATTCTAAGCAAGAACATTACTCCTGTTCAATCGAACGCACCCCTTTGTACCCTCTTAGTACTATAGCACTACGTGCTAAGCCGATAAATTGGGGAAATAAAGTCAACTTCGGTGATTTTGGGTGGATTTTGGTGATTTGGAAGGATTGTCGGGTTGTTTGTGGTTATCAGATTTACTCTTCTACAAAGGAACACACCCCCAAACATACCCCTGTCTTGTTAGAAGCCATTGGTAACATAGCAATCACGTGCTACCATAGAAACCAAGATGGCGGTCTCCAGTATACAAAATGGACGACGGAAACACGTATCACCTTAACACGCGCTGCGCATGCGCACTAACACCACGTATCACTATGGAGATGACGTCGCAACATGGCCGCTCACGCGGGTTACCATGACAGCACAACATGGCGCCACTACGTCACGTGACATGACGTCACTTCCGGGGTCCTGCACCGGGGTCCTGCCAATGTGGGGTGAAAAGCCCGAGACATACTACTTATGTGCAACAGGATCTATTACTTCGTTTATAGTTTACGAAGACGTGTAGAGATATTATCGGAATCATTTGATGTTTTGGGCTTCATTTTGATTACTATATAGCCGACTTCTTGGGGATTAGTGGGAATTAAGTAAAAGTTATTCGTAACGTCACTGCTCATGTAATCAAGATAGGACTTGTTGGTTTGCTTAATCTGTTCGGACGTTGTCATCCCAATATTGACAAAGAAGTTATTGAATTCTTTAGCTATGTCTTGCCCTTCGTTTATTTCCTTATTATCCTGAATAAAAAACGAGGGTAGTTTTGATTCTCCTTTATTTTTTATGATTGCTTGGTTTAAAATTTGCCATGTTCGGCGCATATTATTCATGTTTTTATCAAGGATATCTCTATAATAAATTGCCTTGCATTGTTTTTTAACCTTGTTAAAGATTCTACAATAGTTTTTGTAGTTTAGTTTATTCTGTTCATTGGGTAGTTTAAGCTTTTTATTATAGAATTTTTGTTTATTATGAGAAGATATGACCAGTCCTCTGGTCATCCATGGTTGTTTTTTGATAAATTGGCTCTTCTGGCGTATGTTTTTAAGTGGAAATGCTTTTTCATAGGCTTCCTTATAAATGTCTAAAAAAGGTTTCATATGAGGAGTTTGGAGAGTTGGACCGCATTACTGTAGAAAAGTCACTTTGAGAGAGGAGTATTTTGAATTCAGCAATACTTTCGGCATTTATAGTTCTCTTCAGGGGGAATTTTGGTGTGTTATTTAACCTTGGCGCTGATTCAATATAGAAGACACCAAAGTGGTCTGAAACATCCGTAATAATTATTCCGGAGAGGGTATTTCTTGACATATTATTAGTGAATATATGGTCTATTGGAGTAGCAGAATGACTCGTTACTCTTGTCGGTTTTTGTAATGTAGGGTAAGAATTCTTGACTGAACATGAGGTCAATATATTCTCCTGTCTTTGAGTGCGTGGTTGTTTTTAGCAAATCTAGGTTAAAGTCGCCTATAATATAAATATTTTTACTTTCCGCACTTAGAACATCAGTTAATTCATTTAATTTGGATAAGAACAGATTAATATCGGCTTTTGGTGGTGTATTTGGTCTATAGATGACACCAATAATTTTGGGATTGGGTTTTTCAATAATTTCAATAAAAAGCGATTCAAAAACATGGGGAATAAAGACCGAGAGATCACTTCGCACTTTGTATTGTATTTCTTCTTTTATATACAGTTAAAACTAGAAGTCCTGTCATGAAATGCGCACAAACAGCACGTTAATATGCCCGTTAATGTGCGCGCTATGACCCAATTAAAGCTATCCTATTCTGTACATATGGCCTGTGCACAGGCAATGTTTCAGCCAATGGACCTCCGGGTAACCCGGAGGTCCATTGGCAGAAACATTGCATGTGTTTGCTATGAGTAACCAGGAGAACCTGCCGTGCTTTGGATGTCATTCGATATGGCAATTGCGCGCAATTCCAACGCGCAATTAAGCCGAGATAAGCGCACTATTCGTGACAGGACTTCTAGTTTTAACTGTAAAACCCCACTCCTCCTCGGACGTCATCATTCTCGGGTCTCATGTTTTTAATGATTGGAGTATAGCCCTCCATAGTGTACGAGCTATTTGATGGAATTTGAAATATTTCTGTCAGTCCGATTATGTCAAAGATATTTTCTTTCATTTGCACGTTGCACAACAGGTGTTGAAGAGAATCCCAGTGAGCTTTTAAACTCTGGCAATTAATGTGGAATAAACAAAATCCGATATCTAATGTATTTGCTGTTGATCGAATGTCGCTCGGCGAGAAATATCTGCACTCATTTGCGTTTTGTTTGAACGGCGAATCGTTATTTTCAGGCAGAGAAAACACTTTATCATTATAGAGCTCTATAAAGTCGTACTCTGCATTAGTCTGCACCTCGTCGAGTGAAATGTTACCCGCCATATAATACCAAAGTACCAACTCGATCTCCAACCGGATATTTGTGTAACACCGACCGTAGGATACTCGAAAGATAGTTCCCCCCAGGACAATAAAAACGTTCAAGTTCCTGACCCCATTATGATTGTGATACGGGTTCAACGTCACTTCTACCAGATCTATGGTCACAGTCTGTTGCAATAACAATATGAAAAGTAGTAAAAATAAGCCAGATTTTGGAATCAATAGCATCAATGTGGAATTAGAGGCAATGGCACGGCAACTAGGTGGTTGGTCTAAAAATGGTGGAAAAATAAATAAGATGAGGTTAGGCTGAGGGTAGTCTGTCACAGATTGTTGGAGAGTCCCAACAGGAACTCTCTAACTGTAGCAACTGGCTATTATTATAAACATCTGTCACATTGAATCTCTCCACCAATCTGTAATAAACAGCTATTGTCATAACATCTCTATATGAAGTGAAAATATAGTAATCTGGGTTAGCTTGGAGTAGTCTGTCACAATTCGTTTGAAAGTCCCAACCGGAACTCTCCAACAAATTGTAACAAACAGCTGTTGTTTTAAACATCTCTGACATGAATTGAACAGTAGTAGCATGCCACTCTGGACTAGCCATGAAGTAGTCTGTCACAATTTGTTGGAAAATCCCGACAAGAACCATCTAACAAATTGTAACAAACAGCTATTGTTGTAAACATCTCTAACATGTAGTTGGATAGTGGTAGTGTGGCACTCTGGAGTAGCTTGAAGTAGTCTGTCACAATTTGGTGGATAGTACCAACAGGAACTCTCCAACAAATTGCAACAAACAGCTATTGTTATTGACATTTCTCACATGAAGTGAGTATTGGTATATGTCACTCTGAATTTGTCTGGAGCAGTCTGTCACAATTTGTTGGAGAGTCCCAGCAGGGATTCTCCAACAAATTGTAACAAACTACTATTGTTATAAACATCCCTCACGTGAAGTGAGTATTAGTATATGTCACTTTGGGGTAGCCTTGAATAGTCTGTCACAAATTGTTGTAAAGTCCCAATAGGAACTCTCCAACAAATTGTAACAAATAGCTATTGTTGTAATCATCTCTCACATGAAGTGAATAGTAGTAGTATGTCACTCTGGAGTAGTCCGTTACAATTTGCTGGAAAGTGCCAACGGTAACTCTCCAGCAAACTGTAACAAACATCGAAGGTTGTAAACATCTCTCACATGAAGTGAATAGTAGTAGTATGTCCTTTGGAGTTGTCTGTCTCAATTCGTTGGAAACCCCCAACGGGAACTATCCAACAAATTGTAACAAACAGCTATTATTGTAAACATCTCTCACATGAAGTGAATAGTAGTAGTATGTCACTCTGGAGTAGCCTGGAGTTGTCTGTCTCAATTTGTTGGAAACTCCCAACAGGAATTATCCAACAGATTGTAACAAACTGCTATTCTTATAAACATTTCTCACACGAAGTGAATAATTGAAGTATGTCACTCTGGAGTAGTCTGGAGCTGTCTGTTACAATTTGTTGAAAAGTCCCAGTAGGAGTTATCCAACAAATTGCGACAAACAGCTATTGTTGTAAACATCTCTCACCTGAAGTGAATAGTAGTAGTATGTCACTCTGGAGTAGCCTAAAGTAGTCTGTCACAATTTGTTGGATAGTCCCAACAGGAACTCTCCAACAAATTGCAACAAACAGGTTTTGCTATTAACATCTCTCCTGTGGAGTAAATAGTAGTAGAATGTCACTCTTGAGTAATCTGGAGTAGTCTGTCACAATTTGTTGACGGGCATTCTCCAACAGATTGAAACAAACAGCTATTGTTGTAAGCATCTCTCACATGAAATGAATAATAGAAGTATGTCCCAACATGAACTCCCCAACAAATTGTAAAAAGAGCTAATGTTATAAATATCTCTCACATGAAGTGAGTAGTAGTAGTATATCACTCTGAAGTTGCCTAAAGTAGTCTGTTACGATCTGTTGGAAAGTCCCAACAGGAGCTATCCAACAAATCGTAACAAACAACTATAGTTGTAAACATCTCTCACATGGAGAGAATAGTAGTAGTGTGTCCCAACAGGCACTCTCCAACAAATTGTAACAAGCAGCTATTGTTATAAACATCTCTCCCATGAAGTGAATAGTAGTAGCATGTCACTCCAGAGCAGCCTCGTGTAGTCCGTCCCAATTTGTTGGACAGTCCCAATAGGAACTATCCAACAGATTATAAGAAACGGCTATTCTTATAAATATTTCTTACATGAAGCGAATAGTAGAAGTATGTCACTCTGAATTAGCCTGATGCAGTCTGTTACAATTTGTTGGAAAGTCCCAATAGAAACAATCCAACAAACTGTAACAAACAGCTATTGTTGTAAACATCTCTCACATGAATTGAATAGTAGTAGTGTGTCGCTCTGGAGTATCCTAATTAGTCTGGCACAATCTGTTGGACAGTTCCAACAGGAACTGTCCAACAAATTGCAACAAATAGCTATTGTTATAAACATTTCTCACGTGATGTGAATAGTAGTAGTATGTCACTCTGGAGTAGCCTGGATTGGTCTGTCACGACTTGTTGGGAAGTCCCAACGCCAATCCTCCAACAAATTATACCGGTTTCTATTTTTGTAAACATCTCTCACATGAAGTGAATAGTAGTAGTGTGTCCCAACAGGAACTCTCCAACAAATTGTAACAAGCATCTATTGTTATAAACATCACTCACATGGATAGGAGTAGTATGTCATTCTAGATTGGGCTCTCCAACAAACTGTAACAAGCAGCTATTGTTATAAACATTATATAGTAGAGCCGCGTGGAATAGTAAAAATCCACGCTTCGGCAGTGTTACCCATGGGCCCTTGTTTCAATCAATAATCACTAGCTGTCAGTAAATATTCAATGAAAGAAGCACCGAGTCGTACCCGTGTCGTACCCTGTCGTACCCTTGTCGTACCCGGGTCGTACCCGGTGCTTCATTCATTGAAAATTTTATGGCGATTCAATTGCTTTATGTCCAGATTCACTGTTCACGTGTGGATTTTGACCTTTCCACGACGACCGCGCTGTACACACGATGCCTATGGCTCCTGTCTGAACTAGCTGATCTGTTCTCATCAACTCGACGGAAAACGACGACTGCGGTCAATCGCTTGTTGTGTCTTTATCTCACAAGGACACATTTCCCCCAATACATGTAAAATACAAACGTCTAGACAAAATACAGATATGTATTGAAGGTAGCAACCGTATTTGCGAGTATTCGATTCTGGACAATATTTTACCTGCACTTATAGAAAACTGATCACACATTGAGGTCACCTCCTTTGATAATAGTAATTGAATGATAAATGACCAACTCAACGAATTAAATTAGACCAGATCCGTTTTTAACATTATGGTATTTTTAAATTGGCCTACCATACGTTAAACCTGAAAACTAAAACCAAGAAATACCCAGCTGAAACACTTCTAAAAACTGAAACGGTTTCGGTACAATAAGAACAATGAATTGGGATTTTGTCATGCATAGCGCAAGAACACAATACCATTACGTCATGATTTTCATTAAAAAAATCTACACATAGACGCTGAACGATTGTCACAATATATGCGAACAAGCCAAGAAAGGGAGGAGTATTGTAAGAACAATTGTTTATTCCCCCCCCCCCCCCCCACCACCGGCCTTGCCTCTGGGCCATATATCGACTCGTCCTAACGGACTCGTCGATATATGCCCAAAGACGAGATCTAGACTCCAATACACCATTTCGGAATATTTATTTGTTTACTTATTGGTGTTTTTAAGGTCACATATTTCTGCACAATGGCTAATCATGACCACGACAGTTTTACGGGTGGAGGAAGCCGGAGTACCCGGAGAGAACCACCTAGCAACGGCGAGCAACTGCCAGCTCCCCAACATACTAACTGGAGTTAGCATTGGTTGAAGACAGGTGCACCATCAACGTCCAGTACGCCTTAGTGCACAGCGTCACCGTGCCCCCACATGGGCAGTGGGGGTGAAGTGTCTTGCCCAAGGACACAACACGGTTGCCGCAGGTGGGATTCGAACCGAGGACCTCTCGGCTTGCAGCCTGCACCTCTACCTACTGAGCCACCGCGCCCCAACCATTCCGGAAACCCACATGGCTGTAATAACCTGTATTTATAGGATTCCACGTTCGTGCCGCACAGAGTTTGAGGTCGTAATACTCATTAGTTTAAACAATATTTTTATTCAATAAGTGCTATTTATTACATAATAGAGACATCGGTGTGTTATCAACAGTGCTCAAAATAACTTTTTTTGTCTTTGCGTAGCAAAATGCTACGCATCTCCAAAAAATGAATAGCATTTTGTAAAAATTACATAGCTATTTTTGTATACCAGAGTTATGTTATGCTGTTTTATATTGACTTCTTCTAAGCAGATAGAATAGTTTCCATCCATTTCTGGGCATTTCCAAATGATCTGCAACACATGAAACATTTACTATGTTTTTTTTAACTGAACTGCCTTTAAAGGTTGCATGGACTTGTATACTGTTATAAATAGCGTCTTGGTTGTTTAATAGAGTTCTCAAAATGGAAGTTGGGATTTTTAATTTGATGGGCTTGTAGTTATTTTTAATGGACATTTTATGCAAACTGTTGTAAAAACAGGAAGTATTTAAACCAACAGAACTCATCTTACATACGAAGTTCCTAATGATGCTTGATGGAGAGTTAATCTGAGTTATGCCTGGAATGTTCCACAATCAGAAGTAAAGCATCAGTGAACTAGTTTTCAAATTTGTTTGCAAATTTTCATTTACATTTTGCGATACAAGATAATCAACTGCAGCCTTATAGGCTGCAGTTGATTATATTATATCGCAAAATGCTATACATAATTTAACATTGTGAACGCGACACAGCTTATTTTGAGCCCTTCCCGTAACTATTGAAAAATATTGGTGTGGGGGTGGGGGTGGGGGTGGGTGTCATCATTCTGCCCTGCTGTCACCGCATATTGTCCTGCATATATATTACATTTTCAGGTGCTTCGAACGGTACATATCATATGATAGGGCAGGGTACTCCACACACGTAGATAAATGAATATATTCTAAACAGAATTGTTGCATTTACAAGGACACCCTGACCTCCTTTTGCATGGGCAGCAGAACATAGGACATATGAACTGCGATGGAAGTTGTACAAGACCGTGATATATCAGGTGCCCAGCATGCCCTAGCTGTTCAGCTCTATTCTGCTAGGCAGGGAAACATTCTGGCAAATAATTCCTTGGAAGGGCAGTAGTTGCATGGGCCGCGCACCCCCCCCCCCCCCCACCCCCTCCCAGGATTGACGACCCTGCACCTATTCATTTCAGAAGTCGTTTTGTCTCTACCTCACTGTCGATATAGTACATTCTTTGGAAAACTGACACAGATCATCAGTTAATGATTTTTTTTAAACGAACAAAAACAGAATAGTTTTCTTGTGCTGTCTCCCAGGCGTGGTTCGAACAGACGCTAAATGTTACTGAAGGCCCTTGTCATGGGTAATTAACACCGCTTATATTGAGCCCTGATTATCAACTCAAAAATAAATAAACAGTAAGACAATATAACACAATAAGCAGTTTCGTGGTACAAGGTAAATCTGTGGTTTGACAGAAAGCTTCGTAGCTTATGTTGGTCATCTTCCAGAACAAGTTCATTGACAACTTCAGAAAGGTGGTATAAAAGAGATTATTGAATGCATGTACTGCCGTATTGGGCTACGTTTGTTTATTAATCAGCATCCCGGTACCAACACAATTCTGCGCAGCTCGAGCAGCCTAGACAGCTGAGTCGTGATGTAGAAGAACCATGTCAGAAAGTTCTGAGAGTGAAGAGCGAGACCCCAACACGGCAATACATCATATTGTGTATATACATTGTTTGTGTACAGAGAGATGTTAAGGAAAGCAAGAAGAGAATAGATCATAGAAAGCCAGCTTTAGAACATGACAAAGTGCTTTTAGATTCACGACAGTCGTTTCTGGGGCAGCTTACATGTATATTATACACCCAAATATGGCGACATATTATTTATTTATTTATTTATTGGTGTTTAAGGTCACATACTTATGCACAATGGCTAATCGTGACCGTGACAGTTTGACGGGTGGAGGAAGCCGGAGTACCCGGAGAGAACCACCGAGCAACGACGAGCAGCTGTCAGCTCTCCAACATCGTAACCCTGAACTCTGCACCGCAGCACAGGCAGGGTTAGATTGGTTGAAGACATGCGCACCATCGACGTGCAGTACGCCTCAGTACACCGAGTCATCGTGCCCCCATGTAGGCAATCGGGGTGAAGTGTCTTGCCCAAGGACACAACGCGGTTGCCGCAGGTGGGATTCGAACCGAGGACCTCTCGGCTTGCAGCCTGCACCTCTACCAAATGAGCCACCGCGCTCCCAAATAAGCGACAAGGTAGAGGGGGAGCATTTTGTTGGATGCTACAAGAAGGGGAATTGAAGAGGGACAAAGCAGATAATCTTCCTTGTGGAATAAGAAGGTAAGGTTATTTATTTGTATTTGGCAGTCATCTGCAACATCCACTTGATAAAATAAAATTATACACCTTTTCAAACAGTAGACAATTCTTTGAAGTACTCAAAAGCTCTGAGCCAAAAAGAAGTGTTAATACGTCGACGGGGAATGGGAGAAGATTGATAGTACTATCTGGAACGTTGGAATATATAGGACAGAGTAGAGGGAAATGATCTGGCGTCTCTTCCATACCGCATTGGCAGGAAGATGTGAGAGAGAGGTGATTGGCAAATAAATGAGAATTGAGGTTACTACAACCAAGTCTCAACCTACAATGGTATATTTGGGCTGTTCGAGACTTTGACCAGCAGTAAAACTTAGGAGGGCGTTGACTTCCCGCGTTTAGATACCTTTTGAAATTGGTCAGTGAGGAGTTGTCACGGGCGGGGAGCGGCAGTTGGTTCCATTGGTCAGTGGTGTTTGAAATGAATGATGACTGATACAGCTGCGTTCTACGGAATGTGATTCTGTGGTTATGAAGTCGTGCGTGAAATTCGACAACGAGATGAATGGAAGGGCAATATATGGAGGAGACATTGTGACGATACATTTTAAAGAATTGTTACAATTTGTGTTTTCTGCGTCTTTCATGTAGTGGATCCCAACGAGTTTCGGAGTAAAGTAAAGCTTTACTACAACTGGCTGTAGCCCATGTAATTATCCTCGCGGCTGCAATCTGGATTTTTTCTAATTCTGCGACTTTAGTTGCTGTGCAATTGTCCCAGACAACGTCGACTATAATAGCAGGGGCCTAATAAATGCAAAATATATCTTCACTAGAACGCTGCGAGCTACCTCGAAATTCTGCCTTCTCAACAGAGCTAAATGAGTCCAGGCTTTAGAGCAAATATGGTCAATATGGTCGTTCCAGTTGTATGTGGTGTTTAATATGACTCCAACATGTTTGCGACTACTGACTTCGGTTATGTTTGTACTACCTAAAAAGAGTGGTGTGTGGGTGGTAGATTCACTTTTACGTGTAATAAGCATACTCTCTGTTTGAGGGGGGTTGAACTCAACCAGCCATGCCTTGGACCAGTGTTCAATTGTCGCCAGATCATGGTTGATTAGGATCGAAGCTTGCTCGGGTTTTTAACAATTAAGTACAGGGAAGTGTCATCTGCAAAGAGGCGTATGCTGCTAATTATAATTTTCTTCGTTTGAAGTAAGAATAAGCAGAAAATTAATTCCCTAATTCCCTTGAATGAAGATGAGTGTCCACTGCAGGTCGCAGTTGGTCAGTATTGCACGGACTTGCCGTGCTATTGTGTCAATGAAAGCTGATGAGGTGAGTGAAGATCATTCAGCTTTGGGATTTGAGCGGCTAACACACTCGAGTTTTTCTTTAAAGTTCCACATCAGAACAAAGCAGAAAATTTTAAAATTGGCAAAACGTAGGTTTCCGATTACCTGCGATAAAAAAAAATTATTAAGTAAATAATTCTCATAAATTATTTCAATTCTATGCCGAGTTGTAAAGAGTGTGTTGCTCATTTTTCATGTACTTGTACCTGTATGGTATAGACTTTGACAGTCTAGTGATCACGTGTCTACAGTGTGTGTTTTTCTTTTTGTAACTGAGGAGGCATATACAGTCGGTCACCCAAGTGCTCGTTTCCTATTTACATCTGATTAAATTGTGAAATTCAATTTGCGTTGTATGTTTTTGGAAACGTGGAGACGTTTCGGGGTTCAGGGGAAGTAAATTTTCAGTTATGTCATTGATGTATATTAAAAAGAGTAGGGGACCGAGTATCGAACCTTGCGGAACGCCAGCATTAAAGGGTCTCCATGATGAGGCATCAGACCCTATCACAACCCGTTGTCATCTATTCGAAAGGTAGGATTTCAAAAATAAGTAATTCACCTGAGATACCAATTTGCGTCAGCTTGTGAATAAGACCATCATGCCACACTTTATCGAATGCCTTGCTGACATCACAGAAAACTACCCTTATCCCTTTGCCTTTGTCGAGAGCTTGATTGAATTCGTCATAGATATCAGTCTTCTGAAGGACAGTTGAATCACCAGGTGTAAAACCTGATTGAAATAAAGCTGTAGGTTTTTAAATTTCTTGTTCGGTTTCGGTTTCGGTTTTTCAGGTGGAGAAAACCTCGGTTCGGTTCGGTTTTCGGTTTGTTCATGAGGCCAAATAAAATTCAATAAAACTCATCCTTATGTCCTGAGTCATAACTGAATGGTAGTGAAATTGAGTGAAACTCAATGAATGCCCGAAATAAGCTATAATACATGAAGAATCAGGAAGGCCAATATAATAATTACCTAAATATACAGAATTTTTATTTTTTATTGTGCTTGGCCATTTTTCGAGATCTGAAACCTACACGCAACTTGAGGAAAGCTGCAAACACAACTAAACTGAAATGTCGGAAATTCACAGAATGTAGCCTTCCCAGAGTAGTGAGAGTACCCAGACACTGCCATTGGCAGTGTCTGGGTACTCTCACTTCTCTGGGATGGCTACATTCTGTGAATTTCGACAGCAAGAGCTGGCAAGAGAGTATTTAATAAAACACGAAAAACCTTAGATTACGGGATGTCGACGGTTTCGGTTTCGGTTTTCTTTTAAATACTAAAAACCTCGGTTCGGTTTCGGTTAACCTACAGCTCTAGATTGGAACTGACTAAAAATGTTATTATAAGTTAAGTATTGCCACAAGTGTTTGAAAACACATTTTTAAAAACATTTACTTACATAACTGAGCAATGATATTGGACGATAATTAGTGACTGAGTTATGGCTATTTTTTCAAGATTGGAGAGACATTCGCTCTTTTTCAACAGTGAAGGAAAATACGAGTTATTCAACAGTACATTAAAAAGAATTGTAAGAGGTTCATATAGCGATGATTTGCATTCCTTTAGGAGACTCGGACTTGTAAGATACCAGATGCCTTGGAAGCCTTTATAGATTTCATCACGTCCAGTATTTCTTTACAATGGAGAGTGATACTGCCAACAGTTAGTGAAACGTGAGAATTTCGCGGTCAATGAGAGACGCTTTGAAATCATCAACGAATGATATCGAAACAAAGTATCCATTCAACATCTCGGCTTTGTCAACATTGGTGGAAAAATCTTTATTTGAATGAATAAGCGCATGAACTGCAGCTGTTTTGTTGCTGCCAATGAGCGTTTTAAGCGTTTTCCACCAATGTGGTGTTTTGTTACTTCCTAAAATAGTTTGGACTTTGGACAGATACACCGCTTTGGCCTTTCTTACAGCTGATACTACTTCGTTGCGTTTACATTTGTATTTTTGTATTTGGCCCATGCATTCGGATGCCCAGTTCGTTTCGCGACGCGGTATAACCTTTTTCTCTATCTGATTAGTAATCTAATCTCGCTGTGGAACCCTTTTGGCAGCTCCAATCGCACAGTAATGATTTTGTTTGGAAAGGCATGTTGCAATAATTGCAAATTTGTTGCAAAGCATAACAAGCTCAAGCAAAGTTCCAGCCAATGGACCTCCGGGTTAAACCCGGAGGTCCATCGACTGAAACCTTGCTTGTGTTGTTTGTCCATATGTAGAGAATTTGAAAGCGATACTTCGGGTGGTAACCCCACTCCGCGGGTGATTTTGTTACAATCCATTCTCCACGTACTGTACATTATACTCAGTACGATACTCAGTATACTCGGCCCTCTTGTTACGAACGAGTCGAAAAGGGAAATATGAAAAGAGGGTCTTATAAAATAATTTTGAATACGTTGGTGGTATACTCATTATATTAGTAAGTGCGCATGCCCCAACCGTCACACGCACTGTATAATCTCGTGCTTGATTGCAGTCAATAGCTGCGAGGCTTCTTTGAGGCACGCGTTGAACTCCTTTATTCTTTTATCGAGTTAATTTTGTGTAGGCGTAGATCAATATTGAACAACACCTCATTAATAATAACTCTGTTATCTTCTTTTGTGATCTTTATTTTATTAATTCTTCATCTCATTACTAAAATTATTTCTAAGAATCCCTTCAATGCTGCTTTAACGCATGCCGAGACAGTTTGTCGAGGACCACTGTGTTGACCCAGGGATGTGGCGACAGGGGGGGGGGGGGGGGGGGGGTATTTTTTTCAATAGTTGGAAATTCCGAGGTCAAAAATCAAATAGTTGGAAATTCAGTAAATTAACATTGTTCATGAAAAATATTGAAATTCCAACTAATGATGAGAAATTTTGGTCTTTGATTTCCAACTGGAAACTTGACCCAGGGATGTGGCGACAGGGGGGGGGGGGGATATTTTTTTTTCAATAGTTGGAAATTCCGAGGTCAAAAATCAAATAGTTGGAAATTCAATAAATTAACATTGTTCATGAAAAATATTAAAATTCCAACTAATGATGAGAAATTTTGATCTTTTATTTCCAACTGGAAACTTGAGTTTCAAATTTCTTACTCTAAAATTGACATGGCCTCAAAATTTCGACTCTGACATCAATCCAGTAAACTTTCTAACCCAGACACATTATAAATGATGCTTTTTCCGTTTCAGCACTACTGAAAATTTTCAGAAGGGTTCATAAGCATATCCACAAAACCATATCATGTGACCCCTCTTTGGAACGAGCTCGACGAGCTCGTTCCAAGGAGGGGTCACATGATATGGTTTTGTTGAAATTTTTCGAAAAATAATATTTTTCAGCAGCTGTATTTGCATATTACGTGGGCGGATGCGGGCAATTTTTGGGGTAAAGGGTTAAAAGATATCACCCAGCGCTGCAGTGCAACCACCTATCGAAACCACTCACAGTTGGAATTTACACCGGTGGCACCCCCCCCCCCCCCCCAGCTGAAACCCTCTAGCCACATACCTGTGTTGACCTGGAAATACCCTTTATCGACCACTTGGACACGTTTGGGGGCAACGCGAGCATGTACGGGCGTGATGGGCTGCATCTTAGAAGGATGGGGACACGGGAATTGGGGGCAAAATTCTACAGGTAACGGAGACTTTTTTGGAGAGGAGCGAGATGGGAGGCCGGAGCCAAGTATAGCAAGAGTGGACACAGGTGGGCTAAACAAGATTGAGGGGGGCAGAATGAGTTTACCAAGACTAGCGTCAGAAAACAATGGGATCAGTAGGCGGGAGCCAGTGAATCTCGGTACCTTGAAAGTGGGTTATAGCAACATCCAGGGTCTCCAAAGGAAGTGAAATTGCTGCATTGATAAAGGCAGAGGACTTTCATGGCATGGGCTTAAACGAGACGTGGTTAAGACACGAGGAACGGGTAGACCAAGTAAGGCGGTGCGTGTGGATAGGTGTAGGGCGAACAGAAGGCCAGAAAAGGGGGAGGGGTAGGTATGTACATTAAAGAGGATTCAAAACCGTCGCTGATCACAGACCTGGAAGATGTCAGCAGGTGTCGAAAGAACTTGGATGGATAAAGATCGATCTAAAAAACAAAAGTATTTCCCTGGGATTGTGTACTGTGCGGTGGAGGGAAGCAAATGGAATGACTCGACATACTCAACACTAAGGTCCAATATCACAGAACTAGAAAACAGGGGGCTCGGAATGATTTTGATGGGCGACTTTAATGGACACATAGGTGGTAAGGAAGAAGGCATAGAGGGCGGGGATAAGAAAGTCAGCATGAATGGAAGGAAGCTGTTGAACTTCACAAATGAGCGCGGCCTGAAGATTCTGAACATGGACGCGAGGTGTAAGGGGAAATGGACCTGGGAGAGGAACGGCAGAAAATCAATAATCGACTACATTCTCACAGACATTAATTTATGGAGGGAGGTGATAGGGGTAGAAGTGGATGATGAGGGTGAAATGGAGTTGGATAGTGATCACAACTTGATGGCAGTGACGATCAGGGCCAAAAACCTAGTGAGAAACAAGGGTGGCTTTAAGGAGATTTGGAAACTCAAAAAGGATGCTGACTAGGCGAAGTTCGAAAGAAAATTGAAACCAAAGCTTGCAACTGTAAAGGGGCCGGTGTCCAGAAAATGGCCGACGCCATACTTGCGAGCCTAGTGGAGGCAGGAAAGGAGAGTGTAGGAAAGATTATAGGGTACCAACACCGGAACTTGGATACAGAGTGAACGAAGAACTGAAAAGGGCCATAAAGGGTAGAAAAGCCAAATGTGCTGCATATAGGAGAAGTAGAAAACTGAAGGGGGCGGAAGGCAACGAGGCCATGGTAGCAAAGGAAGAATACCAACAAGCACGAAATAAAGTAAATAAGATAAAAGACGATAATCGGAGAGTGCGAAATAGCAGTCTTATTAGGACGATAAGAACGACAGGGGGGGGGGGGGGGGCGAGTTCGAATGTATTTTGGAAATGGGTGAATAAACGTAACAAAGGAAGTAACCCACAGAGTATTAAAGTAGATGGCAGAGTTACAGACGAGCAAGATCAAATCGCATCAGAACTAGTCAAACACTGGGAAAAGGTAAACGATAAGCGATGGGGCATGGGGAACCCACCGGAGTATCCGAACCAGGTCGAGGAAAATCTTTCGAACTTCGTGTGCAGCGAAATTAAAACCGAGGAGGTGCGAAAGGTGATCTCAAAATTAAGGAATGGAAAAGCTGGAGCGGTGGACGAATTCCCAAAACGAGAAGGGGGAGAAAAACTCTGTGAAAGCCTAACTGCCCTATTCAATTTAGCCATAGAACAACAAGAGGTCCCAAAAGAGTGGAAAGAAAGCAAAGTGACATTTATCCACAAAAAGTGGGCAACCCAGGGTAAACAAATCATCAGAGAAAGAGTCATAGAGGATGGTAACCTTAATTGGCGAGAGGGGGTCAAATCTAACAGGTCTTTGGGTGACCTGCGTGATAAAGAGAAGCCTCGTACCTTGATGGCACCGTTGGGGGTCACTATTGTTCATGCTGAGGTCGCGGTCCCTGGAACTGAGGGAAAAATTGGGAAAAACAGTGAAAAGGAGTGCAACATGTGTAATTCAGGCGTGGTGGAGACCCTGAAACACTTTCTTTTAGAATGCCCAGAATACCAGTCTAAACGAATAAGATTCACTGGGAATATAATGGGGAAGTCGGATGGGAGAATGAAGGACACGTGGGTGGCAAGTGACTCTAAGGAGAGGGTTAATATGCTAATCGGAGAGATTGAGAAAAATGGGGGCAAAGGAAGTCATCAAGCAGTTCGTCTCCGAGTGTTGGGGGAGAGACAAAGCGTGGGAATAGGGAGGCAGTTGGGAGCACAGGGGCAATCAATGCCTTCTCACCTGAGAATCGCAACAAATCAGCAGCCGGCCAAAGTGTTATTATTATTATTATGTCTCCTCTCAACAGTTATACTTTACCACCGCAGCCAGTATTATGTCAAAAGTCAGTCGAATGGTACGCCAGCAAGTTGGACGGAACTTCAAACTGCAACAACGTGACTGATCCTTCCCTGCATAGACTGAACCATTTCTAAAATTGAACAAGCCTAGTTGCTCAAGTACTTCAATTTTTCAAACACTCGGAGAAAAAAGGGTACTTACCCAAATTTGTTGAGTAACAAGTTTCGTATTGATAAGAAAAAAGGTCAAGCGCGTGTTTTGATTGCATTCTTTTAAATCAGTTACCGAAACCTGGCTGTTGCCATTCCGGTACCGCAGTGTGAACATTCCAGAATCTTTGAAATTTTAACTTTCTTTATTCGCTCATTAAAATACATCTGGGGTACAAGGGGTACATACAATATATGCATACATTATAAATGAGTTGTTGGCTGTAGGTATATACAAACAATGGTGATGATGCCACAAACATTTTCCGAACTGTATGATCAGTTTATTTCAAGTATTTATGGTATGTGTTCCAATGCCAGTGCGCGTGCAGATGCCAAATGTGCCGACTCAGATGATTGAATGTTCAAACCCCGTGTCAAGACGTCCAAAAAGTAGGCGCGCATGCATGGGCGGACTCCATTTTTTGTATTTCAGTTTTTTACGAGCATCAATACCAAGGGATGCGATATTATCGGCGATAAAACACGGACATCCACTACCTTTGGTAGTGGGTGTCCGTGTTTTATCCACGATAATAACGTACCCCATATAGCTAGCCTAGCTCCTACGCGGGTCTCGTGTGAGCCGATATAAATTGGCTTCTTTTCTTCAAAATTTGAATTCTGGAATATTGTGGTTGGAAAACTTTGCGGTTATGTGCAAAAAGAAGCCAGCGGAGTGCCACACTGACCTTTCGTGTTCCAGCTGTCTCCCACGAGACCCCCACATCGACCCCGTTGACAAGACTGGGATACCCCATCTCGTGGTCGCCACAAACTCATCGCTACGATCGTCGAGTGATGCTTCGCATCATGACCCATGATTGAACTGTGGCGTCCATCAAACTCACAAATGTTTCAAATCACAAATCAACTCTGTATTTACTTGATAATCCAATTGAGGAAGTTACGCACCATAAACATTGGGTATTATTTTCCAAAACAATGGCTCTTGTTCTCCATATAAACTGAATCATTAGTAAGATAAATCCGATGATAAATTGTTTTGGTTGTCTAAAATACAGATTCTCACGGGTATCATTAATTAGATTGTACACTCATTTCATTCTTCCATTGTTGTATTATGCTGATATTATATGGGATAATTGTACAGTTGACAAAATGCATGATCTTGAGAATTTACATCTTGATGCTCTTCGTACAATCCGTGGTGCTCCTCGCAGTACTAACCATTAGAGCTGTAGGTTTTTAAATTTCTTGTTCGGTTTCGGTTTTGGTTTTCCAGGTGGAGTAAAACCTCGGTTCGGTTCGGTTTTCAGTTTGTTCATGAGGCCAAATAAAATTCAATAAAACTCATTCTTATGTCCGAAGTCATAACTAAATGGCACTGAAATTGAGACAAACACAATGAATGTCCGAAATAAGCTATAATACATGAAGAATCAGGAAGGCCAAAAAAATAATTACCTAAATATGCAGAACTTTTATTGTGCTTGGCCATTTTTCGAGGTCTGACACCTACACGCAACTTGAGGAAAGCTGCAAACACAACTAAACTGAAATGTCGGAAATTCACAGGATGTAGCCATCCCAGAGTAGTGAGAGTACCCGGACACTGCCATTGGCAGTGTCCGGGTACTCTCACTACTCTGGGGTGGCTACATTCTGTGAATTTCTGCAGCAAGAGAGTATTTAATAAAAAACGAAAAACCTTAGATTACGGGATGTCGACGGTTTCGGTTTCGGTTTAAAAAAAAAAACTAAAAACCTCGGTTCGGTTTCGGTTAACCTACAGCTCTACTAGCCATGAGCTGCTGTATCGTGAAACGGGTTTAATTTAAACAATATTTATTCATGAAAAAGTATGATGCATACATATAATAAACTACAACGTGATTGTCATACAGAGTGCGCAGTACAGTGGTATGCATTAAAGTAATGAGTCAAGAATGAGATTTGTTGAATGGATACAGCAGTGAGCTTTTAGCTTGTATAAGCTGTCTCCTTTGGATTACTGAAGAAGTTTGATAGTAGCTGCAAACACTAAGTAAAATATTGTTTAAACATAGAAGACAGAGAGAGTAAGGAGAGCAATAGAGAGAATGAGAAAATGAAAAGAAAAGGGAAACATAATCCCTTACCCAACACGTGTAGCAGACGACACTTGAAGAATAAATTTTTGAATAACTGGAAATTTCCAAGGACAGTCTCTAGAACACGGCTCACGGTCCCTCTGGAACGAGCTCGTCCCAATGAGGGCCATAAGCCATGTTCCCGAGACAAAGATTGAAAATATGAAAGGATTTAGATGGCGATTTTTATGGGTTACACTGACGGTACATTGGGCAAGGGGTTCACTAGGAAACAAGGGAACAAACTGAATTCAATGTTCGCTACCAAAGAATATTCAATAGGGCAGCCTCAATAGTGTATCGATAACGGTGGCCCAGTTGTGTGGCAAGCAACACCGGAAAAGTCTAAGAGTGCACTTCTACTTATTAAAAGCGTCCACTCAGTATGATACAGTCCTGCACGGCTCTGAAGACAAGGAGGTTTTCGTTATTATTCAGTCGTTCGGATCCAAATAAAAGTGTGGAAAGCTCAAGAGTAAACGGCAATGCATTGATTGTTGAATCACCAGCATCGTTAAAGATTGGGCAGTGCACAAGATAGTGCTTAGTAGTTTCGAGATCCCCCACACTGGCAACGTGGAGATGTTGAGAGATGGTTATCGTATAAGTGGGTGCTAATATTACTGCCATGCAGGCGTTACCTGCAATGATAAATTTGGGCAGCACGGGATTTGGCGCCATAGTAAAAAATTAGTGGTAGTGGGTTCGCACTATTTATAAACGTCTTGAAGTTTATGAGGGAACAATTTTCTCTTACTGAGGGGTGTAAAAGTTACTGGTCGGTAACTTCCGGGATAAACGAGGACTTAAATAATTTGGTGTGACAAAAGGGAACACGGTGGGTATTTTAGGATCGGAGATTGTGGCTTTGGTTTATAGATGAAATAATTGGTGGCACCTTATTGGAGATATATGGAGGTGTTAATTTATGATACATCTTAAAATATTGGATGAGCTTGTGCTTTCGGCGTCTTTCTTCCAGTGGATTCCATTGAGTTTCTGTGTAGAGAAGGTCTTTACTGCAGCTCACAGTGGCGCCAGTAACTATTCTTGCTGCAGCTACTTGTATTTTCTCCAGGTCCGCACCTTGAGTGGCTGAGCAGTTGTCCCAGACAGAGTCAGCGTATTCTAAAAGAGGTCGGACAAATGCGAAGTATATCTTTTCAAGGACTTTCCAGTCAAGTGTAAACTTATGGGCCCTGAGCGTCAATACGTGTCCAGGCTTTAACGCACACATGATCGATATGGTCGTTCCATGGTCAACCTTTATTCAAAATTACACCCGGATGCTTGTGGCTACTCACCTCAGAAATTTGAGTTCCGCTTAAATATATTGGTGGGTGCACCGGGACGTTACTTTTACGTGATATGATCATGGTTTCCGTTTTAATGGGGTTGAACTCAACGAGCCAAGTTTTAGCCCAGTGTTCAATTGTGGTTAAATCACGGTTGAGTATGATGGCACCTTGGTCAGGATTTTCAATTATAAGATAAAGGGATGTATCATCTGCAAATAAACGTATACTGCTAAGTAGGTTTTCAATAATATCGTTGATGTAAATTAGGAATAACAGGGGACCAAGGATCGAACCCCGTGGAACACCAGACGTTATTGGTTTCCAAGGGGATGTCTCAGAGGCTACAAGGATGCGCTGGCACCGATCAGAAAGGTAAGATTTTAGGAAACAAAGCAAGTCGCCAGATATTCCTATTCTCTCGAGCTTGTGAATAAGACCAACATTCCAAACTTTATCAAATGCCTTGCTAACATCACAAAAGACACCTCTTACTTCTTTTCCTTCGTCAATAGCATGACAGAATTCATCATAGAGGTCTGTCAGTTGTAGGACCGTAGAGTCACCTGGAGTAAAACCAGACTAGAACTGGCTCAGTATATTGTTATCACATAAAAAATGCCATTATCGTTTGAAGACACATTTTTCAAGTAGTTTACCAGTACATCTAAGCAAAGATATTGGGCGATAGTTAGTAACTACATTAGACGGATTCTTTTTCAACACCGGTGTCACATTGGCTTTTTTCCATAGAATTGGAAAGTAACAATTATTGGCTTTTTCCGTAGAAGTGGAAAGTAACAGTTATCTAATAACCTACTGAAGAGTGTCTACATATTTTTAAAAGCCTGGGACTTATAAGATCAGGACCAGACGCCTTCGATACCTTAATACTCTTGATTGCTTCGTACACTTCCTTGTTTGTCAAGCGTTTGAAGGGCAGACAGGAGTGAATCTGGCAAGGATGCATTAGTGTCATCCAATGTCGAAATGGAACAGAAGTAATCGAACACTTCCGTCTTTTCAGGATTGGTTGAATAGAGTTTGTTAAGGTGATTTATAGTCGGGATTCCGGGGACAATTTACAGATAAATGTTTTTAATGTTTCCCACCACACTGACAAGGGTGTTTCGTGACAACTTAGTTCTGACTGGACTTTCGATATGTATGTAGATTTGGCTTTCCTAACAGCTGATACGACTTCATTTCGTTTATGCTTATATCTCGCCCAGTCGTATAGTTGACCAGAGCGCTTTGTTCTACGATATAATCGTGTTCTTTGATTTATCAATAACCGAACTTGATTATGCATCCATTTAGGCCGGTTAGCCCTAGAGGTTATCAGTTTGTTAGGAATAAATTTAGATGCCGTTTCAAGTAATTAATCGGTGAAGGTGGATACTATGGTGTCCGGGCACGAATGATCAAACAATCTTTCCCAGTCTACGTTATTGTACGCTGTGTTCAGACCGTCAATGTTTCCCTCTGCATACAACCATATGCGTCTCTTAAAGTTTTTAGGCTTTTCTTTCTTGAATTCAATAGCAATATAAATTGGACAATGATAGCGAGTCATGTCAGGTATAAGTGGTTCTAGGGCTTCACATTCCAGTACATGTACAGTATTACTAACAGCAAATAGGTCAATCAGAGTTGCAGATGATTCGGTAAAGCATGTTGGCTCTTCCACAAGCTGTCTAAGATTGAAATAATTACTTAGTTCCTGGGAGCGACCCTTGGGAGAACCATATTGGTTGAAACGGGTTTAATTTCGTAGGCGGCATAAACTTACTATTTTCTACAAAATGATAAATGGTCTTACTCCGGATTACTTAACTAGGTTGGTTCCACGTACTGTCGCAGAACGATCGTCGTATTCTCTCAGAAATAACGAGCAGATTGATAACTTCTTCTGCAGAGCAAATAGTGTTTTGAATCCTTTGTTTCCTCAACATTACGACTGTGGAACACGCTTGGTTCTGAAATAAGGGCTTCAGAGTCTGTTGAAATCTTCAAACGTTAAAACGAGAAGATATAATCGTTCCAAACTTCTATAGTCTGGGGTCTAGGGAAGGGCAGATTGCTCATGCAAAATTACGACTAAGTTGCAGTGGTCCAAATGCGCATAAGTATGATAGATTTATATCAGAAAATCCGCAGTGTCGATGTGGCTATGGATATGAAAATACGGAACCCGGTGCTTCATTAATAAAAAAAATTGATGATGATAATCTTTATTACCTGGTATTTTGGAATCAAAAACACCAACCACACGTTTTGAGGGGGGGATGTGCCACACAGAGTGGGGGAGGCATGTCCTTGACGACAATTACCTTATACCTCTGGAACTTAGAAATAGATTTTGAAAATATTTTCGAATCCTGTTCACAAGGGCATTTTGCAGAACACTTTGGCTGACACAGTTTTCAAGATTGTGTGTCACTCCCAAGCGTCACTTTTTTGTGTCAATGAATCTGACTTTCTTTATTGGCAATTTGCTGAAGTAAATTCCAATTCCCAAACGTCTGTTTCCAGAATGATTTTTCGATGACAATGTCCTTCAAGATGGTCGTAAAATCACTCATTTAATTCGAAAACAACTTAATTAACTGCTAGAAGAAGACACAAGCAATTTATACAGAATGATATTAAAGAGTAGATCAGCATATGACCTTCTATATAAACGTTAGTTACTTGTTGTGGTTCAATTAAGTTGTACTTGTTGGGATTACCAGACTAAAGATATTGACGTGAATGAAAAGAACAATCAACAAATGAAAACTTCCCTCCGAGATGTCGGTATTTGGTAATTACGTACATGTCTTAAAACAATACATTAGTGCCATGTGAATCTCAGAATAGAGACCCGAATTTAATCCCAAATCGAATCAAATCAATAAGACGATTTCGAACCGAATTTAATCTTAATACTCTTCAAGCTGTAAATATTTCACTTTCTTACAATCGTAAATAGTGTCAATCTTAAGACCCCCCCCCCCCTCCCCCCAAAGTAGATCTTCTGTTTCTCAGGCCATTATTTATAAAATTGCATGCAACCGGGCGGTTTTTTATTTTAAAATTAATTAATTATTTCTTTGCCATCAAAAATTGATGTTCATGGTTTGTTTATGTTTTGGGCCGTCTATTCTACAGAATAGCATGGATGGTGGTGTATTTCGTCCCTTGAGTGCAAGAAGGCTTTGTAATCCTTTGCACTCTAAAGGACAAATTTATCACTTTTATTAACTTGGGTAAAATATCAGACATAATCATTTAATTTCTATTTTTGCAAGTTTGAATTGGTTATAAAAGGAGAGCACGTGGCAGCCAAATGAGCAGAAACAGATTGTCAGCCTCTACTCGTGTACAGAAGTCAAATTTGGCAAATCAATGAAAAAAGCGGAATATTGCATAACGGAATCGAAATGGTTTTGGAAGCGGAACTATCTTGAACTATTCTATCATTAGGTCTCCTGTACAGGAAAAAAACTCTTATAAGATCAGGTCAACCCACTCTTCCCCTCCAGTACAGGACAACCCCCCCCCCCCCCCTCTTCCCCTCCAGCACAGGACAACCCCCTCCCTCTCTCTCTCTCTCTCTCTCCTCCCCAGTACAGGGCACGCACCCTCACCCCCTCCGGTACAGGGCAACCCTCTCCTGTACAGGACAACCCCCACTACCCTCCTGTATAGGACAACCCACTCTCCCCCTCCAGCACAGGACAGCCCCTCTCCCCCTCCAGTACAGGACAACCCCATCCTGTACTGGACAACCCCCTCTGAAAGTCAGTCCCGAGATCCAGAACATTCATATATTAGAACCGGGAATCAAATCAAAGGTTGCCTATTTGTGTTTTTGAAATTACGGCTGATACCATCTTCTTCCCAGACTGACTTTATTTTAATCTCGGAAACGGTGATTTCCCAGTTCCCGGTTTTGAAGGTCAATCGTGGACCAGAACCGGGAATCAAAGGTTGCCTAATGCAATATTTTATTCCCGGTTCTGGTCTGTGAGTTTCTCTGTTATTGGAACTGACTTTCAGAACCGTTACGCAATCTTTGATTTCTTATGGTAAACACATTCCCATGTTTGTGACCGACTTTCAGAACCGGGAGCCGGAAATTTCCATTCCCAGGATTAATCCCCATTGCGGTATCCATCATCACCGAATGATATCAGATAACAGCACTGTATCTGCAAGACCAACAACATTTCATGTCAACGTGAGATTCTCTGAGTCATATATGATTACATAGGTAGAAACTTATTGAAGCTAATAATAACTGTAATCCGTTATTTATTTATTTATTTATTTATTTATTTATTTATTTATTATTTATTTGTGTTTTAGGTCACATACTTTTGCACAATGGCTAATCATGGCAGTAACAGTTGTACGGGTGGAGGAAGCCGGTGTACCCGGAGAGAACCACCGAGCAACGACGAGCAACTGCCAGCACCCCAACATCGTAACTGCGCACTGCAGCACAGGCAGGGTTAGATTGGTTGAAGACATGCGCACCATCGACGTGCAGTACGCCTTAGTACGCGGCATCACCGTGCCCCCGTGTGGATAATCGGGGTTAAGTGCCTTGCCCAAGGACACAACGCGGCAGTCCGAATCGATCGCTCAGACGGTCACCCATCCAAAGACTAACCGGGCTCGACGTTGCTTAACTTCGGTGATCTGACGAGAGAATCGGTCACCGCGACGTCACCGCGCCCCCCTGTAATCCGTTACAGTTGCGCATTAGAGAACTGTGATAACAAATATACAGAACAGCACATACGTTAGAATGGGTTAAGAATCACCACACGAGATTGCTTTGGCGGGATATCACGAGATCCGAAGGCTCGAGTGATATCCTGGGCCAATGCAATTGGGTTTGCTTTGGCTTGGATATCACGAGAGCCGAAGGTTCTGAGATTGCTTTCGCCCAGGGTATCACGAGAGCCGAAGGTTCTGAGATTGCTTTCGCCCAGGGTATCACGAGAGACGAAGGTTCTGAGATTGCTTTCGCCCAGGGTATCACGAGAGACGAAGGCTCTCGTTATATCTTGGGCCAAAGCAATCGAGTGCGATAATTCTTAACCCATTCAAACTCATGTTCTTTATTTATCACACACCTTCCGTGTAACAACCAGTCTACATGAAAAGTGAACTAAAAGCACATTAGACATTACTGTTAGTTGGCGGGGTACCAATCCTAATTTGCTTTTTTATTTTTACGGCATTCAATTGGTCAACACCAATTGGCACCGATCAGTGTCACGGCCACGATGATCGAACTTCAGATATCGTCTAAACTGCAGGAAATAACACAACGAAAAGTGTTTGAATAGCTAATAGGTTTAGCTCACTTCATCATCATACGAACAGTTGTGGAAAGTAGTTGTCATGGAACAAGCAGTCAGAGTGTTATTTTTATTTTGTACATTTTTGACTCTAATCTGATTGTTTGAATATCCCGCGTAAACAAATCTAAATGAGGAACTTGGACTTTCAAAACGATCTCGACTCCGGTGCGTTCGATCATTGATTGGCGTGATTTATTTAGACGGGTTCCTTCTCTGTTTACGTTGGAAACGAAATCGAACGTGTTTTGTATCACCACATGTGCGATACAACTTTTTATCGTACAGGCAGAACAGTAGACATCCCGCGTTTTACAGTAATAAAGTGTGATAAAAGCTCTTTCTTGATAGGGTCGCAATTTAGTTCGTGATAGACTTATTAGTGGGTTGAGATATCAAACAAATGTATCACGGAATCAAGACAGAATCAAGAGATAAATAAACAGAGAGGAGTATCCGAGGTTCAACGATTTACCTAAGGAATCGGCCGTGTCCACCTGTATAATTTTCAAATTAAGCAGTTAAAAAAAAAATTCAAAAAATGTCAACAAACCCATATCATATCAAGTGACCCCCTCGATTCTTTCTCTTTTGTGGAAAAGAAGAACGTCATTTGTGAGAACAGTCACTGTTTGTGAAGAAAACAATGAGGAATAGTACAGCCACCGTGAACTGGTCGTAATCCACGAGTGGAAAGCGGTATCCACGCATGCTTTTATCAGGTAATAAAAATCATCATCAGCAAAATTTTAATTAATGAAGCACCGGGTTCCACCCGGTGCTTCATTAATTAAATTTTTGATGATTATTCCTATAATTAGTGTTTGGAATCTAATATTATTGCGTCCGTGGAAATATTGTCCACCCGTGGAAAGTGACCAGTCCACGCTGGCCGTGCTGTAGTTTTTATATCGTAACGTAGGTAATTAACACCCGACCCAGTCCAGAAAATACACCATGTGTAAAACTTCTTGCATGACGATGATAGGAAATCCATTCGTGAGTTCCCCATCATCTATGAGGTATTCGGGAAGATAATTGAAATTCGCTCCAATCCAGAAAAAAATACCTTTCTAGAATACCGTATTTCCTTTCTCGTATAAGAATAAGAGGAAAACCATTTATCGGCTCCTCGTTATTTGTGAAAAATTCAATGAGGGTGTTTTATACCCTCACATCAGTATTCGACTCCACCCGAGGTCAGAAAACTCACCATGTGTGAAATGTCGGATTTTTCTCGTATGGGGATGAGGGAAATCATTTGTGAGGGTTCCCCACTGTTTTCTGTGAGGAAAGCAAAGAGTTAGTTTTATATACAAACTAGCGGGTGAATACCTGGCGTTGCACGGGAGAAGATGGTTATATCAATATACCCTCAGATATGATCGACTCAGTCGTTTTCGAAATAGAAGGTCAAGGTCACCAATTTCAAGGTGAAGGTCACCGCGCACGGGCACCCCGATAAAGTCAAAATGATCGATGGGTCAATATACCCGCACATATGGAAGTTTAGCCCGATCGGCAGAGCCGTTTTCGAAATAAAAGATCAAGGTCATCAATTTCAAGGTCAAGGTCACCTCGCATGGGCACGGCACCCATCCCATGTTACTCGCAGGGACGAATTACCCACGTGTACAAAATTTGAGATCGATCGATCGAGAAACGGGGGAGTTCACCCGGAACCAAGATAGATAGATAGATAGATAGATAGAGATAGATAGATAGATAGATAGATAGATAGATAGATAGATAGATAGATAGATAGATAGATAGATAGATAGATAGATAATAGATAGATAGATAGATAGATAGATAGAGAGAGAGATAGATACAGACATTGGCATTTATATATTGGATATCAGTATTTTACCCCCGCCCTAGCCATTTGATGAAAAGGTGACACTCTACCATGCTAGCTTGCAGGCCAGTAGAATAGGCCCTCGAAAGGTAAGGAAATGGAAAATAACTTACTAAACCATTTACAGGTGTTGTTCCTGAGACGACAACGTCATCGCATCAGTATTGCCATGTTTTCGGTATTTTTATTTTTGACCATTTAGTCAAGACCCGAGAGATACGATACTGAATAGAAAATTTGCCTCAGTAATCAATATCACAGAACTTAAAACAAAACAGTCACTGACACTTTTTGATTTAGAACAATTGATATTTTTGTAATGCAAAGTGAACCTTTTCGAACAGTTGTGAATACCTTTTAGGTTGTGGAAAATGGTAGCATTCGATAATAAAATTAGATAACTCACAACTTGGAAAGGAGGGACCCTTTAACCCTTTACCCAACGAATCGCCCGCATCCGCCCGCGTAATATACATGTACAAATTCAGCAGCTGAAAATATATTACTTTTCGTAAAATTTCAACAAAACCATATCATGTGACCCCCTCTTTGGGACGAGCTCGTTGAGCTCGTTCCAAAGAGGGGTCACATGATATGGTTTTGTTGAAATAATTTTTTTTTTTTTAATTTAAAAAATGATATTTAAAATAATAAATTTTGAAATCGTCTGCGTTGGGTAAAGGGTTAATCCTATAACTCTAAACGACTCTAGGATTAATTTTTACTGAACGTCCCTTTGATTACAAAACAGATTCGCCCACTTCGCTCAAACATATTCCATTACGGATGACACCATTCAGTAACCCCGTATTGAAAGGGTTGCAATATGATTTGTCCACCGAATGAATGCCATTTTCTCTTAGTTTATTAGTGTTTAACTCCTTTGGCGTGGAATAATCTGAGAAACAGAATTCTTAGCGCCTAATATTCATCAGGAATTTTACAAAAAGTATAGGTTGTTAGACTAAAGCGTTATTATTTTAAAAGATGTTCTAATGATCTCATTGACAGTTTTTCAAATGATTTCCTGTATTTAATTAAAAGGCACCTTTATACTTTCAAGGGACGATACCGTTGTTCATGGATAGGACAAAAATGGTGCATGAAACATAGGAATTCGTATGTTTGTTCAACCCTTTACCCAACGAATCGGCAGTAATATGCAACTTCAGCAGTTGAAAAAATATTACGTTTCAAAAAATTTCAACAAAACCATATCATGTGACCCCTCATTGGAACGAGCTATTCGAGCTCGTTCCAACGAGGGGTCACATGATATGGTTTTGTTGACATTTTTTGAAAAATGTGAAAAAATGATATTTAAAATAATAAATTTTGATATCGTCTGCGTTGGGTAAAGGGTTAAAAGCACTTGGAAATGGACACACAGAGTTGGCTGAAATGACTACTGCAGTACCTTTCCGCGGTCTGCCGTCTGTCGACTTTAGTCGCCTGTCGCGCCAAAAGAGTTAAGAATAAGTTCGTTACAATTGTAATAATTCTTTGGCCTTCTGCTGATTTCGCTTTTTAAGGATTCTTGTTCTGGTAGGCAAATATTTGGAGCATTCTAAAAAAAAACATATTCCAGAGTCTCCATTACTCCTAAGTTACACATTTGGCACACTCTTTCCTCGCCTTGGAGCGCGGTGGATCAATGGTTTCGGTTTTAAACTTCAAACCGAAAGGTCCACGGTTATCCTCGCCAGGGGTAACTGCGTTGTGTCCTCGGGCAGTTCATTCCAATGGTCCATGTGGGGGCACGGTGGCGCTGTGTACTAAGGGGTGCTACACGTAAATGATGCACTTGTCTTCAATCAATGCTAACCCTGCTTGTGTGGAGTTAGTACGTTGTGGAGTCTGATAGTCGCTCGCCGTTGCTTTGTGGTTCTCTCCGGATACTCCGGCTTCCTCCACCCGTAAAACTGTCCGACACGAGGCGATCCTGACTGTCGAAAGTGTCGTTAAAATTGAGACCAGTGTGAAAATTGGTGTTGAGTCACAAACGCGGTATCTTCCCACTAGGCCAATTCCCTTCAGACCAATTCCCTTTAGGCCAATACCCAAAAGACCAATTCCCCTTAGACCAACTACATACTGTTATTGATTAAGGGTTGATTAAGGATAATTAGGAAAACATTTATTTATAAAAACTGCCCAACATCAATAAAATATCGACAAGCCAGAAAATGAGCAGACTATCATCTGAAAAATGAGGTCCCCAGAGGGTGAATTTGGTGATGCTACCCTGCACAGCAGGGTAGCATCACTAAATTTACCCTCTGTGAACCTCAACCTGAATCAAGGTCTCACACATAAGCAGAAAGAGGTACCCAGAAGATAACTGGCCCACTGTATGGGATAGCATCAGCAAATTCACCCTCTGCGGACCTCATTCTGCAAATGACAGACTGCTTATTTTCAGGCTTGAATATCAATAACATTAAATACATTTATAAATATTTATAAATATATCAAATTATTGATATAGAATTATTTTTAAAGTAGAACGCACCAGTTGGTCTAAGGGGAATTGGTCTTTTGGGAATTGACCTCGTGGGAGTTGGTCTAAAGGGAATTGGTCTAGAGGGAATGAACCACAAACGCAAGATATTACACTGAACGTGTTAAAACCGAAGAGTAAATAAACGATTTGACGATTGATGTTGTTTTTCAGCCGATAACGATTGGTTGACTTTAAATCTTTGTTGATTAATAAACAAGACTCTAAAACCATTTATAGATAGCTAACACTTCCGGAGATAGAAGGAAAGAGTGATGTCGTTTTTGCGTTTTTAATCAGTGAAAAACCTTCGGTTCTTTGCGGTGATGAAATCTGGAATCCCCTGATAACGGATGTGTTGCCTTATCTGTTGAAATGTGTCGTAATTCCAAACTTCAACTCGAATATTGGACGCTTAAAACAAACCAATTTGTTTAGAAAGAAGGTTAGAGTTATCAAACGTCGTAACATTGAATTATATTCTTGCTGTTCAACAAGATTTTCAACATTCTTGTTAAGGGTTGGAGGAAACTGGAGATGCTAGAGAAAATCGGAAGTGCAGCGGCTAATATAAGATGCAACATTTCCGACTTTGCTTACCAACATTGGTGTGGGAAGCAGATTGGGATTGCTTGATAGTGTCAGGAGAAACTGGAAAGCAAAATAGTCCACGAGAAATCCAAGTATAAGTTTGAAACATTGTCCCATTGTGAGAATAGAATACGTCGTTCCTTGAATGGAATAAGGCGCCACCTTCAATACTTTAGCATTGCAGATGACTTTTGGTTCCTCTAATGGGGTTATTCTGAATGTCAGCTTATACTTTATACTACACACCACAAAGGCCATATTCCCCCCAAATAAGGTATAAAATAAATTATTGTTAGGAGTCATTACCCAGTCGTTACCCAGATGTTTATCAGCGGGGTCTTCGAGTGTGCTTTTTAAAATATTTCCGTGTCGACATGTTGCACACTAAAATCAGTTGGGTTAAAAATTAACTGAAATCAACTGGGTTGAGTGAGTATGAACCCAAATGGGTTCATATTCACTCATCCCACTTGATGTGGGTTGATTTTAATCCCAAGTGATTTTTGAGTACAAGAATTGTGATTGAAGGGTGGGGGGGACGTCGTGGAAGTACATCACAAATCGTCCAGGAGTGCAAGGCATCCATAGCTTGAATATTCTGTGACCCCCCCCCCCCTCCTCCCTCCCTATACACACACACTTCAGAGAAGTGTGTTATGGTACGCATGGTATTGTCCAAAACTACCGTGGTATTTCAAGCTGGTAGCCTAAGCATGAAGACAAGTTTGACAGTGGACGACCAGACGTCACAATAAACAAGGTATCAGTAGTGAAGTTCTGTACTAATTTAATCGTGAGCGCGGTGGCTCAGTAGTTAGAGAAGTCGACAGTTTGAGATCATGACAAGTGGTAAAGTACGCTGTGTGCTTGGGCATGACGCTTAATCCCGATTACTCACGTGTGGATACGGTGACACTCTGTACTAAGACGTACTGCATGCTGATAGTGCACTTGTCTTCAACCGCAGCTAATTCTCCTTTCGTAGAATTGGAAAGTTGGAGAGTCACTTCTCTCGAGTTTTCCACATTAATCCGTCCGTAAACCTGTCCGTCACGATGTGACCATGGCTATTAAAAGTGTCATTAAACACTAATAAACATAAACATAAAAAAATATACAGAAAAAAACATACAGCTGAAGGATAAAATTATTACTGAACTTCCTATAAATGCGGAATGGTTTCGCCCATTTCGCCCTCAACAGTATTATGAGTGGAAAACACTTTAAAAAAATTGTTTTGTTTTTTTTTGTTTTGTTTTTTTTTTTTGTATTAGGGTTTAACGACACATTAACAGCCAGGGTCATATCATGTCGATGACAGTTTTACGGGTGGAGGAAGCCGGAGTAGCCGGAGAGAACCACCGAGCAACGACGCTCAGCTGTCAGCTCCCCAACATCGTAACTCTGAACTCTGCACCGCGGCACATGCAGGGTTAGATTGGTTGAAGACATGCGCACCATCGACGTGCAGTACGCCTTAGTACACTGCGTCATCGTGCCCCCATGTAGGCAATAGGGGTGAAGTGCCTTGCCCAAGGACACAACGCGGGAGCGCGAATCAGTCGCTGAAATGGTCACTCATCCAACTACTAACCGCGCTCGACGTTGCTTAACTTCGGTGATCTGACGAGAACAAAAAAAGAAAAAAAATTCGTTACAACAATGTTATACTAACAAGTTGTTTCCAACACTGTTTGGATGCGATGGCGTGCTAAATAATCCTTCTTCAATTGCGGGCATATTCAACGACTATTTCGTAAGCCAGTGTAACACTGTGAAAAATAGAAACGAACCCCGTGCAACTGAAATTATATACAGTCGAATAATAGGCTTTATGCTGATGATACCTCATTCTCCCTTGTTATAGAAATCCCAACTTGGGTGCCGGTATCCTTACTTCGGATCTCCAACTAATTAGGAGTTGATCAGATGTCTGGCAAGCAGCCATGTCAAAGTACCGCCGGTACCAACATAACCGGTACCGGGACGGGACAGAGCCTGTCTCACCGAAACCGGGTACCGGTATCGGAACAAATCAACAATTGGATGACATATCGTAATCAGATGGCAGAAATTCGCATTTAGCAAGACAAATACGGCATCGTCCAATTATTCTGCGGTGACATCAAAGTAATCATAAAGTACGAAGTTCGTGCTTTATGATTACTTTGATGTCACCACAGAAGAATTTCTCTGAAGTGGCCGATGACAGCGCTGCCAGTGTCTTTGATGCGACGTATGAAGTCAAAATGGTCAGCCTTATCGAGTTGTGGGGCAGACAGAACATGCACCTGTAGAGTGTTTTGGAATGTTCGTTCACAAATAAGTTAAAAGTATGTCATGCAAGTGTGCCATACACGATTATCAGCCTTTTTAGCCCTCGTTTAATTAGGAATTTTCCCATAAAATAATTTTGTCCCGGTGTAACAGGAATGGAAGTCCGTAGGAAAATTAGTCCCTCTGGACTATTATTCCGCGGAATTATAGTCCTAGGTCTAACATTTCTAGGAATAGTAGTCCGCCGGACTACTATTCCTAGAAATGTTAGACCTAGGACTATAATTCCGCGGAATAATAGTCCAGAGGGACTAGCGTTCCTACGGACTTCCATTCTTTTTACACCGGCACCGGCGGGACAAAAGCTTCAGTACCGCTACTGTTTGACATGACTGTGTTCTTACCAGGGGTTAACACTGAAGGTGCCTAGTTTCAATTTTGTGATTCCTTGTCTTATATGTCCATGTAGAACACATGTTGCAACATGCAAGGTTTTTGGTGATCTTGCTGATGAAGTTACAGTACCTGAGCAGTGGTTACAAGTGAAGTCCTGGATACCTGTACAGGCAGCCAAGACTTCACGAAACAGCACTGCTAAGTCAAAGTGTTATCTTCTTACGATGGAGCAAAAAATAAGTTCTACGGACACTTTCAGAATCTATGACGAGAATCAAATTAAAATTTTGCGCGTATCAAAGTGTATTCTCATTTCTTCTTGTGAGGATCATTTGCGAGAACGGATTTTTAAACACCGCTCCAAACATTGAGCACTTGAAAAAATATTATTTTTCAAAGACATTCAACAAAACAATATCATGTGATGCTTCATTAGGACGAGTTGGTTCCAATGGGGAGTCACATGATATGGTTTTGTTGAAATATTTAGACAAATTTGAAAAAAATATTTAAAATAAGAAAATTTGATATCGTGTGCATTTGGTAAAGGGTTAACGAAACGTGACTTCCGATTAAATTTCGTGACGATAACAGATTTAATACACTCAATAAAATTCTTCTTGGGATCTCTTCTATCGACAATCGTTAAATATTATCATGTTTACTGGAAATAAATCCTGTTAGAATGTTATTCATTAGAAAGAGTTTTCTTTTTAAGTCATGCACTGGCGAACAAGACAGCGTGGGATCTTGTTTAGGTTTAGGAGTACTAAATATTTTCCGGTAGTCGACCATTATAACGCTCATGTACACGCTAAAACTAAAGTGTTAAAAACTACACTTGAAGTGCTGTATTTAACACTTACTAAGTGCTGAACTAGCACTTTGTTCAAGTGTAGATATCCCAGAACTTGACAGGTGTTACAATAATACCACTTGACAATTGTAATGTCGCGACACTTTAAAGGAAACAACGCAGATGACGCGGATCAGGCTCGAACTCTCGAGCCTGATCCGTGTCATCTGCGTTGTGTCCTTTTAATTATGTACCCGCCAAGCGCAAATCAAATTATGCGCGATTCTGGAAGAACCACCAATGCTAGACACATGGGAAGAGCCATCCATTCAAGTTTCAGATGTCTGATGATTGTAATGTCTAAGTGCTTAAAGCATTGCACTTTGAGTGTTAAAATCAAACCCCAAGAGTTAGAATGGGTTTAACATCTTGTCAGTTTTAACACTTTAGTTTTTAGTGTGTAGGCAGCGCGGTGGCTTAGTGGTTACGGCGTTGTACTTCAAACCGAAAGGTCCACGGTTCGATCTCTGCCCGTGGAAACTGCGTCGTGTCTTTGGGCAAGGCACTTAATCTTGATTACCCAGTTGGGTGCACGATGGCGCTGTGTACTAAGGCGTACTGCACGTCGATGGTGCACTTGTCTTCCACCAATACTAACCCTTCTTCCGCGGAGTTAGTACGTTGGGGAGTGCTGCAGTTGCACGCCGTTACTCGGTGTTCTTTATGGGTACTCCGACTGCTCACACGTAACACTGCCCTACATGAGGTGACCCTGGCTGTCGAAAGTGTTGTTAAACCCCAATAAATAAATAAATAACAAATTATAACGTTAATGTGAACAAAATGTGATCGCTCCTTAGTATAGTGTGAGTTATTCTGTTTGTCATGATGTGCCCTATCTCCTCAGCGTCTACGAACCCTATCGACTCCAAACTCGGCATCCGATATTACTACCAACATGTTTGCTTGGCAATGTTGTGCGTTATTACCGAAAATTGGCAATTGCGTTGCTTCCTGTGCTATTCTGCACACAGAGATGAGGCATCATTAAAAAAAAACGTACGTTGCACGTGTTCATCCAATCGTCTTTTTAATTTCAGCATACAAATGTCTTTGTTGAGTGTAGCCCCCTCAAACAACCTTTTCTGTCCAAAGACCTGGGTGTTATGAGATATATCTGATCCATTGTTCAACTTCTCTGATCCTAATGTAATTGTTGCCTGGATCTCCAGCTGATCCTTCTCTAGCTTACACATTTCGTCATTGGAAGTTACTGGACAGTTGCTCCCCTTAATTTCATAAAGTTGTCAGTATATTTAACACTAAGGGTTTGGGAATTTCATATAAAGATTAAATTACAAAATCTCAACGTTCTGTACTTTCAAGGGGGGCTTATATTAAGTCATTGGATTCACCTCTGCAAATGTCAACGCAAGGAAAAACTCTAGAATCAATATAATAGCTGTTTCTTTCTATTTTTAAGATTCTTATTGTTAAATGTTCGAAAGTTTGAAATTGATTAGAATCGTTATTGCTTTAACTGGTAGAGTCCCGGAAGCCCATATTTGGGCTTTATTCCGAAGCGCCGGTACCACAATTTAAAGGCTTCATATTCTGTGGATGTGCTTCATATTATCTTTGAAGTGATATTATATTATCTGTTCGAATTGGTTTTGTGCCAATTGGCACTCTCCCATAAAATGTAACAAGCCAATGATGCACACACAAAATTTTTCAGGACCAAAAATAATTTAATACTCTACCAGTTAATCACTGTTCACCTTACACAGTCAAAAGCGATTAGGAATAGCCACCTACAGTTACAACTAGAAGTCCTGTCATGAAATGCGCACAAATAGCACGTCGATCTGCGCGTTAATCTCCGCGTTAGGACCATAGTAAGGCCATCCAATTCTGTACATATGGCCTGTGCACAATAATGTTTCAGCCAATGGACCTGCGGGTAACCCGGAGGTCCATTGGCAGAAAAATTGCCTGCGTTTGCTATGAGTAACGAGGAGAACCTGCCGTGCTTTGGATGTCATTCGATGTGGCAATTGCGCGCAATTCCTACGCGCATTTGAGCCTAGATAAGCGCACAGTTCGTGACAGGACTTCTAGTTTTAACTGTATAATATGATTGTAATGTAACATAATGTAAAGAAATTGCTTCTAATTTTAGAAAATATACACATTTAAAGATTAATAAGTCTGCAGTTATCCACATTTGAATAGAGCCCATGGCGTCATTGGAGTGTCATATTTACAAAGCCCGTCTTGGTAAGTGTGGAGTGGAATCAAAATGAAGGTTTCAGATATTGATTACTTGTTACGTTCCTTCAGACCTTGCAGATTTTCAAGAAATGAGACAGACTCAGAAAAATAAAGGAAAACCAACGAAATTTGTTTGAAGTTACTTCCACGTTTCTATGGCTATACAGTGTTTATACTTTACTCATCTAAGAACACGACAGACCAATATTTGTCATGAGGCATATTCCGTTTCAATATCTATGGAGACCATTTTAATTTTAAGACCCGAATGAATATTACCCGAAGACCCATCTGCTACCACCGGCATATTTGTGCAGAAACCATTCTACGGAGAGGTAATAATATCGACAGTTTCTCACTCAGTTTTGGAAGCAAATATCAGTTGCAATATGCTAGGTCATCGGGGAGACGTTTTAACTGCGATATAAGGTGTGTTTTAAAATGCTGAAGGGAAGTGGGAGGAGGAGATAACGGCTGGAGAGTCTTAGTTAGAACCGGGAGTAATCAGGGGGTAGGGGGAACCGTCCCTACCTCCTATCACCCCCCCCCCCCCCCCGCCCCCAACTAATGCCCGTATTATACAACCCTGGCTACTGGTTATCACTTGGGGGCGCGGTGGTTCAATGGTAGACTGTTGGACTTCTATGCTAGAGGTCCCGAGTTCGAACCCCGTCCGACACAACCCGCGTTGTGTCCATGGGCAGGGCACTTTATGCCGGTTGCCAACATGGGGACACGATGACTCCGTGTACTAAGGCGTACTGAACGTCGATGGTGCACATGTCTTCAACCGCGTAACCCTGCTTGAGTGGAGCTTCAGCAGAATTAGAATGTTGAGGAGCTGACAGTTGCTCGTAAATGCTCGGTAGTTCTCTCCGGGTACACCGGCTTCCTCCACCCCTAAAACTGTCACGGTCACGATTAGCCATTGTACATAAGTATGCGACCTTAAACACCAATAAATAAATATTTAAATAAATAAATAACAATATTGGTTATCACTTATCCTCCTGTACCGTTATCTGTTGATTGTCTCACGCCAAAATGTATGTATATCAGGAGCCAATACTATGAAACTTTTACAATTATATGTTCTAGAATTCTATTTTCTGTCTTTTAATATAACTGACGAAAATGAATCATTAGCATTTTAAAAGATATGGCAATTTGCCAACTGGCAAATTGCCACATCTTTGAAAATGCTAATGGTTCAATTCAACCCTTTTAAAGTCATAACTAGAAAATACAATTCTAGAAAATACAGTTAGGTACACCGAGTCCAATATTGTTTTTGCCGAGCCTCATATGATACCGTATCCGCCACCTGAACGTCCTGTAACGTATTTATTATGCCAGCGAAAACAAAATAACAATCAAATTTGAACGCCGGCACATTTTCAAAACTGGTGCAAAACGCAATGTAAGTTGTAATAAACGTGCACAGTTGTCTCCCTGTTTGTGTACAATTTCCTTGACAACACAGACATCAGCGATAGACGTTTTTCTTCGTACTGTCACTTTGTCTTGAGTGTGCAGAAAATGTCCGAAACGTCCGATTTTATAGAATTCGAACAAAATAAATGTATCTCGCATCTTTTCCCATTGACTTTCATTCATTTTCCTACAATTTCATCATTGTGCAATCTTATAATTATTCAATGAAATTAAATCCATTTTCGAAGGGACGTTACCACAACAGACACTACAGAATGAGCTCAACGAGAAAAAATGAAATTAATCTATTCCCGGGTTGAAAGGGAAAATTATGACTGACCCAAAACGTCTCTCGAGTCTGATGAAACAAGCTTCATTCTATAAATCATCGGCATCTTTAAAAAATCAAATTTCCTGTTTCACCTATTTGGTCTCATATTATTCCTAAAGCGTCGTAACTCCTATGGCTCGACTGTTAATTTACTTCTTTTAATCTGGTAATTTACTTTTACACGTACCACTGTTAGAAAGGTCCGCAAAACCCTATCTAGCACGTTTTCACATAACAAATTTAAACAAAACCACAAGCAAAGCACTCACCAACCCATCCCACCACCACAAAGAAGACCATGGCAGTGAAATGGTCAACCTCCCCTCACACGGGTTAAGCAGTTCTTTGATGTTTAATACAACAGAAAGAAAACATCATTAGCCACGTAATTACACACGTTATAATATTGCTTACTCCCAACAAACCTTTTGAACTTTTATTGAAAAGGTACTTCAGGAGATCAGGGATGATTTGAAGTATCACGCCAGATATCGCCAAAAGCCATTCTGATGAACCGACGTTCAATAAATGATTGGTCGTTGTATCGGCTAGCGTGGAAGAATCTGATATAAATATCTCTACCCAATAAATAATTTAATTTTTGCCTTTGTAAAACGATGCTGGTATGTCGTAGTCTGTTAAAGAAAGCACGCAATAATGATTGTCAAGGCACGCAGAATAACTTTCGGTTGCGTCCTGAAAATGTTAACCCTTTGAATACTGACAGTATTTTCCATGTCAGCCCAATGACAATGATTGGAAAAGTCCATATTCGTTATGTGGGGTTAGATCGGGTCCAGGACATTTTCCCCTAGGACATTTCCCGCTAGGACATTATCCCCTAGGACATTATCCCCTAGGACATTTTCCCCTAATTATTCATCCCCGGACTTTTTCCCCTAGACTGATTACTCCTAGATTTTTCACCCAGGACATGTTCCCATAGATTTTTTTTTTTAATTGCTCATGGAATAAAATAGAAAAAAAATTGGAAGAATGAAAATAAAAATGTAATTATGGTTTCATGTAATAGTTTATTCTTTTTAAAATAGCTAGCACAAGATAATAATATACATGTAGCAAGTAGGACAAATAAAATTATGATAAATCAAACAACGATAATACAGATAAGAATAAATTTACAAGACGACTTTGATGAGAACACACTTGGTGCAAGTGCGTAATATAATTTTATGGATTTGTATAGCCTCAATGAATGAATGAATGAATGAATGAATGAATGAATGAATGAATGAATGAATGAATGAATGAACGAACGAACGAACGAACGAACGAACGAACGAACGAACGAACGAACGAACGAACGAACGAATGGTTTTAGCGCGCTGAAGGCGCGAAGGGACGATGTGGGATTTGCAAATCCCTTGCGACCCGGTTAACCTTATTTTATTGGATCACACAGGCCTAGCTTTCCTATTGCGCCAAATGGAGTCTGAGGGGAGGGGGGGTGGGGGTATGCACGCAGTTAGAATTCCTTGCAGTTTACGTTGGAGTGTTCGATTGTCAATACTCAGTCCCTCAACGCCATTAAAACTATTAGAGAGTGTGCTCTATTCGGTTCCAGCTCGGCGATGGTAGAGGTTTGAGTCCCACCATGGGGGCGAGCCAGAATGTAATATTGTGCGATGGCAAATTTAAGGGAAGAAGAGAAAAGAAAACCAAACAGCAACGCCGGTTTGGTAGTGGCCCCGGTGTATGACCATATCGATTACAAAAAAGGAGTGGAGAAAGCTCCAACAGTTTAGTTTTGAAAAACCGGGAGTCACCCATCAAGCCTTCTGGGAGATAGGATGCCGTATGTGATTATGAGGTATCTGGTTATCCTTCGGGAATTCCAAATGACCTCCTCCACCCCCCACCCCCACCCCACCCCCACCCCCCACCCCCACCCCCAAAAAACCTCTCACAGACACATACCCTCAAGCCCTTAAAGGGGCTATTAAATCGTTATTCAAATGTTTATTTATATAAAATGTACACTCGTCCCCAGCCAGACAAGCTTGTTTCAATCCTTGCCTAGTGTTTGGTGGTTTCTTGTGTTTGTTGCAGAAAGGTAGGTTGCACCAATTCCTCCTACGCTTTGTCTACCATTTCCATGCGTCTTCTTTATAAGAGTGTTGCAAGAAAATTTGAGAATGTTCAATTAGACAAGTTATAGGTAGAGAGAAAGATAGGTATCCGCTATTGTATATTGTGACTGTTGTGTGATTGTTGCTATGGATGGGGTAAGGGGTGTGTTTCTTTGGAGCCCACTCCCCACACGCAGAGTTGCGAGGCAATCCTCACAGACTCAATCCTAAAGATCTCAATGAGTAGCGAGGCAATCCTCACTGACTGTACGCAGTTTAATTCAATTGAGTAATTTTAATTTACTGTGGATTATTTTGTTTTTCTGTTAAGGGTTCGGTGTTCGTTCAGCTTCACCATTGATTCACTATCCTGGGGTATGTGGAGGGGTTTGTTATATGGATCTTATTAAACGCATTTCAATCGCGCTTCAGCAGAGTTGCGAGGCAGTCCTCACAGACTCTATCCTAAAGTTCTCAATGAGTAGCGAGGCAATCCTCACTGACGCAACGCGATTTAGTTATATTGTATAATTTTTGTTTTATTTTATTTTATTTTTTTTTTCCTGAAACTTACTTTGTTTTTCTGTTAAGGGATCGGTGTTCGTTAGGCTCAACCATTAATTCACTATCTTGGAGTCTGTTGAGGGTTTTGTTTTGTAGGTCTTTTAATCGCGTATCAATAGTTTCTATTTTTGCTAGCTCGTGAAGTTCCTTTATCGGTGCCCATTTCGGTTTGCAGGGCATACTTTTGAACCCTCTGTAGCTTCTGAATGTTGGTTTTGCTCAGGTCACATGGCACCGTATTCTAGTACCGGGCGTATAAATGTTTTGTAGAGCTTGAGAAGCACATCTTTGTTTGCTCCCCAATTTCTACCTCTGATCATCTTCAGAAAATTTATACGTTTATTAGCTCTAACCGCAATGGAGTTTACGTGACTGTTTAGACTGAGATTGCTATCTAGGATAAATCCCAGAAATTTGGCCTCTTTGTTTGCTTCTAGTTTGTGATCGTATAACTGGAGATCGATACTGGGGACAGGTTTTTCCCTTTGCTTTTTGAATAACGTAACTTTTTGAGTTTAGGCGGCATTGAGTTTGATGCGCCACAGGGCGCACCAACTCTCAAGATCGCGAATGGTATCCTGTAGACGATTTTTAATTATGTTTCTGGACTTACTGCCCGTCCAAATGCCTTTGTCGTCTGAGAACTTCGATAGTTGAACACAGTTTTTCCCTACTTTTTCTATATCATTCACATATATTATGAAAAGAAGGGGGCTTAGAACCGACCCTTGTGGTGTTCCCGCATCGAGTATTACTTCCTCTGACACCTCGCGATTCACCCTCACCTTGATTTTTCGGCCAGTTAGAAATGATGATATGATCCTTAGAATTTTAGTGGGTAATCCCATTTTCGCTAGTTTATATCTCACGCCATTGTGCCATACCGAGTCGAACGCTTTTTCTACATCCAAGAAAAGCGCGGTTCCGATTTCGTTTTGACTAAATGCTGTTTTCATATAATCGACCAGTCTATATACGTTTTCGATTCCCTCTTTCTGACTCCTATACGCTCTTTGCCATTTGTTGAAAAAGTTGATTGATTCGAGATAGCTGCGAAGTCTCGTAGTGAGAATCTGCTCAAATAATTTTCCAACACAGCTAAGCAAGCTGGCTGGGCGGTAGTTAGAAGGGTTGGCAAGGTCTTTGTCGGGTTTAGGTATCATGACTTCTGTGGCCACTTTCCAGCATTTTGGGAAGTACCCACAGGAGCGACAGCAGTTTAGGAGTTTGGTAAGTCTGCAGCAGAAGATGTTGGGTCACTGTTTCATTATTTTGTAAGAGACTTCGTCTTCTCCTGGGGACGAAGATTACTTGCATTTTCTTAATTATACCCATGACCTCATCTACGCTTATTGGTTCGGTTACTTCATGGTCGTCACCGTCGTCATGCCTTTGGTCGAAGTTCGATTCATTGAAAATTGAGTTGTTATCTTGGACAAATTTATTTACTTTTACCTTAAAATCGTTGTCATATCTGTTCCCTTCTTGTGGGCGATGCGCCTTCTTTAGAAGTTCGGCAAAAGCGCTGGCCTTTGCCTTGTCGTCCATGGCCATAGTTCCGTCGCTAGTCTTCACCGCATTCTTATTGGCAATTTTGCTCTTTTGGCCAGTAAGAGTTTTAAATGTATCCCAGAACCACTTAGGTTCTCTCAGCCCATTTAGGTTTTCTGTTGCTTTTTCCCATCTCTCGCGATTGTCGTTAGCTATGGCCTTTTTTACTTCTCCACGTAAGCGATTATACGCGGTTTTAAGTTCTGCTCTTTTCTTTTCATCATTATCTGATTGGTAAGCCCGGAAGGATTTTCTTTTTTGTTTGATTATTTGAAGAGTTGTTTGGGTTATTCTGTTTATCCGTGTCTTTACTGTTTGTTTGGGACAAATTTCATCTAATATACTGTTGATAACCTCGTTAAGATGGGTGCAGGCTTTTTCTAGTTCATGAGCATTTGGGGGGTCATTTGCCTTTATTTTTACTTCGATAATGTTTCTGAAGAGGTTCCAGTCAATTTTTGATAGGTTCCTCCTATTCACGGGAGGATACCTTGCGGGACCAGTATTACATTTCAAAGTGGCGTAAACCGGCAGGTGATCACTGCCTAGCTCATTATCCCCTACAAATATGTCTTGCATTTGGCTGGTTAGTGATTTGCTGCTGATAATCAAGTCTAGGATATCTGATTGATGGAGTGGGTTGTTGCTTATGTATGTTACGTCTTGATCGTTATTTACCACGAATAGATCGAGTTCTTCAATGATGTGGAAAAGGGCGTCACCATTAGGCTCAGTCTTATGACAACCGAATACCTGGTGTTTGGAACTTAAATCACCCAAGAATATGCAGTGCTCGTACTTTTTGGTAAAAAATTCAAATACTTTACTGGCAACTGTTGCTTGCTGCTTGTTATAATATGATATGATGGCCACGTATTTGTGGTCAAGTTCAATTTCAGCTGCAATCACTTCAGCATTGCTCAAGGTGGTCGCATGGTATTGATTTGTATTTAATCCCCTGCCTTATTAGCAGCTTTTTGGAATCCCGGACATTTGCCCCGAGGATATTTGCCCCGCATCACTTTTTAAAGAAAACGGACATTTGCCCCGATCAGCTAATTACATAGTGGACATTTGCCCCGATCAGCTAATTACATAGTGGACATTTACCCCGCTATAAAAATTCTCTCCTGGACATTTGCCCCGATAAAATTTTGTCGTTTAGAAAGTAAAATTAATTTTTTCCCCCAGATTTCCCCCCAGATTTCTGGACGATTCGGACCATGCTTATGGACGATATGGCAATAGAAAAACAACGCTTAAGGAGATTAAACTGACTTTTATTCAAGCCAAAATTTTACAACAACAAAAAAAACGAAGTGAAGCACATATATAAATAGCACAATTCATTGAAACAGCCTACACGCGAATCCTCAAGTCAAGATTAATTTTGAGAAACTGCCTGTTCAAAAATATTTTGAGGGTTTATTGTATAACCACTTTCCAGACATTTGTCAGACGAATGTTTGGATAGTGGTTATACAATTTATTTATGTTATTTAAAAGTAACATATAATAACATTTAAATATCTATCAGAATGTACCGTAACATTTAAGCACAATATTCTAGTAACATGGTCCGAAAACAGAACATTTCAAAGAATTCATTCAACATTCAACATTTCAGTTAACAAATATTAGAATCTAATGCAATGGCCAATGTCTTTTAGAAAGGCGCGGGTGTCTTTCTCACCAGTTGAAATTTGTGTACATAGTGTCTTAAGTTTTTTTTGCAACTTCAAAGTCTCTCGTCGAACTCGTTTTGTCGGTGGCTCTAGAACTGTGATTCTACGAATATCAGTCAGTGCAGATAGATGATCCTTTTGAATGCATGATATGGAGTGCCATACACCTGGGTTGTCATGTCCCACAAGATGACTGTATCCATTGTTCCACGATTCACACTCATTGTTCGTTCTTGAACGGTTGTTCATTGTGGCTTCATGAACACTCCAAATGGTTGGGGGGAAGCGTGGGTTGTTGGAAGATTTCAGCGTCAATTTACCATCCTTCATGCTGACTTTTGTTGGCCCACTGACATATGTGTTGTCGAAATAGTCAATAACCTCATGAAGACAATCATGTGCACTAAATCTTACTATGGCCATACCCTCTTTGAGCTTGTCGACAGGAAGAAATGCTAGTCCATCTAGCATTCCAACTGAATGTTTAACAGCATCGTTGTCTTTGTATTCAACACTGAGTCCACAACTCTGAATTTTTCTCCATGTATTTTGGCACAGGTGATAAAAACATCCCTGAATGCGAACTGAAAGACCGAACATTGTCCGTATGGAGTTGTGAATAGCTGTTTCATAATCACAGCTGATAGTCGATGGATTCGGATAAAGATCTAATGACTGACACTCATTCATTATTGCAGCAAACATCTCGTCGTAGCAAATTTGCTCTTTTGATGGAAGGAATGCATAAACACATGTGACTGTCGATCCATCCTTCTTTGCACGTATGACAAACAACTGTTGGAAAACTTTTGGGGCTGCACCAAACGTTCCATCCAGGAACCACTCATCTGAATCACACAAAAATGTAAGACTATCAATTGTACCAAAAACTAGCACTCTTTTGTTATTAGAGCCATCATCTTTGTAATTGTCATAGAAAAGAAAAGGAAGATTGTCGACACCACCAGTTGTTGTGTACTCTTCGGGGATGCATTGGAGGTCGGCGAGTTGTTTTGGCTCTTTGGGAGCTGTGCCCCTTTTGTACCTTCTAACAGCACGTTTCACAGTCTCTGTTGACCCGGCAGCTACTCGAACATCAACAGGGTACTCGGATAATTTGTCCTTCACTATTTGAACAGTCTTTCCACGATTGCAAGATACTGAATCTTTTATTGATTGGCGAGCTTTCAATGCTTCAATGGCTGTTTGATCTTGGGAATGATTATGCACGGTCGAAGTAATAACTTTCGTTTTATTCAAATCAGTCAACAAACTACCATTGCATTTTGTTGTTCTTCGGGAAGAACATTCCCAACGAATACTGTCCTTGTTTGTTCTTTTCAAAGTATATGAATATCCCTCTAAACACAACTTTTCACCACCACGTGTAGTACGTATAAACTCCATATTGAATGTGATATGCATTTGCCATCCATATTCCCTTTATATACAAAAAAGCAGCAAAGCAGCCGACTTTGTTTATCCAACAACTCCAACATGAGCGTCACTCATGACCACTGAATACATTTGATCAATTGTTTTCAAGTCAGTAAATACACTTATGATATTCACTGATTGTTTTCAAGTCATTAAAAACACTCATTGATATATTAACTGCTTGTTTTCATTGACAATTCATAGACAATCAATCACCACTGAATAATTTTGACTCATTGTTTTCGAGTCAGTGAAAACACTCATTGATATATTGGCTTTCGAGTCAGTGAAAACACTCATTGATATATTGGCCGCTTGTTTTCATAGACCTTGTTGACGGGAAAATACTGTACCCGGGAAAATGAGATCGGGGCAAATATCCGCCTAAGAAAAAAGAGATCGGGGCAAATATCCGCCTAAGAAAAAAGAGATCGGGGCAAATATCCGCTTTTGTATCGGGGCAAATGTCCGCGGGGCAAATCTCCGTATCCCGCTTTTTGGGATGGGCGATCTCTTCTAATAATATCAAAACCACATAACGAGAATTTTTTGTTTGGTTTAAGCCATGTTTCGCTAATTCCAATTACGTCCTTATTTTTGTAATAATGTGACATTTGCAAATGTTTTTGATTAACGCTTCGAGCGTTCCACTGGACTATTTTTAGTGTATCCATGAATGGTTCAGGAATAACGGTACTAAGTTTATTTAAGTTTAATTACTATTTGTAATATTGTTAGATAATTATATTCCGTTGACGGCCGCTTCTAATAGCGTGTGAGATATCTGAGTATTATATAACTTAGATGCTGTTTTACTAATCTCTTTGCAAACGTCCGAAAGACTGGTGTCCAAGTGTTTCTTCGTTATGCTGAAAATGGAGCCAGCCATTAGAGTACACGTAAAATAAGGGGAAGATGAGTTCTCGACATTACTTACATTTAGAGCTTTAAGCTGGATGCTTGTTTTAACTTTTTTGAAGTGGCTACACCCCCGGTAGTTGCTGGGGTGTTGACCACCGCAATAGGGGCATTTCAGAGTTTTAGCACTACATGCCTTCGCGATGTGTTTGTCACCGCATTTCATACATCGTTGCTCCCCGTTGCATTTCTGTGACAAGTGCCCAAATTTCTGACACTTGTGACACTGAACGGGTTGTGGAAGAACACGATATTCCTCGGTTTCGTATTTTTCGCCGTTGATAATTACCCCTTTGCTTATCAGATTTAATTTCGTTGCTCTTTTAGGGCATTTTACTTTTATTTTCCAAGTATGGTTGCCCGTGGCTTTGGAGTTTAGTCTCTCCCACGAGCATCCTGGAAAGGCTTTATCAATCGAGGTTTTTCCGTTTTGGGGTGGACGCGTGTGATTACGACACAGGGGTTTGGTTGTGGATGGCCCTGTGTCTTGTTGGTTTTATTGGTCACCTGAGGGGGGCGTTTTGGCTTTTACTTTATCAGCGTACGTCGCGCTATCGGTTGGGCTAGCTGTCGCAGTCGCATTCACTATTTCCGGTGATGTAGACTCTGTTGCGTTACCAGAGCCCCCATTTCTTTGTGTGACCACCGAGTCCTTTTCGGTAGCGGTGCTCAGTGAATTTTGCTTGATAGTTTTTGTCTTCTTGACATGCCGATCAATAGTCATACAGAAACCATTTTCGTCTTCGACGTCCACGGTTTCATCATTTTCACGGAACTCATTGGAGAGTTTCCTTTTCGACCGATTTTGGTTTGGTGATTTTTTCTGTCGCTTCGATTTGGGGATTTTAGCTGAATTTTTATCCAATTGAATTTCAACCGCCTCATCCGGAGAAGCTGCGACCGTGTTGGTAGCTTCTTCAACTCTGGAACGCAGCCATTTATCCTGGCTGGGGGTAATTAGATCTGAATCTATTTTAGATATCCCCGCCAGTGAGCCGGCGGACGCAGGTCTTCTCATTTCTGTAGCGGCGTCAATACACGGTAAATCAGGAACTGGAGGAGCATGGTCCTCCTTACCTGGTTTGGCTCTCAGAATTGCCTTTTCCAATTCCCTTCTCAATTCAGCCTTTTCTTTATCTGCCTGCCGCTTCTGGGCTTGAAGCTCTGACCGCAAAACCTCTATTGTGTCATTCAATTTGGCTATTTCTTTCTGGAAGCCAGACATCATCGACACCATCGATGCCATATCAGTGTAAGTGGAATTTCCACTGTTGCTTAGACTGCCAGAATTAAAGACAGAACTGTTTAACTGAACTTGACTTTGTTTATCCATTGTTTTTATTTTGTAAATAATTCTAAAATTTATTTTTTAAGTTATTAGAGATTTTAATTTAATTGTATGGACTTAAATATTCGTTTTTAGTGGGAAAAATGCAGATAGAACTAGCAAGAGAAAAAAAGTAAACACTTACAGTGATACAAAAAGATACACAGAAATAGTGCAAATTGCAATAGCGTTGTTGAACTTCCGAGTGAGCGATAAACAGTTTTGTGTGAAATCACCAGTGCTGGAAGATACACTGTTCGCTGTGAAGGCAGGGGTGAGACAAACAACGACAGTACAGCTCCGAATAAATTTACAAGACGACTTAGATGAGAACACCCTTGGTGCAAGTCCGTAATATAATTTTATGGATTTGTATAGCCTCCATGCATGAAGGAAGTACAAACCCATAAAATTATATTAAGAGAGTAAAGCCCATGGCTTTAAATTATCACCTCTTAGTGCTTATAGTACCATTAAAGTCTTCATCTCACAATATATCAAAGCACATATCATCCAGCTTACTGTTTATACAGCAATACAACTTGATATTGTTATGCCATACAGCACACTGTGTGTGACAGATCGACTAGCTTACTGTTTATACAGTAATTCAACTTGATATTGTATGAATTATCTTTGCCTATTTTATTTTTATTTAGTACTTTGAAAATAGTGTGACATTAAATGGAACAAATTCTTTCTTTTTCTTGTAATAAAATCTTGAAATTCAATTTTTTTTTGTTTGGGGAAAATGTCCACAATTTTCTTCCTAACTAGGGGGAAATCTCCACCCTCTCATTTGAAATTAGGGGAAAATGCCCTAGGTGACACGTTTTTTAGGGGAAAATGTGCTAGAGGAAAATGTCCGGAACCCGGGTAGATCAATTAATATTTTCAACGTGCAGCCCTAAGGGTTGCACGTTGAAAATATTTATTGGTCTAACCGACGCGTTCACTAAGCAACCATCCTACTTATTGGCAGTATGACGTATCATGTTCCTGAGCCTGAAAAGCGGCCTTTCGGCATGACCAAGGAAATGTTTTCCTTGATGCGAGGCATGGCATATCATATCATCTGTATGCGGATGATACCCAACTGTACATTACATTTAATTCATCTCTTCAAAGTGACTCAATCACTGCAGTCAGCAACATGGAAACTTGCATAAATCTGGTGCGGGAATGGATGATAGAGTTTCTTTGTTTGAAATGCGCGCAAATAGAACGTCGACTTGCGCGTTAATCTACGCGTTATGACCATAGTAAGGCTATCAAATTCTATACATATGTACAGTGCACAAGCAACGTTTCAGCCAATAGACGCCCGGGTAACCCGGAGGTCCATTGGCAGAAACATTGTCTGTGTTTGCTATGCGTTACCAGGAGAACCTGCCGAGCTTTCGATGCCATTCGATATGGCAATTCCCACGCGCAATTAAGCCTAGATAAGCGCACAGTTCGTGACAGGATTTCTAGTTTTAACTGTTCGAAGATATTTTTCTGATAGGTCGGTTATTACATAAAAATAAAAAGTAACATGAAACATTTCATTTTTACCAATTTCTCATCAACTGTTCCTTACGTCGAATTTCGGAGCTTGACAGTGTAACAGCGATTGCGAACTTCTTGACATTTCGTGCAAAAGATTGTGCGGAAAATAATATATATTTTTTTTAGTTTTCAAATTAATATTTTATCAAATTTACGATGTACTTTGTATAAATGACAGAGAAAATCAAACTCAATTTGCGTATACCTCGTTTAATTGAGCTGACAACTTTTTCTCATGTTTCTCAATTAGGACCTAGAATTTCTAGTTGAACTTTCTATGAAACCAATTTCTAAAAGCTTTCTACATTTCGTTGCTGTTAATTTAGAAATCACTAATGCAACTTTAATGGATCTAGAGGGATTTAAAAACTGTCGCTGATATCTGCTGAATCGAATGCTGGGATATCCTGCAGCTAATATCTGATGTATCATGTTGATCTGCTGTCTTGCTGAAGGCGAGACGTTTCACACTCAAATACCTCAAGATGGGAATCTTCACGTAACGTCTTTTAGCACACTGCAGAAATCAGGGGCATATAAACAAACCGGGGAAAACGGGAGGCACGTGCCCCTCCAGAAATAGAAGAGAGAGTGAAATAGAGGAATGGAGAAAGAGAGAGATAGAGTTTAGGCCAATAATTATCTTTATCAATTCGTCCTTGCAATCTGATTGGAAATTTGTAGGAACTGGATGCACAGGCCTTATACTTTTAAGATCTGACGAAAGATCTCCTCATTTGATTTGTCAACACTACGGACATTAACACTTAATATAATGAAACGAAAAAAGGTTAGAAAGCATCAAAGTATTGTGAAAGCGCCGTTTTCGTATTTTTAAATGGGTTTAAACAGAGAATACGTTCATACTGATAAAAATTGTAAAAGGTCAGCTTCTGTATTTTTCTACTACTTTCCAGGACAATGCCTGAAATTTGTGAAATGAAGCGCACATCTTTGACATAACTTCGCTAACATTTCGAAATATTAATTTTTATATGAAATTCCCATACCATTACTGTTATATCTTCTGACAACTTTAGAACATCCTGGGGAGCTAACTTCTATCTAAATCTCTTCCGATGACGAAAATTATCAGCCGTGGTACTCGAGACAAGTTCAGTTAACTGGTATCAGGGTCACAATATGATGAAGTGTTCCAAGGTTACAGGATGGAAACTAATTAACACTTACGCTGCCAAACGCGGCTTCTGTCACCTATTTTATGATGATTATCTGTACGTTCTGGCAGACCTAACCTACCACCTGGTTAATTGTTGGAAAGGGCTCAGAGAGCCCTTTCCAACAATTAATCAGATGATAGAGTTTCAAGTATGTCATAAATCTTATTAAACTTCCTCGCATACAGGCGTACATAGCGGCCCTCCATATATGGATAAAGTGGGCGTGGTAGTGTAAAAGGGTTAAAGTCGAGATTAATTGCACATTTGTGGCTCCATATTTAACCCATTTCCCACATTTGTTAAATACAGAGCAAACAGATGTTCCTTTTTCTCAATATAAAGGTGCATGAGACCCAAATATAAGTTTGCGTATTGTATTCCTACCGTTCCCCATAATATCCATCACTGTTTTATACCAGTGTATTGTATGACAATGCTCCGCAATTTTGAAATACATCCCACGTCCTCGGTAGAAGTTGTTAAAATTATATCCTTGTTTATTCATTGCTATTGTGTTAGCTCCTCGATCCATTACTCGAGTGTCTGTTCCATTTTAAATAAGTTATCAAATCCATTATGGCTGCTTCACTGCAGCAATGACTGAATTTTGTAACACTTGTTTTTTTACTAAACACTTATATGCGAGCGCGGTGACTGGGTGGTTACAGAATTATACTTCAAACCGGAAGGACCATGTTTAGATCCCGAACCAAGGGTAACTGCGTTGTGTCCTTGGGTAAGGCACTTCATACCGATTGCCTACGTGGGACACCACTTCTCTATGCCAATATGCGTGTTAATGGGTTCATCGATATGGCTCTTGTGCCATCGTTCGGCGCTGGTACTCGTGCCATATCGATTACACGCGTGTGTTGTTCTGTATATATCTGGCTATCCGTGTGTTTGGTGTGCACTAAAGAATAACATTTATCACGTTGTCACCATTAAATAGCTACTTCCGGAAATATCGCTCACAGCACGCTCATTAACCGCGTGATGCGGATGTCAATGTCGACGTCGTAATATTGTGGGTGAGTTGGTACGGTAGTAGAAATATTATTTTATACCATGATTACCTTTTCCACTATACGTGGAGAGTGGATTGTAACTAAATCACCCGCGGATTGAAGTTATCACCCAAGCTATAACTTTCAAATTTTGTACATATCGTCAAAAAACACAAGCAATGTTTCAGCCAATGGACCTCCGGGTTTAACCCGGAGGTCCATTGGCTGGAACTTTGCTGGTTCTGGTTATGCTGTGCAACAAATTTGAAATTATTGCTCGGGTGGAATCTCCACTCTGCGGGTGATTTAGTGATAATACACTCTCCACGTACCATATATATAAAACCTATGGCATAAATTTTAGCTTTACACACCAACCGTGGTGGACTCTGTGACTGTGATGAACAAGCCAGCAATGGGATTTCAGTAGTTAAAATTTACACCAACAGTGGAACTACATCTAAGCTGACCTTTGGTGACCTCAATCTGAATGCAAACTTGTCTAAATTTATCGCTCGTCGCCTCTCGAAGAGTGAAATGAAAGTGGCAATACTTTATTATGTTTCTAAATGAGTTTATCCCCATAAGATACCAAAACGTAACAAACACGCATTGTCTCATATTAATAAAGCATCCATAACTCGAAATAGTATGTTATTAAAACGAAAAAGGCTCCGTTTCTTTTTCCATTTCGTTTCGGCGATAAAATTGACAGCGGTAGTACCACCCACCGATGCTCATGTAAACAAAAACAGATTCGCACGTATGAACGTCTGACACACATTTTAACTCTTAATAATCAGACGATCACGTTATAAATAAAATATGCTCAAACTAGCTTGGTGTGCCAAATGTTCACAAATTGTGGTGAAGTGGTGTTAACAGCTCGTCAAAGGCTCGCGGCTAACACCACTTCACCAGTGGTGAACATACCCCAAGATACTATGGTATTCTATATATCCCTGATGGGTGAGGGTGTGAGATAGGGAAATCTCACCCGAGGGCAAGATATTTGGGCCAGACACGAAGCTTGCCAAGTGTCTTGACCAAATATCTTGTCCCGAGGGCGAGATTTCCACATCTCACATCCACCCCATCACGGATACTTTTAAACGTTGTGTTGTCCATTTCTGAAAAAACTGGTTTCCTTATCGGAAAAGCCCACAAAAGTTCTGTATATACCATAGGTATGTACCACGAAATTAAATCCCATCGCCAGCAAGACAGGGGTTAAAGGATTCGAAGGGACATGAACACTGGCACATTCCGATGACGTCATAATATTTTTATACATTCTGCAATGTATTCGCATAATTTTTCGACGGGAATTTCGTGAAACTCTCTCCACTCATGATGGCGTTCACCCAAAAATTCATATATAAGAGTCGTGTGTCCTTTGCGATCTGTGTTTAATTTCTGTTTTCTTCGACAAACCTTCGTCTGCTAATATTTTCGAAACGTGACACCATATTGTTTGTTTAAAGAAGAACGCGCGATGATTGAATAGTCCTGCGCTCAATAATATGCTAATAAGCCGGTCACGTGGGTCATGTGAGATATATATCTATCTCACATGGCCTTCTCACACGAGACACGCATATCTTGCACAGGAAGTGTGTGTGTGTGGGGGGGGGGGGGGGGGGAGACAGTTAACTTATCTTCTCTTATACTTCAGTAACTGTTTACCAAGTACGAATTGCAGACATTTGTAAAAACAATGAAGGCCATAAGCGTTGCTTCAACTCTTTTTGCGCGACAGGCGACTAAAGACGACAGACGGCAGACCGCGGAAAGGTACTGCAGTAGTCATTTTAGCCAACTGTGTGTGTCCATTTCCAAGTGCTTTCAACCCTTTACCCAACGCAGTTGATATCAAAATTTATTTTTTTAAATATCATTTTTTCAAATTTTTCAAAAATATTCAACAAAACCATATTATATGACCCCCCCCCCCCCCCCCCCCCCCCCCGTTGGAACGAGCTCGACGAGCTCGTTCCATCGAGGGGTCACATGATATGGTTTTGTTGAAAATATTTGAAAAATAATTTTTTTTCAACTGCTGAAGTTGCATATTACGCGGGGAATGCGGCCGATTCGTTGGGTAAAGGGTTGAACAAACATATATTTTATGCACCATTTATGTCCTATCCATCAACAACGATATCGTCCCTTGAAAGTATAAAGGTACCATTTAAATATATACAGAAAATCATTTGACAAACTGTTAATGAGATAGATCATCAGAACATCTTTTAAAATAATAACGATTTAAATCTTACAACTTATACTTTTTGTAAAATTCCTGATGAATATTAGGCGCTAAGAATTCTGTTTCTCAGATTATTCCGCGCCAAAAGAGTTAAATGGCAATATCGAAAAAAACAATATAAGTCCCACCTGAACATTTTCATTTTCATTCTATAATTCATCTGAATGAATTAGTAGACGTTCGATACTTTTTTTAGCACCTCATTATTTGTTGAATCTGTCCCAGCCATCTACAAACAAACCACGGGGAATGGCAAGAATAGTTCATCGCCCATGTTTATTACTACGTCATTCCCCGCGGCACATGTACTTCATTTTATATTGGTAGTAATATTGCTATATAATGTTCTACATGAAACAATGATACATTCAATGATTTTTGCATATAAATACATGCGTGTGCTGCAAATAACGTGAAGCAATGTAAATTATCTCGGGCACCATCCAGGGTGCATGGAGATTTAATACCGGGATGTAGATTTTTAACGTTGAGGGGCAATCACCGTGTACTCTGGATGTTTCCCGGGGTAATCATTTTGTCCCGCCCTTTTCCATGAAAATAATGCGTGTTTGATTAAATACCAAAACTACTCTAAATGTAGACTCAAACGAAAAAGCGGAAGTCCTGCACTGAGCCTCGAATAATATAATTTTTTGTTTTTGTTAACTATGCTGGCCAGTTTTAGTCGTTACTTCAGCGAAAACCTTAAATCACATATTATGTGATAAAGCAAAATCTAATATTAGCCCAAGTGTGGCATGAAATTTCTGAAACTCGTTCACTAACATGGATCATATCTTAGGTGAACTTCGTCTTAGATATCTGTTAGGGAACTCCGTTCAGACTTTTGTCATCAAGTAGGGACTCATTTGGAGATCCTCCATATCCTAATTTGGACGTTTTGAATATGCCTTGCCCACGTGGGGTCACAGTGGCGCTGTGTACTAAGGTGCACTGCACGTCGGTGGTTCACTTGACTTCAACCAATGTTAACCTTGCTAGTGTGGAGTTATTTCGTTGGGGAGTCTGGCAGATGCTTGCCGCTGCTCAGTGGCTCTTTCTGGGTACTCTGGCTTCCATCACCCGTACAGCTGTCCGTCATGGGGTAATATGAAACGTTTGATTTGTTGGCCAGTTTCTGATTATCCTTTGCATCATCTAGGTACGATTTTAACATCATGTAGGAGTATTATTGCCTACCAAGTTCCCAGGGCACCAGTCAAATTCTGTAAGAAATTCAACACTGTTGATATTTTTTTATTTATTGATGTTTAAGGTCACATATTTCTGCACAACGGCTAATCATGACCGTGACAGTTTTACGGGTGGAGGAACCCGGAGTACCCAGTGAGAACCACCGAGCAACGGCGAGCAACTGTCAGATCCACAACATACTAAGTCCACACAAGCAGGGTTAGCATTGGTTGAAGACAGGTGCACCATCGACGTGCAGTACGCCTTAGTACACAACGTCACCGTGCCCCCACGTGGGTAATGGGAGTGAAGCGTCTTGCCCAAGGACACAACGCGGTTGCCGCAGGTGAGATTCGAACCGAGGACCTCTCGGCTTGCAGCCTGCACCTTTACCAACTGAGCCACCGCGCCCCTAACACTGTTATAAGCTGTTCGATTTTCCATTGGTGTTTACGCGCAGACCACCGTTGGTGAAATGCAATGTTCCTTTACTCAAAAACATATACGGATATTCTTTCGTTCTCTAGTAAGAATTGAATTGGTCTTCAAAACATCAAGCTTTTAACACAATAGGTGGAACTATGGTGCGTAATTATAAAACTACGACTGTCTTGAGTCTTAAATTCCAATGGTAATGTGATTGAAAACTCGGTCAAATAAATTCTCAAAGGGGCAACATTTTTGCTTTGAAAGAAAATGAATGTTTATGATATTTGTTAGGTTCAGATCGTGGAATATATCAGTTGGCTGGAAAAGCGAACAGTAGGTTCGCTTTTCCGTCCAACTGAAATTTTCCAGACGAGTGAATCTAAACATGGGCGATGAACTACATAAGGGCAAGCCTGGCTTCAGGACATAATAGCGACAAAATTCCTAACATAATTTGACTGTAGCTTGATAGCTTGGTGATTACCTTTTTCGTCTGAGCTTGATCTGACGTCATACGGAAATGTTATTGTTATTGGCTGTCAAGCTCAAAGGTCGCCAGTCAAAGTACGTAAGGAATTCGACGCAATTATGGGCTCTTTGTGTATTTACTTGTGGGGTTTACATTCAGTCTACCGTTGATAAATTGTGATGTCTCTTTACTCATAAAGATTTATAGATATTCAATCGTGCACCAGTTTAGACATTCAATTTAAGATGAATTTAATTCATCAACATATTAACATTATTAGTGGACCTACGTGCGTCATGATACAACTACAGCTATGCTGCGTTTCCATTCATCTTACTCAGTCAACAAACATGTGTACTGCTATTAATAATAATGTCAACAAGAATTAGATCAAGTCTCGACCAAGAAGCTTTTCTTTTATTACATGTCTGTTCTATGAAATCCCATTTACAGCAACACTAAACCATGCGGAAAATGAAAATCCGTTCCGCACATATGTGCCGAACGCAAATCGATGAGCAGACGATTGATCACCAGAAACTGAACCGATTGCGAAATAACTAAATAAAATGTCTAACATTGAAGGACATGCAGGGGGAGGGGGGCGGTGGAAAAAAATGCATGAACGTAGGTGGGGGTGGGTGGTCAAATGCCTAAAAAATGTGTGTAAACAGTTAAGCATTTTTTCCCCCTTTTTCACTCTTATGGCATCTTTTGTGCCCCAAACAATAACAAAATGTCACCAATTGACGATAAAATCCCATTTACAAGCATTAATAACAAAAGTAACCACCTTAATATGAAAAATATTGGAGAATTTCATCCAAAACTGACTTGAGAATGGTGGTGGGTGTCCGATATTGAACGGAAAAAAATTGTCTTGCAATTTTCTCTTAAAGTCGACTAAAATATGCATTCACAACATAAGTCATTCATATTTGAGGTTTGTTTTATGGAATATTCTTTAAAATGAAACATAGTATATATAATACTGTGTAATGAGTCATAATAACCAGGTGGAATTGGTTTTTGAAAATGAAAAAAATTGAAAATGTTAACTTTTATTTCAACAAAAACCCAAACTTTGATTTAACAGAAGCAAAAAAGACTTTTTGACAGCTATCCTGCTTTGTAGATGCCATAACAAAATCAAAAAGTCAAGGTTTGCTCTTCTCGAGTCAGAACCAAAACAAGTTCCCTTTTATGCAACCAATATTTACAATGCACTGTTACGGTTTTAGCATTAGTAAATTAATTATGGGAACAGTGCTCACATATGCTATGATTTACAGGAACTAGAAGTGCATATCACTGAATATCAGAATATCAAAATGTGGAAAAGCTTAATTTAATTTGATTTAAAATCAAAGGTTTTTGGGAAAAAGAATAATTGCGTTCCATTTGTAAGGTAAACACGCAAGAAATTAGATTTGTAAGAATTTTAAGCTATACATTTAGTTGGTCTGATATGGTTTGATTGGGGTTTTCCATAGCTTTTGACAACTATGGTTATATGATGCTTATATAATGGCGTTGTTAGTTCCCAAGATGAAACGAGAATTACTCAAACAGATCCACTGGATGGCCTAAGGAATCCACCAACCACTGGGGAGGAACTAGCAAGCTCGTCCACACAGAGACATCAATATAAGGATAAAACAAATTACTTAGAATTTGCTACATCAGTGTAGTAAAATGTTCTATGTGAACAGCCAGGCCATCGCTGCCATGCATTAACAACATGGCTACCACATGTGGACCTAATACACCCGGGCCCACACAAGGTTCAAGCTATATAGTAATGTGTCTTTATGCACTGATGTGAATCAGGTAAGTTTGGAAAAATGCATCTGATAGAGAAAATGGAAACATGTTTGAATATATAAAAATATGCATTATGCGTTTCGAGTTGGTGTTCGAGTGCTGAAGTTTTGTATATAAAATGTATGAGAAGGGGGTGGGTCCCCCAAATTGTCATGGAAAAAATATGCAGGAAAGGGTGGGTGGGTAAAAAATCAGCAAAATAAAAATTTACACCTATGTTCACCCATTTTTTCGTGCCCCCACCCCCCCCCCCCCCCCCGCCCCCGCAACACGGCGAGTTTAATGTGTACGAAAATAGCGAAGAAGAAACAGAGTCTACATACGAAGGGGATAATGAATATCCAGAAGAAGAAAAAGAATATGAGTTCGCAAATTTGGTTGGCGTTTAAATGTGTTGCTTTTGTTGATAGCCTGAGTGTCCTAATAATTGTTTTTATAGGCGTGAAGGTGTGTAATGAACACAGAACGACACACGCGTGTGAATGGGTTAATCGTTATGGCATAAGGATAAAACTCTAGGCCTGCGGCTTTATCCTTATAAGGATGGTGTTGTGCCTGCAGCCTCTCGTTTTATCCTTCCGCGCCTGCACTCGTGCCGTATCGATTAACCCATTCACACACGCGTGCTGTCCTGTGTTTCTGTTTATGGTACTTTAGGATTCAACCGGGTAGAATATTTTAGGTACTCGGAATAGCGACCAACAAATATATTCTGTCGAGTGAATCTTAAAATAGGTAATATACTATTTAAGGAGTAAACTGGTTCCAGGGCAATAGTTTAACCCTTTACCCAACGTAACGGAAAAAAACCGTCCAGCGCTATTCTCAAAATCGCCAGTTAATTTTCATTATTTTTTCATTTTTTGTCTCAAAAACATAGTTTATGACACCTCGTTGGAACGCGCTCGTCGAGCTCGTTCCAACGAGAGGTCATAACTTATGTTTTTGAGACCAAAAAATGGAAAAAAAATTGTTATTCAAGAATTTGTTTTGCAAGTGTCATCTTCTTTTCATGTTAGGTAAAGGGTTAACAATTTGACTGGCGGCTTCAGATCTTGATTGTCTAACTATCTGTGTTCTACGGGGACTTTGAACACTTCTACGAGCATAACGTCAAATTACTGTTAAAAGATGAAGTATTGGGAATAATTATTTTTAGCACACTTCATCACAGGTATCATTGCATTTTTTGTGTCTACATTCTGGGGGCACTTTCGGTACAAAACATCATTTCTCTTTTTTCATTTTTTATTTTAAATGGTATTGTGTTAGAAGCCACCAGCATTTCTGTATTAAAAGTGCTGAAACCAGTTGTAATGCTTTAGTATCTATTAGTCTGTTGCTTTCTCGACAGTCGAAATATAATAGTTATATAAAATTGTAAAAAAAAAACCATTTTATTTACAATACTTTGCTGCACTGTAGACCTTTTGTTCTTGTTAAACATAGCCTTTGAAATAAAATTTAGTTTTCAACCAATTAAGATACGGTGCAGTCGCCGTGGATTGGTAATAGTCCGTGCGTGGGCAGTGATGTCCACTCACGAGTTTGCCAGATAATACAAATCATCATCAGCAAAGTTTTGATTTTTGAAGCACCCGGTTGTACCTGGTGCTTCATTAATTAAATTTTTGATGATTATTCCTGTTATTAGTGTTTGAAATCTAATATTATTGTGTCCATGGAAATATTGCCCACCAGTGGAACGTGACACGTCCATAGCTGCTATACTGTAGCTATGCAGCAAACGCGAAGGTCGTTGGACAGTATTCACGCTGTTGGGTGCACATTTTTCCATAGCCAATTGCACTAACAATTTTGATTTAACACCAACAAAAGTCCGGTGTGTAAAATTTGGGTAACAAAAAAAGTTCCTTTTACTTGTGGAAAAAAGCGCGATGGATAACGAAATTCGTGATGGAAGTTTGAATGAAGAGAGTGCAATAATACTTAATCGCAGCGCCATATATTCTCCAGGCGAAAATTAATTATAACTGCTCATAACAGCACAAGAGGCACTTGTAAACTTTCATCACATGGACCACCGGGTGCAACCCGGTGATCCATATGATGGAAGTTTGCAAGTGCTTCTTGTGTTTTTTTCTCAGAAATTGAAAATAATTACTAAATGAAAAATCTATCCCACAGAGATTTAGTAGTAATCCACCTTCCACATACTGTAGTCTCAAACTTTTCTTTCTTTTTGATAGTTCAGTTCGTACTTTCACTAACGATCTTGCTAATAGCTCATTACATTTTACGGTGCACAGCGCAAACACTCTTGTGTAATTCAGACTACTTCATTCTCCTGCAGTAAAGAACGCGTTAAGTAACGAACATTTTCTGCGCTATTTTATACCACATAAATCCTTATTTATACCATGATTACCTATACTACTACATATGAAAACCCTATGACATAAATTTTAGCTTTACACACCAACCGTGGTAAACACGCCAGCAATGGGATTTCATAAGTTAAGTTTTACACCTACAGTAGAACTACATCCAAGTTGACCTTTGGTGACGTCGACCTGAATGCAAACTTGTCTAAATGTACCGCACGTTGCCTCGCGAAGAGTGAAATGAAACCGGCAATTATTTGTTACGTTTTTAAATGGGTTTGCCTCATAAGATGCCATAAATTAACAAACATGCATTGTCTCATGTTAATAAAGCAACCATAACTCGAACCAGTTTGTTATGTTATTAAAACGAAAAAGGCTCCGTTTCTTTTTCCATTTCGTTTCGACGATACAATTGACAGCGGAAGTACCTCCCACCGATGCTCATGTAAACAAAAACAGATTCGCACGTATGTACGTCTGCACTTCAGTAAAATTCAGAAAAACAAATAGCGAGTCCTGATAATCTGGCGGTTATGGTATAAATAAAATATACCCAAAGCAGCTTGGTGTACCAAAGGCTCGCGGTTGATACCACTTCTCCACTCGTGATGAACAGTTGGTACACCAAGCTACAATGGGTATATTTTATATGTGACAGGACGTCTACAGTACAGTCGCCGTGGACTGGTCACTTTCCACGCGTGGGCAATATTTCCACGGACGCAATAATATTAGATTCCAAACACTAATTACAGGAATAATCATCAAAAATTTAATTAATGAAGCACCGGGTACAACCCGGTGCTTCATTAATTAAAATTTTGCTAATGATGATTTTTGCTACCTGGTAAACAGATGCGAGGACATAACTGCCCACGTGTGGATTACGACCAATCCACGGCGACAGTACTGTAGCTTCATCTGTAACTACATTATCCATTTGACGTGTCGATGTTAAGGTAATCAAAGTAAACCCTAGAGTATAGAACCCATATAAATGCAAAGATTAAAAATTGACATCCAAAATAACAATACAATGCTCAACGCAGCATAATCATGCTCTTTGTGTTGCGAATGTCCTTTTATATTTTTTGCATGTTTCTATGTTTTCCAGAAAATACATTAGCAAATCTCATCTTGTAAATGTTTTTATATTAATGGAAAGGATGGTGTCTGTATTGAATATCACGATGCGCACACTGTTGATACAATGAACAGAAAAAGTTATAGAACATCAAAAGATGGTGAAAATGCCGTTTACTTATTTTTTAGAATGCTTTCAACAGAGAATAATAGTCATACGTTCAAACTAATTAGGAAACTATTGTAATACAGTTAAAACTAGAAGTCCTATCACGAACTGTGCGCTTATCTAGGCTTAATTTCGCGTAGGAATTGCGCGCAATTCCATATCGAATGGCATTCAAAGCACGGCATTTTCTCCTGGTCACTCATAGCAAACACAGGAAATGTTTCTGCCAATGGACCCCCGGGTTACTCGGAGGTCCATTGGCTGAAACATTGCTTGTGCACATGCCATATGTACAGAATTTGATAGCTTTACTATGGTCATAACGCGTAGATTAACGCGCAAATCGACGTGCTATTTGTGCGCATTTCATGACAGAACTTCTAGTTTTAACTGTAAATAGTTTCTGTATTTTATGCTAATTAACAGGAAAATTCCTGAAGTTTGTGAAATGATGCGCACATCGATGATACAAGTTCGCTAACATTTCGAAATTTCAATTTTTTTTGAAATTCCCATATCTTTAGTGTTAAATTTACTGACAGCCTTAGGAATTTAAGGGGAGCTAATTTGTCCGTGTACTAAGGCGTACTGCACGTCGATAGAGCACATCCTTTTAACAACTGTAAACTCTATTTGTGACGGGTTAGTAAGGTGACGAATCTGTCAACTTTTCGCCGCTGCACAGTGGTTTTAGCCGGGTACTCTGGCTTCCTCGCCGCATAAACAGTTCGGCACGATATGACCGTGGCTATTAAAAATGTGATTAAACTACTATAAACAAAAAACTTATTACTGTTTTTTTTTAAAAAAAAACATTAAAACAATGCGGCGCCTTTCGTTTCAGCAGATTTTATTTTCCGTAAATGGCTCAAAACGTTTCTGAATTAAGAATGACAGCCCCAATATTGCGCATTATTATATTTCTCCAGCTTTTTCCCTTGTAAATAAAAACCGTATCCTACTCCCACGACCTCGAAAGTGTTATTCAACTCCCACGGCGATATCCTACTCCCAGTCATGACGGACTACTTTTCCCATTGCAGTTGTTCCGCCTCAAAATCCAGCGATAACACTCGACCCACTTCGACAAATATTCTTCTTAATATTCCAACTGACAACGAACAATAACTATGTACACATCCACACAAAGTTATAAGACGCTGAACATGACAACTCATTCATGGTGATTGATTGAATTATTTCCTTAAAATGTGTTGATTTCCTTCATAAGTTCATATCTCCCATCACTTGAATTTCCATTTGAAAACGAGCGTAATTGCATTCCTTACTGATGACGTCATATTATCAGTTCATTCATTCGTGTTTCTGTGTTCATGCGCCGATTTTTCTAACCGTCAAAACAAACTGCTCTTGGATGACGCAAGAGGGGTATTTGTGTAGAAGATATTATCAGGGAATGCTAGCGCCTCGTGAAAATAACCTTCAGCATCCCACTCGAGAATAAACATTGTACTTTACTCCAAGCAGTGAACTATTGTCTATATATTGATTGCTTTTGAGAAGTGAAATTTGCTTACTCTTACATGGTTAATACACAGTTTTCAAGAGGGATGCTCATAAAATTTTACAAACATGGAGGTCCTAAGACAGACCTCAACGAGGGTGGAGAACGTACTGATATCAATGACCCAGACCGAAGACGCGCGTGAAATACAGCAAAACCCACAACAAGGGTCGTTGATTCCGCCCACTCCCGTACTCTACCTAGGTTATAAGTTACAGGTCGTTTGGTTGGCAGATACAGTGTCATATACGGCGAAGAGAAAATAACCTAATATTGTTTTCTCTGAGCCGTATATGACACTGTATCTGCCAACTAAACGCCTTGTAACGTATTTATTATGCACGGCATGCTAAAATGTCATTGGGGAAGTTAACTCAACGAATAGTTAAATGATGCGCAATTCTCGAAAAATGTAAACAAAGCAGACGATGTTTACAATCGCAACAAGGGGAGTAATTTTGCTTCCGCGTTCTAATAAATCACTCGTGACTTGTTCTATAACCGCCAATGTTTTGGGCTGGTTTGGCATTTTATTATAACAGTTTTATTCAATCGAATGCAATGTTTATACGACGTGGCTATTTTATATGGTGGGTCTTCTGTACGACTGCGCTGCAGCCTGTACGTACGTGTAAATTAAGAGCTGAGGCGTGTGGATATAATTATAAAACAAAATGGCTGACGGGCACCTAATATAAAATTAATATTGGGTGCTTTTCAGCCATCCTAAACCTAATATTGCTGAGTCTATGTCTTTTAGTAACTTCATTTGATTGGATAAACAAATTTACTAGCATAATAATATACAGTACAGTGGTAGTAATCCACACGTGGACAGTAATGTCTACCTATGCGTTTACCATGTAATAAACGTCATCATCAGAAAATTTTAATTAATGAAGCACCGGGTTCTACCCGGTGCTTCATTAATTAAATTTTTGATGTCTGTGCCTATAATTAGTGTTTGGAAGCTAATATTTTTGCGTCCGTGGACATATTGTCCATCTGCGGAAAGTGACCCGCCCACGGCTGCCGAACTGTATTCTGAATCTGTACCACGATTAAATTTGTGAATGAAGCTGATATTTTAAAGAAAAATACCACCTTTAGCGGTCTGATAACTTTCTTGCTTGACATCGTTTTGTGTCCAAGCATTTCATTCACGCCATAAAGCCACTCACGCGCGAAGCGGCCAATAACCTGCTTTCTTACATGTACACGATGTTCTTACGCGTAATCCAGATTTTACGCGAGGTGTATCTTTATGACTTTATAACTTTATTTGCAGCACAAGCATAAATTTATATACAAATACACTGAATACATCATAGTTTCACAGAAAACAATATATAGTAATATATCTATGAATATAAATTGAATTACATATGCTGCGGGGAATGACATAGACAGATTGGATATCTTCCTGCCATTCCCGGTGGTTTGTTTGCAGATTGGCGGGACAGATTCAGAAGATAACTAGAGACACAGAATTTACTGCATCCAGTAAATTCTAGTCTGTGTGAAAAGAGTTAAAGTATCAGGAAAAAACTATATAGAAAGACAGTTTATGGAGGCTTATTTTCTGGAGTAAAATATTTCTAAACAAATCAGAAATGGATTTTCGTTAACAGTATTTACAGATATTCATACAGGAATCAGAACAATTTTTCTATGAAACCAGAAAAGGCATATATGTGCACAGCATTCAAAGGGTTCGCTCAAGGGAATTCATTAGGGGTTCAAAAATGTGATTTCCAGCAATTCTGAAAAATGCACTCAATGATCCCTGGGTGACCTCAGTGACCTTGGACCAATTTTGAACTTCCATCGAGTGTCGATTCCTTTGGTATTGGTCCATGGTCCATATATCATACCGTGCTTGAAATATGAGTGTGGCCCACTTTCAAATCTTTTGGCCACGCCCGCTTTTGTCATGTAAAAATGCATGTATGAACGTTGAGAAAGCATTAGGGGTAAGAAGATGTGATTTCCAGCAATTCTGGGAAATGCACTCATTGACCCCTGGGTGACCTCATTGACTTTGATCCAGATTTTGAACCTCCATCGAGTGTCGAGTATTTGGTGTTGGTCCCAGGTCGATACATCAAACCATGCTTGAGATATGAGTGTTGCCCACTTTCAGAATTTTGGCCACGCCCACTTTTTTTCGTGTAAAAATGCATGTATGAACTTCAGAAATGTATTATGGAGTCAAAAAATGTGATTTCTGAAAAATGCACTCAGTGACCCCTGGGTGACCTTGACCCATATTTGAATCTCTATCGAGGGTTGGTCCCAGGTCCATGCATCATATCATGCCTGAGATATAGGGGTGACCCACTTTCAAAACACCCCTACGGACACCCCTAAAGCCCCCAGGAAGCTGAAAAACATAGGTGGCCGGGAACTTGTGACTGTCTACCAGAAAGCCAAAAATCAGCGAGATAGAACAATTCGTTTTCGAGTATTGTCACCTTAGACAAGAGGATAAAAAGAAGAAGAAGAAGAAGAAGAAGAAACCGCACAAAAACAATCGTCGGTGTGTTTTACACAGACTAATTAGATTGTCTGTATTGTGTGGCGTAACGTCTGTATTGTGTGGTGTAACGTTGAGTACTAACAGGAATCGTGGTATAACAGGCGATATTGATTGTCTGTGTTGTGTGGCGTAACGTCTGTATTGTGTGGTGTAACGTTGAGTACAAACAGGAATCGTGGTATAACAGGCGATATTGATTGTCTGTGCTGTGTGGCGTAACGTCTGTATTGTGTGGTGTAACGTTGAGTACTAACAGGAATCGTGGTATAACAGGCGATATTGATTGTCTGTGTTGTGTGGCGTAACGCCTGTATTGTGTGGTGTAACGTTGAGTACTAACAGGAATCGTGGTATAACAGGCGATATTGATTTCTGTGTTGTGTGGCGTAACGCCTGTATTGTGTGGTGTAACGTTGAGTACTGACAGGAATCGTGGTGTAACAGGCGATATTGATTGTCTGTGTTGTGTGGCGTAACGTCTGTATTGTGTGGCGTAACGTTGAGTACTAACAGGCATCGTGGTATAACAGGCGATATTGATTGTCTGTGTCGTGTGGCGTAACGCCTGTATTGTGTGGTGTAACGTTGAGTACTGACAGGAATCGTGGTGTTACAGGCGATATTGATTGTCTGTGTTATGTGGCGTAACGTCTGTATTGTGTGGCGTAACGTTGAGTACTAACAGTAATCGTGATATAACAGACGATATTGATTGTCTGTATTGTGTGGCGTAACGTCTGTATTGTGTGGTGTAACGTTTAGTACTAACAGGAATCGTGGTATAACAGGCGATATTGCTTGTATGTATTGTGTGGCGTAACGTCTGTATTGTGTGGTGTAACGTTGAGTACTAACAGGAATCGTGGTATAACAGACGATATTGATTGTCTGTATTGTGTGGCGTAACGTCTGTATTGTGTGGTGTAACGTTGAGTACTAACAGGAACAGTAGTATCACAGGCGATATTGATTGTATGTATTGTGTGGCGTAACGTCTGTATTGTGTGGCGTAACGTTGAGTACTAACAGGAATCGTGGTATAACAGGCGATATTGATTGTCTGTATTGTGTGGCGTAACGTTTGTATTGTGTGGGTAACATTGAGTACTCACAGGAATAGTGGTATGACAGGCGAATATTGATTATCTGTATTGTGTGGCGTAACGTCTGTATTGTGTGGCGTAACGTTGAGTACTAACAGTAATAGTGGCATGACAGGCGAATATTGATTGTCTGTATTGTGTGGCGTAACGTTGAGTACTAACAGGAATAGTGGTATGACGGGCGAATATTGATTGTCTGTATTGTGTGGCGTAACGACTGTATTGTGTGGCGTAACGTTGAGTACTAACAGTAATAGTGGTATGACAGGCGAATATTGATTGTCTGTATTGTGTGGCGTAACGACTGTATTGTGTGGCGTAACGTTGAGTACTAACAGTAATAGTGGTATGACAGGCGAATATTGATTGTCTGTATTGTGTGGCGTAACGACTGTATTGTGTGGCGTAACGTTGAGTACTAACAGTAATAGTGGTATGACAGGCGAATATTGATTGTCTGTATTGTGTGGCGTAACGTCTGTATGGTGTGGCGTAACGTTGAGTACTAACAGGCGAATATTGATTGTCTGTATTGTGTGGCGTAACGTCTGTATTGTGTGGCGTAACGTTGAGTACTAACAGTAATAGTGGTATGACAGGCGAATATTGATTGTCTGTATTGTGTGGCGTAACGTCTGTATTGTGTGGCGTAACGTTGAGTACTAACAGTAATAGTGGTATGACAGGCGAATATTGATTGTCTGTATTGTGTGGCGAACGTCTGTATTGTGTGGCGTAACGTTGAGTACTAACAGTAATAGTGGTATGACAGGCGATATTGATTGTCTGTATTGTGTGGCGTATTGTCTGTATTGTGTGGTGTAACGTTGAGTACTAACAGTAATAGTGGTATGACAGGCGAATATTGATTGTCTGTATTGTGTGGCGTAACGTCTGTATTGTGTGGTGTAACGTTGAGTACTAACAGTAATAGTGGTATGACAGGCGAATATTGATTGCCTGTATTGTGTGGCGTAACGTCTGTATTGTGTGGCGTAACGTTGAGTACTAACAGTAATAGTGGTATGACAGGCGAATATTGATTGTCTGTATTGTGTGGCGTAACGTCTGTATTGTGTGGCGTAACGTTGAGTACTAACAGTAATAGTGGTATGACAGGCGATATTGATTGTCTGTATTGTGTGGCGTAACGTCTGTATTGTGTGGTGTAACGTTGAGTACTAACAGTAATAGTGGTATGACAGGCGAATATTGATTGTCTGTATTGTGTGGCGTAACGTCTGTATTGTGTGGTGTAACGTTGAGTACTAACAGTAATAGTGGTATGACAGGCGAATATTGATTGCCTGTATTGTGTGGCGTAACGTCTGTATTGTGTGGCGTAACGTTGAGTACTAACAGTAATAGTGGTATGACAGGCGAATATTGATTGTCTGTATTGTGTGGCGTAACGTCTGTATTGTGTGGCGTAACGTTGAGTACTAACAGTAATAGTGGTATGACAGGCGATATTGATTGTCTGTATTGTGTGGCGTAACGTCTGTATTGTGTGGTGTAACGTTGAGTACTAACAGTAATAGTGGTATGACAGGCGAATATTGATTGTCTGTATTGTGTGGCGTAACGTCTGTATTGTGTGGTGTAACGTTGAGTACTAACAGTAATAGTGGTATGACAGGCGAATATTGATTGCCTGTATTGTGTGGCGTAACGTCTGTATTGTGTGGCGTAACGTTGAGTACTAACAGTAATAGTGGTATGACAGGCGAATATTGATTGTCTGTATTGTGTGGCGTAACGTCTGTATTGTGTGGCGTAACGTTGAGTACTAACAGTAATAGTGGTATGACAGGCGATATTGATTGTCTGTATTGTGTGGCGTAACGTCTGTATTGTGTGGTGTAACGTTGAGTACTAACAGTAATAGTGGTATGACAGACGAATATTGATTGTCTGTATTGTGTGGCGTAACGTCTGTATTGTGTGGTGTAACGTTGAGTACTAACAGTAATAGTGGTATGACAGGCGAATATTGATTGTCTGTATTGTGTGGCGTAACGTCTGTATTGTGTGGTGTAACGTTGAGTACTAACAGTAATAGTGGTATGACAGACGAATATTGATTGTCTGTATTGTGTGGCGTAACGTCTGTATTGTGTGGTGTAACGTTGAGTACTAACAGTAATAGTGGTATGACAGGCGAATATTGCTTGTATGTATTGTGTGGCGTAACGTCTGTATTGTGTGGCGTAACGTTGAGTACTAACAGTAATAGTGGTATGACAGGCGAATATTGATTGCATTAGAGAGGTTAGACTTGATTATTTGTACACCCTTATTACACAATTTTCAAGAGGGATGATCACAATAGTTTACAAACATAGAGTTCCATTATTGGAATTTATCCGTCTGAGAAACTAGGCAATTAATCGAAGTCGAAACAGTGGATTACAATAGATCTGGCCATTAAAGGTTATCTGTTCTGTGGGAATAGATATTACAATAAAATCTCCAGAGATTTTATCAGATTTGAACGTCAAAGATTTAACTCTTGACATGCAATGAGTATTTTAGACAAAACTGATTTGCTGGGTTATAATATGTCGTTCACTGCCTCGATCTGTAAAATAAGGGAACCCGAAAATCAGTGCCCTTCACTTCTTTCATAGATCTCTTTTAAGTAACCCTTTTTCTGGCTATTTTCAGGGGTGGCGCCAGGGATTTCTCGACAGGAGGGAGGGGGGTGCTGACCTCTCCGACAGGGGGGCTATAACCTTTGACCTCCCAAACGAAGGAAAATGAGTGAAAATTGGTAAATTGGAGAACCAAAATAGAAGCAAATTGAGTATGTTTGTTGATTATTTAACCCTTTACCTAACCTGAAAAGCAGACGACACTTGCAAAAATAATTCTTGAATAACTAATTTTTTTCATTTTTTGTCTCAAAAACATAGGTTATGAACCCTCGTTGGAACGAGCTCGACGAGCTCGTTCCAACTAGGGGTCATAACCTATGTTTTTGAGACAAAAAATGAAAAAAATAATGAAAATTAATTGGCGATGTTTGAGAATAGCGCTGGCCGGTTTTGGCCGTTACCTTAGGTAAAGGGTTAAAGTAACCATTTATAATAAGGTCGGGAAATATTTCATCTATAAAGCCAGTTTGACGAACGACATTAAGGAATTTCGTGAGAATCACTATTTTCTATCAAAGTTCCAGTGCTGCACGGGTTCGAGACTGACAAGACGAGATATCTACATTCGATTGTCGGAAATTTCTCGTGAAGTCGGGTTTACGAGACTCTTCGACGGACTGACTAAAAATCTCCGAGGGGGGGGGGGGGGGGGGGCTGGACCTCTTTGATGGGGGGGGGGGGGGTAATAGCCCCCACCCTGACCCCCTTGGCGCTACCACTGGTTATTTTTCAGTTCTTAGAAGGGGCTCGGTGGCTCGGTGGTTTTGGCATTGTACTTCAAACCGAAAGGTTCGACCCAGGCCAGGGGTAATCGCCTTGAGTCCTTGGGCAAAGTACTTAATCACGATTTCCGGGGGAGGGGGGTGCACGGCGGTGATGTGTACTTAGGTGTACTTCATGCCGTTGGTGCATTTGTCGTCAACTAATGCAAACCCTGCTTGCGCGGAGTTAATAAGTTGGGGAGTTTGACAGCCGTTCGGTGGTTCTCTCCGGGTATTTCATCTTCCCCCAACCGTAAAACTGGCCGACATGAGGTGACCCTGGCTGTCGAAAGTGTCGTTGAACCCCAATAATTAAATAAATAACATAGTTTTTTAGAAAAGAAAAGAAAAACAATACTGATCAGTGTTTACGCTGTCGGATGCCATGGATCCAATTGTACTAAAAAAATCGTTTGGCACCAAAAATACACTATTTGGCACCAAACTCTGTGGAGCCAAAAATATACTTTTGGACGGTCGCAGTATTTTTGTATTTTGTATCTCAGTGCGAATCTGACACTGGATGCTTTATTTCAGTGGACTGGAAAAATCGAGCTTGAACAATTCGCTTTTCCGACCAAATGACAAGTTGTACCTTGAATATAAAAACACCATGAACATTCATTTTCCTTTCTATCTTACGACATATGCGAGGCAGAATTCGCGCCAGTGAAGTAATCTGTAAGCACCAGGCACAGTATAATAGTGGTTCTTGTCAAGTAGTCTATAGGCAACTTCATAATAGTGATTCTCTGTTATGGGTCAACTGAATTAACAATTTATCCTTTTAATCTGATTCTTATCCAAGCATTTCTTTCTCACTTCATCTTTTTTTATCTTGTCTAATATTTTTTTTAGAATTCTTCTGGAAGATAGTAAATTTTATTATTTGCTAGCCTCTGAATTCTCGCAAATTATCTAAAAGACATTCCTATTTTTCTCATTTCAATATCCCTCGGTAGCTTCCTAAACGCCGCCTCGAAGGAACGATATCGATCAGCTTATTGTTTTGAAACGTACGCTTTTGGGGTGGAATTGTGCTGAATATTGTGTTACGGTACGGACGTGGTACCCCTAAACCAGACGGCTCTAAAGAGCTTGGAAACCTTGCATAACGATGCAGGCCGATGGATAACGAGGGTCGAGTAATGCCGCTAGAAGCAATCAGGGGTGAGCTTGGGTAGATGAGGATCAAGGACAGGATAGACCTGTTGAAACTCGGTTATCTTAATTATTTGGTAAATCTCCCCGACAGCCGATGGTGTAAAGTAATGTTCCTGAGAATTTTCAACTCAAATATCAAAACGGGGTGGATGGTCCAAGTGAGGGAGCTAGTAGAGAACTTCTCATTGGATATCTCGGACCTGGACGCTAGGGCAAACCAGGGTAAAAAAATCGTCAGAGAAAGGGTCATGGAGGATTGTAACTGTAATTGGCGAGAGGGTGTCAAATCAAAGAGATCTTTGGGTGGCCTGCGTGATAAAGAGAGGCCAGGTTTTGAAGAGTACCTCGATGGCACCTTGGGAGGGGGGGGGAGGTCACTGTTGTTCAAGCTGAGGTCGCGATCCCTGGAGCTGAGGGGAAAAATTGGGAAAGACGGTTAAAGGGAGTGCCATATGTGTAACTTGGACATGGTGGAAACCCTGGAACACTTTCTACTAGAATGCCCAAAGTATTAGTCTAAAAGAATGAGATTCACTGGGAGTATAATGGGGAAGTGGGGTGGGAGAATGAAGGACATGTGGTTAGGGGTGACTCAAATGAGAGGGTTAATATGCTAATCGGAGAGATTGGGAAGAATGGGGCAAGGGATATCATCAAGCAGTTCGTCTCCGAGCGTTGGGAGGAGAGGAGAAGCGTGGGAATAGGGAGGCAGCTGGGAGTTCCGGGGTAACCATGGCCTTCTCGTCCGAGAACCGCGACAAATCAGCGGCTGACCAAAGTGCTATTATTATGTGCAATAAAATGTCTCGTAGCATATAATAAAAAAGAAAGTCTACTCTATTTAAGTCAGTACCTGGGATTATCCCATGACTGTGGCCCCCGGGGAAACCCTGGGAAGTTAGGCAATGCCTCTTTACTGTGGTAAACAAGCACCGTTTTACTGTTAAAATAGGACCCAGTCACTATTAATGCTTGGGGTGCAAGTCCTCTAAAATAGGCAACATAAGGCATACACGATTGACAGAACTTGACTTTATCTCCATGTTGTGGTCACGATTAGCCATTGTGCAGAAGTTTGTGATCTTAAACACCAATAAATAAATAAATAAATAAATAAATAAATACATGACTGTGGACCTGAAAGTTTAATTTTTCACAAGCGCAATGACATATTGTTCCTCATCAAATCAGTTCTGTCTAAAATACGCATTGCAGATCGAGAGTTAAATGTTTGACTTTCAAATCTAATACAATCTCTGGAGATTTTATTGTAATATCTATTTCTGAAGAACAGATAACCTTTAATGGCCAGATCTATTGTAAATTTAAACCTTTACATAACACGAAAATCAGACGACACTTGCAAAACAAATTCTTGAATAACTATTTGTTTTCATTTTTTGTCTGAAAAACATAGGTTATGATCCCACTTTGGAACGAGCATGACGAGCTCGTTCCAAAGAGGGGTCATAACCTATGTTTTTGAGATAAAAAAAATGAAACAAATAATGGAAATTTATTGACGATTTTGGTGAATAGCGCTAGCCAGTTTTTGGTCATTACTTTGGGTAAAGGGTTAAAGTCAAATCCAGTCCTGGCAAAATTCCATTTGTTCACGACTGTGGGTGTGCAAAACTAACATTTTTTGGACTGGTTTCGTAAATAGCGAACGAGATAGAACTCAGGTTAACGCATCACATATCCTCAATGAGTGTAAATCAATGGTTTGTAACTGTTGTGCTGGATCAAAATATTTTCCTCATTATACCGGGATTGTCGTGTGTATTCAACGTTTCGCGATACAATACAGACATTGGGAATTGTTCAAGATACACCACGCGTTGAATACGTATTGCGTTTACGAACGTCATGTAAAAAAACGCATCAGATTACACGTCTGAGTAACGCTGTGACGAAAATGAAATGTTTCTCATAAACCATTGTCAAGCAAACAAATTATCAGACAGCCGTGGAGCACGGTGGATCAGTGGTAGACTGTTGGACTTCTATGCTAGAGGTCCCGAGTTCGATCCCCGCCCGAGACGACCCGCGTTGTGTCCTTTGGCAAGGCACTTTATCCCGGTTGCCTACATGGGGGCACGATGACGCCGTGTACTAAAGGGTACTGCTTGCACGTCGATGGTGCACATGTCTTCAACCGCCTTAACCCTGCTTGAACAGAGTTAGAATGTTGAGGAGCTGACAATTACTCATCGATGCTCGGTGCTTCTATCCGGGTACTCCGGCTTCCTCCACCCGTAAAAACGGTCACGGTCACGATTAACCATTGTGCTTAAGTATGTGACTTTTAACACCGATAAATAAATAAATAAATCAGACAGCCGAAGGTGACGTGTTTCTTTAAAAATATCAGCTCCTTCCACTTAGTTGAAGTTTAATCGTGGTATACATACAGAACACAACTCGGGTAGATTTTGTGGGACAGGAATCAACGGTTCTTGGAGGAGTTTTTCTTGAATTTCAAATACAGGAAAAACTCCAACTCGTCGAGGATTCCAGTCCCCAGTACACCACTCTCGTTGTGTTCTGTCTTATTACGTCACAATACAAGCTCCCCGAAATTCAAAACACTATTCTAGCAATTCTACGGCTTGGTAGTTTCTTCTCTGCAGACGTACAGTTAAAACTAGAAGTCCTGTCACGAACTGTGCTCTTATGTAGGCTTAATTGCAGGTAGGAATTGCTAAAGCAAATGGCGTCCAAAGTACGGCAGGTTCTCCTGCTTACTCATAGCAAACACAGGCAATGTTTCTGCTAATGGACCTCCTGGTTACCCGGAGGTCCATTGGCTGAAACATTGCTTGTACACAGGCCATATGTACAGAATTTGATAGGCTTACTACGGTCATAACGCGTAGATTAACGCACAGAACGACGTGCAATTTGCGCGCATTTCATGACAGGTCTTCTAGTTTTAACTGTATTCTTGGCAAGACCTCTGAAAGATAATTGCAATTGAATGTTGACGCCTCCTTGATCAGCAGCCGACCTTACGGAACATTTCCAGAGAGCGTTTGACTCCGTTTCAAGGGAATCCTCGAGACTTCATTTGGAGAATTGTAACTTGGGATAAAACATTGGTCCATTACTGTGATCCAGTGCAGTCAAAACTGCAAAGCAAGCAATAGAAACACACTGGTTCACTTTGACAGAGGGAATTCAAGGAGAAGCCTGTTGGTAAGTTGGTTGTTTCGGAGTTCTGTGAAACCAAGGAAGTAAGCGTGATTGAACTATCTAAACAACTGTCAGCCCGTAAATAGACAGCAGTATACAGTTAAAACTAGACGTCCTGTCACGAACTGTGCGCTTATCTAGACATAATTGCGCGTAGGAATTGCGCGCAATTGCCATATCGAATGGCATCCAATGCACGGCAGATTCTCTTGGTTACTCGTCGTAAACACAGGCAATATTTCTGCCAATGGACCTCCGGGTTACCCGGAGGTCCATTGGCTGCAACATTGCTTGTGCACACGCAATATGTACATTGATATCCTTACAATGATTATAACGCGTAGATTAACGCGCAGATCGACGTGCTATTTGTGCGCATTTCATGACAGGACTTCTAGTTTTAACTGTATACAACGAATGTACCACCACTGTGTGGTGTGTTGCTTACAAACTGTTCCGTACAAATATGCAACTTTGGGGCATGTAGATAAATAGTGGGTGCTTGTGGTGATCATCCAGTACGCCGTCTTAACTGTTTGAGGGCTGTATTATTTTTGGTGGTCTGAATTTGTTCATCAAAATGTCTCGTTAACAAAGTATCTCCCACTGATTGAATTCCGAGTTCCTCTTTTGACAGTTATCTATTTGCGCCAGAAGTTATTTTCTGCAGACTAAACAACCAGACAGTGTCGCGACATGAACAGATCATTTCCTTGATTGTGATTGTAATGGAAAAATAAATTATTAAAAACGAGCTCAGTTGTTTCATTTCACAACAAAGTACGTGACAAACATCTACTCCGGAGTAAAAAGTAGAACTAGATATGTTCTGTAAAGAGTTGTTATTACACGTCTGTTCTATGAAATCATTTGGTTGGCGATGAAATGTGTTCTTTTTGTTAGTTCATCCCCTGAGATCCAATATGTTATATGTGCCTACTGGCACGTAGACAACATTGGAACTCAGGGGACGAGTTGTCAAATGAATTGCAGATTGTCGTGCTATTCTAGATTTAACTGTACCTGGTAAGAAAGACTATCAACAATAAACGGCGCAAAAACACCGAGAAGGGCTGTTTGTGCTTCAGTACAATGCCAGCCCCTACAAGTGGCAGTTAATGCCATAGCAGAATGTGGCTTTGAAATACTTTCATTTACTCTCCCGATCCTGTCCCCTCTCACTTCCATCTCTCACCAAAACATACACCACCTTGCGAGGTGGAGCATTTGCTTATTATGGCGGAGTCGTGGTATTTATGGAGGCCTTCTTCGGTGGTCTAAACGAAGACTTCTACGGTCAGAGAAAGGTTATCCTGGATCATCCCTGGCATAGAGAAATTGAAGTCCTGGGAGATTATATTGAAAGTTTAGGTCGCAAACATTTTGATCCAAAAGGGCAATCTGCGCGAGGTCACGAACTTTTGGATCCACCATCGTAGATGCAGTTAACGGGTATTTTATCTGTCATTGAAATGTAGAATGTAAATTTTAGGAGTGTTATATTTTAAACTCGCCAGAAGTACGAATATGGCAATAGAAATAAGTTAATCCTTTACACACTAATGTTTAATATCAGAATGTTATGCTATAAATATGTCCTATTTTGCAAATAGGAATTTATTCAATTCAATCTTGTTTTACACAGCTCATTAATTTGGTTAAATTCATAGTTGATTTATGTATTTTTTCTCTCTCCCTGCTAGATGAAAATGTTTCCCTATACCACATCGACGATGGCAGCGAAACAGGCTATCTTACGACGACGAACAGAAGGTTATGTAAATTTGATTAATTGCACAGGTGAAGAACACAACTTGGATTGCATCGCTTTTTAAACAGCTGCAGCATTGCGATACAAAAAGGTAATACCTAATGATGTTTCTCCTTATTTTGCAATTTCGACATTGGATCACACTTTCCACGAACTTAAGCCTTGCTAAAGAACACAGACAACAACTAAATAAAGCGAGTCAAATACCCAAAGTAAAGAATACACGTTGCTGTGGGAGTGGGTACGGCTACACCAATGCCCGGAACACACAGTATATTTCCGTGGGAGTGGGTACGGCTACACCAATATCTGAAACACACAGTATATTTCCGTGACAGTGGGTACGGCTACACCAATATCTGGAACACACAGTATATTTCCGTGGGAGTGGGTACGACTATACCAATATCCGGAACACACAGTATATTTCGATTCGAAACTGTTCCGATGATTTAATCTGAGTTGCACCGAAATATTTCAATCGCTCACATGTTCTCAGAATTCTTCCAACTGTCTCCTCTTGAACTCTGCTTCTATCATCAGGTCTCCTGTATAGGACACCCCCCCCCCCCCCCCTCCCACCTCCTGTATAGGAGACCTGATGATAGAAAAAGCTTTCAAGGAGATTCCTGCTTCTGAAACTACATTGATTCCGTTCTGTATTCCGCTTTTTTGATTTTTGATTGAAGTTCTGCTTCTGAAACTACTTTGAAACTGTTTTGGAATATTCCGCTGTTTTATTGATGTACCCAAACAGACGAGTCGCTGTTAAATTCAATCCTGCGTTGATTGAAAGAGGGTGCAACATTTTACAGGTTCAGGAGCATTGATTTGGGATTTGATTCGACACGAAATTTGAAATTCGTAGAGACCAAATATATTTTATTGTTTAATTCTAATAAGTAGTAACTGACACATAACATAGTGAGATAAACAAGTGTAATAAAACGATGGTCTCATTTAAACGAAACCATTCCCATCAATATTCTGTTCTCGGATCAAACTTGAAGATCTGTATCATTTTATTGGTCTCCAATTATAAAGGCTTCAATAAATATAAATTAACTACTATGTATATATATATATGTATTTATTGGTGTTTAAGGTCACATACTTATGCACAATGACTAATCGTGACCGTGACAGTTTTACGGGTGGAGGAAGCCGGAGTACCCGGAGAGAACCACCGAGCATCGACGAGCAACTGTCAGCTCCTCAACATTCTAACTCTGTTCAAGCACCGCTCAAGCAGGCTTACAGCGGTTGAAGCACCGCTCAAGCAGGGTTACAGCGGTTGAAGACATGCGCACCATCGACGTGCAGTACGCCTTAGGACACGGCGTCATCGTGCCCCCATGTTGGCAACCGGGATAAAGTGCCTTGCCCAGGGACACAACGCGGGTCGTCCCGGATGAGGGTCGAACTCGGGACCTCTTGCATAGAAGTCCAACAGTCTACCACTGAGCCACCGCGCTCCCAAATTAACCCTTTACCCAACACAGACGATATCAAAATTTATTATTTTAAATTTGATTTTTTCAATTTTGTCCAAAAATTTCAACAAAACCATATCATGTAACACCTTGTTGGGACGAGCTCGACGAGCTCGTTCCAACGAGGGGTCACATGATATGGTTTTGTTGAAATTTTTTGAAAAATAATATTTTTTCAACTGCTGATTTTGCATATTACGCGGGCGGATGCGGGCAATTCGTTGTGTAAAGGGTTAAGTACTACCAACAATGAATGTATCGTGCATGAATGCACACGTGTATGATAATCCTAGCGTTGCTGTCAGACTCTCCACCTTACTGACTCGGCACAAGCAAGGCATCTGCACCATTGACATGCAGTGTGCCTTTCTTCACGGCATCATGGTGCTCTCACATGGACAACCGGGATTACGTGACATGCCCACGGACACAACGCAGTTACCGCTGGTCAGGATGGAACCAAAGACAGTTTGGTTTGAAGTCCAATGCTCTAAAAAACTGTACCACATCGCTGTCTGGTGAGGCTGATACAATGAATCACGTTCCCGGCGCTCTCGATCCACCAGTCAAATACTGAAACGAATGTGGCGATGTTACGGCCAAGAACCAGACTTTAAATAGTCCGTCGCCAATATATAGATCCAATCTTCTGATCACACAGGGTGCAGTTATTCTTTAACTCTATTCTTTAAATGATTCGATGGAAAGTTATTTTTCTCAGAAAACAAATCATGCACAAAGAGATTTTTCTGTGTCATCTCTGAAAGCAGTTTTCACGTCGTCGGGTGCCAGTCTAGTCAGTTGAACCAAAATGTTTGATTTGGCACCGAAGAATCTTGATCGGTTAAATTTTTGGCACCAAAAAAGTTCCTTTCAGTTATGAAGGAAAGCCACTGCATTGGTAAAGAGCGCGATCGATGACGAAACAAAACAAAAAATGCACACAATGATTTTGTCACAAATATGTTAGAGATAGTGTTGAATAAACATTGAACGTTAATTGTTATTGAGTGGAGATTGGGCATTGCCTTTTCTTAACTCTCGCCACACCGATGTCAAAATATCAAAATTTCAACCTACAAATTTTTCCCATAATACCTCAAATAATTTAACCATTTCAGTCTTGTTTGACAGAGCTCCCCGAGCTCTGTCAAACAAGGCTGAATTGGTGAAATTCCTAGGTGCACTATCAGAAAAATCTGCTGTTTGAAATTTCGATATTTTGACATCAGAGTGAAGAGGGTTAAATCAAACATTGTAGGTTATCAACTTAACAAAAGGCGGCTTTTAGTTAGATAAATATTTCATACTGTCGCGAGTGACTCGCGACGGTAATTATATGCTGCCCTATGTAAAGACTCGCGAACTGCTAAGCACATGGGGGCGCGGTGGCTCACTTGGTAGAGGTGCAGGCTGCAAGCCGAGAGGTCCTCGGTTCGAATCCCACCTGCGACAACCGCGTTGTGTCCTTGGGCAAGATACTTCACCCCCATTGCCCACGTGGGGGCACGGTGACGTTGTGTACTAAGGCGTACTGCACGTAGGTGGTGCACATGTCTTCAACCAATGCTAACCCTGCTTGTGTGGAGTTGGTATGTTGGGGAGCTGGCGGTTGTTCGCCGTTGCTCGGTGGTTCTCTCCGGGTACTCGGGCTTCCTCCACCCGTAAAACTGTCACGGTCATGGTTAGCCATTGTGCAGAAATATGTGACCTTAAAAACACCAATAAATAAATAAATAAATAATAAATACTGCTTAGAACAGTGGATTAACAATACTTAGTCAATTAATCTGTTATTCTCTAAGCGCAACAACAGGTGTGTGTACCGACAACATTCAGCCGGACCATTAACGCTTACGCTGCCGAAAGCGACTACTGTCACCTATTTTATGATGATTATCTGTACGTTCTGGTCTGCGCAGATCTAACCTACCATCTGATTAATTAATGGAAAGAGGCTAAGAGAGCCTTGTCCAACAATTAATCAGATGACAGAGTTTCAAGTATGTCATAAATTTTATTAAACGTTCTCGTATACAGGCGTACATAGATGTCTTCCATATATGGGTAAAGTGGGCGTGGCAGTAAAAGAGTTAATTGAATCATTGGCACAGATTTAACTTAGGTGACCACCCTCTTCACCTATAGAGGATTTCGACTTGTGTCAGATAGATTTAACTTAGGTGACCACCCTCTTCACCTATAGAGGATTTCGACTTGTGTCAGATCTCTTCCGTGACCAATTGTCCGTTCACTCTTGAAATGATTGACAGTTCTTTCAAAACGCGATCACTTTATTTGGATTAGACAGCGATAAACAACCCTTTTGGCACCCAAATACTTTGTTTGACACTAAAATATCTAATGATTTAACAGCAGATAATTTCAGGCCAATGTAAACACTGTTTGAAAGCATGATCCTGAACACATCCAAAACGGTTGTCGTGGACTGGTCACCTTCTACGGATGGGCAATATTTCCACAAACGCAATAATTTTACATCCCAAACACTAATTATAGGATTAATTATCAAAAATGTAATTATTATTATTAATTATATTATATACAACCCGGTGCTTCACTAATTAATTTTTTTCTGATGAAGATTTCTATTACCTGGTAAACGAACGCGTGGACATCCCGACCCACGGGTGGATAACGATCATTACATGGCGGCTGTGCTGTACAACAGACGACAGATACAATTCGCTAATTTGCGTGATCATGCCTGTTGACTCCGTGTGATAGTCCATCGCGACGGTTGTTATTGTTTGTAATAACACATGCTATGCCGCGATGATTTTGTAATATCACACGCTAAATCCGAAAATTGCCGAAAGGGATAAAATAACACCCGCTGTTTCCGTAGATTCCCGAAGTTTTTCTCTCGCCTCAAATCAGACGACAACAACAAACATGGCTTTCGCAAATATTACCGATGAAAATATCGAGGCATTTTTAAGGTCAAAGGACAGTTCATCAACTAAGCGAAGTGTTGACAGAAGTGTAAAGTTGTTCAGGGCGGTTTTGGGGCACAAAGGGGAAATCAACTGAATCTGAAACATTCGACGAATGTCAACTGCATCAGTGTCTTAGTCTGCCTATTTGTTATTGATTTATTTATAACTCTGAAAGAAACATTCCCTTCAAAGGTAATTCAGTATAATAAAAAACATAGTGACCGTTGTTCAGTGTGTTATGGTAGATTAGCCCCCTCAGAAAAAAAAATTAACTCTCTCGACTTCGTCTCGGGCTTTAATTTTTTTTCTTCGGGTGCTAATCTACCATAACACACTGAACAACGGTCACTATGTTTATAATAATAACCTAACACACACTTACTACTATTTGTAAGTAATGTGCATGATTTGGATGAACTTTAATCTTTCACTACGTTTATACACATTCTCATTGTAGATTTGTTTGAATTTTGGATTCACACGAAAGTATTTCCCATCACTTATATACAGTATTAACACATTGATAATGTGAGAACCATAACCATCCCAATCAGAAATACAAATACCTACGTTTTCCAGGATATATCCAGGTTTGTCTTCCCCTGATTATTCCGGAGAATAATTCAATTAAGCTGAATAACGAAAATGTGCGATAATCCCTACACACTTACCTAAAACACACATTTGAAATATCTGCGCCGATTAAGAAAAAACTTTTCAAAGTGAAAATGGAAGCAGGAAGATAAACACCTATTTTGTATTTTTCTTTTGATTTACAGTGTTCGATCTTGTTCTGAAACGATGTCGGCCCAGTTTTTTCACAGGCGGCAAATATAATAATTTAACTATTGAATCAGCCCCAGTGAGCCATTTTAACAGTTTACATAATGTTATTTTGGAAGAAAAATGCTATATTCTAAATGAAATGGAAGCATAAGAACATCACACTAGAGATTTGTCATAGACTTTATGCAAGGGTTATATTTCGATGAGAATCTGAGAATCGATTCATACAAAAATACGCGCAACAAAACCAGCGAGAATCCATGTAGATTCTAATTGCACCTCTTATAAGATTCGCGTGTAAAGAATTGAGTCAATGAACCCTTTACATAACATAACCATAGCAAATTAACCAATACAAGGCTAACATGACCTGAAATATCCTGCCACTTTATCAATAAAATTGTACAAATATGGCTGACATTGGAGCCGGCTCAATGAGCCGGTTCAATGACAGCCATATTTGTAAGGTTTTATTGGTAAATATTGTTAATGTTTTTTAAAAAAAAAATCTGTTGATGTTTTAAAAATTAAAGAGCGGTGTTGTGTAAAGAATTAACATGTGTTATCAGTATACATCAGGGGTTCAACCACGGTGGACTCATTGGATCCTGGGACACTCATAGAAGGTAAGGATTCTCGCTACCATTTTCGCGAGCATCCAAATGGATTCTCCCAAATTTAGATAAAATATAAGCCCTGTTATGAATTGGTGCTGGCTATTAAAAAAAATAACCATTGTATTTTAATCCTAATTTCAATTATTTTCTCTATTGTGCTCAAAAGTACATTCTGAGCTGTGCACAACTCTTTTTTTCGCGCATGTGCATTAAGGCAATATAAATAGTTGTTAACGCATTCTATTCACAAAAATTGTAATTCATATCTTTTTAAATCTTTGCCTCCAAAACATAGCTTATGTACCTCGACGAGCTCATTAAGGTGGTTCCTATGAGGGGTAGGGGGAGATGCTATGTTTTAGACAGAAAATTGAAACCTTTAGTCAGTCAAGAATTATTTCTTCACAAGTGTTGGGTGTCTTCGCTGTAGGTTAATAAAATATCAAAAGTTCGACAACCCACAATAGCAGTAGTGTAAACAATTAATGTCTCGAGCGACTGATTGAATAATTTCATCATTACAGGCTTGGTAAGTTCGAAGCGGTACCGCACAAACACAATAATTATGGGCAAATGATAAACGTCTCGTTAACGAAGTATCTCCCACTGATTTAATTCCGAGTTCCTCTTTTGACAGTTATCTATTTGCGCCAGAAGTTATTTTCTACAGACAAAACAACCAGACAGTGTCGCGACATGAACAGCTCATTTCCTTGATTGTGATTGTAATGGAAAAATAAATTATTAAAAAAGAGCTCAGTTGTTTCATTTCCCAACAAAGTACGTGACAAACATCTATCTTACTCCGGAGTAAAATGTAGAACTAGATATGTTCTGTAAAGAGTTGTTATTATACGCCTGTTTTATGAAATCCCGATCTGCAGCAAAACTAAACCATGCGGAAAATGAAAATCCGTTCCGCACACGTGTGCTGGACGGAAATCGTTGACGAATAGAAGCGAAATTTCGCTAGAATTTTCTGCAAGTCATGTACCGCAAATACAATTTGAATCGCTCGCGATATCTAAAATAGTAACACGGGTTCCCCTCGCAAATTCGGTTGGCGATGAAATGTGTTTTTTTTTTTTTCGTTAGTTCATCCCCTGAGTTCCAATATGTTCTATGTGCCTACTGGCACGTAGACAACATTGGAACTCAGGGGACGAGTTGTCAAATGAATTGCTGATTGTCCTTCTAATAATTGTTTTTTTTATAGACGTGAAGGAGTGTAATAAACACAGAACGGCACACGCGTGTGAATGGGTTAATCGATATGACAAGTTGGGCCATCGCGGAAGGATAAAACTCGAGGCCTGCGGTCTCTCGTTTTATCCTCTTGCCATATCTATTAGCCCATTCACAGACAGTGTGCAAATACGAGAGGGTGAGAGTAGTACTTTCCCATTCGCCCAGTTAATGATTTTCCGGAGGCAAAAATTTTGTTTCAACAACAGTTTGTCATTTTAATAGAATATCGATAACGTAAGCCAGTATTCTCATTCTGTTGAGTCCAAAATGATAAAAATGCAACGAGTCTGGGTGCTTGATGACAGTTACACAAGGCAAGAACAGGCGCGTGGCCAGGATTCTGTAATAAGTAGAAGCGGTAACGACCGGAGGTTCCTAGTTAGGACTGGGCCTCCCACTCACCCCCACCCCCAAGAAAATTTTGGCAAACTTCTTGGCACCAAAAACAACTTGTTTGACACTAAAATACCTAGAATGGCAAACAATGTGGCACCAGAGAGTTTCGGTTCAGTTCAGGTTTTCGAAGGCAAAAATAGGGTTTATGACAAACTTCTTTATGTACCATATGCCTGATAGATGAATGCCTGCCAATAAGTATTCGTTCAAACACAAAACCACCTGTCCATAAATATCTAGACCTTTAGACCCGAGAGTTCTCTTCCCCAGCCAAGAATATCATACGTAATAATTTCATCAAGTAGCTTGCCTGGAAAGTGAATGCGTGAGGTAAACCAAGCAATATTTTCAACGTGCAGCCCCAAGTCTGCACGTTGGAAATATTAATTGGTCTGCCCCCAGATAATGAATATGGACGCTTCCAGTCGATTCCACATACCCATCTTTCCACTTCAACCTACTGGTTCAAGTGGACGATTATCTCCCCTTATCGACTATCAGAACCCACCGGCTGATTGCTTCACGGATAATCGGTCAAGGTGTGAGAAAAGTAATCAGATAAAACAGAATTTTAAACATCAAAAAGTCAAGACGTCGGTCTGATAGATATTTTAACCAGGCAGTAGACACAAGATCATATTTTTCGAATTGATGCGCTTCCCTGTCATCTGAACATTTAATCTCAGGAATTGTAAAACTTTCCCATCTCCGTAATGCTAAATTTCCAATCCCCAAAACGTCAATTTCAGGGGAGATAACCAGACCGATTTTCCACTAATTTGAAGACAAAAGCTGGCCATGGTAAACTGACGTGGAAGATACCACCAGAGTTCAAAGAGTTAAATTTATAATCTTGCACATAACTAAAACATAGAGGATATTTTAGGAGTATTCTTTCTCAAATGAACTGGGAAAAGAATTGCTTGGGTGTTTGTTTATTGGAGTTTAACGACACTTTCAACAGCAAACAACAGGAAGACCCTATTAAGAAGCAACATCGTGTCGCGCATATTTACGGGTGGAGGAATCCGGAGTGTCAGGATAGAACCACCGTGCAAATATCAGACTCTCCAACTAGCAACGTTATCTGCGGTTGAATGAAAGTGCATCATCGACGTACAGTAAGCCTTGGTATACAGTTAAAACTCGAAGTCCTGTCATGAAATGCGCAGAAAATAGCACGTCGATCTGCGCATTAATCTACGCGTTATGACCATAGTAAGGCTATCAAATTCTGTACATGTGACCTGTGCACATGCAATGTTTCAGCCAATGGACCTCCGGGTAATCCGGAGGTCCATTGGCAGAAACATTGCCTGTGTTTGCTATGAGTAACCAGGAGAGCCTGCCGTGCTTTGGGTGCCATTCGATATGGCAATTGCGAGCAATTCCTACGCGCATTTAAACCTATATAAGCGCTCAGGTCGTGACAGGACTTCTAGTTTTAACTGTACAGCTCCCCGATGCCCGTCACTCTCTGCCAATGGCATTCGGGATTAAGTGTATTGCCCAAGGACTCGACGGGCAAGAACACAACGCAGGTGACGCGAGTCGGGATCGAATCGTTGATCTTTCACTATGAAGACTATCACTCAAACGAATGAGCCACTGCTCCCAGGAAAGCCATTGAAAGTAAGCATGTTCTGCAATACTTCAAACTGGAGCAGTGAGACTGGGTCTTAATTAGGGTGTGGTGTGTCCAACATAAAATATCTTGCGGACTTATCGCTCAAGTTTGGACTAGATCAGTATCAGGTCTTGTGTAAGATGCCGTGATCAAAGCAAAAGATTGCTCTGTTTCATGATTTTTATCTAAAACTTCAGAATAGTTTTAACAAGTTAATAATATCGATCTATTGCTGTGAACATCACACAATGTAAACGGTATCCTCGATGCAGAGCGATTTCCAGGAACAGTATCCGGTGATTTCGTTACAGAAAAAAAACAACGGCAGACACTACATCCTCAACAATGATGAATTCGACATTTTAATGGCATACATGTTATTGGCTTTTCTGGTTCTTACCATTACACTTAGTGTTAAAATATGGGCGCCCTTTTGAATCCAATAACACACGTTAACCCTTTATCCAACGCAGACAATTTCAAACTTTATTATTTTCAACATCATTTTTCAAATTTTTCAAACAATTACAACAAAACCATGTCATGGGACCCCTCATTGGAACGAGCTCCTGGAGCTCGGTCCAATGAGGGACCACTTGATATGGTTTTGTTGACATTTGTAGAGAATAATATTTTTTTAACTGCTGAAGGGGAACGGGAGGATGCGGCAGATTCTTCAGGGGAAAGGGTTAAATATAATTTGTCGTCGAAATTCGCTTCATAAAGGGCTGGAAATTTGAAGTTTTGTTTCGGGTTGATGCTGTAATCGTGTATTGTGATGCCAGGTAAGCGGATATTGTTATTGGTAGATACACATTATTTAGGCGTACTGTTTACAAACTAACTCTGCGACCCTCTTCAAATTTTCATAAAGCTGTTAATTATCATTTCTAAGCTGTGATGTCAAACAAAAAATTATTTAAACTGGTGGAATTGTTAACAAACGAGTTTGAAATGTTGCGCCAGTTACTCTCTGTTTAAGTACCTGTGCCCACGCCTTCGCATCCGCCCCAACGATACCAGCGTTCTTTTTTGAAGAACCTTGAAAAGTATCCTTTCAGTTTACAAATGTTTTATATTTAATAGCGAGCGAAGGATCGCTTGCTTTGGATCGCTTGCTTCGCAGGCTATTAGGCAAAACTCATGTACCGTTTGTATGAACTCAAAGCCAACTTAATCTCAAAGGCATCAACTTCAAATTTTTTCAACGGAAGTGGTACACAAGGACGCTGACATGTTTGCGCATGGCGGAAATTGACATTCGCAATTGAAGAAATGATTTATTTATCGAAGAACGATAGGCCTACTACATTTTGGCAGTATATTTATATGGCTACTAATAGTTGGTAATAGTAATAATAAATGCTACACGCTATTTGTGAAAAAATAAAAATGAACGCAGCAATTTCCGTAACACCTCGGATAAATTCCGGAAAACAACGACGCCATAAATATACCTTCCAATCAAAGCAATGATAAAATTATCTTTCAATCAGAGCACTGGAAAATAATATCTTCCAATCAAAACGCAAATAAAAATAGTTATCTCGAAATAGACAAAATACTTCGTCTGCTGTTTACAAATATTGGGAAGAGCCACTGTGGTCTGCTTCAGGCGCAGTTTTTCAAAAGAAAAAAAATATATTGGGCCTACAATTTTATTTCATAATAACTTGTACAGTTGCAGTTTTCGCTCGCTTTTAGGTTTGCCTAAATTTCATCTAATATATAAATACGAATGTCTGTGTCTATATCTCTCTCTATCTCTCTGTCTATCTCTCTATCTATCTTTGTTCCGGGTGAACTCCTCCGTTTCTCGACCGATCGATCTCAAATTTTGTACACGGGGGTAATTCGTCTCTGCGACTAACATGGGATGGGTGCCGTACCCGTTCGGGGTGACCTTGACCTTGAAATTGATTACCTTGACCTTTTATTTCGAAAACGGCTGGGCCGATCGGACTAAAATTTCATATGTGCGGGTATATTGACCCATCGATCATTTTGACTTTATCGGGTTGCGGGATGACCTTGACCTTGAAATTGATGACCTTGACCTTCTATCGATCATATCTGAGGGTATATTGATAAAACCATCTTCTCCCGTGCAACGCCGGGTATTCACCCGCTAGTATTATATAGATGCGAATGTCTGTATCTATATCGCTCTCTGTCTCTCTATCTCTCTATCTCTCTATCTCTGTTTGTTCCGGGTGAACTACTCCGTTTCTCGACCGATCGGTCTGAAATTTTGTACACGGGGGTAATTCGTCCCTGCGAGTAACATGGGATGGGTGCCATGCCCGTGCGGGGTGACCTTGACCTTGAAATTGATGACCTTGTCCTTTTATTTCGAAAACGGTTCCGCCGATCGGGCTAAAATTTCATATGTGCGGGTATATTGACCCATCGATTATTTTGACTTTAACGGGGTGCCCGTGCGGGGTGACCTTGACCTTGAAATTGGTGACCTTGACCGTTTATTTCGAAAACGGCTGGGCCGATCGGGCTAAAATTTCATATGTATGTGCGGGTATATTGACCTATCGATTATTCTGACTTTATCGGTGTGACCTTGACCTTGAAATTGGTGACCTTGACCTTTTATTTCGAAAACTGTTGGGTCATCGGGCTAAAATTTCATATGTGTGGGTATATTGACCCATCGATCATTTTGACTTTATCGGGTTGCGGGGTGACCTTGACCTTGAAATTGGTGACCTTGACCTTCTATCGATCATACCTCAGGGTATATTTATATAACCATCTTCTCCCGTGCAACGCCGGGTATTCACCCGCTAGTATTATATATGGAAGAATTCGGGGCAGTGCTTTGGGGAAAAAGATGCTTTTATTACCAACAATGTTGAAAACCTTAGATGCCCATGGCACTCCTGCATACACACATATGGCTTGAATAAAATATATTTTTAAATCATTCTTATAAAACGTACACATCAAACAATATCACAAACATGACACCATGGCATCTATTTCAAGTGACAAGGTCGATTCGAAATGGATATGTACATATGGAAATTTTTGTACTTTGGTTTGTTGATAGTCCAGGCAAGCTTGTTATCGAACGTTATTTTAAATCTTTCTTTAAAAGGTACACATCAAACATAGAAGGATTGCAGTAGATTCGGAGATGAAGATTTTAACAGTACTCTCTGTTTGCCATAGTTTTCCAATCTCGTGTCTCATAACATTGATTGTCACCCAAATACCACTCTGTGCAATTCCGTGCATCATCCTAACAAACGTGTCACATATCAAAGAGTAATACATTTGAATCAGTAGTAGAACTGTAGGTTTTTAAATTTCTTGTTCGGTTTCGGTTTTGGTTTTTCAGGTGGAGTAAAACCTCGGTTCTGTTCGGTTTTCGGTTTGCTCATGAGGCCAAATAAAATTCAATAAAACTCATTCTTATGTCCGAAGTCATAACTGAATGGCACTGAAATTAAGACAAACTCAATGAATGCCCGAAATAAGCTATAATACATGATGAATCAGGAAGGCCAATATAATAATTACCTAAATATACAGAACTTTTATTGTGCTTGGCCATTTTTCGAGGTCTGACACTTATACGCAACTTGAGGAAAGCTGCAAACACAACTAAACTGAAATGTCGGAAATTCACAGAATGTAGCCTTCCCAGAGTAGTGAGAGTACCCAAACACTGCCATTGGCAATGTCTGGGTACTTTCACTACTCTGGGATGGCTACATTCTGTGAATTTCTGCAGCAAGAGAGTATTTAATAAAAAACGAAAAACCTTAGATTACGGGATGTCGACGGTTTCGGTTTTAAAAAAAACCCTAAAAACCTCGGTTCGGTTTCGGTTAACCTACAGCTCTAATCAGTAGTTTGGGAGAAGAAGATTTTTCACAAGTCTTAATATGATATGGAGGTGTATTTTTTAACAAACTGGTATTGCTAAGATGTGATCTATCAAAAGCGAAATTGAGATGACCGGCGTTATTTTGAATGGTGCGCCCATTAACAGTGTTAAAATTCTGCCACCGGAACAACAATATCACCAACAAACATAAACACCAAGGGCTCTGTTTGAACTGTCAAGATGGATTCGAAATGCACATGTAAATATGTAAATAAATGAATTTATGGTGTGCTGATAAAGCAGGCAACTTATTAATCAAACATTGCCTACTGCGATCGACATTTTATGTGTGCTGCACCAGGTGTGTCATCTGCAACATGAGATCGCCCTAAACCCACTGAGACGCAAATTAGGTGTTTCGAATCACTCATATATGAAATCAGCGTGTAGTTGTCTAGCTACGGATCGATTTTATAGAACTCAATGATTGCTATTAAGCTTTTCAACCGGAGGCCACTCAACCAACTCTTGCGAACTTCTGTTTAGTATTTAAGCTGAAAAGATTGTTCAGTCAGTGTTCGTTTGAAGGAACGTTTGGAACTCCAGTGAGGGGCTGTTTTAGTGATGGGTGTCAGAATGAGTTGTTGGACTAAGTGAAGCCATGAACAGTTTTACATGACAAGAGACTTCTTAGTTCACTGGAAGTCATTAGGCCAAGTGAAGCGCACGGTGTGGGGTCTTTGAAAGCCACATATGCAGTTCAACGGGCCACTATAACGCAGAAATAATGGTTGGAGGGAGCTATCGACTTTATACGAAGAGCATGGGAATTTCATTTAAAAATCGAAATTTCGAGATGAGGGTGAATTTGTGTCATTGATGTGCGCATCATTTCACAAACTTCGAGCATTTTCCTGTGGAGTAGTATGAAAATACAGAAGCTTAATTCTTGCAATTCTTTCTCAAGTTTGAATGTTTCACTATTATTCTATGCTGAAACCCATTCAAAAATACGAAAAAGACGTTTTCACTATCTTTTTATGTTCTGTATTTTTTGTTCAATATATCAGTAGTGTGCGCATCGTGACACGTAATGCAGACACTGTCTCTTCCATTAATATAAATGAGGAGGTATGTGAGATTTGCTAACTTTTTTTGCTGGGAAGAATAAAAACTTGGAGATTACTGTAAAAACGCAATCGCTGAATAAAATTCAAAGTGGACTTTTATTGTTGGTACAGTACAGTCGCCGTGGATTGGTTGTAATCCACACGTGGGCAGTTATGTCCACCCATCTGTTTACCAGGTAGTAAAAATCATCATTCGCAAAATTTTAATTAATGAAGCACCGGGTTTTACCCGGTGCTTCATTAATTAAATTTTTGATGATTATTCCTGTAATTAGTGTTTGGAATCTAATATTATTGCGTCCGTGGAAATATTGCCCACGCGTGGAATGTGACCAGTCCACGGCGACTGTACTGTAGGTGTAACACTGATAGATATTCTTAATGACGAATTAAAAGTGAACTAATTGCTTCTAATTAGCTTGCCATAAAAACTCAAGTTTCTTTCTGTTACTTTTGATTAACGAAAACAACAGACAGCTCTGAGAGCTGTCTATTGTTTTTGTTTATTAAAAGTAACAAAGGGAAACCTGGCTTTATTTTCGACTGATGTCAACAATTACTTGCTTCTCAACAATAATTCTCAATAATTACTTATTTCTTATATTAATTAGTTTCATCACTCGACTAATAATTCCAGGAGATAACGTTCTCCAAAGTCGATTTTCATGACGCTATAAGACAGGAATTGGTGATAATTTTCACCTGCTTTGGAAACTGTTTTCTTTTGGGTGGAAGCTGTCCACCCACTGTAAAAAGTTTCAACCGAGCCGACACTTTTCATCCTAGGTGAACAGTATAGAGATATTTCAATACAAATGTATTGCCCTTCGAGGCTTTAGTAAATTTCCTTTGACTTGTGACTAACAAAACTTCTTTGTTCTTGTTTAGTTGTAACACGTTGGGCGAAGTTTTTTCTCTCAACAGATGACAGAAACAATCTCTCAAATGGTTTCAAGTTGAAAACTAGAATTTAAACCAAACACTCATTCAAACTAAAAGTTTATTTATTGCTTCCCCTTCTCCTCTGCTTAACAATTAAGTTACCAGTAATTCAGTGCGGGAATTAAGTCAGTGAGGTTCACTATATTTGCTGAACAGATATGTAAACAAGTATTTCCTAATAGTGCGTCTAACCATCAAAACACTAATCTGATCTGATTTCTTGGTGTTACTGTGTTTTTGTATTAAAAATTCCTGCTCTTGGGACACACATGTTATTGATCAGTGTAGTACTTCTGACAAGAACTCTCCAGCGGCCATCATTTCAATAATGTTGATGCTGGATTCCTCTGAAACTTCATTTATCGCAGAGTTATTGTTTCCATCTGGAACTGAAAAAAATCACAGTGTTGCACAAGCCAAGTTGGGAAAGTACTCTATTTATTGCATGCATGCTACAAATAGGTCCTCATCAATTCTACTGTAGTTTGCCCATCGCTTCTGGCTCGCCGGAAAATGTGAGTCGCAAATGTTTCAAATGCATATCATGCTTGTCCTAAACGAGGCTCGCATGGAGTCACTGAGGTTCGCAGATGTTTGATGTGTCAATCTTACGAACGCAAAATAAACACTCGAGTGCCTAAGTGCTGAATACATTCGACAAACGTTTCATTCGACGTCATTTTTAAAATGATTTCCCGGTACAAGAAAAAAAATCCGTTTCCAGTTGCTGGAAAATAAGGGCTTAACAGAAATAGGAATGCCGCTTTCGTTGGCTATAGAAATGGTAGTGTTTTTCCAAAAACTATTTGCAATCTTTACGTTCCACACCTTTTCCGCTCGTGGTGCCTCGATAACTTGAACTGAAAATGTCACTATCTATTTTACCATCCACGAAGTTTGGACCCCTACAGTTCTAAGGAGGTGGCCATACCCTGCATACGATTTTCTATTCCGTCTATCGTACACGTATTTCTCTGCGATCCCCTTCGTTGCATGGTCACACGGTATGTACGTTTCCATGACGTCAAAGCTCACCGTAAGGAGCACGTATAAATTGAAATATCATGAAAATGGGGGCCAAGTCCAGAAATTGTTATATTGGGGAAGGGGGAATTTTGCTATAAATTTATAAACTTATCTTAATTTTCAATACAAATTTGAATTACAAAAATCAAAATATTGGGGGCGACAGTGACGTTAAACCACTTGAAAAGTAATCATCTGTAAAATATATTCATAAGCTCACTACCGTGCAGGAGAAAGTACAAAACATGAATACGAGTAACAAAGATGCACATCTGCAGTTCGGTCGTCGTGGATAGGTCAAAATCCACGCGTGGGCAATACTTCCACGCATTCGTTAACAGTGAATCTCCGACATAAAACAATAGAATCGCCATCAGATATTCAATGAATGAAGCACCGGGTACGACACGGGTACGACCCACTGCTTCTTTCATTGAATATTCGCTGAAAACAACTGAGTATTGGTTGAGAAAAGCACCCGTAGCAACACTGCCCACGAGTGGATTTTGACCCTTCCACGACGGCTGTACTGCACATTCTATACAGCACTCCCGGGAATCAGACAAATGTTATTGTTTTGAAGCGTACGTGTTTGCAGTCGAAATGGGTTGAATATGCTACGTGTCATTTTACTGCGCAATATTCAACCCAATTCGACTGCATAATTATGTGTTTTTGATACTTGCTTTAACCGTGACCCTCAAAATATTTAGAAAATCGTATACGATTGGATTCGGTCCGTCGAGAAATGGAGCACGTTCCATTTTATTCGGACGGACAGGAGCGACGTGTACGAAAATTTTATCGTACACGCAGGTGTGACAAACTCAACGGAAAGCTATAGTTTCCATTTCAATACGATGACGTATACGATTGTCGTATCAAAAATCGGATGTTTGACGTACTATGGTCGTGACCGTCGCCTAAATACTAAATTCATGCTGACGTGCGTCAAAAATTGTACTGCTCAAGAGAACGTCAATAGTTCGTTCTACTATATCCCTGCTGTCAACCGGAAAATTCTCTCTTTCATAAACCTCATTGTTAATTACAACCAGGGGCCAATACTGTAAAACATTCACAATTGTATTTTCTAGAATCGTATTTTCTAGTTATGGCTTTAAATGGGTTGAAATGAAAAGAATAGCATTTACAAAAATGTGGCAATTTGCCACTAGGCAAATTGCCATATCTTTTAAAATGCTAATGATTCGTTTTAGTCAGTCGTATTAATAGGTAGAAAATACAGTTCCAAAAAATACAATTGTAAAAGTTTTATAGTATTTGCTCCAACTGGCTATCGGCAGCACTATCGTGGAGTTGTTTGAAAGCGAGAATTTTCCGGTTTCCGGATTTTCAATTTAAAAGATTCCAGTTCCCATTCCCGTGAAAATCGTGGAATATATTGAAACTTCATTAAATTTGTATTTTTGAAAGCGATTGTAATAAAATTGATTTTAAACCTCACGGTTCAGTAAGATTACTACTAGGTGGATATATCCAACTTCTGGAGGTATACGATGTTGTCAGATTAATGAAATTCCATGTTTTAAAATTCCGGGTGTCGAATTTAGTTCTTAAATGTATACCGCACTGTTATAAACAAATTATTACAGAAGTCATTCAGTCTGGTTGTTTATATTTTGTCTCGCTGATATACTCAGGTGGGGGCGCGGTGGCGTTGCGGTAACCGGTTCTTGTCAGATCACCGAAGTTAATCAACGTCGAGCCCGGTTAATCCTCGGATGGGTGACCGTCTGAGCGATCGATTCGGATTCCCGCGTTGTGTCCTTGGGCAAGACACTTAACCCCGATTGTCCACATGGGGGCACGATGACGCCGTGTACTAAGGCGTACTGCATGCCGATGGTGCACATGGTTTCAACCAATCTAACCCTGCCTGTGCTGCAGTGCGGAGTTACGATGTTGGGGAGCTGACAGCTGCTCGTCGTTGCTCGGTGGTTCTCTTTGGGTACTCCGGCTTCCTCCACCCGTGAAACTGTCACGGTCATGATTAGCCATTGTGCATAAGTATGTGACCTTAAACACCAATAAATAAATAAATAGATATACTCGGGTCGGCCAGATTAAGAAGGATCTGACTGATCTGGTTTCGTTAAATTGACGAAATACGACGATCCAGATTAACGGACGGCTGTTATAATCTGCAGTTACCAACCGGCCTAGAAAATATTGATCGTGCCCAACACATTTTAGCAAATATATTTTGTGCAGAAAAAGCAATATAATTTAAAAACAAGCGCTGATTGTTTGTTTTCAGCTGTTATTCACCGAAACCTGTTTGTGGACATCTTAACACCTGGATGTGGATGCGAGGTACCTGAGTGTGGATGATTTGATATCTGGTGCCAAATGTCTAGACACGGGGGCTGAAACTTCCAAACTGTGTGCCAAATACCCAAAAGGTTTGGTGCCCAGCGTCTAGATGTTCGGACGTCTTGGTTCTGAACAAATAAAACAAATTGTCCCGCTTATTATAGGACAGTCACATTTCTTTAATCGAATAAAGGGGGTTGTTAGCCTACGTTCCAAGCTGTCAAGTGTAAAGCACTTCCAGCGCCTGCACTTGTGGCTTTTAAGTCTTTTTGGATTCAATCAAACGCGAAGATTTTTCTATGTTTTAGAATTTCTATTAAAATCATGATTTTTTGTTGACAATATATAGGATATATACGCTGTTTTGGTGAATTATCTCATGAGTGTGGACCTGAAAGTATTATTTTTCACGAGCGCTTGCGCGAGTGAAAAGTAGTACATTCAGGTCCACACGAATGAGATAATTCCAGATACTGACTAAAATAGATTATTATGCCCCACGTTTGTAACGTCATCAGCCGTGATTGGTTAATATGACACCTTCTAAAAGTCATAGAACTGGAGTTTGGGGACAAAACACGGGTACTATCGGAACGGAACGTTTTTCCCTGGAGACAAGAGAACGAAGAAAATGTAAGCGCCACTTCCAATTCGACGAATTTCTCAACACCAAATGCTGGCTCCGTGTCCGTTAAGCTTTTTCAACACCGGTAGATACAAACTTACCAACAAATATATCATCTTCAGTGGGAGTGTTTTCAATTTTAACTGCAAACAATGAATTCAAAAGAATCAGAAATATTAAAAAACTCACTCACGTGTTGTTCACCACTTCAGTGAATCCTGAATATGAGTCTCAGTTATGACTTCAAACAATTATATTTCCACAAGTTTAGTACTCCTCGACCTTACTGAGCCTCCGCTTAATTCTATCTACTCTTGTCGTCCGAGAAACATGAATTTATATTCCATTAATTTATATCACTTTTCACACAAGCATTAACAATGAATTATAACATGAACAGCATGATCGCTCAAAAAGATCTCTTGTCAAATGCCAGGCAGGTGACTTCGATTATGGAAAATTTGTTTTGTGGTCTGGTTATTCTAGGCACAGCAAATCTGTTCAGAAGCTGAACAGCAGTTTTTACTATGCTTCTGTGGAATATGGGGATGGAAGGTCAAAGAACATTGGGAATGCACATAAACATTCTGGGATTCAAGCAATAGGGTTAGAGTTACCAAACTGGTTCTTCAATATTTCACAATAACTGGACAGTCAAGGTCTCCGGACATTATCCAAATTGTAAAATATAAAACCGCGCCAATTTGAAGTTACAAAATGACGATGAAACAACGTTTTCAATCGTTCTAACACCCATGCGCCAAGTTGCGCTACGACGGCGATTTTTTTATATAAACAAAACGGGCTACTCTAGATGAAACTGTCTAGTTCCATATCACATGAAGACCCGTTTGTTTATGTTCTTCAACTTGGTTTTCGTTCTGCTTGGAACCAAATTTGGCGCGAATTTCTCTGCGTGAGGATTTGTATTTAATCGATGCGTCCATCCAATCACTGGGAGGTATTTCCATAGAAACCTGTCGGAGACAGAGAAACACTCACCGGCGACGCGGTGTGTGCATGGACTGTTCAACATTTACGCTGCCGCAAAACGACTATTGTCACCTATTTTATGATGACTATCTGTACGTTCTGGTATGCGCAGAACTAACCTACCATCAGAGCCCTTTCCAACAATTAATCAGATGCTAGAGTTTCAAGTATGTCATAAATCTTATTAAACTTCCCCCATACGGGCGTATATAGAGGTCCCCATAAAGGGCAAAAGTGAGCGTGGCAGTAAAAGGTTAAACCATGTTGCGACCATGTTTTTGTGACGTGTAATCATTTTCAGCAGTCAAAATTTTTTGTTAAGAAAATACGTCAGTGCAGACAAGACTTAAGTCGGTATGACGAGAGTGTTATACCGGAAAAAACACTCCCACCTTGAATTCCTCCAATGTATTTCGCGTTCTTTTGAAGGGTATGGGAAAAGCTAAGTTTTAGCCAATTGGTAACTGAGTTCAACAGGCTGATCTCCTGGCTGAAATATGTTTTCGCTTTTTGTGCTCTGTGGAATATTCAGCCAATGGAACACTGAAATGAACCCAGCATTCTTACAGAAGATGAGTTGTTTTGCTTTGTGAAAAGCGCAACTGGCTGCATTGATGTTAAGGTTTAATATATTCCCAGTTTATCATTCCACTGCAATGATAAACTATGTATTCATTTTGGAAACTGTGAATCGCTCCTTTTAGAGTTGGCTTTGAGCAAATTAATTTAACTTTGATGTCAGGTATGTTTTACTGTTTCAATATGGGGTTGGCAGGAAGACAGCTTCTTGGCTATGCCATCTCCATGCAGTGTACTATTACTTTTGTTCTAAATTAAATTAAACTGTCAATCATATGTTATGTAATTGTATGCTGCAAATAAAGATTCATCCATTTATATTCCCAGTTTTCTATAGTAACGGGGTCGGGAATAAAATTATACTCCGAAACGGTAACCGGAAAGTGTCCCGGATAATATCAAGTAAATTTAAGACGAAGTTATTTTCGTGAAAATGAACTTATTTTCTTGGCAATCTGCCATCTCCGTACGGAAAAGCTCTTTTCCTAAGAGAACTGTGAAAACCCAAACCCGCTTCCAACTCGACTTCATTTTCAGAATCGCTAGTTTTATCACCACTACCTCCTCCGGCTTCAACTCGTGTCAGAGGAGACTGGTGATAGCAGTGAAGGAGTTGATGCTGAAAATGAAAACTTTGAAGCGAGTGAAAAGCTTGCTTTTCAAAAGAGGAATCCTCCGGACCTGATGAGAGCTACGGTGATTTGGCAAAAAGGGTTCTCCGAGAAGCAAGACTGTAAAAGGTTCAGGCGTGTCAGAGCTGGCGAAATCTTACAAAGTTACGTTGGGGCAGTTTTTCAATTTAGAAAACTTCATTTCAACACATTTCACATTAATTAACAGTGATTCCCGGTTCCGTGCTATAAACTTTCTGGATATCGTGTCCGTCTTGCGGAACTGGAAACCCGAGAATTCCCGTTCCCTTGTTTAAACCCTAATTGTTGCTGTACCTTTCGCTCTACCGAATATTCTTTTCCAATTATTATATTCTTTCTCTTTTAGACAAGCCCTTTAAAAAAATGCAATACAATTATCCTCAAACAATGTAAACATCCCAGAAAACTGATTCACTTGTATCTCGAACAAGATCAGTTTCAAAAGGAAACAAACGCGTTTCTGTTTCACCTAGTAAATTCAGTGTGTTTGGGGACAGTTGGTTAAACACGAACGCGTTCGCTGAGAAATAACTCCTTTGAGGTATCACGGAATCAAATATTTTCCCATGTAACGTTCCGCAAAAAAAAAATATATATGATCACATCACTTTAATTTTGGCATTCAAATATCGTTGTCAAGTATAGCCCTTGAGACAACTTTTTGTGACCCGAGAACAAGGGGTCATGCAACAATTAAGAGAGAAAAATTGACAGGAAGGGAAGTGCCGGACACGTGCACATATTTTTCAGGGAATACCCTACAAAAACACACAAAATGTAAATTGTATTTTTTAGGGCCAAAAGTCATCAAATCACCCTCTTTTTTATCTGGAATATTCATCAATAATGCAAGATGTCAATAGAAAGCTTCAAACGTTTATTGAAACAATATATTTTCTCAAGGCTGTTTATTTTTAGATATTGCATCATTTCCGGGTACAACATTTCAAGGCGGGAAACTCTAATTCAAATATTTAGTTCCCTGATACCTTAATCAGTCGAGATTGTAGATAAAAAACTGAAGCCTTCTGGGAAATTTATTTGTGGATATAGGAAAATATACATGTAGCCGTCGTGACGTAAATTCATATTTAATTAATACAAAACATATTTCAGACTGGTCATGCTGGCGCCCCAACAGCCTGAGTCGGGTGTCACAGAACTCCTTTTGTATGATCGCCTGTGTGTGTGACATCTAATCCAAGTATCAAATCTTGGGACTTAATCCCGATACGTGAGAAGCACTGTGTACCAAGGGGTACTATACAACGATAGTGCAGTTGTATTCATGTAATTTTAACCCTGATTGTGTGAAGTTAGTACGTTGGGGAGTCTGACAGCTGCTCGCCGCTTCTCGGTGGTTCTCTCCTGGTACTCCGGCTTCCTGCCCAACACGAGGTGACCCTGGCTGTCGAAGGTGTCATTAAACCCCTAATAAATATAATTAATTAATTAATTAATTAATTAATTAATTAATTAATTAATTAATTAATAGATCTAGTCTCCTAAGAAATTATACGATTACTATCAAGAGCGGGTGGATATCTAAGGATATTCTTCAGACAAAAATATCCGGATTGGAAAAATTATTGGGGTGTGGAGGGGGAGTCACACACCCTTGAATCCCCTTCGTGACGCCTCAGAGATTCACTTTTTACTTCTATTTCTATTTTCTTTCAATAACTCTTTACAAATTTATCATTTTAAATAGTATTTTTTTCAAATTTTTCAAAACATTTCTACAAAACCATATCATTTGACTCCTCACTGAAACAAACTCGACGAGCTCGTTCCAATGCGAGGTCACATCATATGGTTTTGTTAACATTTTTTGAAAAATAATATTTATTCAACTGTATATTATTTTAAGCAATATTTTATTCTATGCGTGACAGAATTGAACAGCAGAAATGGTAACAGTGTAAGCCATATCAGTTCACAATATAACATATGTTTAACAATAAGCACATTGCTGAGTGATGGAGGGATTTTACAGAAAGGTTGTAGCTTATACAAGTCATCTTCCTGAGTCATACATAAACTTACTCAAAAAGGCGGTATAAAACAGTAGATGACTTATATATCGTCGTCTGGCGGCCAGGACCCACAGCCAATAGTCACTCAACAATTTGATTTTATTTCGGAGTCAGTCGTGGCCCTCGCCAATACTAAGCAGGACGTCGCAGCTATATTCACGCAGTATGCGGGAGGATTCGGCCGATTTGTTAGGCAAAGGATTAAATTGTTTTCGTTTATAGAACGTAATGATCTTTTTAATTTTAGAACCAAACTAAGGAAACGCCATTTGTTTTCTCTTTACTGCAAAAGAAGGATGTTTGTCATACAGCTTAAACCAATAATTATTGATATTTTTACCCTGTAGCCATAAGGCAGCAAGTAAACGCTTTGAACCGTGGTGGTATCTTCCACGCCAGATCAATGTCATCAATTACTTGGGGGAAGACCAATCAATATTTTCAACGTGCAGCCTTGGGGCTGCACGTTGAAAATGTTGATTGGTCCCACTACACAAATCCACTGAGTAACTGTCTATTTAACAAAGTCAGGTTATATGACGATCCTAGACCGGAAAAGCGCTCTTTCGGATTCAAAGGGTTAATCGCCAAGATATACATGTGTGTTAATGATGTGGCGCCAGGCACCAACACATAAATAAACTAGACTTTATGATTCTGGAGAATGATCGCTTTTCCAGATGAGATTCCATGATTTTTCAGGACCCCAGAGTGCCTGATCATTTTGTTTAACTGTTTCACTGAAGTTACTTTTTTGATGTTATGAGAGAAATGGGTATACAGTTAAAACTAGAAGTCCTGTCATGAAATGCGCACAAATAGCACGTCGATTTGCGCCTTAATCTACGCGTTATGACCATAGTAAAGCTATCAAATTCTGTACATATGGCATGTGCACAAGCAATGTTTCAGCCAACGGACCTCCGGGTAACCAGGAGGTCCATTGGCAGAAACACCTGTTTTTGCTATGAGTAGCCCGGAGAAAATGCCGCGCTTTGAATGCCATTCGATATGGCAATTGCCCGCAATTCCTACCCGCAATTAAGCCAAGATAAGCGCACAGTTCGTGACAGGACTTCTAGTTTTAACTGTACAGCTCCCCGATGCACGTCACTCTCAAATGGCTCAGTTTTATAAAAAAATGTTTAAGTAAAAGCCATAATTAATGGTGGAGAGGGTTAATATCAATATCGTCGTCCGACATGCTAATGACCGACAAAAGGTGCTACGTTTGTTTGACACATACCCACTGAGTGCTGTGGCTATTTGAAAATGGTCATTTTATCTCAAATGTATCCAAAATATTGATGTCTGGCAGCTTGAATAGGGTTAACAAGTGCTAACAGGAATATTTTTCCATGCAACTTGTAATGTCACACCAAGAACTGCAAAATCCTAAAAATCTACAAGATGTTTTCAGAGAAATCCAGGGAGAATATGAATTTTAAGCTTTTGATGGGTATCGTTGTTTATCCAGCCCAAAACAGGTTAAGGGTTGTTTTTTGAATACCCTTATTACTTACAAAAATAATTCTCAGTGAATTCTATTTCCACTTATTTTGATCTCTCCTCTTAACTTTGGGTGCTGTGGGTACGCAAATACGGCCCATTTTATTAAAACTTGGATGTTTGAGAACCTGAATAGGGTTAACAAATGCTTACTGGAATATTTTGTGCATGCAACTTGTAATGTTACACTAAGATCGAGAATGGCCAATTTTTCATGAAAATCTACGATACGTTTTTTAGAGAAATCCTCGGATAAGATGAATTTTTAACCCGTTGAGGGCTATCGCTCTGTAACCAGTCCTAAACGGATTAATGCTTGGTTTTGTGAATACCTTCATTACTTACAAAAATTAACCTTGATGAATTCCACTTCCAATGAAGGTTATGTTTATCTCGCAGGTACACATTGGGTGTTATGGGTGCCCAAGAATAGCCCATTTGCTCATAATGTCTATGCTTGAAAAACCTCTGGAGGGTTAACAAACGCTTACCGGAATATTTTGTCCATGCAACTTGTAATGGCACTCCAAGACCTGCGAATGGTCAATTTTTCTTGAAAACCTACTACATTTTTTGGAGAAATCCACAGAAAGCTGGGATATTAAGCTTTTAAGTGGTATATCTCCTTAGGCAGTGACAAATGGATTAAGATCTAGATTTTTGAATACCCTTACTACTTACAAAAAAATTTCCCTATCAGTTTTGCGTTCGGTAAAGGAAGTTACGTTTCTCTGTGGCATTCCCATTTGATGTTGTTGGTGTCCAAAATCAGACTATTTTTTCAAACTTTTCACATGTAGAAGCCCTTGGGGAGTTAACAAATGCTTATTGGAATATTTTATCCATGCAGCTGGTAATATGACACCAACAACATATCAATGGCCATTTTCTCTTGAAAACTTACATGATGTTTGTAAAGAAATCCAGGGGAAACATGAGTTTTTTAAGCTTTTGGTGGGTATTGCTATTAACCACTCCAAAAGGGGTTAACGCTTAGTTTTTTGAATACCCTTATTACTTACAAAAATGGTCCTCGGTGCATTCCTCCTCTAACAAAGGAGATTATGTTTATCTCTCGGGTGTACATTGGGTGCTGCGCGTGTCCGAAAACAGCCGATTTCAACAACATTACGATGCTTGGCAGCCTGTAGAGGGTTAATAAACTCTCACCGGAATATTTTGTCCATGCAGCTTGTAATGTCACATAAAGACCTGCGAATAGTCAATTTTTCGTGAAAACCTACACGATGTTTATAGAGAAATCCACAGAAAATGGGAATTTTAAGCTTTTAAGGGGTATCTCTATTTAGCCTGCCCAAAATGGGTTAAAGCTTCGACTTTTAGAATACTGTTACTACTTACAAAAATCTTTCCGTATAAATTGTGCGCTCGATAAAAGAAAGCACTTTTGCTTGTGGCGTACCCATTGGGTGCTGTTGGTGTCCAAAACAGCCCATTTTATCACAATTTTTACATTTAGCAGCCCGTGGAGGCTCAGAAAATGCTCAACGGAGTATTTTGTCCATGCAACTTGTATTGTCACATTAAGACCTGCGCGTGGCCAATTTTTCTTGAAAATCTACAAGACTCGTTTAGAGAAATCCACAGAAAACATGAATTTTTGAGCTTTTGAGGGGTTTTGCAGTTTAACCAGCCCAAAATAGGTAAACGGTTGATTTTTTGAATACCCTTATTACTTGCAAAAATGATCCACGGTGAATCCCACTTCCAATAAATGAAGTTATGTTTATCTCTCGGTGTATCGTTTGGGTACTGTGGGGTCCGAAAACAGCCCATTCCATCAAAATTTCGATGTTTGGCAGCCTGTGGAGGGTTAACATATGCATTGCCTAATGTATCTTGTATATGAATGGTCGTGTCACAGAGAGGTCTAACAATGAAGATTGTTTAAAAAAAATCTGCAGGACGCATTTCGAGAAAGTACCTATAAACCCCAATTTTGACAGATTTTTGCCAATTTTGGCGAAATAAAGGTTAAATCGAAAATTCCGCTTCGGTTCATTTTTAAATTTTGTGCCCCTCTATGAGTGTGCAAAATTGTGTGAAAATCGGGTCGAAAATGGCTTCTGAATCGTACGGACAAAATGTGTGGAACCCCCCCTCCCCCCCCCCCCCCAAAAAAAAATAAAATAATAATAATAATAATCCGTAGAAAAACAATAGTGTTTTCCAGAGGGAAAAGCCTAATTAGCCGACGATGTTCTCTTTACAACTGAAGTTCGACTTTACACGTCATCTGATAATTAATCTCAGTGTGTTCTAATTTTTCTATATAGCCTCAAACTGGTTATTGGTTCCTCCCTGTTATTGTCATATATTTGTCACTTTCGAACTGCTCAAATTGATGTTCAAGATCTTTGAAGAGTTGAAATAACAAGACTTTGCTAAAAGACAGATCGATATTTGCACTTCGTAAAATCTCAAGTACCAACTTTGACAGTTTCAGCGATCTCAGAGTTTGATTGCAAATCAAGTGAACAACTTATTAAAAAAAAGACCATACCATAAGTGGAAAGACATTTAATAATATTATGGTCTTCTAAAGCATTCATTTCTCACCAACTTATTTGTTGATTTACTCCTCTGTAGAATGTTAGGGATTGTAATTCAATGTTATTGAAATACAGATAATGACCCCTCGCACAACCTAGTCAATTACCTTGTCCTGGTCCTTTGTTGGAGAGGAGCGATAAGTGGTGATCGACCATCTTCCGTTCGCGGAGAACATATTAAATTTTAGTATCAAATGGAGTTCTGTAGTAGCATCTGGGAAAATAGTATGCGAAGGTAGTATGTCAGGGGCCAACCTTCCCTCATCTTATGGTTTTCATTTATGGTCCTCACGTGACGCCATAGTCACGTGACCTAGCTACGTCATGTTATATGTTGTTATGGTAGACCGTGTGAGCGGCCATGTTGTGACGTCATTACCATAGTGATGCGTGGTGTCAGTGCGCGCGTGTTCTTTGGGTGATACGTGTTTCTGTCTTGCATTTTGTATACTTGTGGTCGCCAGCTAGGTTTCTATGGTAGCACGTGGCTGCTATGCGAACCATAATCTTCCGATAGGATGAGGGTATGTTCGGTGGGTGTGACAGATATCTAATTGCCAAAATAGATCAGACAATTTCCCCAAATCACCAAGAAATTTCCAAAGTTACTGAAACGGACTCAGGTGCCCCCCCCCCCCCCCCCCATAATCCTTCTTTTTCCAACAATAGACAAGTTCCTTTGTATAAGAGTAAACATAATTACCCAGAATCCTTGTTTACTTCGCAGAATTACCACAAACAACCCGACCATTGTTTTATTAGTTCGGATTCTTTTAGAATCCTCTCTTCTATCAATGTATCTACAAGCTATGCTATAGTTTCTGTCCGTCCGACCCTATTCCTTTGTTCTGGAGTATACTCTACTATAAGGTTTTGCTTATTGTTACTATATTTATCTTTTCTGGCCACTTCTAGCTTATTCTATCCCTATTCGAGTACTCATGTTCTTGTTTCGAACAGCATGTTTCATTTATCCAGATCATCCAATCAGTGACGACCTAACCATCAGATCACTTGATTCACCTCTACCCGTCCCACTATAACACTATTATCTGAAACAAGAGTTCCTAAAAATAAGTCCCAGAGTAAATCGAGCAGTAACTGGAACAGACATTGCTCTGAAGACTCGAATCTCATCTAGCAAATGAACTGTCGATCATTTGCTTAACTAAGTTACTCCACATGTGGCTCTTATCCTCATTTCGGTATTTGAGGATAACTATGACATGGCCCCTATACATCTCCTAGCTCCTATATGGCCCCTAGCTCCTATACAGTTCCTGGCGTCTAGCCAACCCAACCTTCATAGCTCCACAGCCACTACTTGTCCATAGTCACTATCATCTACGTGCGATCGACTCCCACTGTATTAATCCAATATTATATATAGAATAAACATATAGTGTTTTCAAGTAAAAAAATTATTGTACGAGTAGGATTAAGAATGAAACCGACGAGCCTCTGGCGAGTCGGTTTCATTCTTAATTCTCCAAGTAGAATAATTTTTTTACTTGAAAACACTATACGTTTATTTTGTTTATCCCATAAATCTTCTATAGTGCAGTCGCGACAAAATCGTGCTATAATTCGCTACAAAACACAGCGAGAAGTGAGGAGCACATTGGTCCAATTCGATCGACCAGCAAAACTGGCAAAAATAAACAAGGCGCAGTAATACACTGCGGTCTAAAAATAATTTATCTACAAACTTGAGCTAAACTTGCAAAAATACTTTATTATATGAGCAGTGTGTGGTGTTTTCTACTGGCATTGTGCAATACTTTCAAAACGATTTAAAGAAATTGACCATCAAACTATTCATTATGCTAGACAAATGTGGTAGAGGCCAGAGTTCAACAAGTCCGTCGCTACTTGGGGAATAAATTCTTTCAGTGTTAAACCTACGGGGAAAATTTATCACCCTACTAGGTGAATAAAGCAAAAAATTATCCAAAGCATTTATTGTTCAAATAAACGGCCATTTATGGGATAAAGTTCCCTACCACCCTAACAGCATTGTACGATTACTCTGACATGTAACACAACTACAGGCTTGCTAGCTATGCCTGACGAGATCGGTAACCTAAAGTCCCTTATAACCTCACCTATGTATTTGGGAACACGAATTCATGAGGGTCATGTGAAAATCCTCAATCAAGTATAATCTATCATCCCTAATATACCCCACCTGGGTATTGAAAAAACAGTTACCCTGGCACCCCACTTCCTGCAACCCTAACAAAAAACTGGCCTTTGGCATCCCTTTTCTATCGCGTGGGGTCATGAGAGCCATGTGAAAATACCTCATTGAGGTCTTACAAAAAACCCTCTTATTCTCATCTGGGTATCGAACGGCCAAATCCCTGGCACCCTACTTCCAACACCCCTAACTAACAAACGACTGGCCTTCGGCACCCCTTTCTATCGTATGAGGCCTTGAGGGCCATGTGAAAATCCCTCAATGAGGTATTATCTGCCATTTCTCTTATCCTCATCTGGGTATTTGGGGATACTTATGACATGGCAATGCATCATTTGAGGATCCCTTTTGAAGATTTGGGAAGTGGTGGGGGGGGGGGGGGCAGGCATCAAAGAGCTACCGGAAGCAACCGTGGAGACTTTGCATTACGTACGATTTATTCTGTGACCGTTAAGTGTGTTTTTCGCAAACGACCCGTTCTCGTACTCATTCCAGATAACGATACTTCACTATGTGAACTCCGCCCATATAATAACGACGTGTAACATGTTCTGTTTGCGACATCGCATCATATCAGGCATGCGTAATAAATTGTTGAATGCATGTGCTTTGGGGATACATTTCAGAGAATACTTATCTGAGGATATCAGGTTAGCAGGGTATAAAAGGGAGGATACCCCTACAACTTCAACATTTTGTTTGAGACCAGTAATGGCTTCACATCACACTTGTGAAGAGTGCCAGAACATTTTCACCAAGAAATGTAATCTTTATCGACATAAAAAGACTATCCCCAGATTTGGACTCTACCAGTACACTAGATGTCGAAAAACGTTTACCAGAAATGACAGCCTACATGTACGGTTAAAAGTAGAAGTCCTGTCATGAAATGCGCACAAATAGCACGTCGATCTGTCCGTTAATCTACGCGCTATGGTTATAGCAAGGCTATCAATTCTGTACTTATGGCCTGTGCACAAGCAATGTTTCAGCCAATGGACCTCCGGGTTACCCGGAGGTCCATTGGCAGAAACATTGCCTACGTTTGCTATGAGTAACCAGGGGAACCTGCCGTGCATTGGATACCATTCGATATGGCAATTGCGCGCAATTCCTACGCGCAATTAAGCCTCGATAAGCGCACAGTTCGTGGCAGGACTTCTAGTTTTAACTGTAAGAAGACACCAGATACACCACTCACTACAGGAACTACAACATGCATGCAAAAAGAACGCAAAAGAATAAACCATCTTGGCACAGGTGAAACTACCAACAACAGAATGTGGAACCAAACAGAAACCCGGGGATACCAATGTCCTCAATAAATATATGCTACTCAAAGTTTGCTAAGCACCAAGTACATTCGACTACCTGTTCCACGTTTAAGTTGAAATATTGTAATGAAAAGTGTATATATTTTTTATTTAATTATATCCTTAATGATTTAAGTACAGAAATTAAGATTTTATTTGTGTTTGACATCATTGTTTAGCTTTTGAATACGATAACCATAGAAAATGGATATTACTGGTAAAAGAGGATATTTTTCAATATCTCAAAAAGTTGACGGAGCGAACTGGTATTGCTTCAATATCGAGTGTGAGACCCAAATACTAGTAATTACAGCTTGACAACGCCTTCTCATGCCCCCAATCAGGTTCCTGTTTGTCCTTTGTGGGATGTTGTTCCATTCTTGGACCAGTGTGGCGCCAAGCTCCTGCACACCTTTTGGCTGGACTGGACGGGCTGAAATTGCAAGCTGGAACTCATTCCAGACATGTTCGATTGGATTGATGTCAGGGGATCTTGCTGGCCAGTTCATAAGCTCAATCTCATCTCTCTGTCGGTACTCACCGACAGCATGGGCAACATGAGAACGGGCATTACCGTCCATCAGAATGAATCTATCACCCACTGCACCTGCATACAATCGGACGTGGACATCCAGGATTTCATCAAAATACCGTTGTGCAGTCAATGTACCACGTTCAAGGACACAGAGCTCTGTGTGTCCATCCAAGCTGATGCCACCACAGACCATGATTTAACCCCCACCATAGCGGTCATGCTCAACAATGTTGGCTGCATGGAATCGCTCTCCTGGTCTTCTCCATACCATAGAACGCCTATCTGTGTGGTCCAGGCAGTACCTTGTCTCATCTGTAAAAAGGACAGGTCGCCAATCTTCTCTGGTCTATCCAACGTGGTCTATGCCCCATTCACATTGTGCCTGGCGGTGGTTCTGGGACAGCGGAATGCGAATACATGGCCTTCTCGGTCGGAGACCACCTTCGTGCAACCTTGCCCGGATAGTCTGCGTCGAAACATTTACCCAGGATGCATTCGGAAGGTCACTGCGAAGCTGGGTTGTTGTGGCAAAGCGATTCCTACGGGCCTGAGTGATGAAAAACCGGTCTTCAGCTGCAGATGTTGCCCTGTCTCTGCCACCACCTTGCCGTCTTAATGGTGTGCCATACTGCTGAAATCTTGCCCAGGCTCTGGTGATCCCCGTATGGTGCACATCAAGGGCTTCACCAACCCGACGATTGACAGCTCCTTGCTCCACCATCCCTACAGCCCGCCACATGTCTGCTTCAGACAAATGTCTTCTTACATTTGCTTTTGCCATATTCAATCATTAAATCACAAGGGTTTGTGTTGAACTGAAGACTGAATACCCTACACATGTCATGTGCATGTAGACAGTACACGAAAACATCATGATAATCAAGGGGTACATGCTTTCCATGACTGTCACAAAACGTCTGCCTGTCAAGAGAACTAATGTAAACACTGGGGACCATCTCAATACATTCCTCAATCATATCCAACAAAAATACTACTAATATGTCACAAGCAAATTTCACAATGAACAACTGGAGGAAATATCCTACCGGAATAACCCAGCAATAAAGAAACCCCACCACACTAGCGTGTTCTAGAGACGAAGGAGCAAAGAAGAGAATAAATACGTCTTGGTCGAACTAACTCTCTTAGAAAACTTACTAGGACGACAGCATGCATTAAACAGAGACTCATCGAACAGATTATTAGAGACATAGAATCCTGAACCATGAACGAGAAAGAGACGATTCTTAAATTCAACAAGAGCTTACAACGATACAGCGAATTCAACACCAAAGCGCCACAACCAATAACGATCAAGATACAGAATTAGTAATGACAAATGGGGAGAACGAAAAAGAGAGAGGAAGAGAAAGGAACAGACCAAAGATCGAATCCTCTATAAAGAATTTTAACACAATGTCATCTGTAACACAATTTGTACTCAATAAACATTTGTAATGAAATCGATTCATTTTTCTTATTAGTGGGGAATACCCTGCAAAACGCAAACTAGCCAGAACAGTGAAGAAAAGCTAAATATAGTAATAATATGCAAAACTGTTTCATATGTTAGGATCTACCGGAGTATACTCGAGAACAAACCTGTTGGGTAGACAGGAACTATAGCATAGCTTATATACAGTACGTGGAGAGTGGATTGCAACTAAATCACCCGCGGAGTGGAGTTATCACCCAAACTATTACTTTCAAATTTTGTATAGATCGACTAAAAACACAAGCAATGTTTTAGCCAATGGACCTCCGGGTTTATCCCGGAGGTCCATTGGCTGAAACTTTGCTTGTGCTTGTTATGCTTTGCAACAAATTTGCAACTATTGCTTGGGTGGAATCTCCACTTTGCGGGTGATTTAGTGATAATACACTCTCCACGTACTATATACATAGATAGAAGCGGGCATTCAGGAAGAATCCGAACTAGTAAAACAAGCTGGTAATTCTACAAAGTAAACGCGGATGCTGTGTAAATTAGACTTGCTCTTACACAAAGAAACGTGTCTATTATGAGAAAAAAGAATGATTCTGGGAAAATCGGAGTACATTTCGGTAGTTTTGGGGCGTTTTTTGGTGATTTGAGGAAATTGTCTGATCTATTTGGGTAATTAGATATACTCCCATTTAATCTAGCACACCCTCTGGACATACTCCTGTCTTACCAGTGGGTTTTGGGTCACATAGCAGCTACATGCTATCATAGAAACCAAGATGACGACATCCTGTAGACAAAATGGGCGACGAAAACACGTATCACCCCAACCAGCGATGCGCACAGGCACAACGTATCACTATCACCACGTTATCACTATGGTAATGACGTCAAAACATGGCCTACCATGAAAACACGACATGACGCAACTGGATCACGTGACTATGACGTCACGTGAGAACCATAAGATGAGGGAAGATGGGCCCTCGACATACTACTTTCGAATGAAATTTTCCAGATAAAGTTGATAGGCATATTTTATTTTCCAGACGATCGCCATTTTCTCCGGGCTGCCATGGTGGGCCCCGGCGTAGAGAATTTTGAACATTGAGTATCAAACAGAGTTCTATGGTAGCATGTGGGAAAATATTATGTAAACTTTAGGATACAAAATATAAACAGTCTTGTACTATTGTATGTGAAGAATTACATACAAAATACATCTATAAGGTCGATAGGCATGATTTATTTTCCAGATACAATATATACCTATATATGTAATTCTGTTAATATGTGATTCTGACAGAAATTAAACAGCGATAAGCTCGATGTAACAAAGGGATTTAACACGAGGACAATGCAAATAGTGCGTGTGAAATGCTTAGGCACTTTTATACAGTTAAACCTAGAAGTCCTGTCACGAACCGTGATCTTATCTAGGCTTAACTTCGGGTAGGAATTGCCATATCGAATGACATCCAAAGCACGGCAGGTTCTCCTGGTCACTCATCGTAAACACAGGCAATGTTTCTGCCAATGGACCTCCGGGTTACCCGGAGGTCCATTGGCTGAAACATTGCTTGTGCACAGGCCATGTGTACAAAATTTGATAGCCTTACTATGGTCATAACGCGTAGATTAACGCGCAGATCGACGTGTTATTTGTGCGCATTTCATAACAGGACTTCTAGTTTTAACTGTACCTTCTTATAGCCGATGCTAAACATGTATCAGTGTAAGTGTGGTCGCCCCATTTTATCAAATAGTTTCATATCACAAATAGGAGAGTCCCTCAAGTGGAGCGTTAATTTTGTGGGGAGGTGTGATCGCGCCCGTCGCACCACCCACTGGCTACGCACCTGTGATCAGGGGTCACATGCTATGTTTTTGAAGCAAACTATGAAAAACGGAAGTTCATTTTGTGATTTCAGTCCCAGTGCAGGTCATCTATAGACCTAGGCTGTTTGTTCTTCGGTATCCAACAGCCAGTATTATATTTTGTTGGACGGTTGTACAGGGTTGTGTAAGTCCGAGTACATGGCGAGAACTCCCGAGAAGCTGAGAGTAACTGTCTTACTCTCCAACGTACTAACCCGCCACAAGTAGTGTTAGTATTGGTTACAGGTAAGTGTATCATCGACGTGCTCTATGCATTGGTACATGGTGTCATCGCGATCCTACTTGGACAATCGAGATTAAGTATGTAATGGAGGTAAACGTTAGAAATGTCACTAAATTTAATTGTCCATGAGAATGGCCGATTTGCTGGCATACATATGGCCGCCATGGATTGGCCACTTTTCACGGGTGTGCAATATTTCCACGGATGCAATAATATTGGATTTCAAACATTAATTATAGGAATAGTCATTACAAATGTAATGAATAAAGCACCGGGTGCAAACCTGTGCTCCATTAATTAAGATTTTGCTTATGATTGTTTTTATTACCTGGTAAACGCATGCGTGGACATCACAGTCAACGCGTGGATTACGACACGTCAATGGCAACTGTAATGTATTATTGGTCGAGATCAGTGTTTCATAACCCGATGATTGTTTCACTTGGGGCAGCAACTTTAAAAGTCGATAATCTTTGTAGTCGTATCTTGCAGGACAATCAACATTAAATCGCACCAGGTGGTTAGCGAAGCCATAAAGTATGAGCACATACTACAGTTAAAACTAGAAGTCTGTCACGAAACGTGCGCTTATCTAGGCTTAATTGCGCGTAGGAATTGCGCGCAATTGCCATATCGAATGGCATCCAAAGCACGGCAGGTTCTCCTGGTTACTCATAGCAAACACAGGCAATGTTTCAGCCGATGGACCTCCGGGTAACCCGGAGGACCATTGGCTGAAACGTTGCTTGTGCACAGGCCATAGGTACAAAATGTGATAGCCTTACTATGGTCATAACGCGTAGATTAACGCGCAGATCGACGTGTTATTTGTGCGCATTTCATGACAGGACTTCTAGTTTTAACTGTACGTCAAAACAATAATTCGTAATATCCACTAGAACAGTTTGGGCCACCGTTGAAAAATATTCAATGAAACATTGATATATGGAGGAGACAGTACGGGCGCCGTGGATTGGTCAATTTCCACGGGTGGGCAATATTGCCACAGACGCAATAATATTAGATTCCAAACACTAATTACAGGAATAATAATCAAAAATTTAATTAGGAGGCTCCGGGTACAACCCGATGCTTCATTATTTACAATTTCGTTGGTGTTTTTTTTTTACATGGTAAACGCATGCGTGGACATCACTGCCCACGTGTCGATTATGTCCAGTCCACGGCACTGTTCTGTAACTATGTTTTCTTGAGTGCATACCGTAATTATTTTATGAATGACTATAGAATGTGAAAATTTCGATTTCACATGTTAGTCATGAATGAAATAATTATGGTAAGAACTAAAAAGTATTCTTTTTATTATTTTCGTTGGCTATTCCTCGAAAAATCTTTCTGTTTTAATCTCAAATTACTGAAACTCTCAAAAGATAACTAGTGATCGCTTTCGGCGACTGTATTAATCGTCCGCGAAATAAAATATGTTGTGAAATTGAGTATTGAGATTACTCCCGACTTGTGTTGCCGTTGTCTTGTCGGGCGAGAAGAACCGATGTTGGTCGAATCCATCTGATTGGTCGATTGGATGATAAACAAGATCTCGCCAGATCTCAGCCATTGAAGTTCGCAGAACTCAAGAAGTGACGCTAATTTGCAGACGTTTCTCGAGAAGCAGAAGCAACAGTGATAAAACGCTATCTTCAAACCTCGTTAGACAATAGCAGGAAAGTGAGTTGACATATTATATTGAAAACAACTGCTATTGCAATATATATTTATTACTATATAAGTATCATCATTAATTTTTCAATAAATAGTTCTCGCAGCTCTAAATTGAATTCTACCCGGGACGTCAAGGCATATTAGTCTAATACCACAAATAACATGGAAATATGGTTAACATATGTCACTTTCATAACATTTTAGCGTGTTTATGTCGTGTTCGTTGATGCTCTTGTCACTGTGATTCGCAAGTTGCATCTACAATGAAAAGCATGATTTTTAAATAAGGAAATAAATAGTATGAGTTGTGTCGGTCAAAACGGGAAATACGATGTCTACGTTTTGGCTCAATCCTTATATTTTAGCGGAAGCATATGCATATGTAACAGTCCAGGTATAAAGGCCTTTTACCAACCGGCCTGGTTGGTTCGATCTCTTAGTCTCGCAGTAAATCGGTCGCTTTGTGTGCTAGAGGTCGACGGTTCGAGCCTCGGCGCACTCATGTCTCTCTCAACCTGTTACGTTGGTGCATTTGATCATCCGTCAGCAGTCGGTTGCATAGTGCATGCTGTGGTGAAGTACGGTGGATGTTTCGACCGCTCTGAGATGGAATCCGGGGTGAGATGAGAACGTGAGAGTAGTTTAACGGACGCAGTATAAAGGCCAATTTTCAGCCAGCCTGGTTGGTCCGGATCTCTTAGTCTCATGGTAAATCGGTAGCTTTGTGTGCCAGAGTTCAACGGTTCAAGCCTCTGCCTCCGCACTTCTCTCTTCGATCTGTTTGTTACATAAATTAGTAAATTAGTATTTACATTTAAATTTTCCCCTCTGTCGAATCCTAAACTGCATATATAGTAAATGTTTATTCTTTTCATCCCGTTCTACATAAATGTTTGTGTGAAGAAAAAAACGTCGGTCGTGTGCATGCAAACAACAAAATTAATTCCATATTGGGAAGTAGTTTTGGTAATAATTTCATCCTACATTCCTATATGACAGTAGGATTAAATTATTATGCAAGGACCCATTGCCTTGTCAGCCTGATGTCATTTGAGACGTGAGAGTTGAAAGAGTTAAAACTAAGTATCTTATCACCGAAGGGTAAAAATACTCACTCAGATAAAACGTCTGGCAAGGAACAGCTTTAATATGGTGTTCGTTGGAAAAAAACTATTTGGGAGAGGATATCAAGTATAACTTGTGGAACGGATGTGATTCAATCAAACTTCTGCAAAATGATGCTGGTCGGTGGATAACCGGATCATGTAACGAAGGCGCGCTGGAAGCGACCAGAGTGGAACTTGGTTGGATGCCTTTTAAAGATAGAATCGACATGGGAAAGCTATGTTACTTAAATTAGCCGGTAAACCTTCCAAACAGCAAATGGTATAAGACGACATTTCGTCGCCCGAGTGCTAGAATGTCCCATAGGGGACAAGGGACATTCTAGCACTCAGGCGACGATTTAACTATGTATGGGATTCCAACATTCAGACAGGATGGACAAAGCAGGTTAGGAAATTAATTATCAATTATTCCATTGAAACCGGAGATTCAAAAGGGGAAGATAAGTGTAATGAATAAATGGAAATCACTCCAGTCTGTTATGATAAAAGTTAACACCTTACCGAAACAACGTCTGCTTTCTAATATTCGCTGTATAACAACAAATTTTAAAATGATTCGAATGAAGCGAAGAACGAGACATATACGTTATTCCTTTTGTTGACAGGGGACATGGTCTCACGTTCCCTGCATGAAACATATATTCAGCTTCGGCTGACGCCTCGGTTGAATATAAATTTCATGCAGGGAACGTGAGACCATGTCCCCTGTCAAGAAACAGAATAACTTATATTGTTATAGGACAGAATGGACTTAATAAAACTCTGCTATCTTAACTATTTGGTAAATCTCCCCGACATCCGGTAGTGTAACTGGTGTATATTAATATTTCAGAATATTTGGAATTCAAACATAAAGACAGGGTGGATAAACTAAATGAGGGAGTTAACAGAGAACTATTCAATGGAGCTCTCGGACTTAGAGTGGATACAACCCAGGGTAACGAACTCGTCAGAGAAAGAGTCATTGCGGTTTTTAATCTGAATTGGCGAGAGGGGGTCAAAGCAAAGATGTCTTTTGGTGACCTGCGTGTTAAAGAGAAGCCAGAGTTTGAAGAGTACTTTGATGGCACCTTTGATGGGTGACTGTTGTTCAACATGAGGTCGCGGTCGCTGGGATTTAGGGGAAACGCTGGGAAAGACAATAAAATGGAGTGTCAAATGTGTAATTTAGGCGTAGTGGAAACCCTGGAACACTTTCTGTTAGAATGTCCAAAATACCAGTCTATAATAACACTTTGGCCGGCCGCTGATTTGTCGCGGTACTCGGGTGAGAAGGCCCTGGTTACCCCTGTACTCCCAACTGCCTCCCTATTTCCACGCTTCTTCTCTCCTCCCAGCACTCAGAGACGAACTGCTTGATGACATCCCTTGCCCCATTCCTCCCAATCTCTCCGATTAGCATATTAACCTTCTACTTTGAGTCTCTCACTAACCACATGTCCTTCATTCTCCCACCCCACTTCCCCATTATACTCCCAGTAAATCTTATCCTTTCAGACTGGTATGTTGGGCATTCTAGAAGAAAGTGTTCCAGGGTCTCCACCACGCCCAAATTACACCTCTGGCACTCCTTTTCCCTGTTTTTCCCAATTTTTCCCCTCAGCTCCAGGGACCGCGATCTCAGCTTGAACAACAGTGACCCCAAAGGTGCCATCAAGGTACTCTTCAAAACCAGGCTTCTCTTTATCACGCAGACCATCCAAAGGCCTTTGAATTGAGGTTTCCATCCTCCATGACCTTTTCTCTGATGATTTTTTTACCCTGGTTTGTCCCAACATCTGGGTCTTAACAAAATAAGATTCACAGCGAATATGATGGGGAAGTGGAGTGAGAGAATAAAGGACATTTGGTTAGTGGGTGACACAAAGGAGAGGATTAGTAAGCTTATCGGAGAGATATGGAAGAATGATGTACGGGGTGTCATCAAGCAGTTCGTCTCAGAGCGTTGGGGAAGAGACGAGGCGTGGAGATAAGAAGACATTTGGAAGAACATGGCTAATCACGTCATTCTCACCGGAGAACCGCGACAAATCAGCGGCTGAGCAAAGTGTTATTATTGGTATTATATAATTGTCCCCTAATGATTCAGGGGAGGAAAATAAGTCATCACGTCAAGGATAATACGCGAGACCAATGGTATTCGGCCATATTATTGTCGAGGTCGAAGCCCGATACTTTTACATGTACAGTTAAAACTAGAAGTCCTGTCACGAACTGTGCGCTTATCTAGGCTTAATTGCGCGTAGGAATTGCGCGCAATTGCCATATCGAATGGCATCCAAAGCATGGCAGATTCTCCTGGTTACTGACTGAAAACACAGGCAATGTTTCTGCCAATGGACCTCCCGGTTACCCGGAGGTCCATTGGCTGAAACATTGCTTGTACACAGGCCATATGTCCATAATTTGATCGCCTTACTATGGCCATAACGCGTAGATTAACGCACAGATCGACGTGCTATTTGTGCGCATTTCATGACAGGACTTCTAGTTTTAACTGTATCTCGCTGAATATCCAGTCGTCTTGTGTATTATATGACTTAAAACCTACTTTACATTATATTCTTATTTTAACCCTTTGATACTTTTGTACGTCTTATGGAGTACGAAATCAAACAGCGCATTGATACTTTTGTACGTCTTATGGCGTACGAAATCAAACAGCGCGTTGATACTTTTGTACGTCTTATGGCGTACGAAATCAAACAGCGCGTTGATGCTTTTGTACGTCTTATGACGTACGAAATCAAACAGCGCGTTGATACTTTTGTACGTCTTATGACGTGCGAAATCAAACAGCGCGTTGATATCTTTTGTACGCCTTATGACGTACGAAATCAAACAGCGCGTTGATACTTTTGTACGTCTTATGGCGTACGAAATCAAACAGCGCGTTGATACTTTTGTACGTCTTATGGCGTATGAAATCAAACAACGCGTTGATACTTTTGTACGTCTTATGGCGTACGAAATCAAACAGCGCGTTGATACATTTGTACGTCTTATGACGTGCGAAATCAAACAGCGCGTTGATACTTTTGTACGCCTTATGACGTACGAAATCAAACAGCGCGTTGATACTTTTGTACGTCTTATGGCGTACGAAATCAAACAGCGCGTTGATACTTTTGTACGTCTTATGGCGTACGAAATCAAACAGCGTGTTGATACTTTTGTACGTCTTATGACGTACGAAATCAAACAGCGCGTTGATACTTTTGTACGTCTTCTGACGTACGAAATCAAACAGAGCGGTGATACTTTTGTACGTCTTATGGCGTACGAAATCAAACAGCGCGTTGATACTTTTGTACGTCTTATGGCGTACGAATTCAAACAGCGCGTTGATACTTTTGTACGTCTTATGACGTACGAAATCAAACAGCGCGTTGATACTTAGGGATTATTTGTTTTGTTATTATTTTTCGATTTTTTTAAGTTTTAACCTCAATTCCTATTCTCTCCCGAAAAGTGCTCATTGAGCCAAATGCTATCGCAGCTTAAAATACTAATATAATCCTGCTGTCAAGGCTTCTTAACTGGTTGATTGCTAGGAGCCACTAATTGGTCTTTCAAAAAATGAGGATACGAGAGCAAAAGCCAACACTTTCCTTGCTTGTTTTTTTATATTCACTCAAACATAAATAATATTTTGTTTATATAAGTTTGTTTTATTATTTGTAATAAAACAAGTTTTGATTAACAAATTCAGACCACCAAAAATAATCTAGCCCTCAACCAGATAATCACTAATGTGAAAAATATCTTGTTATTTGTACTTTTCGACGTTTGACGTCGCATTTTGAAAAACGTTGAAGAAACTGAATTCCCAGTGACGTTTGAACGTCAGAATAATTAAAGTCTCAAAAGGGTTAATATGCAAAAATTAGAAAAAAAATGATCTTGCTGGGGAGAATAAAAATTTTTAAAAATATGATCAGTTTTTTATCTGTCATTTATCGTTCAGGTTAAAACACCGAAAACAATAAACGTCAAGCTATACACTCCGGAGTCAGTGGAAACTCATGGTAAAACTCGCTCAGTTTTAGGTTGAATGTTTGTATTAGAAAAATAACTGTGTATTATTTAAGGAGATTCCAAAATCAATATCATTTTGAGGTGAAGCCATGACACTGAAAATGACAATATTTCGGGAACAAATCTCAAACTAAAGAAAATACTCTTCGATACAGTGGTTGGGATGAAAGTTTATCACACAAAGAACAATTATACTTTCAAAGGTTTTGATGCTTAAAACACCTACAGAAACAACGATTGTGAAACATTCAAGTTTCTTTTGCCAGGTTTTCGAACATTCTGCTGCACATGCGTCGTTCAGCTTATATTCAGCAGTGCTGAATGGCAACATGGGAAGGTTTGTCGGGAGCCATCACGCTTTCCACTTCGGTGTCAAGTTAGTTTTACAACACAAATTGAATCCAGTGATGCCATTAATAGTTCACTCTAACCTATTTTAAAAGTTTCGTGTCCCGATTATTTGTTTTTATTGATATTCTTTCACCATCAGCCTTTTCAAGTTTTCGTTATCATTATCGATGACCTTGACATCAGTTTAGATCACTGCGTGCCTCAAATAGGTCTATGTACAGTTTGGCGTCACCTGGGCGACTCGGAACCTCAAATTAGGACCGATTTAGCATCTAGACAGTACCGTGTTCGATCAGAGGCGGCGGAAGTTCGATAAAAGTGGAGGGGCACAAATTTTCAAGGCTACCATGTTTCGGTCCAGTGGGACAAAAAGTTTCAATCGTATATCGGTAAATGTACTTTGACACACTATAGTGTCTCGTTTAGATGAACATGACGTGGTGTGGTTACTATCCTGTCCATTCCTTCTTTTTTCTTTTTTTTATTAGGGTTTAACGACACATTAACAGCCAGGGTCATATCATGTCGGTGACAGTTTTACGGGTGGAGGAAGCGGGAGTACCCGGAGAAAACCACCGAGCAGCGGCGAGCAGCTGTTAGCTCTCTAACATCGTAACTCTGAACTCTGCACCGCGGCACAGGCGGGGTTAGATTGGTTGAAGACATGCGCACCATCGACGCGTAGTACGCCTTAGTACACAGCGTCATCGTGTCCCCATGTAGGCAATCAGGGTTAAGTGCCTTGCCCAAGGACACAACGCGGGAGCACGAATCAGCCGCTGAAATGGTCACCCATCCAACTACTAACCGCGCTCGACGTTGCTTAACTTCGGTGATCTGACGAGAACCTCCATATCTTCTACTTCTAGCCTTCGAGTTGGAAGATGGTCGAAGTAGAAGAAATGGATAGAAGCGACTGAAGGTACGATTCTTTGGCCAAATGTTGCTTGGATTTACAAATAATATATCACGGGAATGCTTGTATAATGGCACGTTTGCATGCGCCCATTTTAACTCATTGTGGTAACCATGCAACATGTCTGTGGAAAAAGTGGATGGGCACATGTCCTCTGGTTCCGGCGCCTCTGTGTCCGGTGATTCTGAGTTTTTGCAGTTGGAACCAGCCGGTTTTGTTGTACGATTTGTCACAACCCTTGAACTGTAATACCAAGAGTGATAGTTATCCTCAAAAATTTAATTTAACCCTTTATACTCTAATGGTATCTTCCACACCAGTTCAATGGCGGCAACTAGAAGAGTCCATATTCATTATTTGGAGTAGACCTATCAATATTTTCAATGTGCAGCCTTGGGGCTGCGCGTTGAAAATATTAATTGGTCTACCCCACACATTTACTGAACAGCCATCCTATTTAATGACATTATGACGTATCATGTTGCGGGCCGGAAAAACGGCCGCTAAGGGTCAAAGGGTTGGACAAGTTTATATATTTATAAAAAACCTCCAACACATAACACTTGACGAGACGTACTAATCATTCGTAATTATCTGCAGGGCTGTCAGTTTCAGACCTAAATCACTACGCAACGCTACTCTTAATACTACAGTTTTTCTGTGATTGTACTCATAATTGCAAAAGGGGTGGTGGGGATGGAGATAATGTTTATTTTTAACATAATATTTCGACAAGACGCCTCATCTTTCTTCCCTCCAGCCGCACATTCTTCAATTATTTCGCTCGAAACGTTTGCCAGCACTTTCGCCCCAAATGCTCGCAAGAAGTTTTGTTCAGTGATTTTTTTTTTCAGGCAGTGCTGGCGCTAGAGGGATACAGTCGCCTGTTAGGACGTCTAGACCAACCCCCCCCCCCCCTCCTCGGGAAACTTCCTCCTTTATTGTAGGTTGGTCGGGAACTCTATAGACAACCACTCTCCCAGCCCCGTGTCAGGGAGCCCAAGCCACTGTGTCGGGGAAATTCTGGCAGCATCACTGCTTTCAAGTTACATTTATTTTCTAAACATTTGTGCTTTAACATGCTGTCGTTGTGGGACAAGTACAGATAGGCTGAATTGTGCAACATCAGATACCTAACTTTCCAAATTACACGTGCCGATTCGTTCATGTGCCGATTCGTCCAGGCCATGAATCGTGCGTAAAACCATTTGTTGTTTTCAGGAATCTGAACTGATATTAAGACCACCGGTAATAATAACGAAAACTTGACAAGATTGATTGATTATGAAAGAATACCAATAAAAACAAATAATCGGGACACGAAAGCAATATAAACACTTTGGAGGAACGATTAATGCCATCACTGGTTAAAAAAAACTCTAAAAATGTGGCACCGTCATGGGAAGTTCTGAACGGCTCTGGCCGAATCTCGAGTGACGTTATTGACGTCGACATGACCAAAAATTCATTGTCGTCCGATTTTCTTGAAATTTTAATATGTTGTACAGATATTCGATTAATAGCCATTTATTGACGTGTTACGTCATTTCTAATATTTTACAATTTTTAAAAAAACATTAAACCATACTCTTGTAATTCTATTTTTTGGACATATATTTATAGAGAATATAGTTAAGAAACTCTCTATACATATTTATGGTTATGTACAGTTGTGCAGATTATTTTTTTCATTTAAAATTGACACACCCGATGCCAGCGATTCCAATTTTGCGTTTTTGCTATGCCTTTTATTTTCAACCTCAGTTTGAGCCTTGGCCTTCGAAATTTTTGGGATATAATCTCCACCAAAAACCATATCTGAAATGTGGTGTCGTCCTAGCAAATTGTCAACCCTTGTGGTCGAACTCTGGGTGACGTCAAAGAGGACCATAGGGTCAAAACCTAAAATGCGTGAGATTTTTTGTGAAATGTTAGTAGGTTATAGAACTCAAGAAACTAGAGGATAGCAGGGTTATTTGAATTTACGCCATTTTTGACGTTTTTACGTCACTTTGAAATTTAGCCTACTTTCTACATTCTTCATTAAAAGCCCTATATTCTCGAGTCCAGTTGAGCCCTATTTATATTAGGGCTGTCACGATCAATCGATTAATCGATTGTTGATCGGTCACGGCGAAATCGATTAGTATTTTTCGTTGTCGAATAATCGGTAAATTGTATCCCGTTTTGGATGTTTAATAATTAAAAGAAAATTTGATGAAAAAAACTATTGTTTCTAAAGGTATTGAGTTAAGAAGATCGATGTTAAACCCCAAGAAGCCGTTGGAAGCATTTGTCTTCCAGGTACATTCATCAAAGCTTTGATGTTCTGAATCTTTGAACCGCCAGTGTAATAATCAAGACCGGTCGGCAGTTGCGAAGATCGCAACTGCCGACCGGTCTTGATTATTACACTGACGGTTCAAAGGTTCAGAACATCAAAGCTTTGAATGTTCCTAAAAGTTGATCGTCTTCGTTGTTTACCCTGAGGTAGGTCAGCTGACTTGAACTTCATTGTTATCGACTTTAAAGAGAGGAAGAGAGGTGGGGGTCATCTAGGTACGATTAATCGATTATTATCGATTATTTGCGACGATTAATCGATTCCTAAATTGAAAAATCGTGACAGCCCTAATTTATATGGGATACAGTTATGAAACCTACCACACTTATTCCTAGTCATATGCAGTTACCAAATTTTGTTTCCTTATTTCAATTGAGACATCCGATGCCAGCGATGCCAATTTTTTCTATATTTTTTATTTTTAACCTCATTTGGAGCCTTAGCCTTTTGAAATTTGTGGAATATAATCTACACAATAAAACTGTCTAAAATGTCATGCCGTCTTACGAAATTCCCAACCATTATGGTCGAAGACTGGGAAGACGTCAGAGAGGGGAGGGTTGTTTGTTACTCGATATAGCTCCATTTTGACATATATACATCATTCCATTTAGCTTATTTGTGACATATTTAATTAAAAACGAGAGATTGTGTATCTTCTGTTGAATGACTTAGTGCGTTAAAAGGCGATTGACACCTTCTCTTTGTTGTTGAGATGTCCGGCGTTGGACGTGCTTCGTAGGATCACTTCTGGCAATTCACTTTCAAAACCATCAAGTATCTCGTTTCTATTTATTGTTTATTGTATTGCCTAGATGTTGAACGGCAGATTTTCCTATGCGTACAGATGCATACAGGAACATTTTTTTTTCTTTATTAGGGTTTAACGACACATTAACAGCCAGGGTCATATCATGTCGGTGACAGTTTTACGGGTGGAGGAAGCCGGAGTACCCGGAGAGACCCACCGGGCAACGACGAGCAGCTGTCAGCTCTCCAACATCGTAACTCTGAACTCTGCACCGCGGCCCAGGCAGGGTCAGATTGGTTGAAGACATGTGCACCATCGATGTGCAGTACCCTTAGTACACATTGTCATCGCGCCCCCGTGTAGGCAATCGGGGTTAAGTGCCTTGCCCAAGGACACAACGCGGGAGCGCGAATCAGTCGCAGAAATGGTCATCCATCCAACTACTAACCGCGCTCGACGTTGCTTAACTTCGGTGATCTGACGAGAACCGGTTACCGCGACGCCACCGCGCCCCACAGGAACAAATACTATAAAACTTTAACAATAGTATTTTCCAGAATTGTATTTTCTTCCTATTAATTCAACTGACTAAAATGAATCATTAGCATTCTAAAAGATATGGCAATTTGCCAACTGGCAAATTGCGAGATCTTTGAAAATGCTAATGGTTCATTTTAACCCACTTAAAGTCATAACAACTCTCGAAAATACAACTATAAAAGTTTTATAGCATTGGCCCTTGGTTTCAGAGGCTAAATGGCCTATTATAAACTCAAACTTGCTACGGGGCAGTCGAAAACGTCACTATTCGGAGAATGTGCAGATTCCGGTTCATTTGTAGGGCCATCATTGTGATAGGTATGACTTTGGTCTTGTGATAGTTGGTTATCGGTTTTGGGATAGTTGGGGTTATCAGTTTTTGGTGACAAAATATACGGATGGATTTTAGAGAAGGATACTCGTGAATGTGAGTGCTACTTTTAGAATTGTACGTACTTTTCTGGAGTTAGACTAAGCACTAATTTTTTCACCCACATTTTACTAAAATAAATAATTAAACAGGGTAATCAACTATTTGTAAATTAAATTATAAACATTATATGTCTCTTTATGGGAGTGAGAATGTTACATCTTAACATACCTCATACCAGATTTAATGTTCGATAAACCGACATATTATTCATACCAACTCTTATAATTAAATCTATGTATAATTTATTTGAATCTATCGACATATTATTCATACCAACTCTTATAATTAAATCTGTGTATAATTTATTTGAATCTATCGACATATTATTCATATCAATTCTTATAATTAAATCTATGCACAATTTATTTGAATCCATCATAACTTAACACGCGTCACATCACATTCACACTCCGATGTCGCGATACACAATTTTTGTCAGTGTATAGGATGCGACTTCGTACCCGTCTGAATGGACCTTGGATGACGACATGCTCTCGGTGTTGTGCGTATGAGTGGTAATCATCTTGGATGACGTCAAAGACATGTGTGGCGGCCATATTTGATGTTATGTGCGTGCGGGACCGTGTGACATACGGCTGGCTCCTTGTTTTCTTGTTCCCATCTGGCACATGCTCGGATGTTATATTGTATGTTATGAACGTAGTCGGTAGCCATCAAAGGTTTATCATTCCGAGTCTGAATCTATGATTTTTCTCCGGCGCTTGATGAGCCGTGCTTTATCAGTTTTAATAAATAGACTTCATGACCGGAAGAAAGATCAGACCATGTAACAAATTAATTTCTAACCTCACCAAATATTGTATCAACAAAATTAGGGGCAATCAGTTGAAATTTCGCTTCTTTATTTTTACTAAGAATTCGATTTACACTCTTAAAACTCCAGTACATGGGTCTTTTTTGAAAATTACTCTGCATGAACTTATCTTACGTAGCGGTGTAGCCATCCAAAACAGACTAGGCGTGACGAATAAATCATTCCCCGAGTTCCAATGTGTTCTATGTGTCAGTAGGTGCATAGAATTCATTGGAACTCAGAGGACGAAATGTCAACTGAAAAATAAAGTGTTCAAGAAGATTGGTCGGGGAACCTTGCGGGCCTTCGATACCCCGCTTTGCCTGTAAGACATATTTACTTGTACCTCTCATGTCTTATAGGATTTATTACGTCTTTGAAGCCTTGCCTTCTCGGATATTTTAGTAGTAATCTACTCTCTGTATAGAGTGGCGAGGTTTAGAAGACACATACGCATCTTTCCTTTTACAAAAGAAAGGCCAGATCGCATAAGAAGTAGCTCTATATATTTTAGAATAAATTTTGTTCACTGGTATAATTTGTTTTAGTGTATAGGACGATAAGAGAGAGGGGAAATTTCCATAATTCTAAATCACGCAAGATTACAAAATATTGATTATACACGTTCGCCTTCTTATTGCTGAAACCCCTTGGAGACAGGTGAGAAACTTTATCAAGTACACTTTTTCATTTGAACACCACTTTTCCAGGCTAATGTGTCTGGTGCATGCCTAATACCTTGACATGAAGGTTAAGTATCTAATGTTCTTCTGATGGATGATTTGAAGTAGATTTCTGGAGGTAAGCAATGGAAGGATTAATTAATGTTCCACAAATCACTGCTATTAACGTATTCTTATTTTCATGTAGTGGTAGTTATCGTTCGTACAACGCCCGTATCTTGATTTTATAATGGCACCAATTGTAGCTTTTCAATTTCAGTAACTGGAACAGCTCCCATACAAACGCTATAAGCACATTCCGCCAAATATCGCATTTTATCTTCCATTTACCCCCAGACGCAATCGAAAATAGCAATATCAGTAGCGATGAAACTTCGCCAGACGGACATTCATAGCCATTCCATTCAAGGACTGATAGTGTTGGAACGAAAGTTGGGTCTAGGTTTTCTCGACATACAACTGTAAGGGTGCTACCCACAGATATTCTTAAAGACGGATTATCTGTGAAGTAGTTGCTTCTTATTAGCGTGTCAAAAAAGCCAAGTTTCCTTTTGTTTCTTTTAATGATGCAGGGTAGCATCACCAAGTTCACCTTCTGGGGACCTCATTCTGCAGATAACTTATTTCCAGACTTGTCTATAAGACAAAATGGTGATGCCTGTCATACAGACGAGGTAATGTTCGAGGAACGGAATCACCCGAGTTCCGATGCTTTGACGGACTTATTAGGATCAAACGAACGTAAAGTGTCCCAAACACGTTTCTCAGACAATAAAATGGGTTTTTAACCACAGGGGGTAAACATTTACAGTTAAAAGCTATTTTGGTTCAGATGCTCGATCGGTGTGTCATCACTATCTTTTACGCCTTGAACAAATTAGAAAATCAAGTTCTACAATTAGGGGAGATGATGTTGGCACCAATTGAGATACAAAGTCTAATCTAATATCAACAATTAAACGGCTGTAACGTCACATGACCTTTGTTTTAATCTCCGTAAACTGTCACTGTGATACATTAATGCATGAGCAGATGGGGATTAAAGAGGCTGGAAAACAGCTCAGCTGGTAGAGTGCTAAATTATTTTTTTGGCTGTCAAAATTGTTCCACATGTCTTTGTCTTATTGACGTTTTGGGGAGAGTACACTCTAAAATCGGTTGGGTTAAAAATCAACCCAAATCGACTGGGTTGAGTGAATATCAACCCAAATTGGGTTCATATTCACTCAACCCAGTCGATTTGGGTTAATTTTTAACCCAACCGATTTAGAGTGTACCTACAGGCGTTCTCCCATAAATTGTAACAAGACAAATCCATACTGACTAAATATTTCATTTCAAAGATAATATTAAGCCTTTGCGCCCTGATGGTATCTTCCATGTCAGTTCAGTGAAAGCACTTGGAAGAGTCCATATTTATTATTTGGAGATACACCAATTATTATTTTCAACCTGCATGCTATGCTACTAAATGAAAATATGACATATCTTACATCTGGGCCAGTAATAGGGCCGCTCCAGTTAAAAGGGTTAAGCACACCCACAGAATATGAAGCCTTTAATCCTAACCAACGGTAACTGCGTTGTATCCTGCGACAAGACACTTGATCCTGATTGCCACGTAGGGAGGGGAGGGGGCGCACGATAGCGCTATTTACTCGTACGCAGGGACCGACATGGGCATGCGCCAGTGCGTATTTGGTTCTAAAACATCAGGACCTGGCTCTTAAATCTCAGAAATAGGCTTCTCAGTTGGCGCGTAACTTCTCAGATCATATTTAGATATTCTTTCGATGGATAATCGAGAGAGACACTCTTACATGTATTATATATATGATTATCATTTATCATTGTTGTAGAGTGCTTAAGTTAATACTTCAAGTCTTAATTACCAAGCATTAATCTTCACTGTGGTTTCTGATCAAGTCTTGGCTGCCTAAATAGGCAGCCAAGACTTGATCAGAAACCACAGTGAAGATTAATGTTTGCTATAGTGTACTAAATGAAAATGATGAGAGCTATTACATACTTGCAGTGTGTGTTACAAATAGCAGTGTGACTCCATAAATTGAAATCTGGCGCATGAATTGAAAAAATAGGCTCCGAGGCTAGAGCGTATTTTAAATAGTCATGATCGGTCCCTGCGTACGTACTGCACGTCGATTGTGCATTTGCCATTAACCGCTACTAGCTCCGTTTGTACAGAGTTAGTAAGTTGGAGAGCCTGACAGTTGCTTGCCATTGTCCGATGGTTCTGTACGGGTACTCTGGTTTTCTCCACCCGTCAAAATGTCCAACACGATGTGACTCTGTCTGTTGAAAGCGTTGTTAACCCAATATAACTAAACGCGAAGCCTTTAAGTTGCCTGCCCTACGGTACAAAGCCCTAGTATGGGCTCTAAGCATTCTCCCAACTAACATCGATTATGTGGAGAGTGGCCTCCCCCTAACATAGATAACAGTAAGTCAATGAAAGTGGGTGTGTAGTCGGGGAGGGGGACCAAAAATTTGCAAGATGTGACGTGGGGGTGGGTGGGTCTCTTGAGTGCGCCAAAAATGTGCATTTCCAACTTGTGCAACTTTTTTAATTTTTTAAAAATATATCAATATATCAGCTAATATATACAATCATTTGTGTTTCAAACCTTAAAGATGATGTTGTACATCACACTCTTAACATAAATACATCAGGAGGCTTTATATGTGAGAATATTGGGCTTAAACTGGGAAAATGTCACACGTTAGTATGGGGTGGGTGTCTTGTTCGAAATGTAGAAAATGTGCAGACAATATTTTGGGAACAATTCAAATTAAAATTCGTTCCCGTATATGTACACTTGCTCTGGCCAAGCCCGATCATGAACAGCTTGTCATTTGTAGATTGGGGCCCACAGCAGCCCACAGTCGTTTAAATTGGTGGTACCAGTTTAACCCTTTACCTAACATGAAAAGCAGATGACACTTGCCAAAAAATGATTGAATAACTATTTTTTTTCATTTTTTGTCTCAAAAACATAGGTTATGACCCCTCATTGGAACGAGCTCGACGAGCTCGTTCCAATGAGGGGTCATAACCTATGTTTTTGAGACAAAAAATGAAAAAATAATAAAAATTAATTGTCGATTTTTTAGAATAACGCTGGCCGGTGTTGGCCGTTACGTTAGGTAAAGGGTTAAGAACATTATGAAAACCCCCCTAAAAACAGCTGTGCCTACTAAGTTTATAAGTTTATTTTGGATTTTAATGGGAGAGTGGGGGTGGGTGTCTGAGAACGGTAGTAGAAATTTGCTCGTAGTGGGTGGGTGGGTGGGTGTAAAAAGGAGCCGAATATAAAATAAGACGTCACGTCTTGCAAATTTTTAGTGCCCCCCCCCCCCCCTCACCCCTGGTGTAGTGGGAAATAAATATCCAAGACGTATGGGATGGATCCCACTTTCTTTCGGATTGACAGAATCGTGCGTGCGTGCGCATTCATCCTGTCTCATTTCGGAAGACTTTTTAACTCCATTAGTTTGGTTGGAAAGCTCTTAGTAAGGTGAGTGTCAGCGGTGTTGGATTTCAGAACACTGTCTGTGTTGATTGGCAGACAGAGCTGTCACTCGTCTGTTGCAATAAAAAATAAATTACATTCAAGTCATCGCTGCAATTTTTACTGTGCGCCATTAAGAATTTAATTCTGCCAGGCCGCCTAAATGTCGCCCGACCTGAATTACTGAACTGCAAATTACATAGCATAATTTACACGCCACGGTATGCAAATTTCTTTTACTGGCGTCAAGCTGCATTTCTTCCCACCATCCAAGATACTACACGGATTGAAAGGACAATAACATACGGACTCTGTGCACTCGTGTGGAGAAATAGCCTCTATAAATATAGCCTGAAGGTCGTCTGTATGAAGTTTTCTCATTGAGAGAGCAGAGAGGTAAAATTTGATGTATACCATACTCACGTATGTTACTATCTGTGAAATAATCCGTATGTTAACGTTTAGCCTTTAATCCCACAAACGGTGGAAAACTTCTGTGGTTAAAACGTTTTCAATGGGAATATCATTACAAAAAATACACCCATAGTAGGTACTACATCCAACTTGACCTTTGACATGACCCAATTTGCCGACTTATATACATTCACACTTCGCGATGTTTCATTCAAACATACGACGTTTTGCGGTACTATCTACTACGTGCAATGACTTATTGAGTTTAAAATACCTACAATTAAATATTTAAAATAAAATTTAAGTATTGTTAATACTAATTTGACTGAAAAAGCAAGGTAAATTTAATCAACTTTGACCAGGTGTCTAGCTGTCAATCAAGCATTCATGTGCAGCCGGAAGTACTGCCCTTCTCTTGCGCAAATGTAAACACAACAAACCCCTGCGTACGCTCGTCTGCTAATGGGGGTGTTAGAAAGAATAGTTTTTTCTCCAGTTTTAGTAACAAGGTCGATTATTTATTAAGAGCATGTTATAAATAAAATAAATTGGTACTAGGACCGGAAATCAGATTTTCAGAGCTCCCACTCGTGGTTTAAATCTGATTACCAGCCCTTGTACCTATTTATTCTATATTATTTTTTTTTGCTTGGTAGCTCGTATATCTGAAAGAAAAGTGTTGTGATTACAAACGCGTGAAAGTCTCGATCCGCTTTTCTCAATCGGCAGGTGTAAATATGTCGCGATAAGATGGTGATCTGATCGAGAATATAGCAATAACACTTTGGCCGGTGATGATTTGTTGCGGTTCTCAGGTGGGAAGGACATTGATTAACTCTGCTCCCAAATGCCTCCCTACCCACACGCCTCGCATCTTCCCCCAACACCCGGAAACAAACTGTTTGATGACATTCCGTACCTCATTCTTCCCAACCCCAATCTATTTCACTATAATCTACGGAATTAAATATTCAACAATATGATCTCCGAAATGAGCAAATGAGGCCATCGGTCTATCCGCCATGCATCAAAGCTTGGAATTCCTTCAGTGACGCAATAAAAAATGCTTACTCATTAGTAGAATTTAAAAAAATCTCACATCTGGCACAACCGTCACATGAACGCAGATAAATTTTCACACTATTATGTTGACTCTATTAACTGTAGTTGCGGAAGAAATACTGAAGGTATTTGGCATTTCTTTTTTCGAATGCCCCTTCAACACCCCCCCCCCCCCCCACCCCCACCCCCAATCATAATGAGGCAAGAAATTTCGAAGTCATACAACATAACGTGTGCTGATCAACATCTATTCGGTGACGTATCACTATACGAAAAAGAAGATACTAGACTTTTCCGCGCCGTTTAGAAGTTGATCAGTGACACAAATAGGCTCTCCAGCGAACAATTTGTAAAACATGTCTCGACCACCCATAAATTTGGACACTAACTATTTTAGAGGCAAGTAATATAGTGAAAACCGGTGAATGGAGACTTAGAATTGTTCCAATTAGACATTTTATTTTACTCCTTTTATTTTTTTATTTTTTTTCTCACTTCTGTCACAAATAATAGCGACAACTCCCAATGGTAAGCAGTGAGTCAGAAACTCCAGATTAAGTAAGCTCTATATAAATATTTATTCCAGTTAAATTATAGGTTAACCTATTACGTTTTGTACAAATACACGGGATTGCATACTCATTTACCCAAAATACAACATGATACCAAGACGATGATGTGATGATGATAAAACATGAAGAAAATATGTGAATGATTAGGATGTTTTTCTGCAATCAGTGTCTGCCAAGCAAATACAGTTCAGTTTGTTTTTTTAAGTCAACACCACTTTTTGGACTATCGGATAAAACGAATGAAATGCTACAGTCCCACTAAATGCTACATTGCAGTTTCGTTTGGAGGCCTTGCACAGCCCTGCTAATTGCTACACTACAGTTTATGCTATATACTCTGGTACACGTATCATACTTTACACGATATCACGCAAGCTTTAACACAGCCACATACAAGTCATATTTGGCACAGTTGTGCATTCTACCAGTGGTTTGTCAAATCAGCAAATCAGGCAGGAAAGTAACGTCAGTGATTTGGGTACAAAAGCTCCTTCAGGCGTATAAATATACATTCTATAGTACGTTACAGTTAATTGCTTTCAGCTGCACTTGTCACAAGCACTCCGTTGAAGTAAGCTATATCATTTGACTCGACAGCATTCCGACATTACATAGACCAACGTCACAGACCAACCACACTTAGGTCAACACTGCTGTAAGGGCAGACCCTCCACCATTCTCAAAGGACAACAATACACCAACTGCGGGTTGCTGAAACTTGTAAAAACCTGAATATGAAAACGCATCATATACTACCAAGCTAAATAGCAATTTCCAACCGCTAGAACCGAATAAATATAAAACGAAATAATTTGTACATTTAATCACGCGTAAATGTAATCACAGACAAATAATCGAACGACACGTACCAAATAGTACAAAATATGCAGGTGCCCTCAATAGGCGTTTCGTACCTGCCACGTACCAACGAACACAAAGTTCAGAAGGCACAAAATGTCACGTACCCGATGGCACAATAAGCACATGCCCGATGGCACAATAAACACGTACCCGGTGGCACAATAAACACGTACCCGGTGGCACAATAAACACGTACCCGGTGGCACAATAAACACGTACCCGGTGGCACAATAAACACGTCTGCGAACACTACACTATGACCTTAAAATTGCATTGAATAGCAATAAGCGAATCACTCAAATCGAAAACCGCTCAACGTTTCTGAATTACTGGCAACACAAAATAGCGTTATATACAAGTATAACCAACCTCTTATCTTGGTATAAAATCATTGAAAATTTTCTCCACCAACACGTCGAGCAGCTGACAAATCGACCACTCTCCTTCAGCGCAAATATCAGAGACAGTCCCACCAATACACAAAAAACAGCTTCTAAATACCCAGTACCCGCATCAACTGCACGGACTACACACTACAATTATCTCCGCACATCACTACCCCGAACAGTAATGTTTTCAAACAATAACAATCACTGCTAACTATTTCAAACATCGAGACCTTGGCCAGCAAACTATATTTACCTGCAGTGGTCAAATAATTTTCTTAACCCCTAACATTCAATACCGACAGTTCTCATCATTTCTATATATAACAATATATAATAAAATACAGATATCATGACAACTCCTCCCCCTTTTGAGAAAAAAATTTTTTTTTTTCTTCTAACATGATATCTGTTCACCTACAAACCTACTGAGAAAGTCAGCTCCTACATTGTCCTTACCTTCAATTGCGACAATTTTGAACCGATATGGTTGCAGTACTAATGCCCAACGCATTAGCCTTGCATTTGCGACTTTGCACCTTTGGAGGTGCTGAAGGGGAGCATGATCCATTTCCAAAACGAATTCCTTACCGTACAAGTATCTGTTGAACTTCTGCACAGCCCAAACTATTGCCAAACTTTCCTTTTCAATAGTTGCATAAGACCTTTCACTGTCCTTTAACTTCCTGCTAGCATATGAAATAGGCATTTTTACGCCGCCTTGTTCCTGCAATAATACTGCACCTACTCCCAACTCGGAAGCATCTGTTCGTAAGATGAACCCTTTAGAAAAGTCTGGTAACCTCAATATTGGTGACTGGACAAGTACACTTTTCAGTTTCTCGAAGGCTGCATCCTGCATCTTACCCCATACAACTATATTCGACTGGCCCTTTCTTGTGAGATCAGTTAGCGGACTAGCTATATGAGAGAATTGAGGAATGAACTTCCGGTAGAATTCAACTAAACCCAAGAAACTTCTCACTTGTTTTTTTGTCTTAGGGATGGCTGCGCCCAGCACTGCTTTGATTTTACTCGACATTGGCTCAAGAGTCTCGCCACCTACTAAATGCCCCAAACACTCCAAGCTACTATATCCTATGAAACACTTACTTGGTCTAGCTGTTAACTCACCTGATCTAAGCCTACACAATACCTCCTGCAGTACCTCTAAATTATGTTCTAATGTCATTGTATATATTAAAATATCATCGATAAAATTGACTACATTCTGTAAATTTCCCAACAATATCCTCATGAGTTTGGTGAACGTGGCGTTCGCATTTTGAACCCCAAAAGGCATTACCCTAAACTGAAATAACCCCTCGTTTTTTCTTTGCTACTCTCCGACAACGGGACTTGCCAATAGCCTTTGGTCAAACCCAATTTTGAAAATACTTTACACCCAGCTAATTTTGAAAACACCTCTTCAATATTGGGCATGGGCTCAGCATCAAAAATAGTTAGCCGATTGATAAGCCAAAAATCTATACAAAATCTGTTCTCATTATTTTTCTTTTTCACAATTACAAACGGAGATGCGTATGGGCTATTTGAACGTTCTATCACCCCTAGCTCTAACATTTCGTCGACTTCCTTACTAACCTGGTCTATTAATGAAAACGGCAGTGGATACGGCTTTTGACGCACGGGATTTTCAGTTGTTAATCTTATGTCGTGTTCAATGAGTTGGGTACAACCTGGTTTACCGGTCAGTACATCACCAAATGATGCCAACAGTTCAAGTATTTTGTTCTTCTGCTTACCACTCAATTCCGGTGAAATATTAACTTCATCAATACTTTCACATGTACTACCTACTGGTGGTTCAATTAACTCACCTGCAGCTCCATCTGTCTCATTTGCATCTGCCAGATCTATTACTGATACAGCTATCTTATTGAGAAATCCACTATCGGCAATATTCATAACAAATAGGTCAGTATGACGTTCGTGATACAATTTCAATAAATTTATGTGGTATGTTTTAACTTTACCTTTCATATCTATCCTGTAATCTAAGTCACTCACCTTTTCTACTATCTTATATGGACCTTTCCATTGCTTGAGCAGTTTATTTGATTTAGTGGGCAGTAACAATAATACCCGTTCACCAACTTTCAGTTGTCTTGACCTAGCACGTCGGTTATAATACTTAGCATGCCTTTTGGAAACATTAGTTAAATTTTCTCTTACCAGTTCGCAAGTGGATTCAATACGTTCCCTAAGGTCAATCACATACTGATAAACAGTTTTAATTTCTGGGCTATCAATTTCCTTTGTCCAGAGTTGTTTTAGAATGGACATTGGTCCCCTTACTGGCCAACCATAAATTAATTCGAATGGCGAAAATCCTGAACTTTCTTGGGGCACCTCACGATACGCAAACAATGCCGGCCCTAAGTATCGATTCCAGTCTTGCGGACGCTCAGCACACAATCTTTTTAACATCTGTTCAAGAGTTCCGTTGAAACGCTCAACTAGACCATTACACATTGGATGGTAAGGCGTTGTAGTGAGCTGTTTCAAAGAAACTAACCGACTTACCTCTGACATCAAACCCGATACAAACTGGCTACCTCTGTCTGTCAATATTTCTTGGGGAAAACCCACCCTACAAAAAATTTCAACCAATGCCTCTGCCACTTGTTCTGCCTCAATTGATCTTAACGCAACTGCCTCGGGATATTTAGTAGCATAATCCACCAACGTTAATATGTACTTATACCCGGAAGATGACCTTGGGAACAAGGGACCAACTAGATCTACAGCGACCTTCTTGAATGGAATGTCAATTACAGGCATTTTTCCTAATAACGCTCTACTGTTCTTACCTTTATGTACCGTTCTCTGACATATGTCACATGACTGACAAAATCTTTTTACGTCAGACTGTATTCCAGGCCAATAAAAATCTGTCTGAATTCTATCTAAAGTGCGCTTAACAGCCTGATGTCCTGCCATCAGAGACTCATGCCCCAATTTCAAAACATTAGCCCTGTACATTTTGGGAACAACTAACTGGGAAAATACTTTACCTGCTCTGAACTTGGGCGAACTAAATTGTCTTTATATCAACCCATTCTTTACAGAAAACCGTGTAGTAGTACCAGTATATTTAACACATGTCTTACCTACGTTTGCCAACATACGAACGCCATACAATGTAACATCTGACTGCTGGCCATTACGAATAACCTCGGGTGTAACACCTTCACCCATGACATCAGGTACTCTCATTTTAACATGCGATTCAGTTTTGGCTTTGGCCTGTTGACGGGTTACTACATTAACCATTTTTCTTAAGCTGGGATTATCCGGATCGCGAGCACCCCTGATATTACCAATAATAACATCATACAGGGGTCGTTCAACACACCAAGCAAGAACATTTCCCGAATAATACGGAGTATCAATGGTAACTCGAGCAGTTGGAACAGAAATTTTAGACCCATCAGCTAAAACACACACCTGCGATTCATCAGAAATGCTTTCTACTGGAACTAGACTCTTTCTAACAACCACGCCACTGCAACCTGTGTCACGCAGCACAGAAACTTTACTCTGGCCAATTTTACCTTCTGCTCCTGGCATAAACGGCATGGAGGACTCATTCGATTGTGTAGTCGATACAGTGGGTGACATTTCAGCCATAGAAACACCAATACCATCCGTAACCTTTGTAAATGCATTACAAACCCGAGAGCCGGGTCCATATCGGTTATTTTACACATTTCGACTATCTTGCATACGATTCCTCATAGGACAATCAAATATTAGGTGTCCAGGCCTGTTACATTTAAAGCACCTTTTGTCACGTCTCTCTTTATTTGGGAGTGCCTGTTCATCACCATGTGATTTTACTGGGTTTTGTTTTGGTATATTTGGTTTATTGTTTAATTTAGTTAAACTAACTGTGTTAACATTTCTAGCTTCCCTGTACTGATCTGCAAACTCTGACATTTTTTCGATACACTCGGGAGTACGCTCTCTCAAGAACAGAGTTAACTCCCTGTTACACACATGAATAAACTGATCGCTGACCATTAGATCACATAAACCTTCAAACGTCTTTGACACGTTTCCCATATCTAACCACCGTGTAAGGTAACTGCCTAACCTAACAGAAAACTGTTGAAACGTTTCGCCGAGTTCCTATCTAGCATTACGAAACTTTTGCCTGAACCCATCTACAGTCATGTCAAACCGTTTCAACAAAGCATCTTTTAAAGCAGAAAAACTGAAGCCTTTTCTTGCGGAAGCCGCGCATACACGCTTAAAGCATTCCCCTTCAACAAGGTACTAAGGTGTGTAGCCCAAATTCCCTTGTCCCACTTCTGCGCCTCGGCGTACCTTTCGAACCTATGCAAATAAGCACCCATGTCATCTTTGGCCTCTTCAAAAGGAGGTAACTTTGGTGATTTAGGAGCATTTACCACAGTTGAAGATTTAATTTTATCTGCCTCAGTTTCACCGATTTGCTCTATTTTTAATTTCTGAGATAACTCAAGTTCCTTAAGTCTCACCTCATGCGCTTCTCTCTCTCGTTCACGCTCATTTGTACTCTCAATCTTCAATTTGTCTAGCTCTCGTTGGGCTTGTCTCTCATCACGCTCTCTCGACTGCTGATTGGATATAAAATCTAACAGATCGCGTCCGTCTAACCCCAAGGACTCGCCATACTCTTTCAACTCCTTTAGAGTTTCCATTCTAGTAGCAACAAACACAATGGCGACTTCACGATGGGTAATTACCACACGACTGTTAATAACAAGATCAAAGGTTTCCACTATTAGCAACTGCACGCGCTCAGTCTAGTCAAAGCAAGAATCCCGAAACTACACAAACCCCACAAAAAATGAAATTCATGCATCACCAACTAGCCACAGAGGGAGCTTTTTATTAAATTAGTGCCCGGATTCTCCACCAAAATGTCACAAATCATAGCGACAACTCCCAATGGTAAGCAGTGAGTCAGAAACTCCAGATTAAGTAAGCTCTATATAAATATTTATTCCAGTTAAATTATAGGTTAACCTATTACGTTTTGTACAAATATACGGGATAGCATACTCATTTACCCAAAATACAACATGATACCAAGACGATGATGTGATGATGATAAAACATGAAGAAAATATGTGAATGATTAGGATGTTTTTCTGCAATCAGTGTCTGCCAAGCAAATACAGTTCAGTTTGTTTTTTTAAGTCAACACCACTTTTTGGACTATCGGATAAAACGAATGAAATGCTACAGTCCCACTAAATGCTACATTGCAGTTTCGTTTGGAGGCCTTGCACAGCCCTGCTAATTGCTACACTACAGTTTATGCTATATACTCTGGTACACGTATCATACTTTACACGATATCACGCAAGCTTTAACACAGCCACATACAAGTCATATTTGGCACAGTTGTGCATTCTACCAGTGGTTTGTCAAATCAGCAAATCAGGCAGGAAAGTAACGTCAGTGATTTGGGTACAAAAGCTCCTTCAGGCGTATAAATATACATTCTATAGTACGTTACAGTTAATTGCTTTCAGCTGCACTTGTCACAAGCACTCCGTTGAAGTAAGCTATATCATTTGACTCGACAGCATTCCGACATTACATAGACCAACGTCACAGACCAACCACACTTAGGTCAACACTGCTGTAAGGGCAGACCCTCCACCATTCTCAAAGGACAACAATACACCAACTGCGGGTTGCTGAAACTTGTAAAAACCTGAATATGAAAACGCATCATATACTACCAAGCTAAATAGCAATTTCCAACCGCTAGAACCGAATAAATATAAAACGAAATAATTTGTACATTTAATCACGCGTAAATTTAATCACAGACAAATAATCGAACGACACGTACTAAATAGTACAAAATATGCAGGTGCCCTCAATAGCCGTTTCGTACCTGCCACGTACCAACGAACACAAAGTTCAGAAGGTACAAAATGTCACGTACCCGATGGCATAATAAGCACATGCCCGATGGCACAATAAACACGTACCCGGTGGCACAATAAACACGTACCCGGTGGCACAATAAACACGTACCCGGTGGCACAATAAACACGTCTGCGAACACTACACTATGACCTTAAAATTGCATTGAATAGCAATAAGCGAATCACTCAAATCGAAAACCGCTCAACGTTTCTGAATTACTGGCAACACAAAATAGCGCTATATACAAGTATAACCAACCTCTGATCTTGGTATAAAATCATTGAAAATTTTCTCCACCAACACGTCGAGCAGCTGACAAATCGACCACTCTCCTTCACCGCAAATATCAGAGACAGTCCCACCAATACACAAAAAACAGCTTCTAAATACCCAGTACCCGCATCAACTGCAGGGACTACACACTACAATTATCTCCGCACATCACTACCCCGAACAGTAATGTTTTCAAACAATAACAATCACTGCTAACTATTTCAAACATCGAGACCTTGGGCAGCAAACTATATTTACCTGCAGTGGTCAAATAATTTGCTTAACCCCTAACATTCAATACCGACAGTTCTCATCATTTCTATATATAACAATATATAATAAAATACAGATATCTTGACAACTTCCTTTCTCTCTCATCTTGTACTGTTACTTTTCTATTCTGTTCTGTTACTCCTCTATTTTGTACTGTTACTCTTCTGTTCTGTACTGTTACTCTTCTCTTCTGTACTGTTACTCTTCTATTCTGTACTGTTACTCTTCTATTCTGTACTGTTACTCTTTTATTCTGTACTGTTACTCTTCTGTTCTGCATTGTTACTCTTCTCTTATATCCAGTTACTCTTCTCTTCTGTACTGTTACTCTTCTATTCTGTACTGTTACTCTTCTATTCTGTACTGTTACTCTTCTCTTCTGTACAGTTACTCTTCTATTTTGTACTGTTACTCTTCTATTTTGTACTGTTACTCTTCTATTCTGTACTGTTACTCTTCTATTCTGTACTGTAATGTTACTCTTCTATTCTGTACTGTTACTCTTCTATTCTGTACTGCTACTCTTCTGTTCTGTACTGTTACCCGTCTATTCTGTACTGTTACTCTTCTATTCTGAACTGATATTCTTTTATTCTGTACTGTTACTCTTCTGTTCTGTACTGTTACTGTTCTCTTCTGTACAGTTACTCATCTATTCTGTACTGTTACTCTTCTATTTCTATTCTGTACTGTTACTCTTCTATTCTTCTGTACTGTTGCTCTTCTGTTCTGTACTGTTACTCTTTTATTCTGTACTGTTACTCTTCTATTCTTCTGTACTGTTGCTCTTCTATTCTGTACTGTTACTCTTTTATTCTGTACTGTTACTCTTCTATTCTTCTGTACTGTTGCTCTTCTATTCTGTACTGTTACTCTTCTATTCTGTACTGTTATTCTTTTATTCTGCACTGTTACTCTTCTGTTCTGTACTGTTACTCTTCTCTTCTGTACAGTTACTCTTCTATTCTGTACTGTTACTCTTCTATTCTGTACTGTTACTCTTCTATTCTTCTGTACTGTTGCTCTTCTATTCTGTACTGTTACTCTTCTATTCTGTACTGTTACTCTTCTATTCTGAACTGATATTCTTTTATTCTGTACTGTTACTCTTCTGTTCTGTACTGTTACTCTTCTCTTCTGTACAGTTACTCTTCTATTCTGTACTGTTACTCTTCTATTCTGTACTGTTACTCTACCAATACTTCTATTTTGAAGTTATGATTTCTGATTTATGTTCATTTGCAAACTCTGGGGGTTTTTTTTGGGGGGGGGGTGTATACAACTACGATTTTTATGTTTCCATTTTTGTAGGTTTGTTTGTGTTGCAAATTTTAGTTTGTAGTTTTTGTATTTTGAATTTGTATCCAAGAATAGTTTAGGGAAAACGGGTTTTGTAAATAGTGAGCACTGTATTCCTTTTTGCTTCAATTTTGCAAATAAAATATGTTTAAATTAGACGTTGAATACTATTTGAATACTAATGTACACGAATAACATTATTTACTTTCTGACAGACTGAAATCTAGTGATTTGATTCGCTGGAAGGCATTATGTAAATAATGCCCTTACACTTGGAATAAATACTCCTTGATTTAGTGCGATCCCAAAATATGAACTTGTGCATGTGTTTAACTTTTTAAAACGTTCATAAACAAGACCGGGATACTGATGTATAAGTATGTGTATAAATAAACAAAGCCTCTCCTGGAGAGAATATCTTTACGTGTGTGTTATCCACGACACAAAATGAGATCACTAATGGACTATTTTCACGGGCAGTTAACTGTCAATTTGTGTCTTTGAAAGGTAATTAAACGAGCATTTGTTGGCTTTCTTCTGTTGTTTCGTCACACGGTTAAAAACCATTAATCGTTGATTTACACCAGTCTATCAGTACAGAGGAACTTAGTGATTATTCACAAAAGGTTATCATTAAATAATTCACGGATTCTTGGTACTCCTCCCCATGATATTAACTGTAAATATAACCCATTATTTATTAGATATGATTTTCTTTCCCAGAGCCGCCCATTATCAAGCGAGGGTGATATGACTTCAGTCTCGTTTAATATGATGCCGATATTGGCCGATATGTCCCAAGCCAGATTTGTTCGCCTTGATGTGTGGTCACTGGGCCCAACAAATTGTTAACATCAAACCCGTTAACCGTTGCTCGTCGAACGAAATCCGGAAACCAGGTGTTACCGGCCATAATGAAATGGTTTGAAGCAGCGTTTTTGAATGGGGGAATTAATGACTGTGTGGGGAAGATAATTTTACCCCTTTCACTGTCACGTCCACTTTATCCATATATGGAGTACCTTTACGTATGACTGTATAAGAGAAAGTTTAATAAACTTTATGATATATTTGATACTCTACCATCTGATTAATTGTTGGAAAGGGCTCTCTGAGCCCTTTCCAACAATTAATCAGATGGTAGGTTTGATCTTTGCATACCAGAACGTACAGACAATCATTATCAAATAGGTGACAATAGTCGCTTTCGGCAGTAAAAGTGTTAAAAGAAAACCGTACGCAAACTAAGGCTTGGAATCGTAAGCAGAAATTTGTTGAAGTGGGAGAAGATACCCGAACCTCCAGACCACACCCAAAAGGGGAAGCCGAGGCATTCGGATAGCTGAGATAGAAGTAGAGAACTAGTAGAACACGAAACTTCGGACGCTGTGAAATGAATGAGAAACAATAACGCTGTCAGAGAACTGTAACAGATCTGAGAACATTTTGTAATTATTTGTTTTGGTTTAATAAATAAAGAACTTATTACTTTGTTAGTTTCATATCAGTCGAGATATCAGCACTCGGTAACTTCACATCAGTCTTCGACCTTCTGTCTCTTACTTGGTTAGTTTCATATCAGCAGCGATATCAGCACTCGGTAACTTCACATCAGCCGTCGACCTTCTGTCTCTTACTTGGTTAGTTTCATATCAGCAGCGACATCAGCACTCGGTAACTTCACATCAGCCGTCGACCTTCTGTCTCTTACTTGGTTAGTTTTTTATCAGCAGCGATATCAGCACTCGGTAATTTCACATCAGCCGTTGACCTTCTGTCTCAGGCTGATATGAACTTAATTGGTTAGTTTCTTATCATCAGCGATATCAGCACCCGGTAACGTCACATCAGTCTTCGACCTTCTTCTCAGGCTGATATGAACTTAATTGGTTAGTTTCATATCAGTAGTGATATCAGCACCCGGTAACTTCACATCAGCCGTCGGCCTTCTGTCTCAGGCTGTTATGAACTTACTTGGTTAATTTCATATCAGCCGCGATATCAGTACACTGCAACTTCACATCAGCCGTCGACCTTCTGTCTCAGGCTGATATGAACTTACTTGGTTAGTTTCATATCAGCAGCGATATCAGCACCCGGTAACTTCACATCAGCCGTCGACCTTCTGTCTCAAACTGATATGAACTTACTTGGTTAGTTTCATATCAGCAGCGATATCAGCACTCCATAACTTCACATCAGCCGTCGACCTTCTGTCTCAGGCTGATATGAACTTACTTGGTTAGTTTCTCATCAGCAGCGATATCAGCACTCGGTAACTTCACATCAGCCTTCGACCTTCCGTCTCAGGTTGATATGTACTTACTTGGCTAGTTTCATATCAGCAGCGATATCAGCACTCGGTAGGTCCACATCAGTCTTCGTCCTTCTGTCGCAGGTCGATATGAACTTACTTGGTTACTTTCTTATCAGCAGCGATATCAGCACTCGGTAATTTCACATCAGCCATTGACCTTCTGTCTCAGGCTGATATGAACTTTCTTGGTTAGTTTCTTATCAGCAGCGATATCAGCACTCGGTAACTTCACATCAGCCTTCGACCTTCTGTCTCCGGCTGATATGAACTTACTTTGTTAGTTTCTTATCATCAGCGATATCAGCACTTGGTAACTTCACATCAGCCTTCGACCTTCTGTCGCAGGCTGATATGAACTTACTTGGTTAGTTTCATATCGGCTGAGATATCAGCCTCGGTAACTTCATATCAGCCTTCGACCTTCGGTCGCAGGCTGATATAAAGTTTCCTCGTGCTGATATTTCGGCCAAAATGAAACTAATCAAGCAATAACCTCTAATCACATGTTGTTTGACAACGATTGAAGAGATCAGTCAAACAAAACATGATGTTTCTCTTCCACTGAATTGAAATTCACATAAACGTGAAGGTAGAGTGAGGATATCGGTTCGTTAGACATGTATATTTTAGAGTGTGTGCAAATATACGGCTTCAAAACGGATACACTATTCAGCTGCGTCTCGAGATGCATTTTTTCCAACCAGTGTAAATGTTCAAACCCCCATTTGATATGCACAATAACATAAACCTTTATCCATAGGTGAACACGAAATATTTTTTAATGTCACACCTGCACAAGCCATCTTCCAGTTTAGTAATGGCTTCACAAATATTAGAGTGTTGAAAAATTCAGAGTATTGTGCGACCCCAGCCGTACAAAAACTTCTTCCTGCTATTCACATGAGAAATGTTACATGTTCGTCATTTGTTACAAATATATCTTGTGTTAACCCTTTACCCAACGAATCGTCCTCATCCGCCCACGTAATATGCAAATTCAACAGTTGAAAAAATATTATTTTTCAAACAATTTTAACAAAACCATATCATGTGACCCCTCGTTGGAACTCGTCGAGCTCGTTCCAACGAGGGATCACATGATATGGTTTTGCTGAAATTTTTTGAAAAATTTGAAAAAATGATATTTAAAATAATAAATTTTGATACCATCTGCGTTGGGTAAAAGGGTTAAAGGCACCTCTTGTTTCTATTCTGTTATTATTCACTGGCCTTGGACATTTCGACATCTCTGTGTGTGCGTGGTGACAGCAACTTCCAAAAACATCCGCCTGCCAAACTTTTCAAACCCGATATCAAATCTATCTCAAGAGCAACGTCCATTTTCAATATTCCTTGATAGGCGACAATAGCCCAAATTCTCATATTGCGTCCACACAGACCGGATTCCAGTTACTGAGCTATCAACTTGCCTACTTTGGGTATATCTTGTACAAAGCGTCCCTAATACTCAGACTCGTTGCACTTCGTTTATTATTTTGGATTCAATGGAATGCAGAGATTCAGTTATGTTATCAGATTTCTGTTAACATGTTAACCTTTCAATGCATGTTGAAATAGATTTCCTAAAATATATACTCACACGCAAGCCGAGGCTCAAATATTACAAGACCCACACACACCCCCTGCCTCTGTTATTTTCACTCACCAGAGCGGGTAAGACAAGAATTCTTTCAATCCCTGTCAATATCGTTCCGTCCCAAACCCATTTTAACCCTCTGCACAATGATGTCAACATTTCGAAATTTCACGCAAAATATTTTTTCAGTGGTATAACTAGGAATTTTGCCAATTGAGCCTTGTTCCACAGAGTCCATTGAGATCAATGAGCTCTGTCAAACAACGTTGAATGTTTTAAATTTCCAGCTGCATATGCGAAAATGTTGTTTCTTGAAAGGGAGCGCAATAGCTCAGTGGTCACGGAATTGAACTTCAAACCGAATGGTCCAAGGTTCGATCCCCGCCAGAGGTACCTGCGTTGTGTCCTTGGGCAAGGCACTTAATCCCCGATTGCCCGCGTGGGGACACAGTGGCGCCGTGTGCTAGGACGAACTGCACGTCGATGGTGGACTTGTCTATCTTCAACCAATGCTAACCCTGCTTGTGTGGAGTTAGTACGTTGTGGAGTCTGACCGTTGCTCGCCGTTGCTTGGTGGTTCTCTCCGTTTGATCCAGCTTCACCCACCTGTAAAAAATTGTCCAACACGAGGTGATCCTGGATGTCGAAAGTGCCGTTAAACCCCAATAAATAAATAAATATGTTGCTTGAATTTCCGATGTTAAGACATAAGGGTACATGGAGTTAAGATGTGTTGCAGTTTAAAGGGTCTATCTAATTTCTTGTTCGAAAGCTGAAGTTTTGTGAATTATTGATGTTGATGGGAAATAATGTTCAATCCATAGTTCCGTTGGTTGCAATTGTAGGTGGTATATCTGAAATGGTCTATGTTAACCCTTTACCTACCAAGAAAAGCATACGACTCTTGTAAAAAAATTCTTGAATAACTCATTTTTTTCATTTTTTGTCTCATATTTATTTATTTATTTATTTATTGGTGTTTAAGGTCACATATTTCTGCACAATGGCTAATCATGACCATGACAGTTTAACGGGTGGAGGAAGCCGAAGTACCCGGAGAGAACCACCGAGCAACGGCGAGCAACTGTCAGCTCCCCAACATACCAACTCCACACAAGCAGGGTTAGCATTGGTTGACAGGTGCACCATCGACGCGCAGTACGCCTTAGTACACAACGCCACCGTGCCCCCACGTGGGCAATGGGGGTCAAGTGTCTTGCCTTGCCCAAGGACACAACGCGGTTGCCGCAGGTGGGATTCAAACCGAGGACCTCTCGGCTTGCAGCCTGCACTTCTACCTACTGAGCCACCGCGCCTCCAATTTTTGTCTCAAAAACATATGTTATGAACCATCATTGGAACGAGCTCGTCGAGCTCGTTCCAATGAGGTGTCATAACCTATGCTTTTGAGACAAAAAATGAAAAAATAATGAAAATTAACTGGTGATTTTTGTGAATAGCACTGGCCGATTTTAGCGGTTACACGCTTTTTATTATACAAATCTAACTTTCCGTGGAAATATTGCATTTTTCCCATCGCTTCAATCCAGTCCAATCATTATGTAACATTGAATTCCAAAAAAACATCCACATATTTCGTCGGCGCCAGTCGCGTTTTGTTATGTTTCTCTTGACAGCTTGTATCCCAATGGATTGCCATATCTATTTTCTCCCAAACTAATATGATTTATTTCGATCTAAAACCGTCTTATAAACAAGAAGCTCACGCGGTTGTTTTGCAGAATTACAAAGTGTAATACTTTTTATGGAAGCATTTTTCTATTTCCAAGGATGAGTTTTCGTCTGATTTCATTAGTTGAGAGTGTCAGTGCGACAGGTGGTCCCCAGTGCTATCAACCTCATTCAAATTCGCAACATAACATGCTGCCGAGATGGGTCATGTTGACATTGGATTTCAAAGATTTTCATATTCAGAACGCATCTAAATGTGCAGCAAATAATGAATTTACATGCTCTGTAAAACTGAAACTATTAGATATATTAACTGATTGAAAGATGTGATATATTTATAACAATTCATAGCTTGTGTATCAATGAGTGTGGGGCAGAAGCCCTCAAGACAAAACCCACCAAAACAAAATAGCCATCAGGACAAATACCTCAAGAAAATGAGAATATTGACATTAGTACTCAAATATCTTTAAAAATTTGTTTGCATGTGTCAATATTTTAATGTCTCTTTCTAAACCATGTTTAATATATTTTAAAAGTTTTGCTCCAAATGATTTGCTTTTTAACTTTCGAGCACAGATACCACCTTGTCAATGATTTTATTTTCAGAGAAAACAACCTGCTTATCTTATCCACTCCACTACAATTAGTCAATAAAATAAATGAGCACCGAGTCCATGTCGGCCAGCACCTTCAGAGACCACCCTTTTCTGGGTGCTCGGCAAATGCGTTGGCCGACGAATCCGATATCATAAAAGGGATTTTTGTTGTGTTTAACACAGCTATAAGAATGTGTTAACGCCATTATGTTTATGTACAAAATGGTGTATCAGTGTTGAGCTCTAGTTTCTAAGGCCATATTTCGGCGTGTCGACAAGAGCGAGACTCTGATACATTTTGTACAAAACAGGTGAGGTCGCCTGTGATGATTTATTTATTAGGGTTTAACGACACATTAACAGCCAAGGTCATATCGTGTCGGTGACAGTTTTACGAGTGGAGGAAGCCGGAGTACCCGGAGAGAACCACCGGGCAACGACGAGCCGCTGCCAGCTCCCCAACATCGTAACTCCGCACTGCAGCACAGGCAGGGTTAGATTGGATAAAGATGTGCGCACCATCGACGTGCAGTACGCCTTAGTACACGGCGTCATCGTGACCCAATGTGGATAATCGGGGTGAAGTGCCTTGCCCAATGACGCAACGCGGGAGTCCGAATCGATCGCTCAGACGGTCAACCATCCAAGGACTAACAGGGCTCGACGTTGCTTAACTACGGTGATCTGACGAGAACCGGTTACCGCAACGACACCGCGTCCTCGCCCGTGATAATAAATTTGTTTTACATTTCTCAATTGCTATTTAAGAATTGAATGCAATTTTTATAATCTTTATTGGAGTATGAAAGTGTGGGGATGGGTACAAATTATGTATGAATCCGGAAGGGATTCATACAATTTGTACCCATTCCCACTCGTTCACTCTCCAATAAAGATTATAAAAATTGCATTCAGTTCTTATAATTACATTCCGTAACTGTTTAAACTACCTTTTAGCAAACAACAAACAGAAAGACGAGAGGCGCTAAAAGTTAAAAACCCGCCCAAACACCGCCCGAATTACATTCTGCCAACTTCGCTCTACCGTAAATGCGGGTCAAAGTTCGACCAAATGTATTCATTGGAAAATGAATTACATTTGGTCATGACGTTTCCATCCAGCTGGCCAATGGGAATTGAGTATTTGGACCCAAACCGTATAACTACATTAACAATGTAATTATAACCTGGTTAACATTTCATCTAACGAATCAACCGCATCCTCCCATGTAATTCACAAACTGAACACTTGAAAAAGCATTATTTTTCCACTCTATTCAACAAAACCATATCATGTGATTTCCTCACTGGAACGAGCTCGACGAGCTCGTTCCAGTTAGGGTCATATGATATCGTTTTGCTGAAATTTTTGAAAGAATGTTTACAAAATATAATTAAAAAACTAAATTATGATATCGTATGCTTTGAATGAAGGATTACCTTGCATTTTAATTTTAGATTTCATCTTCAGATTTACAAAAATGCTAGTAGTTTCGGTTGAAACTTGAACTTTTTTGCCATCCTCTGTTAAACTTATTGGGCACATATATGTAGAGCTGAAACGGTTGCCTCATTTTCACAATCGACTAACCGAGAGCTATAACCGGTTCATATCCGGTTATCCGTAGCCATTATTTCACCAAACATGGGATCAAGACGGTCACCCATCCAAGGACTAACCGAGCTCGACATTGCTTAACTTCGGTGATTTGATGAGAAACGGTTACCACAACGCCACCGCGCCCCCTACAGACAAGTAGTAGTAAGAGAAGCGAGTGTAAGCTAATCATAAGACAAACGATGGTGGAATGGGACAAGTCAGCAGTAGTGGTCAAGATGCCAGGAACTCAGTGGGCTCTTATGTGCGATAACTATCTTCAGATTCCCTCCAGAGTATCCTCCAATAGGTATCCTCCAATAGGCATCCTCCAATAGGTACTCCAATACGTATCCTCCAATAGGTACTCCAATAGGTATCCTCCAATAGGTATCCTCCAATAGGTATCCTCCAAAAGGTATACTCCGATAGGTATCCGCCAATAGGTATCCTCCAATAGGTATCCTCCAATAGATACTCCAATAGGTATCCTCCAATAGATATCCTCCAATAGATATCCCTCCAATAGATATCCCTCCAATAGATATCCTCCAATAGATATCCCTTCATTAGATATCCTCCAATAGATATCCTCCAATAGATATCCTCCAATAGGTATCCTCCATTAGGTATCCTCCAATAGGTATCCTCCAATAGGTATCCTCCAATAGGTATCCTCCAATAGGTATCCTCCAATAGATATCCTCCAATATGTATCCTCCAATAGGTATCCGCCAATAGGTATCCTCCAATAGGTATCCTCCAATAGATATCCTCCAATAGGTTTGGTATACTCCAAAATGTATTCTTATCCTCCAATATGTATCCTCCAATAGGTATCCGCCAATAGGTATCCTCCAATAGGTATCCTCCAATAGATATCCTCCAATAGGTTTGGTATACTCCAAAATGTATTCTCCAATAGGTATCCTCCAATAGATATCCTCCAATAGATATCCCTCCAATAGATATCCCTCCAATAGATATCCTCCAATAGATATCCTTCAATAGATATCCCTTCATTAGATATCCTCCAATAGATATCCTCCAATAGATATCCTCCAATAGGTATCCTCCAATAGGTATCCTCCAATAGGTATCCTCCAATAGGTATCCTCCAATATGTATCCTCCAATAGATATCCTCCAATAGATATCCTCCAATAGGTATCCTCCAATAGGTATCCTCCAATATGTATCCTCCAATAGATATCCTCCAATAGATATCCTCCAATAGGTATCCTCCAATAGGTATCCTCCAATAGGTTTGGTATACTCCAAAATGTATTCTCTAATAGGTATCCTCCAATAGGTATCCTCCAAAAGGTATCCTCCAATAGGTATCCTCCAATAGATACTCCAATAGGTATCCTCCAATAGGTATCCTCCAATACGTATCCTCCAATAGGTATCCGCCAATAGGTATCCTGAAATAGGTATCCTCCAATAGATACTCCAATAGATATCCTCCAATAGGTATCCTCCAAAAGGTATCCTCCAAAAGGTATCCACCAATAGGTATCCCCCAATAGATACTCCAATAGGTATCCTCCAATAGGTATCCTCCAATACGTATCCTCCAATAGGTATCCGCCAATAGGTATCCTCCAATAGGTATCCTCCAATAGATACTCCAATAGATATCCTCCAATAGGTATCCTCCAAAAGGTTTGGTATACTCCAAAATGTATTCTCCAATAGGTATCCTCCAATAGGTATCCTCCAAAAGGTATCCTCCAATAGGTATCCTCCAATAGATACTCCAATAGGTATCCTCCAATAGGTATCCTCCAATAGGTTTGGTATACTCCAAAATGTATTCTCCAATAGGTATCCTCCAATAGGTATCCTTCAAAAGGTATCCTCCAATAGATATCCTCCAATAGATACTCCAATAGGTATCCTCCAATAGGTATCCTCCAATACGTATCCTCCAATAGGTATCCGCCAATAGGTATCCTCCAATAGGTATCCTCCAATAGATACTCCAATAGATATCCTCCAATAGGTATCCTCCAAAAGGTATCCTCCAATAGGTATCCTCCAATAGGTATCCTCCAATAGATATCCTCCAATATGTATCCTCCAATAGGTATCCTCCAATAGGTGTCCTCCAATAGGTATCCTCCAATAGGTTTGGTATACTCCAAAATGTATTCTCCAATAGGTATCCTCCAATAGGTTTGGTATACTCCAAAATGTATTCTCCAATAGGTATCCTCCAATAGGTATCCTCCAAAAGGTATCCTCCAATAGGTATCGTATCCTCCAATAGGAATCTTTCAATTTTATCTAACAATCACATAGATTTTGGCCTGAAAACTACGAGAAACGGTACGTATCACATAATGTGTTCCGATTCCGTATCATATAGACGACTCATTCTGATTCCTTATCATATAGACGACTCGTTTCCGGTAGCGCTGCGGGCTATCATAACAGGCGCATGGATACATTCTATGTGCGTTTCAGTGATCGACCGAACATTATGTCCCCAAAAAAAAAATTCTTGAATAACTATTTTTTTTCATTTTTTGTCTCAAAAACATAGGTTATGACCACTCGTTGGAACGAGCTCGACAAGCTCGTTCCGACGAGGGGTCATAACCTATGTTTTTGAGCAAAAAAATGAAAAAATAATGAAAATTAAGTGGCGATGTTTGAGAACTGCGTTGGCCGTTACGTTGGGTAAAAGGGTTAAGATTTAATCTGTTTATGTGACAGAATTGTTAGATAAATGAATTATCATGATAATGTGCATGTTCTGTGATTTGCAGCAGATTCTCGGTGGTGTCCAAAAATGGGATCACAACTCGCCGGCAAAGCCGGCTCGTTGAGATCCCTATCCGGACACCACCTCGAATCTGATACAAATCACAGGACATGCACTTTATCATGATAATCTGTATGTACACCGCCATGCCATAGGTATCCTCTAGAACCCAGATGACCATAATAGCCACTCGTTCCAGCAATTGCTCTATAGCTCATTTGCTCGATGAGATTTCAGTCGTTCGAGCAGTCTGTCTGTATTCGACTGTTCAAATGAGCTATCGGGCAATTGCTCGAACGAGTGACTCCACATACGACACTTATGCTCATCTCGGAAAGTAGGGATTCTCTTACAACAGACGTTCCCCTTGAAAGGGTTCTTTTAAAGGACTGCATAAGTGGGATTCCAAGCTTCAAAACAGCCCCTACTGGTCTTACCGTCGGCTTCCACCGCGTCTGTAACTATCTGTCCTATGATCAGCCTCTGTTGTATTCACCATCACTACAGTCTTCTACCAGCCTTACAGCTTCGTGCGATTACTACTGACTTGTAGCATTACTTCTGATTTGTTAGCAATCCCCGATTGCTCGAACGACTCGAATCTCATCGACCAAGTGAGCTATCGAGTAACTGCTCGAACGAGTGACTCCACAAGCGACTCTTATGCTCATCTCGGAAATATAAAGAATCTCTAACTACATATGTTTCCCAAAAAGAGATTCTCCAAATGGGATTCCGTAAAAAGGATACCATTTGGAGGATATCTATTTAAGGTTAGTTTTGACTCTTAATACCTCTTTGTTCCCTGATTTCTAGAACCACAATAACCTTCTTAACTCCAAGGCCACCTCTTGTTCATAGTCACTATCATCTGTCCTATGATAAAGTCTACTGCAGTCACCCAATACTATAGTCTACTATCACCATGACAGCCTTCTACGATTATTACTGCATTGTAGCATTGTTACATGCTTGCTAGCTATCTCAGATCACAACCTCTACCATCGGCCAAGCCTTAGATTCCAAAAAGACCTTTCACACTCTACTACGATAATAGAAATCAAGCATATATCACACGACCACGTGACCTGGCCTTCAAAAACTCTCCATACCACCTGCAGGAAAGTATATCGCCTTAGGTAGGATCGTAGTGCTGAGGGCTAACAGTGGGCCTACATGGGTATATGGTGCCCTTATTATTCTACAGTTCCAAACTACCAAGCATTACCTCTCAATACTTTGTATGGTGTAGCATTACGTGCTACCAATATCAACTGTGGATCAGCACAACACCCTGCATGGATCAACAGCACAAAGGACTAACATTGAACCAACATGGGTACACACTGTACATTTTATACTACTGTGGAACTCTGTTAATTGAATAGCCACTTTGTCAGTGAAAATTATTCAATTAACATGAGTATTCAATTAACAGGGATTGTATCACTTTCCTGTATTCTAGAGATAAAGTTAGCATTTATTCTATTATATCTTGTTTGACAGAGCTCCTTGAGCTCTGTCAAACAAGATATCAAAGACTAAATGCCTGTATTGGATGTCCTGAGGCCAAATAGGTCTATAAACAAAGGACAACTGGGAGAGGGGGAGGGGAGCCAGGGTAATGTCTCGACAGGTTACAAGATTCTATTAACATTCGAATCCCACCTGCGGCAACCGAGTTGAGTCCTTGGGCAAGACACTTCACCCCCATTGCTCATGTGGGGGCACGATGACGCCGTGTACTAAGGCGTACTGCACGTCGATGGTACGCATGTCTTCAACCAATCTAACCCTGCCTGTACTGCAGTGTGGAGTTACGATGTTGGGGAGCTGGCAGCTGCTCGTCGTTGCTCGGTGGTTCTCTCCGGGTACTCCGACTTCCTCCACCCGTAAAACTGTCACGGTCATGATTAGCCATTGTGCATAAATATGTGACCTTAAACATCAATAAATAAATAAATAAATATTTTTATTAACAGGAGTTTACTCTATAACCTATATTTAATTAACAGGTCAAATTTGTACTGGAGGCAAATGGTTTGCGTTGGGAAATTATATTCAATTAACAGGGTTATTCAGTTAAGAGATATCCAATTAAGTGGTCCTCGGTGTACTGCACTAAATAACCACCCCACGCCACCACCCCCACCCCATACACACACAGTACCGCCTGACATTGCCTTACGTACTACCTATACCAGTCAATGAGTAATAGAAAGCATTCGGTAGTGTAGTAGTATCGAGGACTAATACTAGATCTACAAGGCTAAATACCACATATTCTATATTTCCTCACTGGGCAACCACACATAACACCCACAATACAACTTTGCATTGCCTTAAGATCTACCTATACCAGTCATCGGACAATGCAAAGAAATGCAAAGCATTCTGGAGGTTTGTAGTGCTGCAACCTAACATTGAACCAAGAATACTCCAGGGCTCAAAATAAGCGGTGTCACGTCGCTTTTTGCTATGCAAAACTTGCAAAAAGCTACACAATGTTAAATTATGTATAGCATTTTGCGATACAAGATAATCAACTGCAGCCTATTAGGCTGCAGTTGATTATCTTGTATCGCAAAATGTAAATGAAAATTTGCAAACAAATTTGAAAACTAGTTCACTGATGCTTTACTTCTGATTGCGGAACATTCCAGGCATAAATCAGATTAACTCTCCATCAAGCATCATTAGCAACTTCATATGTAAGATGAGTTCTGTTGGTTTAAATCCTTCCTGTTTTTACAACATTTTGCATAAAATGTCCATTAAAAATAACTACAAGCCCATCAAATTAAAAATCCCAACTTCCATTTTGAGAACTCTATTAAACAACCAAGACGCCATTTATAACAGTATACAAGTCCATGCAACCCTTAAAGACAGTTCAGTTAAAAAAACATAGTAAATGTTTTATGCGTTGCAGATCATTTGGAAATGCCCAGAAATGGATGAAACTATTCTATCCACTTAGAAGAATTCAATATAGAACAGCATAACATAACTCTGGTGTACACAAATAGCTATGTAATTTTTACAAAATGCTATTATTTTTTTGGAAATGCGTAGCATTTTGCTACGCAAAGAAAAAAAGTTATTTTGAGCACTGCAATACTCTAGTTTGAAATCATATCAGCCGAGCTCGATAATGAGCAGTCCTGGGAAGGATAACCATATCTAATAAATAAATGAAAGTCATAATTGAAAGTCATTTACACAGGTCAGTTCTAAACACCCACTGTCTTTGATCATTTCTAGTTTACTATTGATAAATGGGGATCAATAAGTTAAAACCTCCTGGACACAATTTTATACACATATAACTAACAGCAACGATAGCTCTCTAACTGCATCAAAATGGATATAAATTCCAGTTTCCGGGAGATACAGTACGTGGAGAGTGGATTGTAACTAAATCACTCGCAGAGTGGAGTTATCACCCAAACTATAACTTTCAACTAAAAACTATCAACTAAAAACACAAGCAATGTTTCAGCCAATGGACCTCCGGGTTTAACCCGGAGGTCCATTGGCTGAAACTTTGCTTGTGTTTGTTAAGCTTTGCAATAAATTTGCAATTATTGATTGGGTGGAATGTCCACTCTGCGGGTGATTTAGTGATAATACACTCTGCATGTTCTGTATGTACATATGTAAATATTTTCTGTTCAAAAACAACTTGGAGTGTTCGGAATCAAAATTTCTAAGAGTATCCAGTCTTTCGATTTTGAAGCGAGCTGTCGTTCTTCTGCGCCATCGCACCTGCAATTTTTACTTTTTGTGAGTAGACAACAGCGCCCCCTGGTCCCACCTTGCGATCGATTAACCCCTCCTAACGAATCGGCGGCATACTTCGCGTAATATACAAATTGCGCGGTAGACAATTTTTTCAAAAAATCAACAAAACCATATAATGACACCCCCCCCCCCCCCCACCACCATTGGAACGAGCTCGGCGACCTCGCCCAGTGAGTTTCATGCGATATGGTCTGTTAAGTGGAATTTTTTAAGAATTTGGGGAAAAATATTAAAATAAATTTTATTATCACGTGTTTTCTACAAAGCGTTAAAATCTGTTCGTGGGGGAAATAGGCCAAATAATATAATGCGTGCACGACAATGTGAATAATACATCGTGAATTATAACCTGTAGCCTTCTAAGAATTCACGCTAATCAAACTTTACTTTCCAAGAATTGGTACACAAATAACATAATTCGATAAACTTCAAAAGGTCAGTAATGTTATTCGCTGTCATTTTGTTCGTGCATTCCGTGGAGACTCTTCTGATTGACTTCCGAGTGCTCTAGTGAACTTGCAAGTCATGTGTTATACTGAACTCACACAATTTGATTATTGCTGCGAAAAGCTTATTCGAAAAATCTAATATTTTTGGAATCCCAACTTACTGTGCACTAGTGGAGTGAACGGTGTTCAGATGTTCGTTCATGTTTTTTAAAACATTTTTTCCGATGCCAGAACTCAACAGTATCGCGCTTCACTTTGAATGCTAGCGAGCAGTGCATAGCGTTCCTGTCATTTTCAAAATCGAAAGACTGAAGAATATTAGCTGCAACATACAAGGCGATGCCACCATTGTGTCCAGTGTCGACATTTTTTTTTCCTTGTAAGTAAAATTGACAAAATTTTAAATAACCCTTTTAAAACGTTGCATTCTGCTTTTAGTTTTGTTGCAAGATGTACAGTATGGCTGCCGTGGACTGGTCACTTTCCACGGGGTAGGCAGTATTTCTAAGGACGCAATAATATTAGTTCCAAAGACTAATTTTAGGAATAATCATCAAAAGTTTAATTAATGAAGCACCGGGTACAACCCGGTGCTTCATTAATTAAAATTTTGCTGCTGATGATTTTTATTACCTGGTAAAGGCATGCATGGACATCACTGCCCACAGCGACTGTGCTGTTCACTTGTAAATATTTATATCGGTAAAGATTAGAGATCATGTGCTTCAGATCACCACTGACCTTATACCCTTTGGCAATATCAGAATAATACTGTTTATTTGCAGTTATGCATACCAGTGACGAATTGAGGTTGTGTGCTTTAGATTGACAGATTTCTTTGTTAGAGAGGATTTTAGCCCCTTGTAGTGTTCAACCGATGATCGGAACCGGTCACCACAATCGGCCGAATGTAGGCAATCGGATGACAACGGCAACGACTCCTGGAACATCGGTTCAGCCGATTGTTGCCAAGCATTTTGCAATGATTCATTAATCGCATTTTATTATCTTGTTCAACTGCTAATGTAAAATGATGCCAATGATACCATTCAAATAAAGTTGAGAAAGAACCACAGTGTGTATGCTTAATCTCTCCAGACGCCCCTTTTACGGGATACACAAGTTAAACGACAAGTGAAGCTCACAATTGAACGTACTTGCGGCAATCGCCAGTTCCTACCAGGAAAGTGAAGGTTGTACTACATTGACTCAGGTCGCAGTAAAATTACCAGTCGCGCGCACTTGGGCCACGTTTACCGCCCAAGTGTGCACGACTGGTAATTTTACAACGACTCCAGTCAACAAAGAAAAATGTTTAGTTTAATGTAGTTCTTTCGAGCCTCGACTTGTCTAGTAGTGCGTGGTATTACAATCGGGATCGGCATCAGAATCGGCCGATTGTGAGCTCAAATAACCGGTAATCAGTCTGCGACCATTTTTGATAATCGGTTGAACACTAGCCCCTTGCCAGTTTTATTCTGGCTAATGTTGGAGACCAATGATTGTGTTTTGTTATTTTTGCCACTGAATTGTTGGGGTTTTTTGTCAGTCTGTTTTTTAGTCTACGACACGGGGAGGAGTGTGGCGCCGGACGTCCATCAGTAGACATTTCTAATGTTCCCCAAGTGCCTTGGAAATGTATTGAATCCATTTGTACATAAGGGTGCTCTTATACGGAGGACTCCGAACGATCACGTGATTTGATATTTTTGATTAACTTGCTTTATAGAGACCTCGAACTTCAGGTCAAGTGATATTATCATGTAGAAAACTCACAACGATATATATTCACCATTTTCACCTATTTGAAAAATCTTGTCAGACCATCTCTCACTTATGTTGTCATGAAAATCGATTTCGATAAGTTATCCCCCTTGACGTTATGAAACAAGTGAGGACGGGCCAATTAAGAAGCAAGTGACTGTTGAGAAAACACCTACATATATTTATTTATTGGTGTTTTTAGGGTCATATACTTATGCACGATGGATAATCATGACCGTGACAGTTTTACGGGTGCAGGAAGCCGGAGTACCCGGAGAGAACCACCGAGCAACGACAAGCAGCGGCCAGCTCCCCAACATTGAAACTCCCACACTGCAGCACAGGCAGGGTTAGATTGGTTGAGGACATGCGTACCATCGACGTGCAGTGCTCCTTAAAACACGGCGTCATCGTGCCCCCATGTGGACAATCGGGGTTAAGTGCCTTGCCCAAGGACACAACGCGGGAGTCCGAATTGATCGCTCAGACGGTCACCCATATTGTGATTAACCGGGCTCGACGACACCTACATATAACATGATCAGAAAATAAAACCAAGTTTCCTGTTGTTACTTTTAGTAAACAAAAACAACAGGCAGATCTCTGATCTGTGTGTTGTTTTCGTTTAGTAAAGGTAACAAAAGGAAACTTGGCTTTTTAGGGCAAGCTAATGAGAAGTAACTAGCATACAGGTAATCTGAAGAATATCTCTCAGTATCGCACTTACCAACACTAAGTGTCCACATCGGCGAATATATTTTTACAGTAATGTGTTAGTTTTTATTCTCCCTAGGGTAAAATTTAGCAAATCATACCCTCTACACTTTTATATTAATGGAGAACGGACAGTGTCTGTATTATATGCCATGATGCGCGCGCACACTGTTGATATAATTAACAAAAAAGACACAGAACATCAAAAAAATGGTGAACACGACGGTAGCATATTTTTTACATGAGTTTCTACAGAGAATAATAGTCAAGCTTTCAAACTGATTGGGAAAAAAATTGTAAAAAGGCACCTTCTGTATTCTTATACTACTCCGAAGAAAATACCTGGAGTTTGAGAAAGGAAGCGCACATCCATGATACAAACTCGCTAATACTTCGAAATTTCAATTGTTATATGAAATTCCCATACCCTTAGTGTTAAATTCACTTACAGCTTTAGGAAATTAATGGGAGCGAACTTCCGTACAAATCTCTCCCATTGACTAAAATTGCCAGCCATGCGCTGCAGCGTCAGACTTTTATTACAAAAAGAAGATACAGACAGTTTTTAACCCTTTACCCAACGAATCTCCCGCATCCACAGTGTAATATGCAAAATCAGCAGCTGAAAAAATACTATTTTTCGAAAAATTTCAACAAAACCATATCATGTGACCTCTCTTTGGAACGAGCTCGTCGAGCTCGTTCCAAAGAGGGGTCATATGATATGGTTTTGTTGAAATTTTTTGAAAAAAATTTAAAACGTGATATTTAAAATAATAAATTTTGAAAGCGTCTGCGTTGGGTAAAGGGTTAAAGAACGATACAATTTACGAACTGGTAGGTTTCACATCTTTAATCCTTGTGTTAGAATTGAATGTGTTGGGGGGGGGGGGGGGGCGTTCCATTACCGTGGCATGTTCTCCAAACCCTAGTTCATCTTTGAAGGAAATAAAATCAGTTTAAAAAGTGGCAAAAGTTTTAAAGTGTTATACCTTCTAGGAATTGTCCAATGCATGTTCCGCTAAATGGCTCTATGATACATGTATATGCAGTAAATGCCCGATTTGTTTTGAAGAAATAATGCGCCATACAGCGTATAAAAAAAGGTAAATATTAGTTTTTTGATATTTTATAGTTGCCTCATTGGTGGAATATTACCCACTTCCTTTGGAAACGGTTACGGCGTGGGATGACACACTACGGTTTAGTTTCGAGCCGTCTGAAAATGGTAAACAGTTTAAATCTTTCTAAAAGCTGTCCTTTTCTTATTTTCATTTACACTGCTTATCAAACCAAAGAAGAACGTGACACAATTCAATGCTTCAGAGAAACATGTACATTTACTGTAACTAAATTATTCTTCACCGAAGTGACTTTGTTGTCCAATGACATTCTTCATTTGTCATGTCTTCAGTGATGTAATCAAATTCTCGGGAACCTATAATACCGTCTGCAACATGTGTTCATCGATAGGTCACCGTTAACTCGATTTCGTTTAGCAGGACCGACATTATGGCTAAATTTATCAGAAATGAAGTTACCGTGCAAGTTTACTGTAAATAGTGAGGCGTCGACACGAGAAAAGTTACCGGCAAATGCGCCAAGTAGGATCCAGACCCAGAGAAAAATTTGATTTTTGGAACTGAATCAACGTTGATTCCTTTCATCTGAGTGATCAATGGCGGGCATGCGCATAGAGGCATTTTGATGTTATCTTTATCGCTTATTCGACAAAAATGGTCACATCACGGGGAACCTGCCCAATCGGGCCGACCATAGTTCGGCCCAATGGGAAAAAAAGTTTGGTTTTTCAAACTGAAAGAACCTGTTTCCTTGCATCTGAGCGGTCAATGAGATATGGTCCTGCGAATATTCGAAATTCGATTCTATATCGATACCATGCGATTGCTTCGAGATCAATCCCGAATCAGTCTCAGGCTTCGATTTTTTCGAATCTCCCTTACTAACTTCAATTTGTTACATTTCCAACAAAAAATTGATAAAATTGACATTAGACAATTCATTCACGTGGACTCAATTCACACTTAATTGAATAATTAACAAAGGTTAATTGTTAGGTGCATTTTGTCCGGAACATTTTCCATAGTTTTAGATTTTGAAGGCTTAACTTGTTACTATTCACGTTCTTAAGAACGTGAATAGTAACAAGTTAAGCCTTCAAAAACTATAGATAACAGGCCTAGCTGTTGCAGCGACTGTGCTACAGAGAATATTTATTTATTGGTGTTTAAGGTGTCAGTCAGTCTTATGAGGATCACCACAGTGTCCCGTAACTTCCATTTGGGGCAATATGAAATAACTTGTCTATTAAGATTCGATTCGAAATTCGATTCGATATCGATATCAGAGATACTATTCGGTTCGAGATTAGATTCGAAAAAAAATTGTGTGATTCGCAGATCCCTACAATGAGAGACGAGAATGCTGATATATCGCAATGTCCTCTGTGTGGACTGACAATGGCAGTTCAAATTGAGAGCATTTCAATATACCGGCAATCTATGCAGTCGGATCCATTTCGCCTTTTCGTCATTTTCAGGAAATTTTATGCACTAACGGGAATTGAGCTGTTATCTGAATAAAAATACAAAAACAGGTATTGAGCTGCATCAATTTTGGGGGCCCCAGGTGCCCACAACAGAAAATGGAACTACATTTATACGTGGTCTACGACCAGTCCGCCCCTGAGTCTACATTCCGCAAAATTTCGAGTCGATGCGCTGACAAATCTAGAGGCTATGACGTCGATAATATATAATATGAGACGAGTAAAAAATATCAATTTATATACTGAGTGTGAGGCATATTCTACAAAATATCCGTTTTGTTTCATTCAAAGACAACTGACCTCTAGACAACGGGGCGCTTGTTTGACCACGTGGTGTGCAATGGGATCAGGAAGACAAAAGTTCTCTCAGAAGCGAAGAAACCTAGAAACCATAACGCGGATACTTTCGTACATTGCTAGGATACAGGACATAGTACTGTGACCCACGAAAGTGCTCTATTTTGCTATCAGATCACGGTTCACTCGAGACACACTTCATCAGTAGGCTGAGGTTTCGAAAATAATAAACTGCGAATTAAAGACCTCAACAAGAAAAACAAACGAAAATAGAATGTTATGTTCATTGTTCACGGACAGGTGAGATTCTACAGGGCTATGGGGAAGAAACCGGACAAGGAATTTCGACTGGATGAAAACATTCTGTAACAAAATTACTCTTCTTCGCGGTGACTTTTTGTCTAATGACACTCCTCGTTTCTAGTGTCTTCATTGATGTAATCCAATTCCTGGAAACCTACCGTCAACATAACACCATTTGCAACATTTCTTTATTATCTCATCTGACTAAAAGTCAGGTTGAACTACATACTGATCACTCACCCTCTGTCGTCCGTGAACATGGGGTTTGCGACTTCTCCAAAACCGCTGGACCGATTTCAGTTGTGTGTTCTGACATCGCATTTTGGTTTTGTTCAAATCACCATGTTCTGCCCTATGGAGGAGGAGGGGGGGGGGGGGTGAGTGCACCCAAATTATAAAAAAAATATCTTCTTTTATGAACCAAGGGTATAATGACATGCTATTTTGACTGAGCTTCCTTTGAGATATTATAAGTTATTGTGTTTGTTGACAGGGGACATGGTCTCACGTTCTCTGTATTAAATTTATATTCAACCGAGGCGTCAGCCTCGGTTGAATATAAATTTCATGCAGGGAACGTGAGACCATGTCCCCTGTCAACAAACACAATAACGTACATGTCTCGTTCTTACACAAGTAAAATTGAGTTGGAAAAAAATCTTTATTCAATGTTTTCGTACGCGCTCAACGGGGCGAGATGCTCTCGATTCGTTTCAGTTTATTTTACAGTAAATTAATGAAAAGACCTTATAATCTAATCGGTTTCATAAATAATTACCCATGTTTACATAACTAATCTTTTTGTATGTAATAACGGTACTTTTGTGTGTATTTTACTTTAGTTAAATGTATTTGTCTCAGTTGATTTCAAGTGAAAAAAGACATTGCGATGAACCGTTGCTTGTGGCAAAGAGACGCTTTCCTTGACAGTGGATATAAGAATCGCTGACAGTAGACATATGCGCGTGCCCGGCGACATAAAATAAAATCAACGAGGCACTCACCAATCACTGCAAGGTATTGTGGTTGGTATCGGGACATAGAATCAAATGTTTTCAAACGTAGTTCGTAGGGCAACATTTGCCCTTGTAATGGAAAAGGAGTTTTTGCCTGCCCAACATTTTTGTTTTCTGAACCGATGAGCCGATTCTAATGAATTTCGTAAGGTATTATTATTGAGTCATTGGTCCTTGAGTCATGCAGAAAATACCACCACCAGCAAAATGTAATGGTAAAAAAACATTGTTACGGCGATCATATTCAAGCTTGCTCGTCTGTTGGAGACCTAATTTTAACTTTTAATATTTTGATATTTGGTATACAACACCCTGGCCAGGCTCAGATTCATGTTTGTTCCAATCAGGTCTCTGGATTCATATTTGGACTCCCTATGCGCGGCGGGGTGGGGGGGGGGCAATTTTAACTTGGTGTAATATGTGGAATAGTCTTCTTCTTCATGGCCACTATTCACAGAGATGTGGCGGCAGGGAGTGTGGGGGTGCCCCCCCCCCCCCCCCTCTCAGCTAGGAGTATTTTTTTTTTCAATAGTTGGAAATTCCGATGTCAAAAATCAAATAGTTGGAAATTCAATAAATTAACATTGTTCATGAAAAATATTAAAATTCCAACTAATGATGAGAAATTTTTATCTTTTATTTCCAACTGGAAACTTGAGTTTCAAATTTCCTACTCTAAAATTTCGACTCTGACATCAATCCGGTAAATTTTCTGACCCAGATACATTATAAATGACTCTTTTTCCGTTTCAGGACTAGTGAAAATTTTCAGAAGGGTTCACAACCCTGTACCCAACGCAGACGATTTTAAAATTCATTATTTTAAATATCATTTTTTTTTTTTAAATTTCAACAAAACCATATCATGTGACCCTCTTTGGAACGAGCTCGACGAGCTCGTTCCAAAGAGGGGTCACATGATATGGTTTTGTTGAAATGTTTCGAAAAATAATATTTTTTCAGCAGCAGTATTTGCATATTACGCGGGCGGATGCGGGCGATTCGCTGGATAAAGGGTTAAAAGATATCACCCAGCGCTGCAGTGCAACCACATACCGAAACCACCCAGAGTTGGAATTTACACCGGTGGCACCACTCCCCCCTCCCCCCCCCCCTCCCCACTCAGCTGAAGCTGAAACCCTCTAGCCACATCCCTGACTATTCAGAATCTATTGACATGTGGTATAGATTCAAGTTTGCTTCAAATAAGTCCCAAAGTTGATATTTGGGGTTCCTAGTTTTGCATTAGTGGAAATATGGGCATTATGTCTGTGGTAGAAAGAATCATCTGACATGGACAACAAACAGAGTTATAAATAATTAAATGACTCCTTCTTTAAACAACTTTGTGAGGTGAGCAGCTCAGGCCCCCCTGGAGCCTCTTGTCGCTTCAGTACGGTCGCCGTGAATTGGTCGTGGCCCATGCGTGGGCAGTGATGTCAACGCATGCGTTTACCAGGCAATAAAAATCGCCATCAAGAAAATTTTAATTAATAAAGCACCGGGTTGACATCCCACAGCGTGAACACTGCCCCTCCCCCAAATCCCCACTGTGAAGGAACTAGTCCTCGACTTTGCGTGCTCTCACGAGTTCTGGCGGTAATTTTGTAAATAGTTTCCGGTACCCTCGCGGAAATTTTTTAATTTTCCCGCGAAGAAAGTGAAGAAAACTGAAGATTGCGTAAGTATTTTGTTTCTTTCTGATTCCGATCTCTTCGCTACTAAGTAGCACAAAGATGTGTCGATAACACGAAAAACAACAAGCAGAAATGCACAAAACTGGTCATTTTGTGTGTTTATTGTGTGCACTCTCGAGTGGGCCCGATTCTCTCTCGAGTACTCGGTGCTCTCCGAATAACTCGGTGTTCTCACCCGAGATACGCCATTGAATTATATCACCCACAAAAAGCTTCGAAAATCATCAAAACACCTTACTGACCAGATAATAGTCCTCTCGGCAGACCATTTTGAAGTTCGTAAGTCCAATACGCATTGGCTTCCCGAGTAAAAAGACGATTCTTGGTGGACCCGTGATGTGGAGTTATTGTATACATGCAGCGACAGAATTGAGTGATTGTAACATTCGAGCTCATATTTTCAGTGAAATCCGTTCAAATAATTACAAAATCTGTTACATTTCTACTTATTTCGTCTGTATGTGTTATTTACTTGGAATTACTGATCTGTTCTATACCAAATTGGACATGTGTTTTTGCGTTATCAGATAATTTATGCAACAAAACAAGTGAGTACATTTGTACAGAATGGATAAGTAATTTCAAATTACCCACGTCGCTTTAACTGGTACAGTGCTGGAAGCCCATATTTGGGCTTTATTCTGAAGTGCAGGCACCACACCTTGAAGGCTCATATTCAGTGCACATGCTTTGTATTATCTTTGAAGTGATATTATTTAGTCTATAAGGGTTTGCCTTACTACAATTTATGAGAGAGTGCCCATAGGCACTCTCTCAAAAATTGTAGCAAGACAAAGACATGTGTACAAGATTTGATGGCCAAATATAATTTAGTACTCTACCAGTTAACCATGCACTCACTGGATTTTGTCTTGCCGCTACTCAATTTCGATCCACCGCTATGATCATGCCAAAACCAAGGCAGAGCTTAAAATTCCCCGTGGTATATCCATAAAGCATAAACTACCTTGATCCTCGAGAATTGCATTCGTGACAATCTAAGATTCGTGACATCACACAAATGTTGAAAAAATGTATTGACTATCTATTGCTAAGGCGGTTAACGAAGCCCCCCCCCCCCCCCTCCCCCACATACACACACACACATACACTTCACATTTTGTGGAGTTTAGAGTTGAGTTTAGAAGGAAATCTAGTCATAACTACTACATCAACCATGACTTGATTTGATTCCATACTCAAGAAAATAGTAATATACAGTTAGTCATGAATATGCATAGCATGACACATATTGCTCAGAACGTCATTTTGTATCTTACCTTAAGTGAATTCAAGCTGGGAACTGACGCAAATCTACGCAGTAACCAAGGGGAGACCACTAAAAATTTGCAAGACGTGCCGTCCTATTTTTTATTCGGCTCCTTTTTTCACTCACCCACCCACTGCGTGCAAATTTTCTACTACCGTTCTCAGACACCCCCCCCCCCGCCCCCCCCCCCCCCCCCACTCTCCCATTAAAATCAAAAATAAACTTAGTAGGCACAGCTGTCTTTAGGGGGTTTTCATAACGTTCTTAATCCTTTACCCAATGTAACGGCCAAAACCGGCCAGCGCTATTCTCATAAATCGCCAATTACTTTTTATTATTTTTTCATTTTTTGTCTCAAAAACATAGGTTATGACCCCTCATTGGAACGAGCTCGTCGAGCTCGTTCCAATGAGGGGTCATAACCTATGTTTTTGAGACAAAAAATGAAAAAAATTAGTTATTCAATCATTTTTTGGCAAGTGTCGTCTGCTTTTCATGTCAGGTAAAGGGTTAAACTGGTACCACCAATTTAAACCTCTGTGAGCTGCTGTGGGCCCCAATCTACAAGCTGTTCATTATCAGGCTTGGCCAAAGCAGGTGTACATATACGGGAACAAATTTTCATTTGAATTGTTCCCAAAATATTGTCTGCACATTTTCTACATTTCGAACAAGACACCCACCCCCTACTAACGTGTGACATTTTCCCAGTTTAAGCCCAATATTCTCACATATAAAGCCTCCTGATGTTGTAATTATGTTAAGAGTGTGATGTACAACATCACCTTTAAGGTTTGAAACACAAATGATGGTATATATTAGCTGATATATTTGATATATTTTTTAAAAAATTCAAAAAATTGCACAAGTTGGAAATGCACATTTTTGGCGCACTCAAGAGACCCACCCACCCCACGTCACGTCTTGCAAATGTTTGGTGGCCTCCCCCTGCAGTAACACAAAAATCAGCATATATGTTACACCAAAAACACACCAATATCCATGACGTCACCTTCGAACATGCCCTCTCGTGTGCGTTCGAAGAACGTTTATGCGAGCTGTAACCCTTCCACGTAGGTGCGTAGGGGCGACCTAGGTGCACTGGTAGTGAGTGTGGCTGTTCAGGTCGTATGTGTCCATGTGCTAATGAAGTTAATTACTATAACTGATATTTGCTGGGAAGAACATAGAAATATACATTTGAGATGCAAGAAACATGCGGTTATGGTCGACCCCGTGACGATTTTGGACAACTTGCAGGATTCTTTGAGTAATCAAGGTCTCGAGCAAGGTCATATGGGATAGCCGGGACGGGGTACTAGTTTGTTTCATGGCCACATCCAGGGAAGACCCTATGGCTTTACGGCCCTAATGGGACGATTTCAGGCAATTTTAGGGGTGTATTGGCGAATTCGATGGAAAATAGCCAAAATTGGCGCTCACATTGCACCCCCACCCCCCAAGCAGGAGAAAGTACTCTTACGTGCATAACTACCCCTGCTTTGTTGGTCGAGTTCAAAAAGCGTATCCCTAAAACAAAATGTCGGCCCGCATGGTTCGGAAAAGAAATCTCCAGAGATTTCGAGAGAATTAAACAGCTCAGAAACACGTGTGCGCATGCGCACTGAGACCACAAATCGATACCATAATCCATAATACACCACTTCCCATCACGTCATTGCCGGGCATGCACTCCGCGATGAGAACATGCAATGAGAACATGCAAATGGGGGTTCAAAACCAACTGGCCTTCTTCTTTCGTTGAATCGCTTAGAGAAACCTCCCATCTTGGGCATTTCGGGCCTCTACCGAAGGCTTCTGTAAACCATTCAACCCAGACTCGTTCTTTATCCATTACTTAAACATTCAAGAAAATACTGACACCTTTAGCCAAAGGTCAGTTTAAATTTCTGCTCTACACTGCAAAAAATATAGGTTCACTTTAGAACCAAAACTGGTTCTAATCTTGTCCCTGAGATTGAACCAGTTCTGTTTAAACAGTATTCATTTCAAATCAAATAAATTTATAAAGATTAACATTAAATATTAACAGAATTAAACATAAACTGAGGAGGTTTCAGCCGTAAGTTTAGAGCTTATACGAGGTTGTCTCAAATCATTATTAAGCAAAGGAGATGTGAACAGTTGGCATATCGAACCAGTTTTGGTTCTATACATGTTTCAAAATGTTTGGCGACTGCGTTGAATAAGCTCCAAGTTTACTGCTGAATCTACTTCAGTTCATGTAATATTCTTTTAAAACTGAATGCTAATCTTGGTAAATTTATTTGATTTGAAATAAATACTGTTGAAACAGAACTGGTTCCATCTCAGGGACAAGATTAGAACCAGTTTTGGTTCTAAAGAGAACCCAGAGGTCCATTGGCAGGAACATTGCCTGTGTTTGCTACGAGTGACCAGGAGAACCTGCCGTACTTTGGATGACGTTCGATATGGCAATTGCGCGCAGTTCATACGCGCAATTAAGCCTAGATAAGCGCACAGTTCGGACAGGACTTCTAATTTTAACTGTATAGTGGCCTTACAGACGCAACACAGTCAGCAGAAACTGCAGTAAAAGAAATTTTAAGTACCATTGATGATCCGGCTCTCGACATGACTGCCCTTCACAGCTGGCGTAGAGCCTCTGGTATCATTGAAGAACGACTGCTTGAGATATATGCCTTGGAAAAATCTGTAGAGACTATACAGGGAAATGTAAGACTCAACGTTGCGGAACTGGATAAGACAGATAGGCATATTATTTATGAAAAGCAAAAACTCGTCGAAGCATTAAACGATCAACAGCGAGATGAAATCAGAAAACGAATAAGTTATTATTATTATTATTATTATTATTATTATTTATTGGTGTTTAAGGTCACATATTTATGCACAATGGCTAATCATGACCGCGACAGTTTTACTGGTGGAGGAAGCCGGACTACCTGGAGAGAATCACCGAGCAACGGGTTTTACTGGTGGAGGAATCCGGAGTACCCGGAGAGAACCACCGAGCAACGGCGAGCAGCTGTCAGCTCCCCAACATACTAACTCCACGCAAGCGCAGGGTTAGCATTGGTTGAAGACAAGTGCACCATCGGGGTGCAGTACGCCTTAGAAGACAACGTCACCGTGCCCCCACGCGGGCAATGGAGATGAAGTGTCTTGCCCAAGGACACAATGCGGTTGCCGCAGGTGGGATTCGAACCGAGGACCTCTCGGCTTGCAGCCTGCACCTCTACCTACTGAGCCACCGCGCTCCCAAACGAATAAGTGATTTAGAAACAGAACGCGATGGTCAATTGGAAATTATCGCAGGTACTAAAGAAAAACTAAGATCTCAAATTAATAGAATTCGTGAAACAATAAAAAGAATACTTGTCTCGGATATTACACTTGCCGAGCGAATTAAAACATTATTTAAAGAACAGGGCATCACAATTGTAAGTATACTGACTGCTTTGGGTATGACAATTAGCATATTTGGCCGTCACGGGGAGTAGTGTGAGTCCAACTCCTACCTCTCCTGCACCATCTGGTCCGGGCGGCCTAACAGAATGGGTTAAGCAGCAACTCAAACATTTAGCAAATTTGTTAGTTAAACTTGCTGGGAAGGCTGCATCAGCAATTCCAGACGTCATTGGATCTGTCGTTTCAAGGCTTTTTGAAAACAGCATCTGGTGCAGTAGGCTGGTTTGCACAAATTTTATGGGCTCTAATTGTATTCAGCGGTGGGTTAAACTAAAATCTTTATAATTACATAAAATAGCTTTCAGATTTAATGCAGGTGCGAGATATAAATCCGGTGGTTATTACAAATCTAAACAAATAAATAATATTGATGAAATTAACGTATGTATGCAGGAAAAACAGACGGCTGGTAGCTTTGTGTCTCATCACTTAGACATATTTTCCAAATATAAACATACTGATATCAATTCTGCGGCTATAGTGGACCACTGGCGCACTAAATCAATGCGATTGTGGCACAATTAGTTATACTCTGCTGTGTGGTGCGTTACTTCTGGGTGTGGTTTCTAATTTGATGATCATTTAACGCATGAGGATTTATTTGGAAGAAGTTTCTGGATTATTCGTTTTTATTATCAGATCCGCAGAATATTAGATGAAATAAAAATTGCCCTTCCGCGGGATGACGCATAACACAGATACGATAACGCACACCGTTAAAACTAGAAGTCATGTCGGGAACTGTGCGCATATGTACGCTTAATTGCGCGTAGGAATTGCGCGCAATTGTCATATTGAATGACATCTAAAGAACGGCAGGTTCTCCTGGTTACTCATAGCAAACACAGGCAATGTTTCTGCCAATGGACCTCCGGGTTACCCGGAGGTCCATTGGCTGAAACATTTCTTGTACACAGGCCATATGTACAGAATTTGATAGCCTTACTATGGTCCTAACGCGTAGATTAACGCGCAGATCGATGTGCTATTTGTGCGCATTTCATGACAGGACTTCTAGTTTCAATCGTATGATAAGACGAATTTTCGAAAAAATAGCAAATGAATTTGGTGTATCAACTGATACTGATTGGAAAGAAAAACATGATTGTAATGACGGTTTAGGCACTCTTTATCAAGTTGGACTGTATTATCACACTCCATTAAGCCTTCACCATCCACATCGAAGATTGATAAGACGGTTAGCTTTGCACAGAGATCTGTTCACGGTAACAAACATGCCGATTTTATAAGACATTTATTTATTTATTTATTGGTGTTTAAGGTCACGTATTTTTGCACAATGGCTAACCATGACCACGAGAGTTTTACGGGTGGAGGAAGCCGGTTACCCAGAGAGAACCACCGAGCAACGGCGAGCAACTGTCCGCTTCTCAACATACTAACTCCACACAAGCAGGGTTAGCATTGGTTGAAGACAGGTGCACCATCGACGTGCAGTACGCCTTAGCACTCAGCGTCACCGTGCCCCTTTTTATAAGACAAGAACATGCAGATTAGAATACATTTACTATTGATGAATCAAAAGTATTAACAAGAGCCGGTGTGGAAAGAATTAATGATTCTACAAGAACTTATATTTGGGCTATTTTAGGCGCGCAGGCTCAGATTCGGTCATCAGTTCTGAGAGTTGGTACTGCATTTGAAACAATTCGAGGCAAATATAGAAGAAGCAATTTCGCAACCTGTAGATTTACAAAGTTCCATAAAACGATATGAAGAGATTTAATCTCACGTTCAATCAAAAACTAACTTTGTTTTCGGAGTGGGTCTCTACATGGCTCCATCAAATATGGAACTAGGTGGACTTTCGAATATATCAGGCTATAATAACAAAATATTTATAGCAGCTACGCATTCCCAATCATTGGGGGTTAAAAACGAATTAAGCGAGGAGGTGCAACAAATCCCCGCCTCATTCACAAAGAATGTGATTTTCCCCCAAACCTCAACAATAATTCCCAATGTGGAGAGGACTGACAGTCATGAGAATGAACGAACTGCCCTGACGGTAGGGCTCATGATTGCCGGGACGTTTCTTATTTGGCAGTGGAATTTTTCAAGTATTTTGTAGCTTTTCTGTCTCTCTCTGCCCCACCCCACCCCACCCCCAAGGATGACGTCGAATGAATGATTCCGGTAACTCCTCCCATCGATGGCCTGATTGCCGTTACGCTGTGACTGTAGCCACAGCGTAACGGCTTTTACATCATCCAACGAAAGCTTGTAAAGCGATAGGAACTTTCGGTGGCCGGATAGTGTTAATAATTGAAGACGTAACAAGAATTGAAAACTAAGCAATAAAACGAAACGCATAAAATTACCTAAACGCAAGTTCTCATGAGCTGATTGTACAGAATCGCAATTTCTCAAGTATTTTATAGCTTTCCTGACTTTTAAAGTCGGTTTGCTGAAACCATATATTACACTTGACAATCGCGTTGATTATTTGTGAGAAGATATTGTTTACAGAAAGCTGGCTCTTGCATCAAATTAATTTTTTCACCTCTATTGATTCATGACATTGCTTTCCCAGACACCGTATTGGACGTGATTATGGGATAACATGCTACAGTTTCTTTGAATGACGATATTGCATACTGTTATTGACAATAATATTGTTGTCATGACACTCCGTCTAACAAGACATTCAGCAATGAACGTAAATTTTATGAGACGTAATGACTCATATTTTCCATTCAGTGACTTTTTTTCCATTAAGTGAAATTGGAAATGTTAGCATTTAGATCTTGATGTTATATTTGGATTTTATTCGTGTTTTATTCGGAAATATTATCGGAGGCGCTGTGTACTAAAACATTGGGCACGACGTTGGTACACCTCAGCCAATGCTAATACGGCTCGTGTAGGGTTAGTAAGTTGGAGGGTCTGACAGTTATTCGCCGTTACTCGGTGGTTCACTTCGGTTACTCCTCCTTCAACCGCCCGTAAAACTCGACACGATATGATACGACCCTTGGTGTTGAAAGTGCCGTTAAACTCCAATAACAACCAATCAAATAATATCTCATATTCAGCAACGATGTGAGCTGTTATTCAAAGACACTGGACACGTAATAGAATTCAGGCCGGGCGGAATTCCTCTCACCGGCCGCCTGCGACACTGGACACGTAATAGAATTCTGGCCGGGGCGGAATTCCTCTCACCGGCCGCCTGCGACACTGGACACGTAATAGAATTCAGGCCGGGGCGGAATTCCTCTCACCGGCCGCCTGCGACACTGGACACGTAATAGAATTCAGACCGGGGCGGAATTCCTCTCACCGGCCGCCTGCGACACTAGACACATAATAGAATTCAGGCCGGGGCGGAATTCCTCTCACCGGCCGCCTGCAACACTGGACACGTAATAGAATTCAGGTCGGGGCGGAATTCCTCTCACCGGCCGCCTGCGACACTGGACACGTAATAGAATTCAGACCGGGTCGGAATTCCTCTCACCGGCCACCTCCGACACTGGACACGTAATAGAATTCAGGCCGGGGCGGAATTCCTCTCACCGGCCGCAAGTGAGGACGTACTAGCACAAATATGTTTGGTGTCTAGTGCATAAGAACAGACATGTGTTTCAGAAAGTTATAAATTTTTCAGCCAAATGATCATTGATAAATGATTAGCCTTTTCTGCCAAGGGTCCGAACAAAAACGAAACGCAGTTATGGTATTTGATTGAGGGTCGGGGTTGGTAAAAGGTAAGATCCGTGTTTTCAAGCAAATGTGTTTTGTTCTCTATAGAGGGATATGTGAAGAGAATCACAGATGATAACCATCAGAAGAGAGGGAGGTTGAATTAGATTTTATCCATTTACCCAACAAGTTGGCCGCATCGCCCCGCGTAATTTACAAATTGAGCTGCTGAAAAAAAACATTGTTTTTTTTTAAATATTTCAACAGGCAGTATCATTGGTCTCCTCATTTGAACGAGCCAGGCGAGTTCGTTCCAATGACGGGTCACATGATATGTTTTTGTGAAAGATTATGCTAAAAATTGAAATAAATAATATTCAAAGTAGTGAATTTTGATACTGTGTGCGTTGAAAAGTGTTATGTTATGCAGGTACAAATTGGGATGTAAATACGGGGGAGGGGTTGATGGGCAGGAGTTGTTACTTAATAACTCCCTAATAATCCTTTGTTACATTGACTTGAGTGTCATATATCGATTCGCTCTTATTATAGTAAACATACAGTACGTGGAGAGTGGATTGTAACAAAATCACCCGCGGAGTGGGGTTATCACCCAAATTATCACATTCGAATTCTGTACATATGAACAACCAACACAAGCAATGTTTCAACCAATGGACCTCCGGGTTTAACCCGGAGGTCCATTGGATGGAACTTTGCTTGTGCTTGTTATGCTTTGCATCCAATTTGCAATTATTACTTGGGTGGAATCTCCACTCCGCGGGTGATTTAGTGATAATACACTCTCCACGTACTATAGTAATGTATACTTTCTAACTTGACTAGATCTGATCCCTTCCATGTTTGTGGAAAATCTAGGGTAGAATATGAAAAGGCCAAACCAGTATTTAATCAAAGGGTGATCGAGCATGTTCTCATTAAATTTCAGAATTCAAAGCAAAAGCGTTAATTAAAACAAAATCATTGGTTCAGATTGTAAGGGTAAGGCAAAGGCTTACATACGGGGGACTCTGGGGGTGAAAATAGGGTGCTGTTTCAATAAGTAGTGTGTAGGGTAGAGTAAAGACTTGGTGGTGGTTTTCTGAGGAAATTTAGGCATATTTACGTTTAAAGTGACTGAACAGAAATATAAGTCTGTCGTGAGTTAGCAAGCAGTTAGAAAAGTTATATAAGTCTGTCGTGAGTTAGCAAGGAGTTAGAAAAGTTATATAAGTCTGCCATGAGTTAGCAAGCAGTTAGAAAAGTTATATAAGTCTGCCATGAGTTAGCAAGCAGTTAGAAAAGTTATATAAGTCTGTCGTGAGTTAGCAAGCAGTTAGAAAAGTTATATAAGTCTGCCGTGAGTTAGCAAGCAGTTACAAAAGTTATATAAGTCTGTGGTGAGTTAGCAAGGAGTTAGAAAAGTTATATAAGTCTGTCATGAGTTAGCAAGCAGTTAGAAAAGTTATATAAGTCTGTCGTGAGTTAGCAAGCAGTTACAAAAGTTATATAAGTCTGTCGTGAGTTAGCAAGCAGTTAGAAAAGTTATATAAGTCTGCCGTGAGTTAGCAAGCAGTTACAAAAGTTATATAAGTCTGTGGTGAGTTAGCAAGGAGTTAGAAAAGTTATATAAGTCTGCCATGAGTTAGCAAGCAGTTAGAAAAGTTATATAAGTCTGTCGTGAGTTAGCAAGCAGTTACAAAAGTTATATAAGTCTGTCGTGAGTTAGCAAGCAGTTAGAAAAGTTATATAAGTCTGCCATGAGTTAGCAAGCAGTTAGAAAAGTTATATAAGTCTGCCATGAGTTAGCAAGCAGTTAGAAAAGTTATATAAGTCTGCCATGAGTTAGCAAGCAGTTAGAAAAGTTATATAAGTCTGTCGTGAGTTAGCAAGCAGTTAGAAAAGTTATATAAGTCTGTCGTGAGTTAGCAAGCAGTTAGAAAAGTTATATAAGTCTGTCGTGAGTTAGCAAGCAGTTAGAAAAGTTAAGAGCTTTAACACTGGAATAGTTCCAGAAAACATAATAAGCGAATTGTTTGCAGCCGTTGAGAAATGTAAATTGGTGAACTGAACATCTGTATGATCGGATATATGAACAATAAGTCTTTTGTTTTATTTTTATATTAGGCTTAACGACACTTTTGGTGAACAGCTGTCAGGCTTCCCAATGTTGTAACTTCATACAGACCAGGTTAGCATTGGTTGAAGACAAGTGCACCATCGACGTGAAGTACGCCTTACTACATAGCGCCACCGTACGCCCCCCCCCCCCCCCCCCCACCTCGCAAGAAATCGGGATAGCTCAGAAAATTCACGTTAGTTAACGCGCTCTTTAACGCAGAAGAATGAAGTAGTCTGAAATACACAAGAGCGTTTGCATTGCAAAATGTAATGCACTATTCGCGATGTCGGTAGTGCAATCACGAACTGAACCAATTAAACAGAAAGAAAACATTGAGACTACAATATGTGGAGGGTGGATTACTACTAAATCGCTGTGGGATAGATTTTTTTCACTTTGTAATCATGTATAATTTATGAGGACAAAACACAAGAATCACTTTGTAAACTTCCATCACATGGACCACCGGGTTGCACCCGGTGGTCCATGTGATGAAAGTTTGCAAGTGTTTCTTATGCTGTTATGAAGAAGTATAAATTCTTTTCGAGTGGAGAATATATGGCGCTGCGATTAAGCAGTAATCTACTCTCTTCATTCTGTATATGGAGTCAAATGTTAATATATATTTACGCCATCACATGCACATGTATCCCATGTAGAGGTTAGCAATGATGTTAATAGTCTATATTTAATAGTAAAGAATTCTACAGAGTTGGTCACGCTGTTTTTCTACCGGAATTGAGATACGCTAATGGTGCAGTTTGACATGTACAAAGGTGCACTTACTCAGCGCGCTATTGCTTCAGAATAGAGCACAATACATTGACAGGACTTCTAGTTTCACTGTATGTTGGATGGGAACAGAACAACTCTCTCAATAATACTTTTGTATCACTTTGAGTTGTGATTTTGAACTTTGATGTTAACTAACTTGGTTGTGACAGTTGAGTTAATCGTACGTAGACGATATCGTACTTTGATGAACGATACGAACACTCAAAGTCCTCGCGATTCGAGATAGAGAAAGCATTTGTGTTAATCATGATGATATTCAAAGGTATATTATTACCGAAGGCTGGATGTTTAACTGAATGATTAAAGGTGTAACGAGAAAAACTCACTGGTACAAGACGACATTTACACGAATTACTGCAGCCTGTTTTTCATTAACCCGTCGAAACAGCGCCTTCGTGGGTAAGTCGTGAACAGGTAATGTACAGTTAAAACTAGAAGTCCTGTCACGAAATGTGTGCTTATCCTGGCTTAATTGCGTGTAGGAATTGCGCGCACTTGTCATATCGAATGGCATCCAAAGCACGGCGGGTTCTCCTGGTTACTCATATCAAACACAGGCAATGTTTCTGCCAGTGGACCTCCGGGAAATCCGGAGGTCCATTGGCTGAAATATTGCTTGTGCACAGGCCATATGTTCAGAATTTGATAGCATTACTAGGGTCATAACGCGTAGATTAACGCGCAGATCGGCGTGCTATTTGTGCGCATTTCATGACAGGACTTCTAGTTTTAACTGTAAGTAGAATGCTATTCTTTACATACATGTAAGACCAACAAGAATGCTTTTATTCTCAAGCAAGCCGTCACTGAAACTGAAGCCCCTCTTTTGTCGTTTTATTGCCTTGCAATTTCTTCCAATATTACTATAAACTCGAGAGACACGAAACTTTATACGTTTTTATTGATGAATGTAACTGGAATCTGAAGAGGAAAAATAAGGAAGCAAAACAACCATATGCAAGAAAAAACAAACAAATAAAAATAAAACGCTCGATACCTAATGAACTTAAGAAATAACGACATGAGAATCAATTAATTTATTTTATGTGGCCTAAATAACGTATTTTAGTGAACTATCGTCGATGCTCTTTTAATATTTAAAATCACAGTTCTCTTCTAGGGCCGAACCCCAAAAATACAGATATGGTCATAAGAAGGTGATATGTACCGTGCTGTGCTCACAAAAGAGGACAGAGAATTTCGATCGTATCGCAACTGATCCGATCAGAATTATATTTATGCTTTTCTCCCCACATCACTGTAGAATCCCCCCACCCCCCCCCCCCCCCCCTCCAGAAAGAAATATGAGAACCTTGAATCCGAGATGTTATTGTCGTTTGTTTTTCCCAACTTGGATTTTTTTTCGCGATGTTTTATTCCTAAACTTTTTCGATCCACTGTTTTATAAATGTGTCGCGACGCGATCGCCATCTAAATTAGAAAAAAATACCAACTTTGTGATGACAGTTCCGTGCGTTCAAATCAGTATTGAGATGGCATTCTGTGGGTGTTGGTTGAGTACCTCCATGATCGTACACGTCCCTTTATAAAATTTCGACCCAAAATCGTTTTATCCCTTCATGTGATCAATTGTATAGCTTACTCCCCAATTAAGTCAGCTCGTCGGATAAATAGATGGTCTGGAATAAGTGTCCATCTCGAATTATATTTCTGACATAAGTCTGAGAATGTTACATTTTTCTAAGCCTCCGGCGAGGTAAAATAGAGAACTCGAAATGAATTCCATACATATCAGTCGATTTGAAGACGAATTTCATACTCTTTTTCTTACAAATTACATATTTCTATTGTTTTCGTACTTCTTTCAACAAAGTTAACTTGACAGCAAAATATTTCCCTTTCTGTAGCATCCAATTGCGAACGTGACATCGTCCCCTGAGTTCCAGTGTGTTCTATGTGCCAGTAGGCACATAGAACACATTGGAACTCAGGAGACGACATGTCTGTTACTCAGTTGAAAAGAATTCTTCCAACTTATTTCACAAAAGCTTTCAAAAGGAGAAATCCTATAATTGTTTTGAATTTTTTCTGCATTGAAAGTCAGCGACACTGTTTTGGAATTAACCCCGATTTGTTTTCTATTTATTTTTATTGTTTGGCATGATTTGTTTGGAGACATAGTACTTTTGATATCTCGTAGTGTTAACAGGTGCCACATACACGTTCAGTTTATGAACCCGTGTTTATGTAACTCTCGTAGACACTCAACTTTGCACAATGCATTGCGAATATTCGCAATGTTGAATGCGAATATTCGCAATGCATTTCGAATATTCGCAATTGAATGCGAATATTCGCAATGTTGAATGCGAATATTCGCAATGCAGCAAATGTACATGTTGACCCGAATGGGTTGAATGCGAATATTCGCAATGTTGAATGAGAATATTCGCAAAGCTGAATGCGAATATTCGCAAAGTTGAATGAGAATATTCGCAATGTGAATGCGAATATTCGCAATGTTGAATGCGAATATTCGCAATGTGAATGCGAATATTCGCAATGTTGAATGAGAATATTCGCAAAGCTGAATGCGAATATTCGCAAAGTTGAATGAGAATATTCGCAATGTGAATGCGAATATTCGCAATGTTGAATGAGAATATTCGCAATGTGAATGCGAATATTCGCAATGTTGAATGCGAATATTCGCAATGTGAATGCGAATATTCGCAATGTTGAATGAGAATATTCGCAAAGCTGAATGCGAATATTCGCAAAGTTGAATGAGAATATTCGCAATGTGAATGCGAATATTCGCAATGTTGAATGAGAATATTCTCAATGTGAATGCGAATATTCGCAATGTTGAATGCGAATATTCGCAAAGCTGAATGCGAATATTCGCAATGTTGAATGTGAATATTCGCGAAGTTGAAAGCGAATATTCGCAATGTGAATGCGAATATTCGCAATGTTGAATGCGAATATTCGCAAAGCTGAATGCGAATATTCGCAAAGTTGAATGTGAATATTCGCAAAGCTGAATGCGAATATTCGCAGAGTTGAATGCGAATATTCGCAATGTGAATGCGAATATTCACAATGTTGAATGCGAATATTCGCAATGCTCCCACTACACATGTTGACCACAATGGCTTGAATGCGAATATTCGCAATGTTGAATGTGAATATTCGCAATGCTCCCACTACACATGTTGGCCACAATGGGCTTCCGTAAAAACATTTCCGCGCAGTTCTACTTTTATATCCCACGTTGATTCATCTCTGTCGATATGAACTGATTACATTTCCTTTTTTTTAGTCTGTGTGAAACACAAAGACTATTGTTTTTGTACGGTTTCTGTTTCTTTCTTCTTCTTCTTCTTCTTCTTCTTCTCCTGTCCTGTCTTCTATGCACTTCCTTGTCCTCACTCGAAAACGAATCGACCTATATCGGTGATTTTTGTCATTCTTGTAGACAGTCCCAACTTCTCAGCCACCTATGTTTTTCAGATCGCTAGAGCCATTGAGTATGGCCCAGTTGGCCACAGGGTTTTCACAGCCACCAATTTCCTAATACAGTAAATTCTCCCCAAGCAATACAATATGTTGTTATTCACACTGGAGACTATGTAAACATCAGTGGTGTCAGCTGTCAAAAATGAAATGTAACCTTGTTATTATAATGGGATGTAAGTTCCTGGAACTAAGTTGAGAGAAACCTTATGCCTTGCAAGGAATTAAATTATAAATTATTCAGTTCAATGCTTTTAACCCTCAGAAGACTTCAATGTGGATTGCACATATTTTATTTCAGAGAGAACAAAGTTAACCTATTCCATAAAACTACACCAAATAATTGTTGTAACCTATAATAACGTTAACCCTTTCCATTAAACTGCACTGAATAATTGCTGAAACCTATCACAAAACTGCCAGGATGCCGGTAGAAATGCAATACTGACATGGTCGACTGTACTGTTAACTGTGTTAGTGCTATAACTGTTTAAAACTCATTTATTAGAGGAGTTCTATAGTCTTTCTCTGTGCTCGGCTCAGTCTCACTGAGAGTGCAGAAAACCTTGGTGCCAAAGTGCCATTAAGAGGATGTCTCTGATTTGTGCCGTTTCATCCCTCTGGTGTTCCAAAGCAGGTACTGTCAGCTCTGAAACTTCAGTTCATTGCTTTGCCAAGCTGACTACATTCACTACTCTCAAAGTGCAGCTAGTGCGGACTACCACTCCCACTGAACCCTCTTAAAGAGCTAAACCCTCCTAAAGAGCTCATGTTTGCTATATTTTGGGGTTAGCTTTAATTACCTCTGTTAGACTAATTGGGCTAAAGAGCTTATAACCTTGTTTTTATTATAATAAGTTAATAATTTTGGTTTACTGCCCTTGAAGAGCTATAGCTCTCCTGAAGAGCTATAGCTCCTTTAAGTTGTACTTTGGTTTGTACTAAAATGTTTCTCTCATCTGGAATGTAGAATAATAGTTTGATGATTTTTACATTAAAATGTATAATATGAATAACATGTTTTAGACTAATTAAACCAAACCATCCGTAAAATGTTGACTAGTGTTTGTTGGTCTGTTAGCTGAAAATATCTTTTAACACTTAGTGTCCAAGTCCAACTTCAAATCTGAGTATTGTCCTTTGACCCCTAGCATTCTTGTAGTAGAAACCCTCTAGCCATATCCCTGATGGCTTGTCGCCAGACTCGACGTATCCTTGAATCGTATGCAGCTCAGTGATTAGTCTGTTGACCCTGAAGCTTGATTGGGGGGGGGTGGTAGTGGCTTCGCGGTCAGCTGATTTGTTGTGATACTTTATGGTGTGCTGACTTAATTATCAGTGCTGTGGAGTGGAATTATTTACGTTTTCCAAGCTCTTCTAGACTCATCTGGAGTCCTCTGTTTTCTTTCTTTACTGGTGTCTTATTTGTTTTTCATCATAATAAATATGTGTTATGTGCACATTGTGCTTGTACGGAATCTTTTATCGCGATGAGACTCGTTTTTGGGGACGTATAGCTATGAGTCGCGCATGCGCGACTCGTAGCTATACGTCCCCAAAAACGAGTCTCATCGTTTGTTCAATTTCTTAAACACAAGAAACATATCAAAACAACCGATAACCATGTCTTCTCAAAACTAATTATTAACAAACAAAAATCCACACTCAACTGATCAAACTAATATATCCCCATTTTCAATTCTCTCAACACGACGGCACGTGACGAAATTCATTCAGCATGAATGAAATTGTACACTGTGAAAAAAAAATAATCGGACTCATGTATGCTTTTTCCGTCGAGCAATATTTCGAACCAAATTCAATTCATTTCATGAGGTCAACCAAGGCGCAAATGGCTAGTTTGCAAAAGGAATTAGGGAATTATTTTTTGTAATACTCAAGAATCGCTTTAAATACATGACGTCACTTCATTCATAATTTTAGTAGCGATCAAATCACAATGAGCTTGACGTTACGTTTCAGAATTTTCTCGCTATAACTTCAGTTTGTGTGATTCACCTCCATCTTTTCTATTTTGGTGTTTCATGGCGAATTGTTTATGTAATGGATCGTGCAATTCCCCCCAACGTGGAATGTATGTTGTGGTAATCGTGAAGCATCGTTCATTGCAGCATTATACTTTTTTGAAGGAAATGACTTGTGATTGCGAATTCCACTGAAATAGTCCGTCAGGCGCGCGTGCATTCTTTTCTCGCGATGTCATGTGACTATGAACGTACTGCAATAGCGATGCAAGATCTTTTATCGCCTAATTGTTATCGCTAATGATATTGCTGTTTGCGATTGCGTTTTTGGTAAATGGTAGATAAATAGAGGATATTTTATTCATCATATGACACACACACGCACAGATTAGTCACTTAGTATGACTTTTTAACCCATCACCTAACTTGAGTTGCAGGCGACACTTGGAAAAAACATCCTCGTATAACTACGAATGCCGTTTTTCCTGCAGGTAAAAGATTAATACAATATAACCCATCCTAAATAGGACAGATAACGTAAATTCTCCCTACTGAAATTATGCAAATGTGACCCAGTTGTATTTTGTTTAGCCAATCAAATTGTCTAGTTTTAAAATTTACCAATGAAAGCTCCCAACTCTAATTATACAAATTAGGAAAATGTGGCTCAGTTGTTTTTTGTTCAGCCAAACAAATTGTCTAGTTTTGAAATTAACCAATGAAAGCTCCCAACTCTAATTATGCAAATTATGAAAGTGGGCCCAGTTGTATTTTGTTCAGCCAATCAAATTGTCTAGTTTTGAAATTGACCAATGAAATTGACGGAAGGCTTTATTTATCACTGATTAATATAAAAACAAAATATCAAATGTTTTAAAGTGAACAAAACGGACGAGTCATATGATAAATACGTGTATCATCATTTACATATCTATTTATTACACACAATATTATTATTATTATTATTATTATTATTATTATTATTATTATCCATTCAACTTTAAACCCTTGTATTTAACGGAATGGCCGCTATGGCATAAATGATTCTGTATTCAATGAGTGACGTGCAAGTCGGAACTTTTTTCCCAGCACCGTTCATACTAGTTCCTTTCCCATCGAGTCATTAGTTACGCTTCGAAAAGTTTCCTAATTTCGTTATACAATTATTGACCATCTGTCGCGCAGTGTGAAAATAAAAACGTCCAAAGGAAAATAAAGTCGGATCACAAAAAAATTAGTTAACTAAAAATGAGACAATTTTTACAAAATCCCAATCATTCCAACCAGAATATTAACCCAGTCCCGTGGCGGTCTCGTTTTGTGGATCCCATTACATCTACATTTGTCAATTTTATTTCGGCAAATCTTCTTACATCCTGGCATGCTTCGAACTTCTTTTAAAAATGTTTCTCCCAGCTGTTTTGCAAATCTGCACAAATTTGTACTTATATTTTTACTTACAGTAATAGCCACCAAATGGTTAGGCGTGAATGGGCACCAGCCGAAGAGAAACAGCGATACGAATTTCAACAAACACTGGTTCCGAAAAAGTTGTTTTGATTTTTTATCGATCCATTTGATCAGTACAGCTTCAGTCAAAACATACGGACTCTTCACCTGTGGGTTTAAACATCGGAATTAAAATTTGTTTATTTAAATGAATCTTAATGCATGGGAAGTGTAATAAACACAGAAGGCAATGTGCGTTTGAATCGGTGGGTGTTTTACATAACTCGTTGGAATGGCGTAGTCATATTTCACGAGAGCCGTAATGGAATGGCGTAATCATATTTCGCGAGAGCCTACGGCTCTCGCGAAATATGACTACGCCGTTCCAACTCGTTATGTCAAACACCCACCGATTCAAACACACATCGCGTTTTGTCTATTTATAAAGCTTATTCTATTATTTACTTATTTAAAATTGTTGATTGTACTTAAGGAGGGGGTTTAATCTAAGTGTTTGGCACTTGTAATCCAATCCCTTTTCTTAGTTTTAACAAATAAAATATGTTTAATTCAATCTAAGGACTTTGGCTATCCCGTATTAATACGGTTCAATATAGAATTGAATTCAAAATTCTCGTACTAGTTTATAAATGCATTCACGGCCTGTCCCCAGAGTACTTGAGAATGCTTGTCATTCGCTACTCTCCCACACGTCCCCTGCGGCCTGCAGATAATCTGAATCTGAGTCTGGTTGCACCATTCACAAAATCTGAGCTAGCAAGGACACGGGCCTTTGCAATTGCTGGGCCCAGACTGTGGAATACATTGCCACTGCATATCAGATCTCTAACAAGTATAGAAAATTTTAAAAAAAACAATTAAAAACTCATTTATTCAACAAAGCTTTTTTTCTTTCCGGAATACATAAATTGAATTGATTTGTTTTGTTGTAAAGAGCTTTAGAGCACCTTTGGTGGTTTTACGCTATATAAAATTGATTATTATTATTATTATTATTATTATTATTATTATTATTATTATTATTATTATTATTAATCCATAATTCTATGTGCCCCTATGTCTCAACCCCTAAATCACACTTCTCAATACACCCCGGCATAAAAAATGGAATCGGTCTTGCTTACAAATCATATACTCACTGCTGCAATGACACTCTGTTTTTTCATTGGATTACATTGTTGAGAAGTCTTAGTCAATGATGGGTTAAATGCGACGAAACAATTCCTGTCGGTAAATATTGATTGCTTAATGATTATGCGCGTTTCAACACTTGTTCCAACACGATTTCGATTAACTAAATGCTTTTAACCGTAATAGCTTCTAACGTCAGTGACGTCACGTACAGTGGAGTTATCGTGCATGCACCGGTGAGACTTGTAAAAGAGTATTGTTACACGCAGTGTACTATCCAAATATAGCCTGGTACAAAAAGCTAATTGCCTGGTATTCGAGGGTATTTTGGGATAATATCATGGTGAATGTGGATACCTTTCTATGAAGAGACTCGCAGAACACAACAACTAAGGAGTTTTTGTAAGTTATAACAAATAAAATATGTTAAATCTTATCTAAGGCTGTCCAGTATCCATCGACAAATTGTGTGATGTACTCTTGCGCCTCACACCCTGAATCACAATTATCGATCCGACCCGAAATAAAACAAAATTGAATCGCCCTTGCCCACAAACCATTTGTCAATGTGATAGCTTGAATTTACGATTTTTTTGTTTTAAAAGTGTATGTATTTTTTATAATCTTTCTCGCTCGGGCTAAAGTCATAAGAATGTGTGTCTCAATGGCGGCCCCGAAAACCGATTTGTCACTTAAACAGACCATCAATAATTCTTGCGCTGCTAATTAAGCATGAAAGTTGATGGCAATTACTGCTGGTGCTAAACACCATAATGAGCTGTGTGGTGATAGATTAAAGGAAGTAAAAGACCAGTGTTCTCGTACAGTCATTCTCTGTGTAATTATGTCCAGTAAATAGGCAAGTGTCGTAAAAACAGCACATCGCACATGTTCTGGAAGCACACTTATATTGCGTATCTGGTCTGTCACCGAATGTCACTATATACCGATAATACGAGACTTTCAATGAAACGTAAAAGAGAATTTTAAATTAAGACAGATCTACAGCGGTCACGTTCAAGAGAAGCAGTTAAAATGGGATTTATAATGTCCTTGCGATCGAATAAGAGACTGGGATTTTCTCGAAAATTTCAGATTCCAGTCTCAAGGCGTGTAAAACTGTGGGTCGTAGGCGAGGAGCGGGGGGTGTCCAATGCTATAGGTAAGAGGAGGTGCCGCATCGGTGCGAAAGTGTAGGTATGTTGTGATGTAAGGGGGCCACAGAGCTCATATGTAGAGTGTGAACAGTCGCGGACCATTTATGATTGTAGGACCAGCAGTAGGAAGTACGAGCCCCTGGAGCGCACGAAGGTTGGCATTTAGGTAGACAGTATTACCTGTTGAAGAAGATAAGCCATACATAGATTGAGTAGGCTTTGCGTGTATGGACATTACTCTTGAGATAAATGGAGGGGAGCATTAACTGATTGAGTGAAAAGCATCCAGGCAAGTGATGATATATTAGTGGCCGTGCGACGGTAATGGTAGAGTGACGTTCCATCACGTGTCAGAGGAAGGCATCCAGTAAAGTGGCAATATCTTAGTGGCCGTACGACGGCAGTGGAAGAGTGACATTCCGTCGCATGTTACAGCAAACGAGTCCTTTCAAGTGACAATACGTTAGTGAACGTGCGACGGCAGTGAAAGAGTGAAGTTCCAGCTGTATATTCGTGAAAAGGCGACCAGAGTCCAAACACCAGCAACAAGGAAGAGAGAACCAGCGACAACAGAGAACGCGGGCCCGCAAAGTGACTCAAAAACTGTGTGGGTGAGGTGTGTTTGACGTTTGTTTGTTTTTATTCTTTGGATTTCATGTAAGTCATAAGTTACTATATACACACATATATATATATATATATATATGTGTACTATAATTGTTGTTTTCACTGACCCCATGTTGATAATGCTTTTTGATGAAAAGTCACTGACTCCTCAGGATAAGAAACACCCCAACAAAAACGAAACGGACTGGTTCGTCACGGTGAGACATATGTTCGCTCACGGATTCAGGTGCCACTCCTTTAGTTTGAGCTGAATATGCGGCGTGAATCTATTTTCCCCAGCACCGACCACGCCCCGGTTCCCGATGTCTTTTATGCACTGCCACAACAGCGCGTGTATTTTCATGGGATTGTATTGTTGAGAAGTTTTAGTCAATGATGTGTTGCATGCGACGAAACAAATTCTATCGGTATATATTGATTGCTGCGAATGTATATGCACGTTTCAACACTTGTTCCAACACAATTTCAATTATCTAACTGCTTTTGAGATGTAATCAAGTTCACTGAATGCCATTAACCCTCTCATGATACGGCGGTGGAAGTTCTGAAATTATGTAAAAGCACATTGCCAATTCAATAACGTTCCCAAACCGATAAAATAGGTCTATTGCCCAGATTTGCTTGGACGGATGTCGTACCCCCCATCATCTTGGGAAAATTTATGTTTATCGTTGACTGTCGAAATGTTTTTAGTTTTCTTGTATTCGATCTCACTTTCGAGCTGAGGAAATAAACTGGTCTCTCAGAGCACTATAAAAAACGAATTATTTATTCAATTAACCCTTTACCTAACGTAACGGCAAAACCGGCCATCGCTATTCTCAAAAATCGCCAATTAATTTTCATTATTTTTTTTATTTTTTGTCTCAAAAACATAGGTTATGACCCCTCGTTGGAACGAGCTCGTCGAGCTCGTTCCAACGAGGGGTCATAACCTATGTTTTTGAGACAAAAAATGAAAAAAAATAGTTATTGAAGAATTATTTTTGTAAGTGTCGTCTGCTTTTCAGGTTAGGTAAAGGGTTATTGGGGTTTTTCAACACTTTCGACAGCCAGGGACACCTCGTGTCGGACAGTTTTACGGGTGGAGGAAGCCGGAGTACCCGGAGAGAACCACCGAGTAACGGCGAGCAACTGTCAGACTCTCCAACATACTAACTCCACACAACCAGGGTTAGCATTGGTTGAAGACAAGTGCACCATTGACGTGCAGTTCGGCTTAGTACACAAAGCCACACCACCCCAACTTGGGCAATTGGGATTAAGTGTCTTGCCCAAAGATACAACGCGGTTGCCGCAGGTGGAATTCGAACCCAGGACCTTTCAGCTTGCAACCTGCATCTCTACCTACTGAGCCACGGATGCGATTATGACCCGGAAGCAGTCTAGCAGTTAAATAGTTTAACGCCTGTTTTAGATTCAATCGGACTGAAATTTCAGTTGGTCGTACAGATAAAGTATAAAATGCACTCGCCTCACGAAGACCTAATTACAGTTTTGCCGCCGTGCACTGGTCACTTTTCACGGTTGCGCAGTATTTCCACGGACGCAATATTATTAGATTGCAGACTGATTACAGGAATAATCATCAAAAAATTTGATTAATGAAGCTTCATTAATTAAAATTTTGCTGATGATGATTTTTACTACCTAGTAAACGCATGCGTGAACATCAGTGCCCACGCATGGTTACGACCATCCCAAGGCGACTATACTGTAGTCAAGCAGTGCTTAACAACATTTTATACCCATGCCAATTCGGCTTTAGGAAAGGGCACTCCACGATTCACCCAATTCAGCACCTCTTAAATGGTGACGCAAGCATGAACGACAAACCTACAAGAGATTGTACCTTATCGGTATTTTTGGATTTCTCAAAGGCCTTCCACAAAATAGACCATACTATCCTAATAAAAAAAAGTTAGACTGCTATGGTATAGGAGATACAGCCAATGAGTGGTTCGCCAATTACTTGTCAGAGAGAAGCCAATTCGTACAATTTACGGACTTTTCTTCAGAAACTCAACAAATCACGTCGGGGCTTCCTCGGGGGTCCATACTTGGTCCGATTTTGTTTTTGATATATATCAACGACATATTAACATCGACAAGTTTGAATGTTTTGTCCTTTGCTGATGACACAACAACCTTTACTTCCGGCCAGAATTTGGATACGCGCTTGTTGAAAACACCAACGCTGAGTTTGCAAGTTTGGTGCTCTGCTAACAAATTACTGATAAACGCCAATAAGACTGAATGTCTCTTTCTCCATCTTTTCAACAACTCATAAAATATTGGTAATAGATTCATATCCCCGAATAATTCTAAGGTTGAATTAATTGGTAAGCATGAAGAGAGTACCGCTGTTAAATTTTTAGGCATCTTTTTGGATGAAAATTTGAATTTTAAACATCACATTTCAATAGTTTGTTCCAAAATGTCAAGAGCTATTTATGCTATCAATAGGGCAAAAAACGTTGTCCCAACTGAAGCACTGAAAACATTGTACGTTTCACTCGCGCATAGTCACCTTCTATATGGCATTATTGCATGTGGGCACGTTTCCTCAGCTAGTCGCATCTTGTCTCTGCAAAAAGGCCATTCGTATCATCAACAGAAAAAAGCGGAACTCCCATACCGACCCGTTCTTCAAGAGGCACAATATTCTAAAATTTAAAGACTTGTATAAACTCCATGTTCTTCTATTCATGTATGACTGGTTAATGACAACCTGCCAGTATCATTCCAAAATAGTTTTAAAATATATACTAATCCATCTGGTATGGAAACCAGACAGACTGAAAAAAATACTAATTCTTACACCGAGAACCAAGTTGTCCGCTGATCTACCATTGCACACCTTTCCTAGACTCTGGAATGAAATCCCTCCGGAATTACAAAATAATTCAAGATCTGAGTTTAAAAAAGCAATCGCGGAGAAATTCCTGAACTCATGTCACACTCAGACCCACTGTAATAACCCCGAGTGCCATGATTGTGTTCAACGTACTACCTCGCATTTATAATGTTTGTTTGTTTGTACAGTACGTGGAGAGTGTATTATCACTAAATCACCCGCAGAGTGGAGATTCCACTCAAGCAATAATTGCAAATTTGTTACAAAGCATAACAAGCACAAGCAGAGTTTCAGCCAATGTACATCCGGGTTAAACCCGGAAGTCCATTGGCTGAAACATTGCTTGTGTTTTTAGTCGATATATACAAAATTTGAACGTTATAGTTTGGGTGATAACTCCACTCCGCGGGTGATTTAGTTACAATCCACTCTCCATGTACTGTATGTTAATATACAACTATTTCAAATGACCTGAAGTCCCGTCAACCCCTTCATGAGATCATAGCCCCAGTTGTGGTCTTTGTAACTTCTTATCAAAACGGGTGGATAGTGGTTTTGTGACGTCACAAAAAACCGTCTATGTCTGAAAATGTATTTGCCGTTGATAATAGCTGGTATATGTAGTACGTTATGGTAGACCTAGTGATTTTGTGGGGGTGTGGGTAATGCTTGGTAGTTTAGAACGGTAGTATAGCACAGGCTGTACATAACCCTGTAGGTCTCTTGCTGGCCCTTGGTACGAATGATCCACCAGGTGCTTCATATTATTGAGTGGTATTTTGGGGTGGGATCAATGCCTGGTAATACAGAACTATGTCTGTAAATGTATTTGCCGTTGACTGTTTTTGTGTCATCAATTGTACCATATTGTTCAAGTTCTGAAGCTGATTTGTTAGTCCTAATATCCATAATAAACTATAGAACTTTGAGGCGTTTTGTGCGGAACTATAAGAGAGAAATAACTACACCAGTTTTCAGTATCCATCGAAATTAGACTCACCGATATTGATTGTACTATTTTGTAATTGCTGCTGTCTTGTAAATTCATGAATTATTTTGTGATTTATCTTTTTTTTTGTCTTTTCCAGGGAGTGGCAGGAAGACAGCCAACCAGGCAGTGTCTAGTATAGTTGTCTTCTTCATTATTATGTAATTGCTCGTATCTTTGTAAACTATACTACAAATTAATTAATTCATTCGTTCATTCATTCATAGTCTTATGCATTTTAAGGAATAGTGCATGGCCTGTCATTGACTACGCCCATATAGTGCCCAGTGAGGTGGTGTAGTTCCCGACGCGAAGCGGAGGGAACTGCACCACCTCGCTGGGCGCTATATGGGCGTAGTCAACGACAAGCCATGCACTAGTCCTTATATTATATCAAACAACCCGAAAATGCAAATTAACCAAATAATCTACAATCCAAATTGTAAACATGTAATGATGTTTTTATTTTAAACAATAAAGGAGAAATGAGAATAATGTGTGGATATTGATAATTGTTCGACACAATGATACTATTCCTCGCCTCTGCCAATGTCTCACTCCGGGTTCTAAGGGTAGATCACGACTCGTCTTCGACTCGTCGTGATCTGCCCTTAGAACCCGGAGCTCGACTCGAATACATATTTTGTACATCCACATTATGGTAATAATCTCTGTTTATCGGAACGTATCACCTCGGAAAACTTTGCGGCTATTCTTGCGACACTAAAAAACGAAGTGTATATTTTTATGTAAATCGAATTGTCTAATTGGTGGCCGGGATTTTCTGCCACCATTTTGGATAAATCGTTGCTTTGTACGTTTTTATAACCAGAAAATGCATATAGTGCCCGTGCTAAAAATAGAAAACATATAGTGCCCGCATGTAGTGATCCTTCGGCTCTGTACTGGACAACTACACGAAATAGGGTATCACCTTTCAGCCAATCAGAATGCAAGGAAGTCACGTGAGTTATAATATTCTGTTATAATATGGTCCTGTAAATAATGTGTTGAATGAGTGCCTTCCAAGATGAGTAAATTTGATAGAAACGATTGGCAAAATAGACTTGACTACATGCAAGTATTGCGGTCATGATACAGTCTAGATTCTGAGCGTGAACCAAGCGCAAATAAGCATAAGTGACAGCGAATTTCCGATGCGTGTCACATTGATTTGGAATGTATTCGATACAAATCATACACGTTCTATGGACACCAGATGATGGGTTATCGCCATGTAAATGTACAACATTGATATATGTTTCCTTCCGGGAGACTTGAGATATTGTGATTCTCAAAACGATAGTACTTTATCAAAAACTCACCTCGAGAGAACAATTATGACACCCTGCAACGTTAACGTCATCTCGATCACATTAAGGATTTCATTTTCAAACTGAAGCCTGCTGAAACAGGAAATATTTAGCAGTATGATGACGAACGAATTTTTAAACGTGCTGTGTCTTTGAATTAGTTCAGTTTTTTTCGTGTCTGACAATTTTCATCATTGGAAGAGATTTACGGGAAAGTTAGCTCCTCTTAATTTCCTAAAGGTGTCAGTAAATTTAAGACCAAGAGAATGTGAATTTCATCTAAAAATTAGAATTTCGAAATGTTAGCGAATTTGTATCATCGATTACACATGATTTCACAGATTCAGGCGTTTTCGTGTACATGTAGAGTGGTATAACAATACAGAAGCTGGCTTTTTACAATTTTTTCTCAGTGAATTAGAACGTTTCACTATTATTCTCGATTGAAACACATTTAAAATGTACGAAAACGGCGTTTTCACCGGGGGTGGGGGGGGGGCACCACAAATTTGCAAGACGTGACGAGGGGGTGGGTGGGTCTCTTGAGTGCACCAAAAATGTGCATTTCCAACTTGTGCATTTTTTTGAATTTTTTTAAAATATATCAGTATATCAGCTAATATATACCATCATTTGTGTTTCAAACCTTAAAGATGATGTTGTACATCACACTCTTAACATAAATACAACATCAGGAGGCTTTATATGTAAGAATATTGGGCTTAATCTGGGAAAATGTCACACGTTAGTAGGGGGTGGGTGTCTTTTTCGAAATGGAGAAAATGTGCAGACAATATTTTGGGAAAATTCTCTCTGATGCACTAAATTCAACCCAAGTTATTTATTTATTAAAAAAATTTGTATGGATAGAAGAGGAAAGTAGCAAACACCTGAGAATACTGACAGAACAATTCAAATGAAAATTTGTTCCCGTATATGTACACCTGTTCTGGCCAAGCCTGATAAAGAACAGCTTGTCATTTGTAGATTGGGGCCCACAGTAGCCCACAGGGGTTTAAATTGGTGGTACCAGTTTAAGAACATTATGAAACCCCCCTAAAGACAGCTGTGCCTACTAAGTTTATAAGTTTATTTTGGATTTTAATGGGAGAGTGGGGGGGGGGTGTCTGAGAACAGTAGTAGAAAATTTGCACGTCGGGGTGGGTGGGTGTGAAAAGGAGCTGAATAAAAAATAGGACGTCACGTGTTGCAAATTTTTAGTGCCCCCCCCCCCCCCCCCCATCCCTCCCCGCCACTGTTTTCACCATCTTTTTATATGTTCTGTAACCTTTTTCTGTTCATTATATTAACAGTGTGCGCATCGCGATATTTAACCCTTTAAACCCTGGTGGTATCTTCCATCTTCCATCTCAGTTCAATGGCAGCAATTGGAAGAGTCTTCATTCATTATTTGGGGGTAGACCAACTAATATTTTCAACGTGCAGCCGTGGGGCTGCACGTTGAAAATTTTAATTGGTCTACCCCACACATTCATTCAGCGGCCATCCTACTTAAGGAAATGATGGCGTACCATGATTCTGGGCCGGAAAAGCGGCCGCTAGGGTTTTAAGGTTTAATACAGACACTGTCCTTTCCATTAATATACATGTCTGGGGATGACATTTTTTTCCTGGGACGGATGCAAACTTGCAAATTACTGTAAAAATACGTTCGCTAAACAAAGAACCAAAGTGGTCGGTTACTTTGTATTTGTAGGTGTGTTACTGATAAATATTCTTAATGCCGGATTATTTTTAAGACAGTCGCTCCTAATTAGCTTGCGGGAAAGAGCCATGTTTCCTTTTGTAACGCTTAATAAGTGAAAACTACAGACAACCCCGAGAGCCGTGTGTTGATTTTGATTAAAGGTAACAGAATGAAACTTGGCTTTATTGGGCCACTGGTGCCATTGGTGTCTTCCCCTTAATTACTTGCTTCTTAATTGGGCCTTTCTCGCAGTCGTCTAATAATTTCAAGGGAGATAACTTTATAGAAATAAATTATCATGAATATATTAGCCAAGGACGTCTGGTCAACGATTTCTGCCAGTCTTATGCAGGACTTATGTTCTGAAATTTTGAAAGGATGAAATCACTTTTCATTTTTCCCCCAAAACGGAAGAAAATGGTCTTTATAACACTCCCAAGCGTCCCTCCTCGTCAAATAATATCGCTGGAATGGAACGACTGTATGTTACATGTATAAGTAGTCTCTTTATCCACTCACAGTGTTACTTAAAAGTACTCCTTAAGCGCATTCAGGTCCTGGCCTAATAGGAAAAAATAGGCCTGTTATCTGAACCAGGAATGTTTAGGTTGGTGGTTCCTTGTCAAGGTCCGTTTTTCACGTATGGGTTGCATCTTGATCTGCGTGTCGGCGGCACACTATACTTGCCAATGAAGGCTTATATAAGAAATGGCACATGCGGCAGACTATACTTACCTGAAAACAAAGATGAAAGATTAAAGAGAAGCCTCCCCCACACACTTCTCCTCTAACACGCTCAGACATGGTGAATAAAAGCAATAGTTGCCTATAATTATACAGCAAAAGAGGGTCGAAAGGGGCTTTCACCACACCGTCCCCGCGCGCCTTCGGTGTGCAAAAACCATTTCGATTCACACTGTTACTGCATTCCAATGGACTCTTGGGGTGTTATAAATATGTTAAAAACCTCGTAACAATCTCAAAGTGAATTAAAGTCACTCGTGCTTCGCACTCGTTACTTTAACTCTTTTAGCGCGACAGGCGACTAAAGTCGACAGACGGCAGTCCGCGGAAAGGTACTGCAGTAGTCATTTTAGCCAACTGTGTGTGTCCATTTCTAAGTGCTTTTAACCCTTTACCCACCGCAGACGATATCAAAATTTATCATTTTAAATATCATTTTGTTCAATATTTTCAAAAACTTTCAGCAAAACCATATCATGTGACCCATTGTTGGAACGAGCTCGACGAGCTCGTTGCATCGAGGGGTCACATGATATGGTTTTGTTGAAATTCTTTGAAAAATAATATTTTTCCAACTGCTGAAGTTGCATAGTTGGCGGGCGGATGCGGTCGATTCGTTGGGTAAAGGGTTAAACAAAGATACGTATTCCTATGTTTCATGCACCATTTATGCCCTATCCATGGACAACGATACCGCCCCTTGAAAGTATACAGGTGCCATTTAAATATATACAGAAAATCATTTGAAAAACTGTCAATGAGATCATTAGAACATCTTTTAAAATAATAACGCTTTAGTCTAACAACCTATACTTTTTGTAAAATTCCTGATGAATATTAGGCGCTAAGATTTCTGTTTCTCAGATTATTCCGCGCCAAAAGAGTTAATTCACTTACAGATTGTCACTCGGTATTTCTCCGAATGCACTATTTAGAGCAACACCCATAGTTCAGTTAGCACTGAAAGTTCTGATCTTTCCTAGAGATAACCAAATCTGATGTCAAAATGACATCCCATCTATCATATGGGGTAGCGCGGGGGCTCAATTGTTACGGCTTGAACTTCAAACCGAAATGTCCAAGGTTCGATCCCCGTCAGGTGTATACTGCGGTGTGTCCATGGGCATGGCACTTCATCCCGATTGCCCATGTGGGGGCACAGTTGCGCTGTGTGCTGAGGCGTACTGCACGTCGATGGTGCACTTGTCTCCAATCAATGTTAACCCTGCTTGTGCGGAGTTAGTACATTGGGGAGTCTGGCAGTTGCTCGCCGTTGCTCAGTGGTTCTGTGTGGGTACTCCGGCTTCCTCCACCAGTAAAACTGTCCGGCACGGGGTAACCCCTGGCGGTCGAAGGTGCCGTTAAACCCCAATGAACATAAACAATCTATCATATATCATTTTTATATTTTCGATTTATAAAAAGCTGTCGCGTAGATAGCCTTTTCCTTTACGAGTGCGAGGCTATTAAATGCTTGAAGTTTATATCGCCTCTTTCCAAAGGGAGGCGATATAAGTTCAAAACTTTCAACAACCTCGCACCCGCCACCCGCCCAACAAAAATGTTTATCTACTTTTTAATATTAATAGATGAATGTTACGTAATGGTGTGGGTAGTTTATTTGGGGGGGGGGGTTGTTTTTTGTTGTTTTTTTGTTGTTTTTTTTTGGGGGGGGGGGGGGCACAGCCAGAGATCCTTGTGTGTTGGACAGTGGATCACTACGAAGAACACAATTGGACTCCAACTTTATTAATAACCGATATGATGCATAAAGCTAGGGACACATACCACTGTCTATCGCATCCGTTGAACGCATCCGATCACCGCGTCCGTCAAAACGGTTTCGGACAATATGGTTTCAGTTGCGCATGGCATATACCTCCGGCAACGATTATCGTTTGCGTTCACCGGATCCGTTGATCGCAGTTTTCGAACACTGCTCGATTTTTGCGATGAACGGTTCCGGTAAACGCAGGTGAAATTCCATTTTGTGACGTAAAATCGGGGAAGCCCTCACTACAACCATGCCGCGTGCTTACACGAACTTATCAACTGAACAGGTTGGGGACTTAATTGAGAAGGTGAGGAAGAGGCCCTACCTATACAACACACGGCACATATCGTATCACGATACAGAAAAATGTTTGAATGCATGAGCCAAATGCAAATGCCCCTTGTTCCTTCCTCTTTTTTACGATAAGATGCTCCCTGTATCTTCTTCTCTTCCTCTTCTTGGTGATATTGTAAGCAAGAAGGACAATAAGTAGATCATCTTCACTCGATGAGCTCATGACGGCAAAAGGATTTGTCTCATCAGCCGTTTTTGACGCTTGTATGTGTCAGATGATGCCTCATGGTTGCTGTCCGTTCAACGCATCCGATAAACGGATCCGACAAACGCAATGCGATAAACGGTGGTATGTGTCCCTAGCTTTAGTTTAACTTCCCGCTGAACGGCCTATTTTGGTACGGCACACCAACGGAATTGTTATTAGTAAAAAATAAATACTCCCGAGCATGAGGATAGATTTGTTGAAGTTATAATGGCTACTATATATAGATCTTCAATAAGCCAGAAAACAGGATGATTACACGCCTGTTCTATGAGCAGCAACACTAAACGATGTGGAAAATGAAAATCCGTTCCGCGCACATAAAATCCATTCCACACACATGTGCCGAACGGAAATCATTGATGGACTAGTTTTAAATAGAAGCGAAATTTCAATGGAATTTTCTACGAATCGTGCACCGCAATTACAATATGAATCGCTATCGACAGGTAAAAACAGTAACCCGGGTTCCCCTCGAAAATGTGGTTGGCGATAAAATGTGTTTTTTTTTTGTTGATAGGTCGTCCCCTGTGTTCCAATGTGTTTTGTACTGTCACTAAATCACCCGTAGAGTGGAGATTCTACCCAAGCAATAATTCCAAATTTGTTGCAAAGCATAATAAGCACAAGCAAAGTTCCAGCCAATGGATTTCGGGATTGAACCCGGAGGTCCATTGGCTGGAACATTGCTTGTGTCTTTTTTTTGTTGTTTTTTTGTCCATATGTACAGAATTTGATACTTTCCTTGATAACTCTACTCCGCGAGTGATTTAGTTACAATCCACTATACACGTACTGTATGTGCCTACTTTACCCCGCCTCGCCTCACGGTTACGGCTCCCCTTTCCTTCCCTATTTTTAGGAGGTGAAGGTAACCCAATATTACGTATCCACACTGAGCTGGTATTGCATCATACGTCTCTGACCGTCTAAATTTCTTTGTTTCTCCATATTAGTTCAAACAATTTCTTATCTTTTCATGTCTGAAATTGACTTCTCCATATATATAGTGGTATAAATACTTATACCTTAATATACCCAAGAATTATTTATGTCGAACTAGCTTTCGGCTAGTTCGACATAAATAATTTATGGGTATAAAAGGTGTCAGTAGTTATACCTTTATACTATCTAAATTGAAGACCAATACGGCTGTGAATTTTATATATATATATATATATATATATATAGTATATATAGTGACATATATGTATATATCAAGTGACAGACACAGTACAAATTGACTAGAGAAAAATATATAACACATATATATATCACTTCATCAAATATTTTATATAACTTCGTCAAATTGCCACCTAAGGAAGATCTGATACGGTATTGTTTGTCCATAATTTACAATTAAAAACAGTGAACAACGTGTAATGCGGAACATATCTTTACTTGTTGCCATCCAAGGAAGATATGTATCGGCGATTTTATAGACGGGTTCGTGATTAGGAGCTAGGCGGCCACTTGCCAAATAATAAATCGATCTGCAAGACGTACGCGTATCTCGATCAATTTTATAATTCCCATTCAACAATTAGGATCAGTATGACGCTAAATTTTACGTTCCCATGACGCGATACACATTGGTACGGCACTTAACGTAACGGAATAAGAATTAGTCAAAAATGAAAGCCGCTTAGAAGGAAGTAAACTTCCGAGCATGACGGGAAATTGACGAAGTTACATATATATATATCATATAAAACTATATATATATATATATATATCAGTTTACCTGGAGACGACTCACAAAAGCTTCCAGATTACTGCAGAGTCCCATACTCACAAGTTTCCATTCTCTTTGTTATTTTGTGTACAATAAATTTAGATTTCACTTTGTTACAACTTTTTTATTTAATATGATGTATATGTAGATAACATGTTTTTGCGCTGAAGTAAATTGATTGTTGAAAATAATGTAAGATGTAGAAGATGGGTATTTATAATTTCGAGAGACAAAATGCGATGTTAATTTTACTTCTTTGTTGTTAACATATCAGGTGTCATATTTAGTTTTTAAATGCGTATGATAACAAAATTATTCCAACAGTCAACCAATCTGAAATCAGTGAAATGTCGTATTCCGTCAAGCTGACGAGACCAGGAGCCAATGCTGTCAAACTTCTACAGTTGTATTGTCTAGTTATGACTTTAAATGGTCTGAAAAGGCGTACTGCACGTCGCCATAACAGCCGAAACCGGCCTGCACTATTCACAAAAAGTGCCAATTAATTTTTTCCTCAAAAACATAAGTTATGACCCCTCTTTGGAACGAGCTCGTTGAGCTCGTTCCAATGAGGGGTCATAACCTATGTTTTTGAGACAAAAAAAATTGTCAAGAATTTTTTTGCAAGTGTTGTCTGCTTTTCATGTTAGGTAAAGGGTTGAAAAAATTTCCACGATCCAGAAAAAGTATTTCCATTAGTTCCTTGAAGAATCCTGCAACCTACGTAACGGGGGCACTGTGGCTCAGTAGGTAGAAGTGCAGGCTGCAAGCCGAGAGGTCCTCGGTTCGAATCCCACCTGCGGCAACCGCGTTGTGTCCTTGGGCAAGACACTTCACCCCTATTGTCCACGTGGGGGCACGGTGACGCTATGTACTAAGGCGTACTGCACGTCGATGGTGCACCTGTCTTCAACCAATGCTAACCCTGCTTGTGAGGAGTTCGTATGTTGGGGAGCTGACAGTTGCTCGCCGTTGCTCGGTGGTTCTCTCCGGGTACTCCGGCTTCCTTCACCCGTAAAAAACTGTCGCGGTCATGATTAGCCATTGTGCAGAAATATGTGACCTTAAAAACACCAATAAATAAATATAATTGGTCTGAAATGAACCATTAGCATTTTTGAAGATGTGTCAATTTGCTAGATGGCAAATTGCCATGTCTTTTAAAATGCTGATGTTTCATTTTAGTCAGTTATATTAATAGGTGAAATATACAATTCTAGAAAATACAATTGTAAACATTTTATTGTATTGCTCCAGATCGGCTTGATCAAACAAGACGCCAACTCGACGGAATACACACCCAGATAAACTGGACGTTGTAAAAATTGTATGCATCAAAAGATTAGATAAAAGTCCACTGAAAGGGAACGGAATTAGGTGTTATTCACATTTCCGTCAGCACAAGTCTTGAAAATCGGCTTTTTCACATATAACAAGCTGATATTGTGATAGATGAAATCTGTCAACAACATGTACATTATCAGTCTTGAATCCTTTCGAATTCCTTTGACGAACAGACACAACAATTTTATTGCATAAAAATTTATTTCACTTGCGATATGAGCACACCCTATTTATACGAATTTTCGATCAGGTTAATAAGATGTGCTGAGTGACCAAGTCGGCAATCAGCCATTGGTAAAGAGAACGGGTAGAGTTTTTAGATATCAAAAGACAGACATTATAGATTAGGACGTACAATTACTGTTTACTGTCGTCATTGTTATTTGATCACGTTTAATTCCTATCTGTGGTGACATATTGGCGTAACGACACAACAAATAAACTTCCTGTCAAAGCACCATGATGATCTCGGATTTCGCTGCCCTATCTCTGACCAGCAGACAGAATAAGATATGAAAGCATATGATACTAATAGACTTTGGCTGTTCTTCGTGACGCGATTTGTCGACGATCGATTTTTCTTTACGTGCGTTTCAACACAGTCTGCAATAAACTGTTTATTCTTTTTCTTTTCCCAAATGATCGAAGTTATGAAATTACTGACGACACTATAACACATTCAACTCTATCAGTCCGTAGGCCTGAAGACAGAGGTGATAGTTGATACCGTGTGAAAAATAACGTGGGGATGACGGATCGAGAGGGATGGATCGAGAGAGGGAGGTCGTACCCGTCGACCCCGTCACCTGTATATTTTGTAGCTTAATTTATTGACAATCACTGAGACCATGAGTCACAGTTTCGTCCGCGAAAACACATGGACATCCACCACCGTAGGTATATCCATATGTTATCATGGTTAACCCTTTACTTAACATGAAAAGCAGACGACACTTGCAAAAAACATTCTTGAGTAACTAATATTTTTCATTTTTTGTCTCAAAAGCATAGGTTTTGGCCCCTCACTGGAACGAGCTCGACGAGGGGTCATAACCTTTGTTTTGATTTTTGAGAATAGCGCTGGCCGGTTTTTTCCGTTACGTTGGGTAAAGGGTTAATTTTTGTTTTTTTTAAGTTTGCATTGGTCATAAAAGTAGAGCATACGGCATCCAAAATGACCATGCGCGGGGTCCTGTGAAACAGATTTTTTTACTTTTTAGACATTATTAACAGTGTTCAAATATAAATTACAAAATTATGTGTCGTTATGCCGAATTTATCCAGCGGACGAGCATTTACAAAATGCTCGTCCGCTGGATAAATTCGGCATAACGACACATAATTAATAACAGAAAACAGAACATCAAATATAATTATTTATTCGCGAACCGTAACCTCAATTGCTTCCGCACGAAGACGCGAAACATCGGATTGAAATCCTCAGAAAATTTATTGCTGCATGTTATTGTAATTTAGCATATAACTCGAGTGATCGGATATTTACAATCAATCACATTTGTTTATTGTAGTTCTTGGAGTTAATATGTCTCAAGAGATGACAGTGTTTACGTGGACTTGTCGGAATTAATTTCAGTTAGAGGTATTTGAAGGAAATCCTCCTCCCCCTCATTCTATTCGATCTATGACACGTAATCCCTTCTCTGGTGTAATTGATTTGATCTGAGAGTAACTCGGTGACAGTTGTTCTCCATCTTACTTTATTGTTTCGTTAACCCATCGATCAAATTGTTTAATACAATCTTTCGAATAAAGAATAGATTAGATTGATGTAAGTAACAGCTTCGATCAGAGAGGTAGGAACAGGCTAGTCGTAGGGGATCGTGCCTTTCGCCGTTTTTTCAGAAATGAGAGAGAGAGATTTTTTCGAACGGAGAGTTAGACAGCTCAGGCAAATTTAAAATTGCCACGAAAAAAGATAGTCCATCTTCATGTGCTGCCATCTTCAGGGGGGATCCATGTCTTACAGAAACCATTTTAGACTGTAGAATCACTTTTTTATCATATGACTCGTCCGTTTTGTTCACTTTAAAACATTTGATATTTTGTTTTCATATTAATCAGTGATAAATAAAGCCTTCTGTCAATTTCATTGGTCAATTTCAAAACTAGACAATTTGATTGGCTGAACAAAATACAACTGGGCCACATTTTCATAATTTGCATAATTAGAGTTGGGAGCTTTCATTGGTCAATTTCAAAACTGGACAATTTGATTGGCTAAACAAAATACAACTGGGTCACATTTGCATAACTTCAGTAGGGAGAATTTACATTATCTGTCCTATTTTGGGTGGGTTATATTGTATTAATCTTTTACATACAAGAAAAACTCATTTTTGATTATATTTTCACTTTTTGTTTCCAAAACATAGGTTATGACCCCTCATTGGAACGAGCTCAACGAGCTCGTTCCAATTTAGGGGTCATAACCTATGTTTTGGGAGCAAACAATTAAAAATTTTTAGTTATACGAGGATGTTTTTTCCAAGTGCCGTCTGCAACTCAAGTTAGGTGATTGGTTAAAAAGTCATATTAAGTGGCTAATTTGTGCGTGTGTGTGTCATATGATAAATAGAATATGAAATGAGTGTTTTTCTCATAAAAAACTCGTCCGAATTTTCTGTTTGGGCTCGCCAGAGGCTCGCCAAAACGAAAAATTCTTAGACTCGTTTCATAAATATTATATGAGAAAAACACTCATTCTATATCCTCTATTTCTGAAATGCGTCGAAGAGTCGCAACAGCATTTGCTCATTGAACAATTACTCTCCAGGCTCTTTTCCTCATTGGATAAAATCAACATCCACGTTTTCAGCACCCTACTTGGAGAATCCCTTTTAGGATATAGAATCCCTTTTAGGATATATAATCCCTTTTTCTGAAATGAGTCGAAGAGTCGCGAGGGCATGTGCTCTTGGGGCAATTACTTTCGTGGCTCTTTAGCTCATTCGACTAGTTGGAAACCACGCGTATCATCAAAGGGAGATTACTGCGTATTGACCGAGAGAAGGTTTGAATGATTGGAGTGGTCTGATTGGTTAGTCATTAGCACTAAACTGAACTGATTGGATGATCTGTATAAACGAAACATGACTTATGCGCTTCAAAACAAGAATAGGTGTATCTGGAAAAGGGTTAGAACCAGTCATAACAGTACAGAGACGCTAAATATATTGAAAATAAGCCAAAACTATTGGGTAGACAGAAACATAGCTTGTTGATACATAGATAAAAGCAGGGTCCAAGATTCCGAAGGAATCCAAACTATTAAAGTAGTTGATGGGTCTGTTTGGATAATTTAAGGAAGTAGCCGAGGATTTCGGGTAATTAGCTTTACTCTTATACAAAGGAACACGCATATTATTGCAAAAAAAGAGGATTCGTGGGACTTCGAGTCATTTTAGGTGAAAGGCTTCAGGTTCATAGTAACCACGTGTCACCATAGAAACTAAGATGGCGGCTTGCAGTATACAAAATGGACGACCGAAACACGTGTCCCTTTAACAACACGGGCTACGCATTCGCATTAAGGCCACGTATCACTCTGTGGTGACGTAACCAGATGACTGCCCACGAGGGTTACCATGGCAACCAAACCTGAAGTAATTAGGCTACTTAACTATGATGTCACATGATATACACAATGAGATGCATCCAAACAGGCCCGTTTACCACATCTTCTACCACTAACCAATACACAATAGAAATTAAGTTTAACCTGACTTCAGCTTTATTATTTGCTCCCTTTCTGGTGATACTTTCTCATGATTTCTAAAGCAAGGTAAAGCCAAAGTAATATAGGTCTGTTCTTACAAAAGTGTACATAGGATTTGGACCAGATGGCGACCGTGTCACGATTAGATCGAAATTCTCTGTCCGCTTTTCTCTTTAGTAATCTGCCCAACAAATGCAAAAATATTTAATCTCAGGTGCTATTTTCGTTTATATTCTATTTATTAGGTCTTGATCATGTAATACTACTCGAATGAAATCACGAATCATTGATCTATACAGTTAAAAGTAGAAATCATGTCACTAACTGTGCGTTTATCTAGGCTTAATTGCCCATAAGAATTGTGCGCAATTGCCATATCGAATGGCATCCACAGCACGGCAGGTTCTCCTGGTTACTCATAGTAAACACAGGCAATTCATTGGCTAAAACATTGCTTGCACACAGGCCATATGTTCAGAATTTGATAGCCTTACTATGGTCATAACGCGTACATTAACGCGCAGATCGACGTGCTATTTGTGCGCATTCCATGACAGAACTTCTAGTTTTAACTCTATGTGTCTAGATTAAATCATGATTAGGTCGAGAAACATGTGACTTTGTGACCTCACTACTGTTCCATTATTTGTTCGCGTGTTTGTGTAAATGCTGAGGCGAGAAGACTAGAAAACTCTAGCTTCTTGCACGAGGATTTTCCATTAATTATGTAGTGATCAAATGGGTGTGCCACCCTACTGAATTCTATACACAAAATCAATATGCGTAGGTGAATTTCTGGTTGTTTATGAATATGTGGACATACCATGGACGTAGTAGATGTAGTGGGTGTCACACCTCCTATTGTTATTCTTTGTTAGCTGGAGTCTTAGATATTGATTCATTCTTGCTAGTATTAATGCACTTTCTTGTCACACAAGCTTTGATATTTGGACGTATTTCAGACACACAGTCGGTCGTACAAAAGGCCGTCTGTGGTACCCAATTCGAGGAGTCGGTGGCACGGTATGAGTAATTTGGAATATAGAACGTGTTAGCTCAAAAAGAAACTACGTCACGAATACAACATGTATATTTTATTCATTCGCAAATAGATTTCCAAGAAGTTTTGAGATTTTGAACTATAGTCCTAACTAACTAATATTCCATCTACATCAACAAGGCATGTCTTCGTCGAAGACATGCCTTGATGATGTTGGAGTATTTTATGTCAAAGTTGGAATATTTCTTTAGTCAGGTCGTGAGCTATCACAGTCGAGATATACAGATTATAATGATAATGGGCGTGTCCTGTGATTTGTATCTGATTCGAAGTGGTGTCCAGAATGGGATTTCAATGAGCCGGCTTTGCCGGCGAGTTGTGATCCCATTTTTGGACACCACCGAGAATCTGATACAAATCACAGGACATGCACATTATCATGATCATTCATTTATCTAACAATTCTGTTACCTAAACAGATTAAATCTTAACCCTTTACCCAACGTAACGGCCAAAACCGGTCAATGCTATTCTCAAAAAATCGCTAATTAATTTTCATTATTTTTTCATTTTTATCTCAAAAACATAGGTTATGACCCCCTCGATATTTAAAATAATAAATGTTGATATCGTTTGCGTTGGGTAAAGGGTTAAAAGATCGCATGAATGGTCATTGGATTATCATTTTGCAGCTCATTTGCTCCGCACAGTGAAAATGGTTTAGTCATATGGTGATTGAATAGTGATGGTGAAATGATGATTGGTTTATCGATGAATGTTTGAGTTGGACTTTAATCCACAATCTGAAAGAAAGAAACTGCATATTGTGGCGTAAGTTGTGTCTATATTATTGTTCAACCCTTTACCCAACGCAGACGATATCAAAATTTATTATTTTAAATATCATTTTTTCAATTTTTTTTGTACCCGGTGCTTCATTAATTAAATTTTTGATGATTATTCCTATAATTTGTGTATGGAATCTAATATTATTGAGTCTGTGGAAATATTGCTATTGTGGAAAGTAACAAGTCCACGGCGACGGTACTGTTGTCATTAGCTGAACACCAGAATTACACAGCCGATATCGACGGTCAACCTCCCCCCACCCCCGCCCGGCTAAAAATTACACAGACGGATGCGACCGATTCGTTAGTGTAACGGGTTAAATGGGGTCACTGTACAAAATCCGAGACGTTTTATAAGTTTCTTCCATTGTGACATTATTGTAGTTATCATGACACTGGTGGGGATATTTGTTGCTATTATTGGGGCTCGTGTGTCTGAAGCATGCTAGAGTTGACAGTATCCTCCATTGTGACATTATTGTAGTTATCATGACACTGGCGGGGGTATTTGTTGCTATTATTGGGGCTCGTGTGTCTGAAGCATGCTAGAGTTGATAGTATCCTCCATTGTGACATTATTGTAGTTATCATGACACTGGTGAGGGTATTTATTGCTATTATTGGGGCTCGTGTGTCTGAAGCACGCTAGAGTTGATCGTTTCCTCCATTGTGACATTATCGTAGTTATCATGACACTGGTGGGGGTATTTATTGCTATTATTATGGTTCGTGTGTCTGAAGCACGCTAGAGTTGATGGTATCCTCCATTGTGACATTATTGTAGTTATCATGACACTGGTGAGGGTATTTGTTGCTATTATTGGGGCTCGTGTGTCTGAAGCATGCTACAGTTGATAGTATCCTCCATTGCGACATTATCGTAGTTATCATGACACTGGTGGGGGTATTTGTTGCTAGTATTGGGGCTCGTGTGTCTGAAGCATGCTAGAGTTGATAGTTTCCTCCATTGTGACATTATTGTAGTTATCATGATACTGGTGAGGATATTTGTTGCTATTATTATGGCTCGTGTGTCTGAAGCACGCTAGAGTTGATAGTATCCTCCATTGTGACATTATTGTAGTTATCATGACACTGGTGGGGATATTTGTTTCTATTATTATGGCTCGTGTGTCTGAAGCACGCTAGAGTTGATAGTATCCTCCATTGTGACATTATCGTAGTTATCATGACACTGGTGGGGGTATTTATTGCTATTATTGGGGCTCGTGTGTCTGAAGCATGCAAGAGTTGATACTATCCTCCATTGTGACATTATCGTAGTTATGATGACACTGGTGGGGGTATTTATTGCTATTATTGGGGCTCGTGTGTCTGAAGCATGCTAGAGTTGATAGTATCCTCCATTGTGACATTATTGTAGTTATCATGACACTGGTGAGGGTATTTATTGCTATTATTGGGGCTCGTGTGTCTGAAGCATGCTAGAGTTGATAGTATCCTCCATTGTGACATTATTGTAGTTATCATGACACTGGTGGGGATATTTGTTGGTATTATTATGGCTCGTGTGTCTGAAGCACGTTAGAGTTGATAGTATCCTCCATTGTGACATTACTGTTGTTATCATGACACCGGTGGTGGTATTTGTTGCTATTATTGGGGCTCGTGTGTCTGAAGCATGCTAGAGTTGATACTATCCTCCATTGTGACATTATCGTAGTTATGATGACACTGGTGGGGGTATTTGTTGCTATTATTGGGGCTCGTGTGTCTGAAGCATGCTACAGTTGATAGTATCCTCCATTGTGACATTATTGTAGTTATCATGACACTGGTGAGGGTATTTGTTGCTATTATTGGGGCTCGCGTGTCTGAAGCATGCTAGAGTTGATAGTATCCTCCATTGTGACATTATTGTAGTTATCATGACACTGGTGGGGATATTTGTTGCTATTATTGGGGCTCGTGTGTCTGAAGCATGCTAGAGTTGATAGTATCCTCCATTGTGACATTATTGTAGTTATCATGACACTGGTGGGGGTATTTGTTGCTATTATTGGGGCTCGTGTGTCTGAAGCACGCTAGAGTTGATAGAAAATGTGTGCCAAATATTTTCAGTATCTATTTCTACTTTTCACTTTAAAGAAGGTACAGTGCGGCCGCCGTGGACTAGGGCTGTCACGATCAATCGATTAATCGATTGTTGATCAGTCACGGCGAAATCGATTAGTATTTTCGTTGTCGAATAATCGGTAAATTGTATCCCGTTTTAGATGTTTAATAATTAAAAGAAAATTTGATGAAAAAAACTATTGTTTCTAAAGGTATTGAGTTAAGAACATCGATGTTAAACCCCAAGAAGCCGTTGGAAGCATTTGTCTTCCACATTCATCAAAGCTTTGATGTTCTGAACCTTTGAACCGCCAGTGTAATAATCAAGACCGGTCGGCAGTTGCGAAGATCGCAATTGCCGACTGGTCTTGATTATTACACTGACGGTTCAAAGGTTCAGAACGTCAAAGCGTTGAATGTTCCTAAAAGCTGATCGTCTTCGTTGTTTACTTGAGGTAGGTCAGCTGACTTGAATTTCATTTTTATCGACTTCAAAGAGAGGAAGAGGGGTGGGGGGTCTTCTAGGTACGATTAATCGATTATTATCGATTATTTGCGACGATTAATCGATTCCTAAATTGAAAAATCGTGACAGCCCTACCGTGGACTGGTCACCTTTTACGGGTGTGCAATATTTCCACGGATGAAATATTCTAAACACTAATCACCTCACAACTAGACTATTGGAATTCAGTGTTAGTGGGGCTGTCCCAGTACCCGATTCAGAAGCTTCAAAAAGTTCAGAATACTGCTGCTAGGATACATACTGGTACCAAACGCTCTGAACACATAACACCTGTTTTAAGACAACTACATTGGCTTCCAGTTAAACAGAGAATTGATTTCAAAATATTGATCTTAGTATTCAAAGGTATCCACAAACTGGCTCCAGTTTACCTGTAAGAGCTCCTCACTGTATATAAACCATCACGCAGTCTCTGATCTGAAAACCAAATTCAACTAGTTGTACCTTTTAGCAGATCTAATCAGGTTCACGATCGTGTGTTCTCCATTGTGGGTCCCAGATTGTGGAATTCCCTGCCATTTAGTGTCAGAATTTCAGAAACTCTCGAAGTCTTCAAAAGAAATCTTAAAATTTTCCTATTTACTGAAGCATTCCCCTGAACCTCTGTAAGAGGCAACCAAAACAGATGTGACTCTTCATTTCAGAAAAGTGTATTTATTTCTGTCAAGCGTTTAGAGCACTATTTGTGGTTTTACGCTCTAGAAAATCAATTATTATTATTATTAATTTTTGGAATAATCATCAAAAACAGAAACCGGTGCTTCATTAATTAACATTTTGCTGATGAGAATTGTTATTACCTGGTATACGCATGCGTCGACATCACTGTCTACGGATTACGACCAGACCATGGCGACTGAGTAATAAAGATACATTTTGCTTCATAAGATTGTTAAATATGCTTATGGTGGTACAAATTATTTTTAGCATTCGTATTGGAATTCATCACAAATGCTTTTATATCCTTCTGGTTCACTGGTTCATTATTAATACATGAGTGCAAACAATGCGTCAGTTCAAATGATGCTATGTTATAAAAAGGAGACAGAATCTTTTGAGGGTGAGTTGGCCTGACACAAAAAAACGTGGTGAAATACATTGATACGGTAATCCATTTTAGATCACAAAAGAGACAGAGAGACGATTCCATTCCACAACGGAAACGAGATGACTTTATCTGAAAGGAAATTTTCTACGGAATAGTATAGTAACTGTTGGGAAATTATTGAGCGCAATCCTGACAATTCTATTGAAAGAATTATATTAATGCACTGACTCAAAAATAACTAGCTCAGTCAGTATTTTAATAGACGCTAAAGCAGGGATAGGAAATTCCATAAATTTGTAGAAGGTCAGTTGGGTGATTACAGCAGTTTTCTAGTCGCCCACAAAAAATGTTGCTTGCTAAAATTTTGGTTCAAAAATAATGTTTGTTATTCAATTTAGGAACAACATATCTTGTTCGTGTTTCTTTATTATATTCATTAACCCGTCGAGACTTTATTTATTCTGACGTTCAAACGTACGGCAGCGTATTAGTGCCATTTCGTTTTTTTGCGTGACTTCTGTTAAATTGTTAAATTGTAATTACAATTTAACTAAATTGTAATTACAACTTAATAAATTGTAATTACAACTTCATAAATTGTAATTACAACTTAGTTTAATTACAACCTAATAAATTGTAATTACCACTTAGCTTAACTTGTAATTACAATATAGCTTAAATTGTAATTACAATAAAGCTTAAATTGTAATTACAATTTATTTATATTGTAATTACAACTTAATAAATTGTAATTACAACTTAGTTGTAATTACAATTTAAGCTATATTGTAATTACAATTTAAGCGAAGTTGTAATTACAATTTATTAAGTTGTAATTACAATTTATTAAGTTGTAATTACAATTTAGCTAAGTCGTAATTACAATATAAGTAAGTTGTAATTACAAGTTAAGCTATGCTGTAATTACAATTTAAGGTATATTGTAATTAGAATTTTAGCTAAGTTGTAATTACAATTTATTAAGTTGTAATTACAATTTAGCTAAATTGTAATTACAATTTAACGTTAGTTACGCAAAAAACGAAATGGCGCTAATACGCTGTCGTACAAACGTCACTGGGAATTAGTTTCTTCACCAGAAAGTACAAATATCAATATATTTTTCACATTGGTGATTATCTGGTTGAGGGCTGGATTAATTCTGGTGGTTTGAATTTGTTATTAAAAACTTGTTTTATTACAAATTATTGGAGAGTGCCTAATGGACACTCTCCAATAATTTGTAATAAAACAAATTTATATAAACAAAATATTATTTGTGTTGGACTGAATATGAAATATAAGCAAGGAAAGTGTTGGCTTTTGCTCTGGTATCCTCATTCTTTGAAAGCCCTGATCTTAGCTTCTAGCACTCAACCAGTTAAGAAGTCTTGACAGGAGGATTATGTTTGTATTTTAAGCTGCGATTACATTTGGCTCAACGGTTGTCAATGAGCACTAATCCGGAGAAAATAGGAATTGAGGTTAAAAATTTTAAAAAATTGAAAAATAATAACAAAACAAATGACCACAAAGTATCAACGCCATGTTTGATTTCATACGTCATAAGACGCACAAAAGTATCAAAGGGTTAAAAGATGACTGTGAACATTTTTCCACCTGGATTTGTAAGTCCTCACCCAGGTGCCGAACTGTCCACACCTGGGGTCACAACAAAAGCTCTGTGCCATTATGTAGATTCAAACATGCAGTATTGTGGTTACAAAAGTGGACATAGAATTTCGATGGGATCGCGATACAGTCGTAATTCCCTGTCCATTATTTTGTTCACACCACTGTATGCTCTCACATTCTGAAAAATAACTTCAGATATTGTTTTCGTTCGTCTTTCTTGATTTGGTCCTGATTGAGCAATATCTTTCCCGGAAATAACGACCACTGTAAGAGTATCATGACCGAAATGCGATCAGATCGAAATATTAACCATTCTTGAATTCACAGTTTTGTAAATACATCTGACGTTTCGTGTAATGACAGCGCATACCGATTCCAGAAATCAAATCATTGAGTTGCATTGCCACATGCTGCATTGTGTAAAGTGTTACAATCATAAAGGCTAATTGTATTCTTTGTTATTCTGGATTCAATGAAAGACAGGGAGGCAGTTGGGAGTTCAGGGGTAACCAAGGCCTTCTCGTTCGAGAATCGCGACAAATCAGCGGCTGGCCAAAGTGTTATTATTATTATTAGACATACTAAGATTCATTGATACTTCTGGGTTTTTTTTTATTATCGTGAAAATAAAACGCTGTTTTGCCCAATTTGTATTCGCTGGGTAGGCCACGGGTTGAAATATCATTAAAATGTCGTTCCCATTCGCCGTGGCGGTGCGTGCAAGTATTTGTTCGATTTATACCCCAGAGCCTCGTTGATGCGCCACCAATGACGCTGTACTTGAATTCCAAGACCCGAAGATCCATAACGGGAAATTTAACCCTTTACCTAACCTGAAAAGCAGACGACACTTGCAAAAATAATTCTTGAATAACTATTTTTTTTTCATTTTTTGTCTCAAAAACATAGGTTATGACCCCTCGTTGGAACGAGCTCGATGAGCTCGTTCCAACGAGGGGTCATAACCTATGTTTTTGAGACAAAAAATGAAAAAAATAATGAAAATTAACTGGCGATTTTTGAGAATAGCGCTGGCCGGTTTTAACCGTTACGTTATGTGAAGGGTTAAGGAGATATAAAATAAAAACTGTTTTTTGGTCATATGATAAAAGTAGTATATTTCGCGATCTGACCTCTAGTCTGGTTATTGAGTCTATTCAATAAAAATAGTAATGCATGGCCATGCATTAACAGAAATATTGTCGGTTGTACTTTAATTATTGAAGTGTCTTTTGTCACGTTTTTGGAATCATATAATTTATTTATTTATTTATTGGTGTTTAAGGTCACATACTTATGCATAATGGCGAATCGTGACCGTGACAGTTTTACGGGTGGAGGAAGCCGGAGTACCCGGAGAGAACCACCGAGCATCGACGAGCAACTGTCAGCTCCTCAACATTCTAACTCTGTTCAGGCTCCGTTCAAGCAGGGTTACAGCGGTTGAAGACATGTGCACCATTGACGTGCAGTACGCCTTAGCACACGGCGTCATCGTGCCCTCATGTAGGCAACCGGGATAAAGTGCCTTGCCCAAGGTCACAACGCGGGTCTCTCTAGCGTACTGTGAATGAACAGATTTCCAGCAGGTAGTTACATGTTACGATAATTTACTCATCTCCTCCGAGAATTTTATAAGGTAACTCTTCTGAGCTATCAAAATGCAATTAGAATATTTTATTGGTAGGATGATACTTGTTGAGTGGTTTCTGATGTTCAAAATTGGTGGTCTAATTTAGCTATCCCAAATAGGATTTGTTGCAAATTGTTGGAGGGTGCCCACAAGCACTCTCCAATGGTTTATAATAGAACATATTTATATAGACAAAATAGTATTTTTTGTGTTTAACTGAAAATGAAATACGGGCAAGGAGGTTATTGGCTTTTGCTTTGGTGCCCACATTTTTCCTTCTTTTGTTTTCTCCATTTTTTTTTATTTCAATGGCCACCAAATCCCATCGTTATGTGAATGTATGAATGTTTTGTGAGAAACATTAACATCATTAATTTTCTATCTTATACTGCATCACCTATATACCATTTTTCGTTTCAATGAAACGACATCCATCAATTATTTTAAATTTCATTTTGCGTTTCTGTCTAAAATGTTTTTGTACTGAAACTGATCTGAGAAATGTACCACTTTCGTCTCACATTAGAATTCAAATCTTGAAAGACCAATTCTCGCAAACTGGTATAACATGTGTACTGATGGTACCAAATGGATGACGATATATCGACTTATCGCGCGAGAATCGGGCTTTTCAGGGGTGGAAGCCGACAAAAATCCACTTTGAATCGCGATGACTTTCTTCTTGTGAGGCTTCTATGTACGGTTGGACTTCAAAATCAGAAATTTATACTCGGAGTTGTATACAGGCCCCCAACTGGCAATAATTATTATTGGAGTCTTATTGATGAATCTATCTGAAGAGCAAGAAATGACATGTCGCTGAAATGTGTGATAGTCGGAGATTTCAACCTTGACTGTCTCAAGAATACTCACCCAAGGATCAGGCAACTGGAAAACGACTACAGCCTATCTCAAATTGTCAAAGACCCCACGCGAGTAACTGAACGCTTCTGCAGTCTGCTTGATCTAATTTTAGTATCGCGCCCAAATATAGAACAGACAGAAGAAAGGAAGAAACTAATATTATCAGTTCTGTTGAACAATTGCTACTAAATACTCATTCACCAAAGCGGCAAAACACAAGAAGAAAGACACAGGGTAAGAGCAGTGGCGTAGGGGATGGGCCCGAAGGCCCGCATTGCGGTGGGGGGGGGGCGGCTAGAAGAGGGACCCCCGTCTTGAAGAACGCCCCAACGCTGGAAGAGAGGGGAAAGGGATAGAGAGAGCAAGACTGTGTACCAAATACACATAATTTCAAACTCTCACTTCCACACGACGTACTCTTTGTAGTCTATGTATTATTCTTTAAACCCTTTAACGTAACGTAGCGAGCTCGTTCCAACGAGGGGTCATAACCTATTTTTCTTAGACAAAAAATGAAAAAAATTAGTTATTCAAGAATTTTTTTTGCAAGTGTCGTCTGCTTTTCAGGTTAGGTAAAGGGTTAAGTGAACGCTACATCATTGTAACTGTTAGGGATGAGAAATGAACAATATACATACATGGTGCCTCTCAAGTCACACATGTTGGGCTTGTATGTGTGTATCGTTGGATGGTGGGAGTGAAACTTAAAACATGTAATGAAAAATTCTACAGAGTCGTACTTTTAGAATCGATCCTATAGGCTATACCTTCATTTAATTTATGGCGTATGTACTACGTGAAATCCTGTATGCTGTGCACGGTAACAACACTAAATTTGCTCCCGTTTAAAAGGCAACTACCATTATGAAAGAGCGCCCGTCTCTATCTCGCGTGGGACGGGGGGGGGGGCAAGATTTTCCGCTACGCCACTGGGTAAGAACTGATTTATTGAAACTCCTGAAATATTTTTAACGGTGTTTAACGACAATTTCACCTCGTTTCGAAGAATTACGGGTTGGGGAGGCCGGAGTACCCGGAGGGAACAATCGAGCAGTGGCGAGGCAACTGTAAGAGTGTACAGCATACTAACTCTGCACAAGCAGCGTTAGCATTGGTTGAAAGCAAGTGCACCATCGACATGAAGTACGCCTTAGTACACAGCGCTAACCATTCACCCACGTATAGTTAATCGGAATTTAGTGTCGTGATCACGGATACAACGCAATTACAGTACAGCCGCCGTGGACTGGTCACTTTCCACGGGTGGGCAATATTTCCACGGACGCAATAATATTAGATTCCAAATATCAGGAATAATTATCGAAAATTTAATTAATGAAGCAAGGGTACAGCCCGGTGCTTCATTAATTAAAATTTTGTTGGATACTGATCTTTATTGCCTGATAAACGTATGCATGGACATCACTGCCCATGCGTGGATTACGTCCAATTCACGACGACTGCACTGTACCCCTGTAGGGATCGAACCGAGGTCTTTTCGGATTGAAGCCCAATGACGTAACCACTAGGCCACCTCGCTCCCTATACGGCCGATTCGGTAGGTAAATGGTTGAATAGATATAGCTATCTGTCTGTTGACAACTTCTTCGTGAAACTACCAGACAACTAACCTCTACAAAATAGTAAACTTAAGTCCTCGGGGAACTGTCTAAATGTTAATTGCAGCATGTAGAGATAATTTAATCATTGATGGAAGATAAGGTTACAATTAAATTAAAGCTAAATGCTACGTTATGTGCTCCACACATATACTGAAAATAGTCATTGATTACTTTCTCTCTTTAAACACATTGTAAAAATAGAGAAACAGAATTTATTGCGACCAGTAAATTCGAGTCTGTGTGAAAATGGCGAAAGCATCAGAACTGAACTGCATGCAGTACGTGGAGAGTGTATTATGACTAAATCACCCGTACAGTGGAGATTCCACCCCAGTAATAATTGCAAATTTGTTATTTAATTTAATCTTATTTGTTTTACAAGGATGAACGAACAATTTATGCAACTTATGTGAACGCCTCTCCTTGGCCAATGGCGCAGGTGTGCAGGGGTGTAGCCAGCATTTTTTACGGGGGGGGGGGGGGGGGTAGCGCGGTGGCTCCGTGGGTAGAGGTGCAGGCTGCAAGCCGAGAGGTCCTCGGTTCGAATCCCACCCGCGGCAACCGCGTTGTGTCCTTGGGCAAGACACTGCATCTCCATTGCCCGCGAGGGGGCACAGTGGCGTTGTGTACTAAGGCGTACTGCACGTCGATGGTGCACTTGTTTTCAACCAATGCTAACCCTGCTTGTGTGGAGTTAGTATGTTGGGGAGCTGACAGTTGCTCGCCGTTGCTCGGTGGTTCTCCCCGGGTACTCCGGCTTCCTCCACCCGTAAAACTGTCACGGCCATGATTAGTCATTGTGCATAAATATGTGACCTTAAACACCAATACATAAATATACGGGGGGGGGGGGGGGCGCCCACAATACAACTCTAGGATGAGAATGTCTGGCAACTAAAAAGACTGAAAACTTGTCCGGGGCCAAGACTTGGCCAGAGGTCAAGTTGGAGGAGATTATGGGAGGGGGTGACCCCCCTCCCATAATCTCCTCCAACTTGACCTTTGGCCATTGGGAGTGGTCCGGTGGGGGTGGAGGGGGGGGGGGGTATTCAATATTTTATATCAGCAGAGATCAAAGATTTCATGTTGAGTGAAGGTGAATCGAATTCAATGAAGGCATGTATTAGATTGTTGTGGAGAATATCGGCCGCCGACCCTTGGGATTTGGGGTCACACGACCCCGAGTCCTCCCCTCCCCCCCCCCCACCCCCTGGCTTCATCCGTGGTGTGTGGGATGGCCTTCGTAGCGGCAACTTCGTGGCCTCGCTCTTCTCGAATACTACGAAGGGATCTTTAGCCTGCATAGAGTGTGTTACTTTCCGCACGGGTGACAGACATGTTACGTCCCCACCCGATAGGACGTTAAGCTGTGACAGCATCTACCCCACAATTGATGTTGACAGAGAGTGTTCGGACACCTCAAGAACTTTTCCCAACCGGGGGTCGATCTCAGGACCTCTGGCATGAGAGTCCAGCGCACTTATCCACTCGGCCACCACTCTCGCATGGTTGTTGCAAAGCACAAGCAAAGTTCCAGCCAATGGACCTCCGGGTTGAACCGTTGCCTAACTTGTTCGTCAGTCCTTGTAACAAAGATTTTTGTCCATATGTATAAAATTTGAAAGTGATACTTTGGGTGATAACTACACTACGCGGGTGATTTAGTTACAATTTACTCTCTACGTACTGTAGAAAGATAATGTATGGAGACTTATTTTCTGGAGGAAAATATCTTTAGAGAAATCAGAAATGGTTTTTGTCAAAGGCATTCAAGGTTTTCCAAACATGACTCAGATAAAATGTGTCAAGAAACCAGAAATAACTTCTGTGCTCAGCATTTAATGTGGATATTGAAGAAATCAGATATACATTGTTGTGAACGGTATTTAAAGTGTTTCATGCAAAAAACACAAATGATTTGCAAAAAAAAATGAAATTTTGCACTGAGTGCCCCCCCCCCCCCCCCCTCCTCCTCACACCTCATATATCAAACCTTGTATTGGAGCCAGGTCATTATGTCCGATATGCATGTCTTCCTGCTTTCTAAATTTTTACTCTACCCCCTTTCAAAATATTTGGCCCCGCCCACTTTTGGAGAATTTAAATTTACATATGAACATTAGGAATACATTAGAGGGTCTAAATTGTGATTACCAATATATCTGCAATATGAAATCAACAACCACAGGTTGACTCGAGTGACCTTGGCACATATTTTGAACGTCCAGTGAGTTTCAACTTGATGTTCGAATTTCCAAGTTGATAATGCCATACTACAGTTAAAACTAGAAGTCCTGTCATGAAATGCGCACAGATAGCACGTCGATCTGCGCGTTAATCTACGCGTTATGACCATAGTAAGGCTATCAAATTCTGACATATGGCCTGTGCACAAGCAGTGTTTCAGCCAATGGACCTCCGGGTAACCCATGGGTCCATTGGCAGAAACATTGCCTGTGTTTGCTATGAGTAACCAGGAGAACCTGTCATGCTTTGGATGCGCAATTAAGCCTAGATAAGCGCACAGTTCGTGACAGGGCTTCTAGTTTTAACTGTATGCTTGAGATATCAGCAAGACCAAGTTTTTCAAAATGTATGGCTGTATAGTTTTTTAGCCTCAGATTAGACCGTGTTCTAAAAGTTGTCAGGGGCCCAAAATTTGGAAAATGGGTTATCTTCAAAATTTCTTGCTTCGAGCAATTTTCTGAGTGTGAAATATCTGTACGAACCTTCAGGGATGCATGGGGGGGGGGGGGGGGGGGGGGGGGGGGGTTAGAAATATAATTTCCAGCAATTCTAACTTCAGTGATCCATATCGCTTGAAAGGGTCAGTATCTATATTTTATCAAAGATGCGCACTCTGTTGGTAGTTAAGATAACTTTTGCGGACCGCCAAACGGATTTATAAACAATATTTTTTTAATTTATTTGAATGTGTTTATACAGGCGATAATAGTCATATTTTGAAACGAGGACGGCAAAACAGTGGGAGACGCAATGTTTTCTATATACCGAGTCACAAAAAAGAAAGTATAATAGAAACAAATGTGAAAAAATAGCATAAAGGATGAAATATAATAGTTCTAATGTTGCATGTTTGTGGACAAGAAGTCGTGCAATGATTTTAATTACATGTTGTTGTTGTCCACCCAACCGTATACAATTTTGCTACGGATTTCAAAATAGCACGTGGTACCCGAGAATGTCAAATTGAATGGGTGACCGACGATTTTCTTTGTGTTATGTTGTGCTGGAGAGCCTGGGTTATTGAGAAAACACGCAAGTTTTTGTCTTCCGACATTTTAAAAAATGCCAAGGTTAACCGAAAATCAGAGAGTGCGTGCTGTTGGTATGCATGAGGCTAGGATATCTCCGGATGAACTCGCTGCTGAGTTCGGAGTCACTGTGGCCACTATTTACCGTCTCATTGGAAGGTATAGAACCACTGGATCTACTGCCGACCGACCGCGTTCAGGTCGACCAAGAGTTATGACCCCTGCACAAGACCGACACACCAGGACGTCTCACACGCGGCATCGCTTCCTTCCGGCGACGAGGACAGCAGCAATTACTCCTGGTAGAACTAACAATAGAATCAGTGCACAAACTGTCCGCAACAGACTCGCCGATGAATCACGATTTTGTCTACGGCGCGCTGATGGTAGGGCAAAAGTGTATCGCTGTCAAGGAGAACGGTTTTCTAAAGCTTGCGTGCGGGAATGCAACCGTTTCGGCGGGGGTAGTGTAATGGTTTGGGCAGGAATTTCCTTGCACCATCGAATGCAATTGGTCTTCATCGATGGTAATCTGAATGGACAGCGATATAAGGACGAAATTCTTAAGGCTGTTGTTGTCCCGTTGGTCAACGCTAACGTCGGATTGCAGTTATTCCACCAAGACAATGCCCGATGTCACGTGGCGCGTATCTGTCGTGACTTTGTTGAGGAGCAGAGCATCGAACTTCTTCCTTGGCCCCCACTCTCGCCAGATTTGTCGCCAATCGAGCATCTCTGGGATCAATTGGACCGTCGGGTACAACTTCATGATCTTCAGACGTTAGACGATTTACGTAATGTTCTAAGGCAGGAGTGGGACGCAATACCACAGGGTAACATCCAGAGACTTATCAGGTCCATGCGCCGTCGATGTCTTGCCATCCAAGAGGCAAACGGTGGACATACACGCTATTGACTGCATGTGTGAACTTTTCATCTAACCTCATGTCTGAATTGCGACGTCCTGACGTGACGCTGGCAACAGTAAGAACATGAAATTGTGCAAATTCATACATCTAGACCCGACATATGAATTTACAATAATTTGTTTGGGATTAACGTCGATAATACTAAAACAATTGCTCCTCAAAGTTTATTATACTTTCTTTTTTGACTCAGTATAATTTGGAGAGGGTCCCAGCGGGTATCACAATACAGCAGAGGCGTACTCGCACAAATGGTTGCACCAGCCATGATTCTTGCCACGATTATCTGCAGTTTCTACAGATCTGCTACCGTGGATGTCGAGCAGTAATCCCATACTCTGTCGGCATATTCGGGGTGGGAGGAGGAGGGATAAATGCAGTACATGTTTCTAACACATTGCGGTCGAGAGTGAATTCCTCAACAAATTTAAACGCGACCATGCCTTAGAACAGATGTGATCAATGTGGTTATTCCGTGTCCAGGTTCTATTTAATATTGAATATTTTAATGCTCATGATTTTTAACCTCGGAAATGAGTGCACCACCGAAAAATAATGGTGTGTGCACTGTGAGATTACCTTTGTGTGAGATCATCGTACTCTTCGTTTTGTGAGGATTGAACTCAACTGATAATCTCTCAGCACAATGTTCAATTGTTGATAAATCATGGTTCATCAAGATCGAAGCTTGATCTGGATTCTCTACTATGAGATATATAGAGGATATGGAATGAGTGTTTTTCTCATATAATATTTATGAAACGAGTCTAAGAATTTTCCGTTTTGGCGAGCTCAAACGGAAAATTCGGACTAGTTTCATAAATATTGTATTAAAAAAACACTCGTTTCATATTCTATTTATCATATGACGCACACACGCACAAATTAGCCACTTAGTATGACTTTTAACCCATCACCTAACTTTAGTTGCAGACGGCACTTAGAAAAAACATCCTCGTATAACTAAAAATTTTCATGTTTTGCTTCCAAAACATAGGTTATGACCCCTCATTGGAACGAGCTCGTCGAGCTCGTTCCAATGAGGGGGTCATAACCTATGTTTTGGAAGCAAAAAGAGAAAATATTTAAAAAAATGAATGGCGTTTTTCTTGTAGGTAAAAGATTAATACAATATAACCCACCCTAAATAGGTCAGCTGACGTAAATTCTCCCTACTGAAATTATGCAAATGTGACCCAGCTGTATTTTGTTTAGCCAATCAAATTGTCCAGTTTTGAAATTGACCAATGAAAGCTCCCAACTCTAATTATGCAAATTATGAAAATGTGACCCAGTTGTATTTTGTTTAGCCAATCAAATTGTCCAGTTTTGAAATTGACCAATGAAAGCTCCCAACTCTAATTATGCAAATTATGAAAATGTGGCCCAGGTTTATTTTGTTCAGCCAATCAAATTGTCTAGTTTTGAAATCGACCAATGAAATTGACGGAAGGCTTTATTTATCACTGATTAATATGAAAACAAAATATCAAATGTTTTAAAGTGAACAAAACGGAGGAGTCATATGATAAAAGGAGGTGTCATCCACAGAGAGGCGTACAGACTTAATTAAATTTTCAGTTGTATACAAAGAACAAGAGAGGTCCGAGTATGGAACCCCGGGGAACACTTTAGTTAATAGGTCTCAAGGGGGCTCTTCAGAGGCCATGTGAACTCGCTGAGACCTGTTCGAGAGATAAGATTTTAAAAACAGAAGAATGTCTTCAGTAAGCCCCAGAACGTCGACTACAAAATACACATATCAATAATAATGGGCAGGCTCTAGTTTGCTGTCTGAGTTTATCTGGATTACATTTCCGGTCTGTGTTGGCTCTGAATTTAATCTCATGCGTCCATCTGTTCTTAATACTTTTAGTTGAGAAAACGTCCACACTTTATTTTCGATACTACAATTTAATCACACGTGCATGCGCATGGAGAAATTAGTGTTGCGGAAGGATCGGATCGGATTCGGTCACATTAAGTCTATATTTTTTAAGAAACATTTCTTGCGTTGATTCAAAGAAAATGAAGGCTTAGAATATTTTTTAGATTCAGTAGGATAGAATATTTCAGTTGGTCGGAAATGAAATGCGAATCGTGTAGGTTCGCTTTTACGACCAACCGAAATATTCTTTACGAATGAAACATCGACGATAGATTAAGACTGGATGTGTCAAGCCATTGCACCATCGTATTCCTTACATAATTTCACTGTTGGCTTAAGAACTTGAGTGATGCTACGATGCAATTTAAATTAGTACTCAAACGTTTGAATAGACTAGTCGATGTCGACTCTGGGCAAACCAGTAGTCGACTCTCAATTGTGCAGTCGACTAGTCGGAGGAGTTCAAGCTTTTATTTAAATAGTATCCCTTCTGTGCCACTGTCAGACAGTTTGAACAGCAATATTGGGCAATCAATGTATACATCTATTGCCATCTAATAGTAGAGCAGTAGTTTGTTTTAACTGGTACTAGTAGAATGCTGAATTATTTTGGGCTATCAGGATATGTTATTAATTTGCCTTGTTGCAATTTATGAGAGAATGCCTATAGGCACTCTCCCATAAATCGCAACAAGGCAAATTAAATAAGACTATATAATTTCACTCTTAGCATAATTAGAAGCACATTAACAGAATAATGTTCCAGTAAGTTGCTGTATATGAATGCCCAAGTGAAGCCAAATTTGGACCTTCAGCGCTCTACCGGAACACCAATATTGTTATAAAGAGACAGGTTATCACCAATGACTAGTCGAAATCGACTTGACTTTTGGGTATTGACTAGTTGACTTTGGAATTCACTAGTCGCTTGAGCACTAATTTAAGTAATGGGCACCCACTGGCACCAATTTTTGATTCTTGAAATTTATCTCGTTACATTTGTTGTTTTGATCCACAGATATTTAAAACACGATATAGATGGAAATCTGATGTCCAAAAATAAATTGTTTTCACCCCTCAAAGGATTAATTATTTAACCTTTAAACCAAAGCTCGTGTGTTAAAAATTTAATCTCATTAGCGGGGAAAATTACTTCGACGTACACAAAAAAAACATTTCTTGCTTCATGTTAGTTAACCATTTCCCCACACTAAATAGCAGGGGACACCTGAATAACTACAGAAATTCAGTTTTCCCTCAAAATGTAGCTTATAACTCTTCATTGAAACGAGCTCCATGAGCTCATCTCAATGCAGGGTCATAAGCTGTGTTTTCTAGTCGAAACTTCAAACAATAATAAAATTTGAATGGTAATTTTGTGAATATCGTGGGTCGACTTCGGGGGGCCCCCGTCTTGAAGGACGTTCCAACGCTGGAAGAAAGATGGAAAGAGAGAGAGAGAGCGAGACTGTGTATCAAATACACATAATTTCAAACTCTCACTTCCACACGACGTACTCTTTGTAGTCTATGTATTATTATTTTTACACTTTACCTAACGTAACGGCCAAATCCGGCCAGCGCTATTCTCAAAAATCGCCAATTAATTTTCATTTTTTTTTTCATTTTTTGTCTCAAAAACATAGATTATGACCCCTCGTTGGAACGAGCTCGTCGAGCTCGTTCCAGCGAGGGGTCATAACCTATGTTTTTGAGACAAAAAATGAAATGAAAAAAAAATAGTTATTCAAGGATTATTTTGTCAAGTGTCGACTGCTTTTCAGGTTAGGTAAAGGGTTAAGTGAACGCTACATCGTTGCAACTGATAAGGGTGAGAAATGAACAATATACATACATGGTGCCTCTCAAGTCACACATGTTGGGCGTGCATGTGTGTATCGTTGGATGGTGGGGTGAAACTTAAAACATGTACAGAGTCGTACTTTTAGAATCGATCCTGTAGGCTATAAGTAGTATAGCTCGTATGTTTGAGGTGCAGGTTGGATGATCTCATGGATGATCTCATGTGACGTCATAGTCACGTGACGTAGTGCCGCCATGTTGTGTTGTCATGGTAACCCGCGTGAGCGGCCATGTTGTGACGTCATCTCCATAGTGATACGTGGTGTTAGTGCGCATGCGCAGCGCGTGTTGTTAGGGTGATACGTGTTTCCGTCGTCCATTTTGTATACTGGAGGCCGCCATCTTGGTTTCTCTGGTAGCACGTGGTTGCTATGTTACCCAATTGTTCTGCAATAAGACGGGGTATGTTCGGAGGGTGTGTTCGATTGTAGAAGAGTAAATCTAATTACCACAAACAACCCGACAATCCTTCCAAATCACCAAAATACACCCAAAATCACCGAAATTGACTTTATTTCCCCATTTTATCGGCTTAGCACGTAGTGCTATAGTACCGAGAGGGTATCGGGGGTGCATTCGACTGAAGTGGAGTTAATTTCTGGTTCGGATTTTCCCAGAATCCGCATTTAATTACCCAAATAAACCCGTCAAGTTGTATTTTTTCGAATTCTTTAAGAATCTCTTTTTTTGGATCCCATGACGTGTTATTTCCCTATTAAGAGTAGCACGTAATACCGAGGGGGTGTGTTCGTTTGAAGTGGAGTAATGTTCCCATTTTTTTTGGATCCCATGACGTGTTATTTTCCTATTAAGAGTAGCACGTAGTGCTATAGGACAAATTTGCCCAGAAATCCTCTGCTTCTACTTGGAACTATATTTTTATAAATTCCTACGCTCTATTTTTAGTAACATCCTTAACTGACCCCCTAACTAATTGATAGGGTCTATATTTAGCAATTTCTTTATTGTGTTTCTTTTCTATTACTTTCTATACTAATTTTCTAAATTTCCCAAATTTAACCTATAATCCTATAGGAAACAAACACAAACGCCCATCGAGAATGAAAATATCGATGAAAAAACGTTGTGATGTCGTGACGTTTTCAAAAACGTCCGTCACGTCGAAATAAATTCCGGAGAAGAATAACGTCGCGTCATTCTGTTTCGATCCTTCGAAATGAACACATCGCTAGAGAGTTTTCTATAGCAATTTTGCCTTTGCAAAAAATTTATGAAGATGTCTGAAGCTGCTACTGCCGTTACCAGAACTGATGTCTACGCCTGTGAAGAGTGTGGGAAGATCTTTACTGCAAGAACGAATCGAGATCGCCATGTGCGTACCAAGCACGCCACCGGAGAGAAGAAGACCCACGATTGTACCAACTGCAACAAGAGTTATGCTTCCAAGCAGAAGCTGGATTAACACCTGATGAAATGTTTGGAGACATATACATGTATGGAATGCGGCCAGGAGTTTAACCAACTACTCCATTTTAATCGACACAAGAGCGTTGCCCACCGACCAGTTCCTGTACCATCAAAAAGGAAGACTGATGAACCGAAGAGAGGACCACCTAAACAACCACGGACCACGACGACCACCCATTATGATGTTGACCCAATGGAGTTTGAAAAGAATATGATGTCTGAAGAAGAGCCAGATGAGATATTCACCGTGTACGAAGATAACTGGAGTTCTATTAGAACTCGCCACATGATGAACAGAAGAGTCCAGGACCAATATAACTACCGGATCAACGATGTGAACCTGAAGATGATGACTGATGAATTGATGACTACCATATTTCTGCCGCAACAGCTAAGATTTAAAATTAATCTGAGTTTTGGTTTTATCCTGCGACACAACGAAACGAATGAACTGAAGTATTACCATCCATCACAAAACAACGCCCGGGTACTTGATGTTCCACAACTTGTATGCTGCCAAGAAGACTTTGAAGAATTCCTTGATGATGTCATGGAAGAAGATATCCTAGAATGGGCCAAATTAAAACGACCCAACACCAAATGGCTTGTGGAGAGAGTTACCAACGTCACATTTTATGTGAATAAGCTGAAAGACCACCCAATTGGAATGGTAGATCTTCCTGACTACATTCTCCAGAACAAAGCAGTAAATGCTTTGGTGAAAGATAAACATCGCCAGTTTTCTTATGATGACAACCTGTGTACTTTCCGCTGTTTAGCTTTATGGAGTGGTTCCATAACAGACAACCTCAACTATACAACAGATGCCATGTACAACAAGTATACAAAGAAGCCAAAGAATGAATTCCATGGAGTAACTTTAGCCGAATTACCTGACTTGGAGAAATGTTTTGAAGTAAATATCCAAGTATATGAACTTGTCAAGAATGATGATGACCAAATTGTTGCCAAATTAGTACAGAGATCTCACAGAAAGTATGAAGATACCATGTATGTGAACGTTTACAAGAACCATTTTAGCTACATCATCGATATAGACCAATACTGCAAATTCTTTGAATGCCGCAAATGCGGCAAATTATGGAAAAATGGATTTCTACTCAATCGTCACGAGCAAACCTGTACAGATGAAGTAAATTACCAGTATGTTGGCGGTGTATACCATCCATCCCAGTCCATATTTGATCTGTTAGAAGATGAAGGTATAGAAGTATCTGAAGAGAAGAAGTTTTATCCATACCGTGCAACGTTTGATTTTGAAAGTTACTTTGTCAAATCCAGTCTACCTGCTGACAGTGATAAACTGATATGGGAAGCAGAACACCGACCATTGAGTGTTAGCATATGTAGTAATGTTCCAGAATACCACGAACCGAAATGTTTTATTACAAATGGAAATTCTCAAGAACTTGTTGAAGAAATGATGACATACCTCACAGCTATTTCATCTCATTGCCACCAACTGATGCAGACCTATCATGCTTGGACCTTGTCTAAACTCAGACAGAAAATTGATGAAACGCTGGAAGCGGAAGCCAGAGCTACTGGAGAAGATACATTCAAGATGCACCCTTTACAAAAATTGGAGAAGAAATTTCAAGACTACCTGCAAGAGATGCCCGTCATCGGATTCAACTCTGGAAAATATGATATGAATGTAGTCAAGCGTGAACTGATGACATACCTGAAGAGACAGAATCCACTCAAGTTTGCAGTGAAGAAATCGAATAACTACATGTGCGTCTCGACAGAATCTTTCAAGTTTGTTGATATTTGCAACTACCTCGCTCCAGGATTCAGCTATGACAAGTTTTTGAAAGCATCTGGCTGCTGCGTGACGATGGGATTTTTACCATATGAATGGATCGACAGCTTGAACAAATTGGATCAAGACCACCTACCAGACCAAGAAGCCTTCAACAGTTCTCCCAAGAAAGAAAATATATCCAATGAAGAATACCAGTACTGCCAGCATGTATGGAACGACCTGGAGATGACAACTTTCCGTGATTTTCTGATCCGGTATAATAACCGAGATGTAAAACCATTCCTTGAAGCAGTTGACAAGCAGTTTGCTTTCTACCAAGAACGCCACATCGACATGTTTAAAGATGGTATCAGTGTTCCGGGCCTCACGTTGAAATACCTGTTCCAGACCATGAATGATGACACTTACTTCACATTATTTAACCAGAAGAATAAAGACCTGCATCACTTGGTGAAAGATAATATCGTTGGTGGACCTTCAATTATCTTCAACCGATACCACGAGAAAGATGTTACCCGAATCAGAGAAACAAAATATGGCAAAGAAGCAAAACCATGTGGAAGTATTATAGGCTTTGATGCGAATGCATTATATCTTTGGTGCCTAATGCAAGAGATGCCAACGGGGTGGAGTATTAGACGTCGTGAAGAAAACCAGTTTAAACCAAAACATCCTATCATCCATAATGAAGTCAGAGATAAACCGATGAAAGAACTGTTACAAGACACCCGTACCAATGCAAAGTACATCACCGATTTGGGATATAAACTTATTGAAATCTGGGAGTGTGAGTGGAGAGAGATGAAGAAGACCGATGCCACACTCAAAGCCTTCCTGAAAGAGAACTTTTCAGACAAAATAGATGGTGCGATGACAGAGGAAGAAATACTGAACAAAGTGAAGTCCGGTGAACTGTTTGGTTTAGTCGAATGTGATATACATGTACCAGATCACCTGAAAGAGTACTTTGAAGAGATGACACCTATCTTCAAGAATACAGATATTTCCATAGATGATATTGGTGAACACATGAAGGCTTTTGCCGAGAAGAATGGAATCATGAAGAAACCCCGTAAAAGTTTGATCGGAAGCTATGGAGCGGAAAAAATGTTGTTTGCGACCCCTTTACTGCATTGGTACCTCCACCATGGTATTGAAGTTGATCACGTCTATCAAGTTATCCAATATAAACCAAGAAGATGTTTTGAAAAATTTGGAGATGAAGTATCTGAAGCAAGAAGACAATGAGATGTTGACCCTAACAAGTCGATCGTTGCCGACACCATGAAGCTGTTGGGAAATTCTGGATATGGCAAAACCGTCACCAACAAAGAGAAGCATCGACGTGTGTGCTATTGCGACGACGAAGAAGTTACCAAAGCTGTAAATGACATGTCCTTCAGAGCCTTGAATCCATTAGATGAAACATTATATGAAGTCGAACTCAACAAGAAGACCATCAAGTTGGATCTGCCACTTCACATCGGATTCATTGTTTACCAGTATGCGAAACTGCGGATGCTTCAGTTCTATTATGATGTCATCGATACTTTTATCAACCGCCAAGATTTCGAATATGCTGAAATGGACACAGATTCTGCTTATATATGTACTTCTTCACCACCCATAGATGAATTAGTGAAACCTGAGAAGAGAGTAGAATTTTACAAAGAGAATCACAAGTGGTTTCCATCAGTGTTGTGATTTCCACAGAGATGATTATGTGAAAACCAAATTAGAAGACAAAGAATGGCTGTCACCCTCATGCTGCCAAGAAAGAAAGCGTTTTGACAGGAGAACTCCAGGCTTGTTTAAGGTAGAATGGAAAGGAACTGGCATTGTTGGACTGTGTAGTAAAACATATTATTGTTTCGGTGCCACCAATAAATTCAGTTGTAAGGGAATCAGCAAACGCCACAATGATTTGACGAAAGACAGATATTTGCAAGTTTTGAAGACTCAACAAAGTGGATCTGGCATCAACCGAGGATTCGTGATGAATGACAACACTATGTATACCTACCAGCAGAGCAGAGATGGACTATCATATTTCTACCCAAAACGAAGAGTTTTAGAAGATGGAGTTAGCACCATACCACTAGAGATTTAAAGAAGAAACAATTGAGTGAGTGTCATATTTTTCTACAACCTGAACAAAGTCTAGCTTTTGCCTACAAAAAGTCCTATTTAGTTGACCAAAAAAATTCCTAAAAAAAAACCGAAATGGTATTTAGGTGGTCTACTCAATCATATTAGGCTCATCAAAGTAAAAAGTCCTTTATGGCATTCTCTAAAGTCCTTTATGGCAGTCCTCATAAAGTCCTATATGGCATTCTCTAAAGTCCTTTATGGCAGTTTTTCTCTAAAGTCCTTTATGGCATTCCTCATAAAGTCCTATATGGCATTCTCTAAAGTCCTTTATGGCATTCTATAAAGTCCTTTATGGCAGTCCTCATAAAGTCCTACATGGCAAGTTTTTCTCAAAGTAAAAAGTCCTATATGGCATTCTCTAAAGTCCTTTATGGCATTCCTCATAAAGTCCTATATGGCATTCTCTAAAGTCCTTTATGGCAGTTCTCATAAAGTCCTACATGGCAAGTTTTTCTCAAAGTAAAAAGTCCTATATGAAATGGATTCAAGGCTCTGAAGGACATGTCATTTACAGCTTTGGTAACTTCTTCGTCGTTGCAATAGCACACACGTCGATGCTTCTCTTTGTTGGTGACGGTTTTGCCATATCCAGAATTTCCCAACAGCTTCATGGTGTCGGCAACGATCGACTTGTCAGGGTCAACATCTCCTTGTCTTCTTGCTTCAGATACTTCATCTCCAAATTTTTCAAAACATCTTCTTGGTTTATATTGGATAACTTGATAGACGTGATCAACTTCAAAACCATGCTGGAGGTACCACTGCAGTAAAGGGGTTGCAAACAACATTTTTTCCGCTCCATAGCTTCCGATCAAACTTTTACGGGGTTTCTTCATGATTCCATTCTTCTCGGCAAAGGCCTTCATGTGTTCACCAATATCATCTATGGAAATATCTGTATTCTTGAAGATAGGTGTCATCTCTTCAAAGTACTCTTTCAGGTGATCTGGTACATGTATATCACATTCGACTAAACCAAACAGTTCACCGGACTTCACTTTGTTCAGTATTTCTTCCTCTGTCATCGCACCATCTATTTTGTCTGATAAGTTCTCTTTCAGGAAGGCTTTGAGTGTGGCATCGGTCTTCTTCATCTCTCTCCTCTCACACTCCCAGATTTCAATAAATTTATATCCCAAATCGGTGATGTACTTTGCATTGGTACGTGTGTCTTGTAGCAGTTCTTTCATCGGTTTATCTCTGACTTCATTATGGATGATAGGAAGGCCATTCTTATCTTTCATGCAGGTATGTCCGTGCCAGAAGCAGCCATGGAATTGGTATACAGTCTGTGTCTCTTTGCACCAACCATCAACAGGCAACTGTCTTCGACCAATCATTTTTTCAGCTCCGTTAAACTGATGTCTGATGTGGATGTCATCTCTCATGGATAAAAACTCTAACCATTGTTCAGCCATTTTACCATACTTCATTGGATGTTCTGGTTTAAACTGGTTTTCTTCGCGACGTCTAATACTCCAACCCGTTGGCATCTCTTGCATTAGGCACCAAAGATATAATGCATTCGCATCAAAGCCTATAATACTTCCACATGGTTTTGCTTCTTTGCCATATTTTGTTTCTCTGATTCGGGTAACATCTTTCTCGTGGTATCGGTTGAAGATAATTGAAGGTCCACCAACGATATTATCTTTCACCAAGTGATGCAGGTCTTTATTCTTCTGGTTAAATAATGTGAAGTAAGTGTCATCATTCATGGTCTGGAACAGGTATTTCAACGTGAGGCCCGGAACACTGATACCATCTTTAAACATGTTGATGTGGCGTTCTTGGTAGAAAGCAAACTGCTTGTCAACTGCTTCAAGGAATGGTTTTACATCTCGGTTATTATACCAGATCAGAAAATCACGGAAAGTTGTCCTCTCCAGGTCGTTCAATACATGCTGGCAGTACTGGTATTCTTCATTGGATATATTTTCTTTCTTGAGAGAACTGTAGAAGGCTTCATGGTCTGGTAGGTGGTCTTGATCCAATTTGTTCAAGCTGTCGATCCATTCATATGGTAAAAATCCCTTCGTCACGCAGCAGCCAAATGCTTTCAAAAACTTGTAATAGCTGAATCCTGGAGCGAGTTAGTTGCAAATATCAACAAACTTGAAAGATTCTGTCGAGACGCACATGTAGTTATTCGATTTCTTCACTGCAAACTTGAGTGGATATTCTGTCTCTTCAGGTATGTCCTCAGTTCACGCTTGACTACATTCATATCATATTTTCCAGAGTTGAATCGGATGACGGGCATCTCTTGCAGGTAGTCTTGAAATTTCTTCTCCAATTTTTGTAAAGGATGCATCTTGGATGTATCTTCTCCAGTAGCTCTGGCTTCCGCTTTCTGTCTGAGTTTAAACAAGGTCCAAGCATGATAGGTCTGCATCAGTTGGTGGCAATGAGATGAAATAGCTGTGAGGTATGTCATCATTTCTTCAACAAGTTCTTGAGAATTTCCATTTGTAATAAAACATTTCGGTTCGTGGTATTCTGGAACATTACTACATATGCTAACACTCAATGGTCGGTGTACTGCTTCCCATATCAGTTTATCACTGTCAGCAGGTAGACTGGATTTGACAAAGTAACTTTCAAAATCAAACGTTGCACGGTATGGATAAAACTTCTTCTCTTCAGATACTTCTATACCTTCATCTTCTAACAGATCAAATATGGACTGGGATGGATGGTATACACCGCCAACATACTGGTAATTTACTTCATCTGTACAGGTTTGCTCGTGACGATTGAGTAGAAATCCATTTTTCCATAATTTGCCGCATTTGCGGCATTCAAAGGATTTGCAGTATTGGTCTATATCGATGATGTAGCTAAAATGGTTCTTGTAAACGTTCACATACATGGTATCTTCATACTTTCTGTGAGATCTCTGTACTAATTTGGCAACCATTTGGTCATCATCATTCTTGACAAGTTCATATACTTGGATATTTACTTCAAAACATTTCTCCAAGTCAGGTAATTCGGCTAAAGTTACTCCACGGAATTCATTCTTTGGCTTCTTTGTATACTTGTTGTACATGGCATCTGTTGTATAGTTGAGGTTGTCTGTTATGGAATCACTCCATAAAGCTAAACAGCGGAAAATACACAGGTTGTCATCATAATAAAACTGGCGATGTTTATCTTTCACCAAAGCATTTACTGCTTTGTTCTGGAGAATGTAGTCAGGAAGATCTACCATTCCAATTGGGTGGTCTTTCAGCTTATTCACATAAAATGTGACGTTGGTAACTCTCTCCACAAGCCATTTGGTGTTGGGTCGTTTTAATTTGGCCTATTCTAGGATATCTTCTTCCATGACATCATCAAGGAATTCTTCAAAGTCTTCTTGGCAGCATACAAATTGTGGAACATCAAGTACCCGAGCGTTGTTTTGTGATGGATGGTAATACTTCAGTTCATTCGTTTCGATGTGTCGCAGGATAAAACCAAAACTCAGATTAATTTTAAATCTTAGCTGTTGTGGCAGAAATATGGTAGTCATCAATTCATCAATCATCATCTTCAGGTTTACATCGTTGATCCGGTAGTTATATTGGTCCTGGACTCTTCTGTTCATCATGTGGCGAGTTCTAATAGAACTCCAGTTATTTTCGTACACGGTCAATATCTCATCTGGCTCTTCTTCAGACATCATATTCTTTTCAAACTCCATTGGGTCAACATCATAATGGGTGGTCGTCGTGGTCCGTGGTTGTTTAGGTGGTCTTCTCTTCGGTTCATCAGTCTTCCTTTTTGATGGTACAGGAACTGGTCGGTGGGCAACGCTCTTGTGTCGATTAAAATGGAGTAGTTGGTTAAACTCCTGGCCGCATTCCATACATGTATATGTCTCCAAACATTTCATCAGGTGTTGATCCAGCTTCTGCTTGGAAGCATAACTCTTGTTGCAGTTGGTACAATCGTGGGTCTTCTTCTCTCCGGTGGCGTGCTTGGTACGCACATGGCGATCTCGATTCGTTCTTGCAGTAAAGGTCTTCCCACACTCTTCACAGGCGTAGACATCAGTTCTGGTAACGGCAGTAGCAGCTTCAGACATCTTCATAAATTTTTTGCAAAGGCAAAATTGCTATAGAAAACTCTCTAGCGATGTGTTCAGTTCGAAGGATCGAAACAGACTGACGCGACGTTATTCTTCTCCGGAATTTATTTCGACGTGACGGACGTTTTTGAAAACGTCACGACATCACAACGTTTTTTCATCGATATTTTCATTCTCGATGGGCGTTTGTGTTTGTTTCCTATAGGATTATAGGTTAAAGTTGGGAAATTTCGAAAATTAGTACAGAAAATAATGGGAAAGAAACACAATGGGAATCCAGAAATCTGATTGGTGGATTAACTTCGCTCTGATTGGTCAGTGCAAAAACATCTTGATCCTCATTAATTTTATTATTTAAAATCATGTAGTTAGGGGGTCATTTAAAGAAATTGCTAAATATAGACCCTAACAATTAGTTAGGGGGTCAGTTAAGGATGTTACTAAAAATAGAGCGTAGGAATTTATAAAAATATAGTCCCAAGTGGAAGCAGAGGATTTCTGGGTAAATTTGTCCTATAGCACTACGTGCTACTCTTAATAGGGAAATAACACGTCATGGGATCAAAAAAAAAAATGGGAACATTACTCCACTTCAAACGAACACACCCCCTCGGTATTACGTGCTACTCTTAATAGGGAAATAACACGTCATGGGATCCAAAAAAGGGATTCTTAAAGAATTCGAAAAAATACAACTTGACGGGTTTATTTTGGTAATTAAATGAGGATTCTGGGAAAATCCGAACCAGAAATTAACTCCACTTCAGTCGAATGCAACCCCGATACCCTCTCGGTACTATAGCACTACGTGCTAAGCCGATAAAATGGGGAAATAAAGTCAATTTCGGTGATTTTGGTGATTTGGAAGGATTGTCGGGTTGTTTGAGGTAATTAGATTTACTCTTCTACAATCGAACACACCCTCCGAACATACCCCGTCTTATTGCAGAACAATTGGGTAACATAGCAACCACGTGCTACCATAGAAACCAAGATGGCGGCCTCCAGTATACAAAATGGACGACGGAAACACGTATCACCCTAACAACACGCGCTGCGCATGCGCACTAACACCACGTATCACTATGGAGATGACGTCACAACATGGCCGCTCACGCGGGTTACCATGACAACACAACATGGCGGCACTACGTCACGTGACTATGACGTCACATGAGATCATCCATGAGATCATCCAACCTGCACCTCAAACATACGAGCTATACTACTGCTATACCTTCATTTAATTTATGACGTATGTACTACGTGAAATCCTGTATGCCGTGCACGGTAACAACACTAAATTTGCTCCCGTTTTAAAGGCAACCACCATTATGAAAGGGCCCCCGTTTCTATCTTGGGGGGGGGGGCACAAAATTTTCCGTTACGCCACTGTTCAAAACGTTGAAATCTCGTGGGACTTGTCATGCAATGCACTGGATGACGATAGATTCCTCTCTTCCCAAGAGAAACGAGTATAATAACTACAATTTTTTTCGAGCTGCCAGTCATTTTTTTTTTCATTTTTTCGAGTTTAAGAGTTTATCATTTTTCAGAAATAATATAGTGTCAGACCAGTTCATGTTGCAGACTTAATTGCTGTTATTATTACAGTTTAACTGATAAACAAGTTCTTGTTTTTCATATTACAGTACGTGGAGAGTGTATTATCACTAAACCACCCGCAGAGTGGAGACTCCACCCTAGCAATAAATGCAAATTTGTTGCAAAGCATAACAAGCACAGGCAAAGTTTCAACCAATGGACCTCCGGGTTAAACCCGGAGATTCATTGGCTGAAACATTGCTTGTGTTTTCTGTCCACATGTACAAAACTTGAAAGTTATAGCTTGGGTGATAACTCCACTCCGTGGGTGATTTAGTTACAATCCACTCTCCACGTACTGTATTTACTGATGCAAACGAAAACTTGAAATATGCGAGAGTTTTAAATTACAGTTTTTTCTGTTTTCTGAAACTCTTCCAAAATTGACGCACGAGGTGAATACTTTTGGTCAATGTTATGCAAACATCGAGATGAAAACCGGGAGCAGGTCGTCAGCGCGTTTGATTCACAACTGCCTAAAAAACAATATACAAGCAGAGGCGGACTGGCCGTATGATCCACCGGGAAAATTCTCGGTGGGCTCTCTATTGATTTCCCCTTGAGGACCTCAAACTTGATGCACCCAACACAATCATCATCATGTTTGTGTGTGAAATTTCGTGAAAATGACCAAAAGGCGAAATGGATCTGATTGCATATAATGTGGTATACCGAAATGTTCTCTGTTCACCACATAGAATACATTTCGATATACGCAGTCTAGTCTGCCATTTATCTCTGATATGAAAGGAAACAGGTCTCCTTCAATTTGAAAAACGAAACTTTTCTCCGATTGGGCCAAAGTATGGTCTAACGGATGGGTTTCCCGATAGAACCATTTTTCCGAATGATCTATAAATGTGATCAGTGGCGGCGCCAGAGTTACAGAAGGGAGGGGGTATAGCTGGGTATTGCCCGCCGCAGAGCGGCGTCTTCGGCGCGTAGCGCCGAGCCAGGATGGGTTTTCGGGAGGAGTGTCCCCCTCCCAAAGTTGAGAAAAATTTTAAAACTTACGTTGTAAATGGTGTTCTCTGGAGCATTCTCAGACAATTAAATTAAAACAGTTTTATCCTTTTGAAACTTTTTGCTTAAGTCTTTCAGTTATAGGAAACGGCGTACATGGTGACATTTTAACGGAATAACGCTCTTGTAAAGTGCGAGCACAAAACACCAAACGACACTCAAATCGAAAATGAAAGTAGGCTGCATCCCAAACGGATGCGTTGCACGCTTTCGATTCTAGCATTCCTCGAATACTCTTAAGCGTTATGTTTCAGACCGTTTGAACGCGGCACGCCTTGTTGCAATTTGGGCCCTCGACTCTTGTTTGTTGTTTGCAGTTAATGTGTGTGTGTGTGGGGTGGGGAGGGGGGACACACAAACATAATTTTTAAAAAAACTTCTCTGATTTAGTGCACTTGGGAATATGGAATTAAGCATACCCACCATTACACCGCAACGTTTAATACAAAAATTAAAATGATAGTATTTTTTTACTACGCTTGGCGAAACAAAATAGAGGGGTAACTACCCTCCCATACCCCCCCCCCCCTCCGAACTGTAACTAATCGCTAAGCTGAGTTCGTTCACTTCGAAAAATCAAAAAAAAATTCAGGTCTGCCCCCCCCCCCCCCCATACCTCCCCCAGGTTACATTTCTCGGTAACTTTTCTTGGCCGAGCCCGCCCCTGTATACAAGTCCAAAACACAGTCTTATTATTTCCATGTTTGGAAAGATAGCATCAATTTTAAAATGTAATTACAGTGAATGAAGTAATCAACAACTCTCGTAAGAGCATGTCTAGAATACATAACTTAGTAGACAGTCGGAAATTAATTATAACATTACCATCCATTAAGGATTACAATATCTCCCCAAGCTGCAATTAACTTTTAGATAGATTCTCTGGGAATTAGTTTTACGAGATTACATAGGTCAGTTCACGACTATCAATATCAAGATCAATTTTCCTCAAGAACAACCTGGAAGATCCGAATTGTTCAATCAAAGATGAAGAGAATATTGTAAAGTCCGCTTAGATATGATCCTGCGAATATTCGAGATTCGATTCTATATCGATACCATAAGTTTGCTTCGAGATCGACACCGAATCAGTCTCAGGATTCGATTTTTTCGAATCTCCCTTACTAACTTCAATTTGTTACATTTCCAACAAAAAAATGATAAAATTGACATTAGACAATTCATTCACGTGGGCTCAATTCACATTTAATTAGTAATTGACAAAGGTTAATTGTTAGGTGCATTTTGTCCGGAACATTTTCCATAGTTTTAGATTTTGAAGGCTTAACTTGTTACTATTCACGTTCTTAAGAACGTGAATAGTAACAAGTTAAGCCTTCAAAAACTAAAACTATGGATAACAGGCCTAGCTGTTGCAGCGACTGTGCTACAGAGAATATTTATTTATTGGTATTTAAGGTGTTGGTCAGTCTTGTGAGGATCACCACTGTGTACCGCAACTTCCATTTGGGGCAATATGAAATAACTTGTCTATTAAGATTCGATTTGAAATTCGATTCTATATCGATATCAGAGATACTTTTCGGTTCGAGATTCTATTCGAAAAAAAAATGTGTGATTCGCAGTTCCCTACGCATAGACCAAACATGCACACGTGTAGCATAAATTTTCACATTCATACGACTGCATACGCCATTTAAATAGTGAAGTGCGTTATTATGACTTGTTACTCCTGCGTTAGGATTCCGCGAAGCTTCGAAGTTCGATTCTATTCGAAATCGCCGCGCTGATGCGATCAAATTCGAGTCACGTTGATTTCGAATCGTAGAGATGTTATCAATGTCCTGATATGGTTGCACGATATTCAAATTTCAATACTGTCTAGCCCTATCTTTATTTTTAGGTGTAGCCTCAGCGATCCTGTCCAGTGTCTGCTATTTCCTAGTGGATAACTAGGATGTAATATACAGTGGACGTTTGTTGTTAAACTGTCCTTTGTGAATTATCGTCCTCAACCTAACTTGGTCTGGAGCTCGTCCAAGGCAGCCTCATGACTTGGTCCCCTGTCAAACATATATACGATTATATCAGCCTTTGTGTTTGTGTTTGAATGGGTCCATTTCAGCGGCGCCTGGGTGTCCTTGAAGTACGACCATCACGTGCACACACTCAGATGTTATAATAGACGTCGGTACATTAGACACGGTGAAAAATTAATTTAAACAATACTGAGAAAGCACAATGTTGTACATGCCTTGTTTCTCCCCGCTTTTATCTTCTTTGTTCTCTCTTACTCTTCTATGTTTTTTTTCCAATAGGGAAAGGCAGGAAGACAGCCAATGTGGCTATACCTTTCCCTGCCAGTATACACCTTAAAAATTAATATTATCTCTTATTGTGTATGTATGTGCCTTATTATTGTAAATTGGATATTGTAGATTTGTACACATTTGTCAGTTCTGTATTTGCTTAGTATACTGGTGAATAAAATATCTATGTATCTATCTATCTATCTATCTATCTATCTATCTATCTATCTATCTATCTATCTATCTATCTACCGATATTGGTATTAAAACAATACCGCTATAATATAAACATAGTGGCCGTTGTTTAGTGTGTTATGGTAGATTAGCACCCGAAGAAAAAAAATTAAAGCCCGAGACGAAGTTGAGGGCGTTAATTTTTTTTCTGAGGGGGCTAATCTACCATAACACACTGAACAACGGTCACTATGGTTTTTATTATACTGAATTACCTTTGAAGGGAATGTTTCTTTCAGAGTTATAAATAAATCAATAACAAATAGGCAGACTAAGACACTGATTCAGTTCACATACGTCGAATGTTTCATATTCAGTTGATTTCCCCTTTGTGCCCAAAACCTCCCTGAACAACTTTACACTTCTGTCAACACTTTGCTTAGTTGATGAACTGTCCTTTGACCTTAAAAAGTCCCTCGATATTTTCATCGGTAATACTTGCGAAAGCCATGTTTGTTGTTGTCGTCTGTTTTGAGGCGAGAGAAAAACTTCGGAAATCTTCGGAAACAGCGTGTGTTATTTTTCTACCTTTCGGCAATTTTCGGATTTAGCGTGTGATATTACAAAATCACCGCGTCATAGCGTGTGTTATTACAAACAATAACAACCGTCGCGATGGACTATCACACGTTGTGAAGAATGGGCGGAGTCAACAGGCGTGATTGCGCAAATTAGCAAATTGTATCTGTCCAATCAGACGTCGTCTTTTGTCTAATTTTATTCATGAAGTATAATAAACCGGTATATCGTAGACTAGTTCACAGGGGGGAAATTTCAACGCAAATCCGCGAATTAATTCGAGTAAAAATTCGTCCTACCAAGTATCTCAATCTTGTGAACTGTTAGTCTGTCATCAGGTCTGCTGTGGAAATGAAGTCAAGGAAGTTCCGCTTCTGAACCTACTTTGATTCCATTCTGGAATATTCCACTTGTTAAATATTTTTTATCCCTTTACATAACGAATTGTCGGCATCCGCTGGCATCATTTGCAAATATTGAGTAACTGAGTATATATTGAGTATATAACTTTAAAAAAATTGCAACAAAACTATATCATGTGACCCCATCATTAGAACGAGCTCGTCGAGCTCGTTCCAATGATGGGGTCACATGATATGGTTTGGTTGAAAACAATAATTAAAATAACAGATTTTGGTATCATGTGCGGTGCGTAACGAGTTAGACAAGTCGCCGTTGCCTACAACATTTTGATGGAGACTGACAATACTGTACGGCCGTCGTGGACTCAGCCACGGTATGAGCAGTATTTCCGCGGACGCAATAATATTAAATTACAGACACTAATCATAGGAATAATAATCAAAAATTTAATTAATGAAGCACCGGTGGAGGAAGTCTGAGTACCCGGAGAGAACCACAAAGCAGCGGCGAGCAATTGTTAGACTATCTAACTTACTAACTCTGTACAATAAGAGTTATCAGCAAATGAAGACAAGTGTACCATCGACGTGCAGTACGCCTTAATACATAGCAGTACAATCGGGAACCTAATCGGGATCAAGTCCACTGCCCAAGGGCCCAACGCAGTAACCGCTTGTCAGGACAGAATCGTCGACCTTTGGATTAAAGTCCAGTGCTTCTACCACTTACACATACGCGCACATAATACCTCGAGTCTATTGGTGAAGCAACAAACACTAACACTCGATTTAGCAAAACAATAAGAAACCCCACTACTGAGATCAGAAAAGCAGCTCGATTTGATTGCCACACATTTTCACCGACGTGTCACGATTTCCAAAATACAATACAACATCGCGACCGCATCAACAAAACAACCACAAACGGAAACTAAGATTCAATGGTTTCGCATTTTATTTTAGGACAGGCTAACAACACCTATCAGAATTTCAATGTCGCGAGGAGACGATGGTGCTCTTTTCTAAGACATAATGCATGTCGTTTGTGAAGTTACCTTCGATTGCTGCTAACTCTGATTTTTTCTGTTTGGGTTTAACGACACATTAACAGCCAGGATCATATCATGTCGGTGACAGTTTTACGGGTGGAGGAAGCCGGAGTACCCGGAGAGAACCACCGACCAACGACGAGCAGCTGACATTTCTTCAACATCGTAACTCTGAACTCTGCACCGCGGCACAGATAGGGTTAGATTGGTTGAAGACATGCGCACCATCGACGTGCAGTACACCTTATTACACAGCGTCATCGTGTCCCCGTGTAGGCAATCGGGGTGAAGTACCTTGCCCAAGAACACAACCACGCTGGCCATCCGATTACCACCTTTGCGGTGCAGTACCTCGTTTGCAGTTTAAAAACACAGCAACGGTTGAAGGTAGGTGTCATAAAATATGGTATAACTGCTATTAACTTGCGTACATCACTAAAAAAAAATTAATCTAGCGATCTATGGAATGTTATTACATTCTTGTATATAGTGTCGGTGTGTTGTATGAAGTAACTGAGCTCTGTTATTGAAAATACATTAGCGGTCATCCCCATTCTTTCGGAAATTTTCGACAAAATTTGTTCTCTTCGTGAATATCAAGGACATAGAAGGTCAAACCTTCCCTCCATTGTTGCTTCACACTTTTGTCTTTAAGTTTAGGTCAGCTTCAGCTTTCATAAAAAGTCCTGCATTCGCCTTATTCGGCAGCTTCGACGACAGGTGTTGAACTTTCAGAATACCTGATTTGTGGGGGTGTCCTTTTAAGGAGTACCTTCATTTGCGGTGCACAGTACCTCATTTTGCGGTGTCAATCTTTTAAGATTACTAATGAAACATGACCCTAGCCCTTCAGTTTTATATATACATATAACGTCTTGGGTTATTTCGACGTGCGTAGTATAAACACCCACACTAATCAATCAAAACCAGGGATCTAATTAGCATTCTGTCAAGTCGAAAGGGTTTGTCAACCGTGCCTGGTGAGAGCTGGGAGGAATGACCCGTGTTTCATTTATTGACTCGCCGTGTGTTGATTGAAAACAGTATTACCTTTGGGGGCTGGATGGACCGTTGTTTGGACCATGTTTAGTACTCTTTTTTATAATAGTACACAGATACAGACAACATTGTGTGCTGCGAAATAATTTTAGTTTATGCAATCAAATTAATGAAAGTTCCGAGGAATTTGAAACAGTTGTGACGTATTCAGTTGATAAGAGTGGTTTATGGGCAGGATGTATTTTACACATTTTATATAAGGTGCTACATATAAGTAATGGAAGTAGTGGAAATCGGTTTACTCTAAGTCTGATATTCCGTTAATATATGAATGACATATACACAAATAATAAACGAAACTAAAGGTCATGATGCATAGAACACGAAAAATATATTCGTCAAACACACAACAATGATAGCAGGCTTCGGTGATTTCTGGAAGTCTGCGATCCTATTCGTACGAGAACTGACTATCAAAAAACAAATTCGTGAGAACAACTCGTGAGAACAACTCGTGGCCAAATATGCTTCAAATATTCAAGAACGAATCTGGGAAATCGAGATACTTCAAAACGCAGCGACAGAGCTGCTTTAAGATGAATGTCAAACCATTTCGTTTGTTTATATTCATCACAATGTGGTGGTTAAGGTCAACGGGACCAAAATACACTGATAAACAATATCGTTCAAAATGAAATAATGGGACTGGTCGTCCTCGCCCTACCTACTGTCATGATGTGGAGATTGCACAGTTACCACATATAAAATGCTTCCGTTACACATGGACAAGGTCTTCAAGAAAATGCAGGCAGTGCTGGCATTTTTGCAGGCTAAGTTCTGTCGCTGCATTGTGAGGTGGTTTGATTGCCTAGGGTTGTTCATGGATGTATGAAGCATATGTATCCCGAGATGTTCTCGTGAAATATTGTTTGGTTGTCAGTTTCCTCACGAATACGATCGCAGACTTCCATGAACCACAGGTGCCCACAATCATCACTTGTGGGGTAAACGAATCAGTTTCCCGTGTTCTATCCACCATAACCTCCATTTTGATGTATATTTTTAATACAAATTTATATTTCGTAATTTATGTATGGAATATCAGGCCTAGCAAATTCGGAGTAACCCGATTTCCATAACTTATATCGCATCTAAAATAAATCCGCGCAAAACCGTCGAGATGGGGGCGCGGTGTAGTAACACTGGAGTCCGGCGTTATGGGGGCCCGCCGATTTTCCATAATTGCTTTAGAGCAGGATTCTCTTACTGTCTTATCTGTGAGGACAGCGAGGCCTTCGCTGCAAGACAAATCCTGCCTAAAGAATTCTGGCCGGAGATAATTAGCCGAAATGAGAAAAAATCGGCGGGGCTCCTACAATGCCGGGCCAGGTTTCCAAAACTAACACTACATTTAAAACTAGAAGTCCTGTCATGAAATGCGCACTCATAGCACGTCGATCTGCGCGTCAATATACGCGTTATACCCCACAGTAAGGCTGTCAAATTTTGTACATATGGCCTGTACACAAGCAATGTTTCATCCAATGGACCTCCGGGTACCCGAAGGTCCATTGGCAGAAACATTTCCTATGTTTGCTATGAGTAACCAGGATATCCTGCCGTGCTTTGGATGCCATTCGATTTGGCAATTGCGCGCAATTCCTACGCGCAATTAAGCCTAGATAAGCGCACAATTCGTGACAAGACTTCTAGTTTTAACTGTTTGTATGTGCATTCACAAAACTGAAATGTTTTGCTTGCGTACTAAGTTACAAACTTTCACTTGCAGAAGCCTTTCCTAGAATTTTTGTCGAACATCGACTAAGATTCTAGGAAAGGCTTCGACAGTAACCCTTCTCCCAGGTTATTCTCTCTGTCCCCTCATTACAACACCATTGCCGATTTTGGACTAACAAGGGTCGAAATGCTGTTTTTGATGCAAAGTGATAATTTTTTCAATTGTTAAGGATGAAAATGTTAATGTGTTTTCACTTGTTCTGTTTGGGAAAATTGTCTTTTTTAAACGAAAGTAGTGAGTAAATATTTGGTTACACACTGAATTATAGTAATTGCTCCTGAAAGTTTTCTTTAAGACATCAAGTCGAATTATTGATGATAATCGCCAGCGGCCATTCTGTTCATGTAGGGTGAATTACTACCAAATCGTGGGAAGGTGGATTTTTCACCCAATAATAGTGTTTTATTACAGGTGACCTTATATCGCATTATTTGTGATTTGTAGGGATGATTGATTGAATGAATAAATAAATAAATTCCCATTGCCTTTTATTCCAAAACATTTTCTCTGGAATTTACATTTAATATGTATGTTCAATTAAAACTTTTACCATCCAGAATTCACAATTCTGAGATGGCATCCTGTAAATATCTGAGTTGCAAATGACATTTTTTCTTTCTTAATCGTTGCTATTTACAATTCACAGAAAAGCTCTCTGATAGAGTTTCACGGTGATTTGGAAGTTATGATGATTATGTGACAAAACGTACCATAATTTGAAAAATGTCTCTGTTTTGTAAGTGATCAATTATCAAAGGGTTTTTTTCTAAAAAAAAACAAGGCTAGTACCAGTCTGAAATTGCGTCGCTGCATGCAATCTTACAGTGGATATAGTACAATTTCAAATTTTCGGCAAACAGGAACTGCCTGCGCGGCAGATCTGGAAATTGCTTCCACGGTACAACTCAAAATATCAAGCGCCAGACCAAATATAAAATCAATCCCTTTCATACAAGCCAAGAAAACTTCAGCTGAATGTTTTATATTCATTGGGTAAAGTAAAATTCCAAACAATTGGCAAGCAGGAAGTGGCTACACGGAAGATCTGAAAACTGCTTACACGGTACAACGAAACATTATCAAGCCCCGGGCCAAATATAAAATCATTCCCTTGTTACCAGCCAAGAAAACTTTGACTAGAAATTTCACCCCAGAGTATTTCGGACTGTCTGACGGGCTGACTGACGGACGGACAGATTTGAGCGCTTACTAGACCTGCTTGCCACTGGAGATGCACGCGAAAAACAACAACTTACGGTCTGGATAATCAACAAATTTGAATTGGCCCAATACATGATACTTGTTTTCGGAGCTTCAAAGACAATACAGGTGAGTCAATGTCCAACTATTGGGCTAAACATATCATAAATGCTTGGACTTATCCAACAAATGCTTTAGAATTAATTGTGTACACATCAGAGAGAAATACGTGTCCAGATAAGGCAACATTTTTGTAAAAGAGTGACCCCATTAAATGTTTCGCACCGCAAATGTGGTACCCCCAGCAGACACCGAAACCGCAAAAGATGGTAACTTTCACCGCAAATAAGGTATTCATAAAAATCAATTACCCCTCTCGATAAATTCCGTTTAAACGTGTTTTCACAAAAGGCTCACAAACATACGGATGCTGCTCCAAGGACTCACAATAACATATTTTAAATATAATTCGCACTTCAAACCCAACAACTGGAATTTTTATCTCCATATTTCCACTTTAAAATACTTCAAAAAAATTGTTTTTTATTTCTCTGATGAAAATATTTCTTGGATGAAAGTATTGGTGATTAATACCTACCCTGAAAGAGTTTGCAACACAAGTAGGCTTGTTGAAATGCGTGTACTTACCAATTTTCCAACTTGTATGCGTAACAATCTGCTGTTTTTTAAACCGCAAACGAGGTACTGCACCGCAAAGGTGGTAATCGGATGACCAGCGTGCCAACGCGGGAGCGTGAATCAGTCGCTGAAATGGTCACCCATCCAACCGCGCTAGACGTTGCTTAACTTCGGTGATCTGACGAGAACCGGTTACCGCGACGCCACCGCAACCCCCCCCCCCCCCACCCCCGCTAACTCTGATATGCCGGATTAGTAAGTTAGATGGTATGGCAGTTGTTCGCCGCTGCTCGGTGGTTCTCCTTGGGTGCCCTGACCTCCTCCAAGGTGCAACTGTTCGTTACGAATTGACCCTGCCTGTTGAAAGTGTCGCTAAACGCCAGTAAAGAAGCACGTCCGGTTCGCGAGGTCGAGTAGAAATACTTACGAACATGAGCAATATTTCAGCCATCAGTTAATCGGGAGCGTTTACATTTTGTGAAAGAGATCTTTTATTCTCTAGTAAAAGTAGGCTTTTTCATAGAAAACCTGAAAGAAAACTTCGCGATTCCTTTTATCCAAAATGTCAAAGAATGATTTACTTGTAACTGGAAATTAGTCTGCGCTAGATATTGTGTTTCCTCTTCCGTATTGAGGTGTATTGGAATGAATAGATTGGCGCCAACGTTTTGAACACTTTGAGATCAGGTTTCGACAATTTGGTACTTCAGGTTGGACATTTTGACTTCTGGTGAAATGACGGCGCAACAGGGGATCTGGGAGATATGCACCAACCCTCCCCACCCCCGCACCCACCAAAAACAAAATAAAATAGGCCCCTTTCCCCAAGATTGTTATATTAACGCTTAACTCTTTACCTTAGGTAGCACCATAACCTCTCCATTCTTCGCAAAAATCGCAATTCAAATTTTGGTGTTTTTGTCTCTAAAACATTGGTTATGACTCGTCAAAAGAACGGGGTTGTTGAACTCGTCCTGGGGACAGGTCACTGCCATGTTTATGGTGCAAAAATAAAAAATAAAGCGTGGTCTACTATTCATGTTGGATGAAGTATTAACCCTTTACCCAACGTAACGGCCAAAACCGGCCAGCGCTATTCTCAAAAATCGCCAATTAATTTTCAAAATATTTTCATTTTTTGTCTCAAAAACATAGGTTATGACCCCTCGTTGGAACGAGCTCGTCGAGCTCGTTCCAACGAGGGGTCATAACCTATGTTTTTGAGACAAAAAATGAAAAAATTTAGTTATTCAAGAATTTTTTTTGCAAGTGTCGTCTGCTTTTCATGTTAGGTAAAGGGTTAAAACAAATTACTAATCTACTGTCTACACTCCGATAGATAACTTCTCACTCAATTGCCGTCCTATGGAAAATCTGATCCCACCACTGCTCTGTTGCCGCAACGTCTACACCCAGACACCGAAATGTTCACAGCTTGGTGCCAGTGAACAATAACAAAACACAAATTAGAATTGCATGGTTTCAGATTTTCTTGAGCAGCACAAAATATATGTGGGAAAGTTGCATTTTCTTCTAGGCGAACAGAATAGTCCCACTTGTACAATACTAAGAATGTTTAACCAGTTGACGGGGTATAATTGTTTTTCAATGATATACTATTGGTTTGCATAGGGTTGGTCGAAATGGGGTTTTGATTTTACAGTTGAAATGAATTATATGTCGCGACATCGGAGTATGAATGTGCGATGATAAGTATTAAGTTGTATGAAGTGCGTAGCACTTGACACGTCTATCCCGCATTAGTGCGTAGCACTTCATACACCTTGACACGACTATCCCACATTAGTGCGTGGCACTTCATACACTGTGACACGTCTATCCCACATTAGTGCGTAGCACTTCATACACCTTGACACGGCTATCCCACATTAGTGCGTAGCACTTCATACACCTTGACACGGCTATCCCACATTAGTGCGTACCACTTCATACAACCTGACACGTCTATTCCACATTAGTGCGTAGCACTTCATACACCTTGACACGTCTATCCCACATTAGTGCGTAGCACTTCATACAACCTGACACGTCTATTCCACATTAGTGCGTAGCACTTCATACACCGTGACACGACTATCCCACATTAGTGCGTAGCACTTCATACACCGTGACACGGCTATCCCACAATATTGCGTAGCACTTAATACACCCTGACACGTCTATCCCACATTAGTGCGTAGCACTTCATACACCTTGACATGGCTATCCCACATTAGTGTGTAGCATTTCATAGACCTTGACACGTCTATCCCTCATTAGTGCGTAGCACTTTATACACCTTGACACGTCTATCGCACATTAGTGCGTAGCACTTCATACAACCTGACACGTCTATCCCACATTAGTGCGTAGCACTTCATACACCTTGACACGGCTATCCCACATTAGTGCGTAGCACTTCATACACCTTGACACGGCTATCCCACATTAGTGTGTAGCATTTCATAGACCTTGACACGTCTATCCCACATTAGTGAGTAGCACTTCATACACCTTGACACGTCTATCCCACATTAGTGCATAGCACGTCATACAACCTGACACGTCTATCCCACATTAGTGCGTAGCACTTCATACAGGGTGACACGGCTATCCCACATTAGTGCGTAGCACTTCATACACCCTGGCACGTCTATCCCACATTAGTGCGTAGCACTTCATACACCTCGACACGTCTATCCCACATTAGTGCGTAGCACTTCATACACATTGACACGTCTATCCCTCACTAGTGCGTAGCACTTCATACAAATTGACACGTCTATCCCACATTAGTGCGTAGCACTTCATACAACTTGACACGTCTGTCTGTGTAGTTATTATTGCGTATCACTTCATACAACCTGACACGTCTATCCCATATTAGTGCGTAGCACTTCATACACCATGACACGGCTATCCCACATTAGTGCGTAGCACTTCATACACCTTGACACGTCTATCCCTCATTAGTGCATAGCACTTAATACAACTTGACACGTCTATCCCACATTAGTGCGTAGCACTTCATACACCTTGACACGTCTATCCCTCACTAGTGCATAGCACTTCATACAACTTGACACGTCTATCCCACATTAGTGCGTAGCACTTCATACACCTTGACACGTCTATCCCTCACTAGTGCGTAGCACTTCATACAACTTGGCACGTTTATCCCTCACTAGTGCGTAGCACTTCATACAACTTGACACGTCTATCCCACATTAGTGCATAGCACTTCATACACCTTGACACATCTATCCCTCACTAGTGCGTAGCACTTCATACAACTTGACACGTCTATCCCTCATTAGTGCGTAGCACTTCATACACCTTGACATGTCTATCCCTCAATAGTGCGTAGCACTTCATACAACTTGACACGTCTATCCCACATTAGTGCGTAGCACTTCATACAACTTGACACGTCTGTCTCTGTAGTTATTATTGCGTAGCACTTCATCTTGACATGTCTATCCCTCAATAGTGCGTAGCACTTCATACAACTTGACACGTCTATCCCACATTAGTGCGTAGCACTTCATACACCTTGACACAGCTATCCCACATTAGTGCGTAGCACTTCATACACCTTGACACGTCTATCCCTCATTAGTGCGCAGCACTTAATACAACTTGACACGTCTATCCCACATTAGTGCGTAGCACTTCATACACCTTCACACGTCTATCCCTCACTAGTGCGTAGCACTTCATACAACTTGACACGTCTATCCCACATTAGTGCGTAGCACTTCATACACCTTGACACGTCTATCCCTCACTAGTGCGTAGCACTTCATACACCTTGACACGTCTATCCCTCACTAGTGCGTAGCACTTCATACAACTTGACACGTCTATCCCTCACTAGTGCGTAGCACTTCATACACCTTGACACGTCTATCCCACATTAGTGCGTAGCACTTCATACACCTTGACACGTCTATCCCTCACTAGTGCGTAGCACTTCATACAACTTGACACGTCTATCCCTCACTAGTGCGTAGCACTTCATACAACTTGACACGTCTATCCCACATTAGTGCATAGCACTTCATACACCTTGACACATCTATCCCTCACTAGTGCGTAGCACTTCATACAACTTGACTCGTCTATCCCTCACTAGTGCGTAGCACTTCACACAACTTGACACGTCTATCCCACATTAGTGCGTAGCACTTCATACAACTTGACACGTCTATCCCACATTAGTACGTAGCACTTCATACAACTTGACACGTCTATCCCACATTAGTGCGTAGCACTTCATACACCTTGACACGTCTATCCCTCACTAGTGCATAGCACTTCATACAATTTTACACATCTATCCCACATCAGTGCGTAGCACTTCATACACCTTGACACGTCTATCCCACATTAGTGCGTAGCACTTCATACACCTTGACACGTCTATCCCTCACTAGTGCGTAGCACTTCATACAACTTGACACGTCTATCCCACATTAGTGCGTAGCACTTCATACATTTTTTTGCAAGTGTCGTCTGCTTTTCATGTTAGGTAAAGGGTTAAAACAAATTACTAATCTACTGTCTACACTCCGATAGATAACTTCTCACTCAATTGTCGTCCTATGGAAAATCTGATCCCGCCACTGCCCTGTTACCGCAACGTCTACACCCAGACACCGAAATGTTCACAGCTTGGTGCGTAGCACTTCATACAACCTTCATACAACAGCTCTCTGAGCTGTCTGTTGTTTTCGTTTATTAAAAGTAACAAAAGGAAACTTGGCTTTCATGGTAAGCTAATTAGAAGCAACTACTTCACAGATAATCCGTGATTAAGAATATTTATCAATATCACACCAACCTACAATAAGTAAGTATCCGCTCCTTCTTTAGGCAATGTGATTTTACTATAATTTTGCAGGTTTTTATGCTTCCGAGAAAAAATTACGAAATCTTACCCCATAGACTTTTACATTAATGGAAAGTACAGAGTCTTATTATATGTCACGATGCGCACACTATTGATGTAATGAACAGAAAAAAGTTGAAGATGGTGAAAACGCGAATTTCTTATTCTTAAATGGGTTTCAACAGGGAATAATCTTCAATCGGGCAAACTGACTGGGAAAGAATTGGCAAAAGCGTATTCTGTGTTTTTATACCACATTATAGGGAAATGGCCGAGGTTTATGAAATGATGAGCACATCGATGATACAAATTTGCTAACATTTCGAAATGTCAGTTTTTAAATGAAATTCCCATACCCTTAGTGTTAAATTTACTTACAGCTTTTGGAAAATTAAGGGGGGCTAACTCCCTGTAAGTCTCTTCTAATGACGAAAATTTTCAACAAGGTGTTATAATTGTACTTTTGTACTTTGGAAATAAATACGATCTAAACTAAATTAATATACATCGAGATCTGGGGGCGTGGTGGCTCAGTAGGTAGAGGTGCAGGCTGCAAGCCGAGAGGTCCTCGGTTCGAATCCCACCTGCGGCAACCGCGTTGTGTCCTTGGGCAAGACACTTCACGCCCATTGCCCATATGGAGGCACGGTGACGTCGTGTACTAAGGCGTACTGCATGTCGATGGCGCACTTGTCTTCAGCCAATGCTAACCCTGTTTGTGTGGAGTTAGTATGTTGGGGAGCTGACAGTTGCTCGCCGTTGCTCGGTGGTTCTCTCCGGGTACTCCAGCTTCCCCCACCCGTAAAATTGTCACGGTCATGATTAGCTTTGTGCAGAAATATGTGCCCTTAAACCCCAATAAATAAATAAATAAATAAATAAATAAATAGTATTTAAGTGGGTCGTTCACATTAGGTTTCATCTTCAGTACTCGAAACTGTTAGAATTAACCAATGTTTAAAACTATAAAATCGTCGTCTACATAAAAACTAATACGAGTGATCCAAAATCCATAATATACGTCACTGTTTGATATTTCCCTGGGGGCTGCATCAGAGTATTGTATACTACAAGCAATTAAACTAAATTAAATTATAAGAATCAAAATGAATTATCTGTCGATTTATCGGATTAAGAATGTAGGATGAGCGCTGTGCGTAGCACTCTTCATACAAAACTTAACACACCCATCTAATATAAATACGCAGATAATTCTGTTCAATTCCTTATCAATTTAATTCAGTTCCTATATGTATACATATTTGTGGGCTGTGGGATTAAATTCCTGTGAATCCGCCTTTCGGACTGTTAAAATTATTACTAAAGGTATCACAGCACTAAATATTTTCCCATAGACGACCATTATAACTTTCAAGCGAAAAACATTATGATCGCATTATTATTTTGGCCTTCAAATATCTTTGTCAAAGACAGCCCTTCAGACAACTTTTTCTGACCTGAAAATAGGGGGTGATCCAACAAATAAGAGAGAACAACTGGCGGGAAGGGAAGTACCGGTCACGTGCACATATTTTTCAGGGAATTCCCAACAAAACCACACCAAAAGTCAATTATATTTTTTAGGTCTAAAAGTCATCAAGTCACCCTCTTCATTTATCTGGAATATTCAACAATAATGCAAGATGTCAATAGAATCTTTCAAATGTTTCTTGAAACACTGTATTTTCCCAAGGCTGCTTATTTTTAGAGTTTGCATAATTTCCAAGTGCAACATTTGAAGGCGGGTAACTCTAAATCGAACAATTACTGCAGCGATGCCTAAAACTCCATATGAATAAAAAAAATAGATTTGCCCATTTTACCGTAACTTATATTCGCAGAACGATACAATTCGGCAGCTGAGTTTGATAGGGTTAATCTCGAGCAATGAACCACAAAAGTGTATTTTAGTATCATTCGTCAAGTACATTGAAATGAAAACGCAAATCATTTCATCGTTCCCAACGCTGGTGGCAAACAGGTACTCTGGAAAGCATAACGCGTTTCAAAGCAAAGAGTATTTGTGGAAGTATCAATGAAATTAAAAAGTGATGCCATGAGCAGGAAATATTACACTTGAAACAATTTATAAATCAATTTTATTGATCGCAAAATGTAGGACTCCTGATCCTTGACGGAGAGTACAACGGCACGTAATTTAATTTACGCTTCCAACCTTGTAAAACTTTTGTTTTTTAATGATTTTGCCCAAACCGTACGCGTTCAGTAATGAACGGCTGGTGGACTTTACATTAATTTAAAAACAACTACTGTCTCCGTACTGAATATATATGCTTGAACCTTCAGTGACAATATATTTCAGAGAATAATGTATATAATATAATTTCCATGCAAATAAAACACAGGGAACCGAATTCAGCAGGGAGCATAATGTAACGTTACGGGATTCCATTTAACACGTGACGTAGTTTATTGCAATATATAAATGTGCTTTAGGATCAGTTTGGACCCTATTGTCGAAATCAGACATATGGGAATTGACGTAGTTGTGAAACACATGGAGAGTGAGGTTTAACCCCTTACCCAACGAATCGCCCGCATCCGCCCGCGTAATATGCAAATTCAGCAGTTGAAAAAATATATATTATTTTTCAAACAATTTCAACAGAACCATATCATATCACCATATCAGGGGTCACATGATATGGATCTGTTGAAATATTTGGAAAAATTTGAAAAAAATGTTATTTAAAATAATAAATTTTGCAAAGGGTTAATTTAATTAATTTTTATCATAATCACTGTCTTGTTCAGAAGTCTCACGGAGTTCGGAAATGTGGAACGCTCATAGCTGACCTTATGAACCTGAGGCATATGCTGGAATAAGAAGGAGCATAGCTCACACACACGAATCCATATAAACAATAATCCCATTGGGTTTTTCCCTGTTGCATTATCACATATGACCCGCGAAACTGACAAGCAGCTACGTTCAACATTCTAAGTCAGACTCGCAGATGCATGGTTGCTAAATAGTTCAAGGACGCTAAGGAGGGGAAATCAAGATGCACCCCCTGCCATGGGCAATCACAATACAACAGCGTGTCATCATCCATCATTTAATCAGTGGCTTCATTCATGGTTTGCCCAAAACTTCAGCATAGCACTGGAAAAAGTCACCTCAGATCTTGTGAAGATTGTTTTAACTGGCATTAGGCAAAAACCCTTTCCTGGAAATAGTGGTAAACATAGATTAATCATTGTTTGATATCTTCCAAAATATAACAAAAAAAGTACTTGAGGGCTTTTGTTTTGTCTTCAAACGACGTTGATCCAGTTGCAGTTAACTTTTAACCTGAGTATTTCTGTATGTTTTATGAAATCAGTCATGGCTGCTTTACAGCAGCCATGACTGGTTTTGATGAAATTGATCAAACTCCATAAAAATAATTTCGTAGGTGTAAAGAGTGTTAACCTGTTCATGAATAAGTTATATTGAACACAAAAACAGCTTTCCCCGTTAAAATTGCATTAACGTTAAATGACGTGCTGCACGTTTGTGAAAAGGCATGTTTTGCACGTGGAGAGTCTGAAAATTCATGCAGCAGTGTGAATCCTTGGGTATTTAAACACTAAAGTAAGGCCTTCCTATCGTTCACATTCAAACTTGCGCTGCTGTTAAAACGACTCCACATTAGCATGACAAGATTGACAATGAATCAACGTCTCCTTGCCCTGGGTATGATTAGAGCTGGCAGAACACACAGAGAGGTTGCCCAGCATTTGAACTGCCACCGTAACACTGTAGACAGGCTAGTCCATCGACATGCACAACACGATGACGTTCGAGACCGACCCCGCTCCGGGAGACCCCGAGTTACCACCCCTGCACAAGATCGGTATATCCGTGTCGTCCATCTCCGGAACCGGCAACAAACGGCAACGACGACAGCCAGGAACATCCCTAACCTGAGACGGATACATCCTCAAACAGTAATCAACCGGCTGAGAGAATACGGCTTACGTCCTCGAAGACCTGCAATTCGTCCGATTTTGACGTTACGTCATCGTCGTGCTCGACTGCAGTGGTGTAGACAACATCTCAGGCATCCCTTACACTGGTGGCGACGTGTTCTATTCACAGATGAATGTCGTTTCCATCTTTCATCATCAGATGGCCGGCGGAGAGTGTACAGACGTCGAAACGAACGCTACGCAGATCCATGTGTCGTGGAGCGAAACCGTTATGGGGGAGGGTCTCTCATGGTGTGGGGTGGCATCACTGCCCGTAACAGAACTGAGCTGGTCATTATTGACGGCAATCTCAATGCAGCCAGATATCGTGATGAAGTGCTTACACCTGTTGTTGTTCCATTTCTGCAACGACACGGCCCCGGTGTCATTCTACAGCAGGACAACGCCCGACCCCACGCAGCTCGTGTTGTTCAACAGTATCTGCAGCAACAACAAATGGATGTTCTTCCCTGGCCCGCAAATTCGCCCGATATCTCACCCAGCGAGCACGTATGGGACGAAATGAAACGTCAGCTACGCCGGCTTCCTCATGCACCGTCAACGCTTGTGGAACTCCAAAGACAGCTTATCAGAATATGGAACAACATCCCACAACACTTCCATGCTAACTTATTCGCTTCCATGAGGCGTAGATGCACAGCAGTAGTCGATGCAGACGGGGGTCATACCAGATATTGAGCGAGTGACTTTTGTGTTTGACCCTTAGTGTCTTTGACTCTCCATGGCACCAAGAGTATTCGTCGTAGCGTAATGAAATTTCTGGTGTTGATTAAAAATTGATTCATCTGTGATTGAATAAAATTTCCATGAATGAAAATGATATATATCTTTTTTTAGTGTTATTTTTTAGCATGCACACTTTCTTTTTGGGGAGAGTATACATAGACATAAGGGGCGCGGTGGCACAGGTGATAGAAGTGCAGTCTGCAAGCCGAGAGGTCCTCGGTTCGAATCCCACCTGCGGCAACCGCGTTGTGTCCTTGGGCATGGGCAAGACACTTCACCCCATTTCTCACTTGGGGGCACGGTGACGATGTGTATTAAGGGGTACTGCACGTCCATGGTGCACCTGTCTTCAACCAATGCTAACCCTGCTTGTGTGGAGTTGGTATGTTGGGGAGCTGACAGCTGCTCGCCGTTGCTCGGTGGTTCTCTCCGGATACTCCACCCATAAGACTGTCACGGTCATGGTTAGCCATTGTGCAGAAATATGTGACCTTAAACACCAATAAATAAATAAATACGTAGACATAAATGTTTGGTTAAACAAATCTAAATTATACCCATTCTAGTTACGAGAGACTTGACGTCTTGTGCTGGAATATCCGCCGGTAACATTCAATCAGTTTAAGAAGCAGTATACATACACGTACATGTGACCGAATAACAAATATTCTACAGATTATGACCAGATTATGACCAAGACGGATGCACACAAAACTCTTTTCCTCTTCATAATCCGCTGAAGCAATATTGGGTGAGATACAATGAAGCGTCAACCCCAGACAAGAAGGAAAAAATCATGTTAAATTCTCTGTTGATACACAGTCAATGCGGTAATGTATGAATATGAATCAATTCAATGCATATTTGTCGATAAATAAACAAATACAACAGGTTGAACCATGTAATATTGCTATTTTTCGTGAGACGTGGAATGGTTACAGTTAAAACTCTAAGTCCTGTCACGAACTGTGTGCTTATCCAGGCTTAATTGCGCGTATGAATTGCGCGCATTTGCCATATCGAATGGCATCCAAAGCACGGCAGGTTCTCCTGGTTACTCATATCAAACACAGGCAATGTTTCTGCCAATGGACCTCCGGGTTACCCGGAGGACCATTGGCTGAAACATTGCTTGTGCACAGGCCGTATGTTCAGAATTTGATAGCCTTATTAGGGTCATAACGCGTAGATTAACGCGCAGATCGGCGTGCTATTTGTGCGCATTTCATGACAGGACTTCTAGTTTTAACTGTATTTCATGGAGTGATGCCGAAAACCCGCATTTTGTTTCAGCGTGTTAAGGAACTCCAACAATATTTGGTTACGTGCCTATACTTCGAAAGCGCAGTACTTCGGGTTGCCAATATTCCGCAAGGTCCTATCTTCAGAAGGTCCAATACTCCGAGGTACTGAGAGACCTAACATCTAATAGTCCGAAGGTCCGATACTTCTAAGGTTCGATACTCCGAAGGGCTAATACTCTGATTATCAAATTGTGAGGCACAAAAACTCCGAAAATACTATACTCCGCAAGCGCGATACTACGAATGTCCAATACTCCAAAGATCTGATACTTTGAAGGCCCGATACATATTAGACTATCGGACATTCCGGGTATCGGAGAAAATCGAACCTTCTGGTCCGTCCGAATATTGGACCTTGTTAGTATTGGGCCTTCATAATATTGCACCGTTGGAATATCATACCTTCGGAGTATTATGTTGCCGGAAAATCGGAGCACTGGTCCGTTGAAATATGGGATTTCGGAGTATTGGGCCCTTGTAATATTGGATCTTCGGATCATTAGGCAGTCGGAATATCAGACGATCGGAGTATTGGGCCTTCGTAACATCTGTCCTTCGGAGAAATGGACCGTCTTGGTAACGGGTGTTTGGAATAACGAGCCAGCCTCAGGGATCTTATGCTTTTTATGAAATACGTGAGATAAGGATTTCTCAAAATCACTAGTTTCAAAGAATTGCCGTAACATATACACAAAAAAATCATTTATTTACGTTCCGTTTTGGGGTTGTTTTTTTTTTTTGTTTTTTTTTTTTGTTTGTGTTTGCTACATAGCTTGTGGATCTCATTGTCAGGGGCTCGTTCAGTTTCTTTTAATGGTGGTCGATCTGTATGGGAAAGACAAAAATGAAATTTTCGAATTTTTTCGTTTAATATGGTGCTGTCGTTTGCAACCTTTTTGAGCACAAAGTTAACCTTTTGAACTCGTAGAGAACATTTTTTTGGCCAAGGATAATGATATAACCTGACTTCATGAAGTACATAGCTGCTCAGCCCCAAAGCTGCACATTGTAAATATTGATTGGTCTTCCCCCACACTGCGAAAAATATAGGTTCTCTTTAGAACCAAAACTGGTTCTAATCTTGTCCCTGAGATGGAACCCGTTCTGTTTAAACAGTATTTATTTCAAATCAAATAAATTTACCAAGATTAGCATTCAATTTTAACAGAATATTACATGAACTGAAGTAGATTCAGCAGTAAACTTGGAGCGTATTCAGCGCAATCGCCAAACATTTTGAAACAAAGGGGATATGAACAGTTGGCATATCGAACCAGTTTTGGTTCTGTATAGAACCAAAACTGGTTCGATATGCCAACTGTTCATATCTCCTTTGCTTTATAATGATTTGACACAACTTCGTATAACCTCTAAACTTACGACTGAAACCCCCTCAATTTACGTTTAATTCTGTTAATATTTAATGTTAATCTTTATAAATTTATTTGATTTGAAATAAATACTGTTTAAACAGAACTGGTTCCATCTCAGGGACAAGATTAGAACCAGTTTTGGTTCTAAAGAGAAACGTGAAACGTGTTTTTATTGCGCAACGCACGTTGTTTGGGTAATAGTATTTCTATTGTCCATTTTGTACAATAGAGGTCGCCATCTTGGTCTCTATGGTGGTACGTGTTTGCTATGTGACCTCAAACCCTCTAAGTGGATGAGAGTGTGTCGGACGTTATGTTCAGTTGAATAGGCGTATGTATATTACGCAAATGATCCCCCCAAAATACCCCAAATCACCAAAAACTTTATTGTTTTCGGATTCCTTGAGAATCCTTTTTAAAATACAATCACGTAGTGCTATATGCCCCCCCCCCCCCCCAAAATGTGGCTACTCACATCCTGACGTTTGATCTCGCAATAGCAGCTCCTTGCTCTATCTGGGCTCGACCTCTGATCTCGATCCATTAAACCACCCATTCACATAAACCCTACACATTATCCCTACATATTCTGTGTAAACCTAAGCGTGTCAGTTCATCTGTCATCATATGAAGCTATGAGGAAATCCCCTTACTTCAATTCCCTCATATGCTCACCCAGGTACTTGAGAATATGAGGCCATGAGAAAATCTCCCAATAAGATGTAGTCTATCATTCCTCGTATGCCCATCTCGGAAAAAGGTTTCTATAACCACAGGCGTTTCATCAAAAAGGGATTCTATAGGCATTCCATAAAAGGGATTCCATAAGTGGGATTCCAAGCTCCTATACTGTTCCTGGTAGTCTTATCATCGGCTTCCACCACGCCTTCAACTATCTGGCCTATGGCCAGTTTCCACTATAATTTCCCAATAATAGAACCTTCTGCTACCCAAGGTTTGTATCATGGCGACCACCAGATGTCCTATTAGCATCCTATAATGTATTCACCTTTACGATAGTCTTCCACCACCCTTACGATTAATATTAACTTATATCGCTACTACAGGCATGTTATCTCTCTCTGACTCTATCTCGTCCCTTGTATCTTCATCTTGTATTTAGGAATACGAGGTCATGAGGTCCATGGGAAAATCCCACAATTATCTATAATCCGACATATCCTTATCTGTGTATTGAAAGATCACGTTCTGTGTCACTCCACTTCCTCCATAACAACTTAACAACCACTGACTATCGGACCCCCAGTGTTTCGTATGAGGCTATGAGGAGCCACGAGAAAATACCCCATTGAGGTTTTATCTATCATTGCTTATATCCTCAACTAAAAAAACAAACGAATTCCCATAACCACAGATGTTTTCCAAAAGGGATTCTCCTTGTGGGATTCCATAAGAAGGACATCTATTGGAGGATATCTACAGTACGTGGAGAGTGGATGACGTTACAACGTGGCCGCTCACTTGGGCTGTCATCACAACCAAACACCGCATCGCTATGAGTCATAGCACAGTTTGTGACAGGACTTCTAGTTTTAACTGTACATATACACAGAATTGCGCGTATGAACTGCGCGCAATTGCCATATCGAATGGCGTCCAAAACACGGCAGGTTCTTCTGGTTACTCATAGCAAACACAGGCAATGTTTCTACCAATGGACCTCCGGGTTACCCGGAGGTCCATTGGCTGAAACATTGCTTGTGCACAGGCCGTATGTTCAGAATGTGATAGCCTCACTGTAGTCATAACGCGTAGATTAAAGCGCAAATCGACGTGCTATTTGCGTGCATTTCGTGAAAGGACTTCTAGTTTTAACTGTATACTGTGAAATAAATAGTCATTCAACCAATCCGTCACTGACTGAGTTGAGAAAGCAGTCAGATATCACCGCTAGAGGGTTATATGATTGCGCAATATAAATTTCTGGAAAAGTGTAGTCAATGTTGTTGTTAAATTAAAATGCAAAATTTGCGAAACGGCAAGTCCATTCGCAACATTCGTGGCAATCACCCGCTACCAGTCTGGGGGATTAGTATCACTGTCGGGAGAATCCGCACCAACAATTACTGCTGGCGTAATTTACCTTTAAATAAACTACCTATTGTCCTTTTTTTGTTTGATGGCGGTTACTCATCATTGTCTGATGTCGCTTGTTTACTTCCCTCAGTGTAAGCCACATGTAAAGATTTCAGTGTCTGCAATAATTTCTTGCTCCCCTGACTCGTACTGAGTTGATAGTTGCAGACAGTGTTTTTACAATAGTTCAATGGAGAGAGGGACAAACACTTGGGAGAATATTGGCCAATATGTTGAGAATGATTCTTAAAAATCATTTCGGTTTGTCGACGCATAGTTCATTCAAAGTAGTTCAAAGGTCAGAAGACGAAGTAACGTTATATCTCGCTGTTCGTCGTTTGTTCGAGAAGTGAAAAAAGACTTCCTGTTTCTCTGATCAGCTGTTAGATTAAATCGATTTTTTAGGAAATTGAAGGCAACTACGTTTTATATCGAGTGCTGAAATGAATATCGTTACAGACGATATACCGGTATTCACATAGAATGGACGATATTCAACCGGTGAAGATTTCAATACCAGTATATCGAAATATCGTGCAGCCCTATCCGTCAGCTCATATTAGGCGAACCAAACTGTCTTGTGGACTTTTTCGGTAAAAAAACACCTTGTCTAATTCTATTGGAAACACAGTAAACATGTGTTTTTGTGTGGGCGTTTTATATTTTTAGAGAGGTTCTTTGTGTGCATTTTGCGAAGGGCAGAATCCAGATTCCGAAACCGCAGGATCTTTCAATGATGCATTTACAGCCTTTAGCGTTCCACTGTCACCGACCCTGTCTAAAATTAAATAAAGATACGCTCGTTTGTATTCACTAATGACGCTGAGAGCAATACCTTAAAGGAACGCAGGAAGAAAAGGATTTGCATGGCAGACTATTGCACAAAGGAGACGAAAACGATGCGCGAAACTAAAAGCCGGTTATCTCAGTGGGGGAAGAATTTGTGGTTTCAGAAGAGATTGATTCAATTTTTTTAGAATTAGTTTCTGTAGAAACTATCAGAATTCTGCGACCCGGCGAGTCTGAAATTCTGATTGAATCTAATCAGACAAACATTTAGAATCAAATTCAATCTGGAATCGAATCTCGCCGCTTTTCAAGTTATAGATGTAAATATTGTACCTTCTGAAAATTTTTAATTTTCTTAGTCTCCTTTCAAATATTGTCTGCATCAGAGACTCGTCATTTTGGACAAATGAATTAAAAAAGCGGAATATTCCAGAACGGAATTAAGTAGCCTCGAAAGTGAAACCTCCTTGAACTCTTCTTCCGTCATCAGGTCTTCTGGATCGGGACCCCCCCCCCCCCCCCTCCTCCTCCTCCTGGAACAGGAGAGTTGATGGTGGAAGGAGAGTTATTTATTATTATTTATTGGTATTTAAGGTCACATATTTCTGCACAATGGCTAATCATGACCATGACAGTTTTACGGGTGGAGGAACCCGGAGTACCCGGAGAGAACCACCGAGGAACGGCGAGCAACTGTCAGCTCCCCAACATACCAACTCCACACACTCAGGGTTAGCATTGGTTGAAGACAGGTGCACCATCGACGTGCAGTACGCCTTAGTACACAGCGTCACCGTGCTCCCACGTAGGCAATGGGGGTAAAGTGTCTAGCCCAAGGACACAACGCGGTTGTCACAGGTGGTGTTCGAACCGAGGATAACTCGGCTTGCAGCCTGTACCTCTACCTACTGAGCCACCGCACCCCATGGAAGGAGAGTTCAAGAGTAAACACTTTGTGGGATTCTGAAAACATATTGACGATTCGAAAAGTTATGAATCGATAAGACTGAAATCGAATCGTGGGGACGATTGCGAAACGAATCAAATAGAATTTCGATGCTTCACGTGGCCCTACATCATAGTTCTATGTCAAACCTTTTCATTTATGATCTACGTTTTTAAGCAAGTTCAGAATAAAATTCAACAGACTTTTTCAGACATTAATGAACCACAAAAAGGCGATGACAATTTTGGGGTTGAATTTGTTTTAATTGCTCCCACGGGGCTGAACCATGGTCCTCAAATTAGACATCCATAAGCCTGTCTATTGTGTAATCGTCCAGTCATTATGCACGCAACGCATAAATGTTTCTGTACAACAAACTTCGTAATTCGACGATAAGACTGCTTGAAAAATTAAGATATTTTGTGGGTTTGGTGTTAATTCAATTCTACAACCCACTGGGGCTGTAGGATTAAATTATTAATGAATAACAGTTCACACCTACACCCCACGTATTTCAGGAATAAACTATGATTGAACCAATAAATATAGTTTAGGTTCCTATTGCTGCACATGATTCGCGATACGTTTGAGAATCCAAGACTTTACCCCTCTTCACACTGTTGTCAAATACCAGTTTCAGCAGCATGTTTTCCCACAATGCACCTCAGAATTTTAATAAATTATATCTTGTTTGACAGAGCTCATTGAGCTCTGTCAAACAAGATATAATTTAATTTTTTCATGTATGGACAATATGGGATCAATGACTTAAATTCTGAAATACTAGAAAAGTGCTAGGAGTCAAAGGGTAAATGTACGGCGGCGTAGAAGCGACATGTGATGTTTAGTTACTAAATTGAATATTCAATTTACTAAATTGAAGAATAGTCTTGTAATAAATTGAATAAACAGTCTTGTAATAAATTGAATAAACAGTCTTGTAATAAATTGAATATTCGATTTACTAAATTGTATATACAATTTAGTGAATTGAATAAACAGTCTTGTAATAAATTGAATAAACAGTCTCGTAATAAATTGAAAAAACAGTCTTGTAATAATTTGAATAAACAGTCATGTAATAAATTGAATAAACAGTCTTGTAATTAATTGAATATTCGATTTACTAAATTGTATATACAATTTAGTAAATTGAATAAACAGTCTTGTAATACATTTATTAAACAGTCTCTTAATAAACTGAAAAACAGCCTTGTAATAAATTGAATATTCAATTTAGTAAATTGAAAAAACAGTCATGTAATAAATTGAATAAACAGTCTCGTAATAAATTGAATAAACAGTCTTGTAATAAATTGAATAAACAGTCTCGTAATAAATTGAAAAATCAGTAATGTTATAAGCTGAATATTCAATTTAGTAAATTGAAAAAAACAGTCTTGTAATAAATTGAATAAGCAGTTTCCTAATAAATTGAATAAACAGTCTTGCAATAAATTGAATAAATTGAAAAAAAAGTTTTGTAATAAATTGAATAAACGGTCTCGTAATAAATTGAATAAACAGTCTTGTAATAAATTGAATATTCAGTTTAGTAAATTGAATATTCAATTTAGTAACTAAACATCACATGTCACTTCTACGCCGCCGTATAAATGTGACTTCAAGCTGCGATTTTACAGTGAAGAAAAAACAAAACGATTTAATTCAGAAACTCGGTACTGAAGTGTTAAATGTAATATTCAAGCTGCTCTTTTTCACCTGCTGTGACGGAAAACCATATTTCACGATAGCGGCGTCCTTTAAATGCAAATTGATATGCATTTTAATACAAGTCTCAGCAATGCTGATTGACATGAAAACCCAACATAGTCTTTTAAGTGGAAATTAAATTGTCATCTGAAGTACTGGATCAAAAAATGTCATTTGTAAAGAAAACAAATTATATTTCTCAAAGAAGAATCCCCGACATGAAAAATATTGATAAACGATAACGATGAGGAGAATTCATCTTTGATAATCGTTTCTTATTTTGTGTACTCAAAGGTTGCGTCTTGGTACAAAGTGGTGGTCTAGTACATTTTATATGTACAACTTAAAAGTATATGTTTATGCTTAATATGGAACTAGGATTATGTAAAATTGATAGCTGTTGACAAGACGTGCATAAAGCATCTCTGTTCTGATGGTGTTTTTTTTTCACATCTTGCCACCCACAATTTAAGTAATTGCTAATATTCAATTTTCTGGAATTTGTGTTGGACAGGATATTATTAACTCGCCGTGCAATGAAGGTGGAATATGGCGAGCTGTGACAGCATCATTTCTTCCATGAGTGATTTAGAAATGTCATTAATTATATCTTATTTGACAGAGCTCTATGAGCTCTGTCAAATAAACTATAATTTATTGAATGCTAAATAGTACAAATGAAACTATACTTATGTCGGTGATTGGTTGATATCGCTCTCAGAATTAAGTGAGTTATTATTACCAACTTTTCTTCAGTTGATTGATAGTATTTAGTCAGGCGCTTTTAGCATGTTTTATCGTAATTGAATACTTGACCCTTATGTTAACGTGGGGGGTTCTCACTTTTCCAGCAGGCATTGTTCTCATAATAATAATAACACTTTGGCTGGCCGCTGATTTGTCGCGGTTCTCCGGTGAGAAGGCCTTGGCTACTCCTGTGCTCCCAACTGCCTCCCTATTCCCACGCTTCTTCTCTCCTCCCAACACTCGGAGACGAACTGCTTGATGACATCTCTTGTCCCATTCTTCCCAATCTCTCCGATTAGCATATTAACCCTCTCCTTGGAGTCACTCACTAACCACATGTCCTTCATTCTCCCATCTCACTTCTCCATTATACTCCCAGTGGATATTATTCTTTTAGACTGGTATTTTGGGCATTCCAGAGAAAAGAGTTCCAGGATCACACCACGCCTAAATTACACATCTGGCACTCCTTTTCCCAGTTTGTCCCCTCAGCTCCTGGGACCGCGACCTCTGCTTGAACAACAGTGACCTCCCAATTGTGCCATCAAGATACTCTTGAAAACCAGGCTTCTCTTTCCCACGCAGGCCACCCAAAGACTTTTTTGATTTGCCCCCCCCCACCCCTCCCCCCCTTAAGGTTACCATCCTCCATGGCCCTTTCTCTGACGATTTTATTACCCTGGGTTGCCCCTACGTCTAGGTGCGAGATCTTCAATGAGCAGTTCTCTATTAGCTCCCTGACTTGGTATTTGAGTTGAAAATACTCTGGAACATTACTTTACACCATCGGCTGTCGGGGAGATTTACCAAATAATTGAGATAACCGAATTTCAATAAAGTGGTCTTAATAACTTAGACAATAGGAATTCGAAATATAGTCTGTACTATGGACGGCTGATAAAGTTATTACGTGATTGTTAGCTCATTACCAGTAATCGTCGATTCGTCGTAAACATTCCCGACAACTGGAGGGCCAGCGACTGTATACACCGTCCATGTGAAGTCAAGAATCCCGAGGGAAATGATTTTTGCGCGCCGAAGGCGCGCAGGGACGGTATGGGGAACAAGACCCTTTCGACCCTCGGTAACTGTATATGATTGGCTGTCACATGTCTAGGCGTGTTGAAGGAGGAAAAGGTTCCGGTACTCGGCAGGTGTCTTCTGTTGCGGCGTGGCGGTCTCGTTGACTGCTGTCGGTTGAACCCACGGGTGAGGACCAATGTGGGAGGTTGGGTCCTCTCACAAAGGTACTACCTCTCCCCGAGGGTGCAGTCGATCTAGATTTTCGGGCAAGTATAGTCTGCCTCTTCGGAGATGATTTTAAGTGATGGCCATCACTGGCAAGTATAATCTGCCTCAGGCTGTCTCTGTTTGATAGGATGTCTTTGAAGGAAACAACAACGACCCCTTTCGGGGACCACCAAGAAGAAGACCCGAACTTCCCTGGTTCGGGGGCAGGCCTGCATTGTAATCCTAATGGGTTGGGACAAAAAGATGCGCAATGCGCTTACAAAAAGGGGCAGAGGCGGGACGCAGGACCAACGCTCGCCTCCCTAAAGAATATATACTAGGAGGAACTTAAATACTAAGCTTGACAGTTTTTTTCCGTTCTTTGGGATGTTGGTCTAATCATATCGACGTTTAATTTGTGGGTGTCAGGCGTCGTTGTCGAAGTTGAGTTCTGGTAAAGAAATAAACGTTATATTTGTTTGTTTTTTGAAGTTTTAACCCTTTACCTAACGAATCGCCCGCATCCGCCCGCGTAATATGCAAATTGAGGCGTTGAAAAACTTAATTTTTTCAACATATTTCAACAAAACCATATCATGTGACCCTCATTGGAACGAGCTCAATGAGCTCGTTCCAATGAAGGGTCACTTGATATGGTCTTGTTGAAATTTTTTGAAAAAATTAAAAAAATGATATTTAAAATAATAAATTTTGATATCATCTGCGTTGGGTAAAGGGTTTAAGCACTTTCAACAGCCAAGGTTACATCGTGTCGCACAGTGTCACGGGTGGGAGAAGCCGGAGTAACCAGAGAGAACCACCGAGTAGCGATGAACAACTGTCAGACTCTCCGCATAAGCACAAGCATGGTTAGCAGTGATTGAAGGTGCAATGGTGCAGTACGTCTTATTACACAGCGCCACAGTACACCCACGTAGGCAATCATCGGTATTAAGCATCTTGCAGAACACAGTTACGACTGGTCAAGACTGAACCGCCGACCGTTCGGTTTAAAGTCCAATGTTCTAACCATTTAGCCGCCACGTTCCCAATAAATGTAACAATTCAAGGTTTTCTCAAACATCCTTGTGCCATCCACAATATACATAGAAAGTGTGCAATTCCTTCCGATCCTGCGCCCGCGCCCAGCTAGAAATTGAACCTTTGATTAACTCCCTTGATATGCAATGCAACTAGAAATTTTCTGTCGCATGGGCGTGGTTACCTGGCGCGGATCGGCCTGCCAGTTCAGTATACACGGGGGAGGTGCACCAGTCTTATTCAACTTTATTATTTCTTCTGAATTGTTCATGGTTCGACATATTTAACTCGCCTTTGGAAAAACATCTGGGTTGGGCAGAGGTACGGAGAACTCAATCAAAATACAGAATTCGGAAAAAATGGAGAAAGAGGCATTGAGGTAATAATTGTCAGATTGCTCGTTCGATGGTTCGTAAATTTAAAACTGTTCGTTCTAATTTCTGTAGAATGAATGTATTTTTCAAAATTATACTTAAATACATAATTGTGGACATGCATATGCGAGCGTGGTTGTCTGCGAGCGTACGTGTGTGCGTCTACGATATCTGCACAGGAAGAAAAGATTACGGAAATTTTGTAAAATATAATAATTTTATTTGTGTGAACCAGGCAATGACGTCGCGATGAAGACCCATTTGGGGTGTATCCCTGATGATCTCAAGTCCCGACTGGCAAAATATTCCAGCCACATCATCAAGGCATGCCTTCTTTGAAGGCATGCCTTGATGATGTAGTTGGAATCTTAATTAGTCGAGGTAAAAAATAAATAAATAAAAATTTCTTCGAAATTTATTTTTGAACCAATAAAATATACATGTTGTAGTTTTGACGCAACTTCTTATTTGAATATTACATACCCTATCCAAATTGACATGTTGGTCCCACATTACTCGAATCAGGTATCACAGCCGTCCATTTGTAAGTCTAACTCTGTGTTTTTCAAATCTGGACTTGTAAGAAAGTATATGATCACCAGCAAGAGGGAGTTGAACAATTATCGGGGGGGGGGGTGCCAGTCCTCCCCCCCTCCCCCCCCCCCCTCTCCACAGCACCACCACCATCACCACCACCACCACCCCACTCCTACATCCTGGCACACAGGTTGTACTAGCGGCATTCTCCGAGGATATTTCTGACTTCTCATTTCGTTTCGTGTATGGCAAGTGCTTGCAAGAAAGTCTGCATTTGGTTTAAATAATTGAAAATCACGTGGTCGACTTCATTCAATAAAAACTTGATTTGGGAAACTAGAGAAACAGAATTTACTGCACCCAGTAAATTCATGTCTGTGTGAAAAGGCTTAAAGTATCAGGAAGAAACTATATAGAAAGAGAATTTATGGAGGCTTATTTTTAGGAGTAAAATATTTTTAAACAAATCAGAAATGGATTTTCGTTAATAGTATTTACAGATACCCATACTGGAATCAGAACAAGTTTTTATAAGAAACCAGAAAAGGCATATATGTCACCAGCATTCAAAGGTTTCGATACAAGAATCAGAAATGGACATTTTTGGCTCTGCCCACTAATTTGTGTGATAAAATACGTTCATAAACTTTAAAAATGCATTAAGGTGTAATAAAATGCATTTCCCAGTCTTTCTGAATAATATGCAAATAGGAATGCCACAGAGAAACATAACTTATTTTACCGGACGCAAAACTGACGGGGAAACATTTTTGTAAGTAGTAACGGTATTCAAAAATCGAGGTATTAACCCATTTTTGACTAGTTAAGGAAATATACCCCTTAAAAGCTTAAAATTTCAGTTTTCTGTGGATTTCTCAAAAAACATTTTGAAGAAAATTGACCATTCGCAGGTCTTGGAGTGGCATTACAAGTTGCATGGACAAAATATTTCGGTAAGCATTTGTTAACCCTCCAGAGACTGCCAAGCATAGACGTTTTGAGAAAAAATGTTTTCAGTGGGAATTCCATTACAAAACTTTACACCTATAGTAGGAATTACAGTAAGTGGAGAGTGTATTATCACTAAATCACCCTCAGAGTGGAGATTCCACCCAAACAATAATTTCAAATTTGTTGCAAAGCATAACTAGCACAAGCAAAGTTTCAGCCAATGGACCTCCAGGTTAAACCTAACATCTAACTTGACCTTTGACGAGACCCAATTTGCCGACTTTGATACATTCAAACATACGACTTTTTGTGGTACTATCTACTACGTGCAATGACATATTAGGTTTAAAATACCTACAATTAAATATTTAAAATGAAATTTTAGAATTGTTAATAATAATTTGTTTGAAAAATCATGGTAAATTCAATCAACTTTGACGTTGTGTCCAGCTGTCAATCAAGAATTAACGTGCAGTCGCAAGTACTGCCCACCGGCGAGATGGAAACAAAACAAACCCATGTGTTTGCGATAGGAAGTAGAGTTTTTTTTTCATTTTAAGTGATAAAGTCGATTATTTATCAAGAGCATAGTATAAATAAAACTAATGGGTACTAGGGCCAGTAATCAGATTTAAACCACTTGTAGAATAAGTGTTTTAACCACTCGGAAGAGCCTCGTGGTTAAAACCCTTATCCTACTCATGGTTTAAATCTGATTACCGGCCCTAATATATATTTATTCTATATATATCTATTTAAAACTATATCTAAATATTCTTTCTGGTCTGGCATCAAGTAATGTACATCAGGAATGCAGTCACTACATTTTAACCCTTCACTAAAGAGAGCAGGCGCCAAAATATCTTGAATAAATTTTCATTTTTGCCTCAAATGTGGCACAGCGGGGTGTTGTCCCGGTGATCGTCTAGTGGATTTGGAAGAAAAGGGTTCCGACTTCAAATCCCTAAAACGTCTTTGAATTTGTGGACAGGTTCTTTCAAGGTTTGCCCTGGATATCCGTGTCCCGTCTCGGTAACTCAGTAGTCAAGTAAATAATGGACATTTCAACAACATGACGAGTCGGCAAGCAAATAAATAAGTTGGAACGCTCCATCTCTCGATAAATACTATTCCCTGTGTAAATTTATGTGATGGTAGTTTTTTCTGAAGGCAGTCACAATCTGCCCAGCCAAAGATTTATCAACAAGATTCTGTTAGTACACGTACGTTGGTTACACGCTAAAAACTAAAGTGTTAAAAACTACACTTGAAGTGCTGTATTTAACACTTACTAAGTGCTGAACTAGCACTTTGTTCAAGTGTAGATATCCCAGAACTTGGCAGGTGTTACAATAATTCAACTTGACAAGTGTAATGTCGCGACACTTAAAAGGAAACAACGCAGATGACGCGTATCAGGCTCGAACTCTCGAGCCTGATCGGTGTCATCTGCGTTGTGTCCTTTTAATTATGTACCCACCAAACGCAAACAAGTTATGGACGATTCTGGAAGAACCACCAATGTTAGACACATGAGAAGTGCCATCCATTCAAGTTTCAGATGCCTCACGATTGTAATGTCTAAGTGCTTAAAGCATTATACTTTGAGTGTTAAAATCCCTAAGAATTAGAATGGGTTTAACACCTTGAAAGTGTCGGTTTTAACACTTTAGTTTTTAGTGTGTATGAGCGCTGATCCGAGAGTGTCTAATCTGGGATTCCGCTGACGCTTTTACACCCAGCGAAACTTGATCAGAATTGCGCAATTCCTGCTGTTCAAAGCATCACGTGTCCTCGAGTAGATCAAGTGAACATGAGGCACCTTTTGCCAATGAAGACAAAGAATTTTCTTCACCAGTCCGTTCCCATACTCCAACAAGAATTCCCAAGCTTCAATAGTCGCGGGCCCGGAGGATGTTCTGTTAGATATGTACGTGGCAGTCCAGCCAGGTCCAGTTAAAACTGGTTTAAGCTGACTAAACATCACGCCACTGTTCCAGTTCTGCAAATCAGGTATGATTTGACAGAACAATGGAACATTTTGACTATTAAGTGCCAAGTTAAAATTCCACCCTATCAGTAGAAGAATAACAGCTTATCAAACTTGACAATTTAAAATTCCAAAACGTCCAGGAGCCGTCAATTTCTAGGTACAATTTTGGGTTTATCTGGGCATGACGTTATAGAGGACTTTTCCTCGCCTTTGTCAAATGTTTTACCAATACTCTGACAGCATTGTACTCGTGGGATCGCACAGTCGTAAGCACATCTGGAGTTATGCTTAAAACAATGGGTGCTGCGAGTGGCACGTTTTAATAACAAGGTTTGTAATTCTCTGTATACCTTATTGTGTAACACAATTTCAATATCTTCCCCTGTTATGCGAGAATTTCCTGTCCACCGAGCTCATTCGACTATAATATTTTATTACAGTTTACTCCAGATTCTAATGACCATTTTAACACTTTGCCCAGCATAATTCTACAACTGTAGGACGAATTTCGCAACACAAAAATATAACTTATGACTCCTCATTGGGACGGGCTAAACGAGCTGGTTGCAATGCGGGGTAACTAGCTATATTTTTCAGATAAAAAATAACATTTTCGCTAGTTACAGTACGTGGAGAATGGATTGTAACTAAATCACCCGCAGAGTGAAGTTATCACCCAAGCTATAACTTTCAAATTCTTTACATATGGACAAAAAACACAAGCAATGTTTAACCCGGAGGTCCATTGGCTGAAACTTTGCTGGTCCTGGTTATGTTTTGCAACAAATTTGCAATTATTCCTCGGGTGGAATCTCCACTCTGCGGGTGATTTAGTGATAATACACTCTCCACGTACTGTAGTACTGGCCAGTTTTAGCCATTATGATGGGTAAAGGAGAGAGTAGATGTATGAGAAATATAGGTTCTTACCACCAGTTGGGATTCTGAGGTGGTGTATTAAAGTCGAGACCTCGTATCCGAGTCATATATCGGCGAGTCCGTTAGGGCGACCCAGAGGCGAGGTCGAGACTTCAATACACCATCTCGGAAACCTACTTGGTTGGTAATAAGCAATTTATCTTACAATATTCCTCCCTTTCTTGACTTCTTCGCATATATTTTGACAAACATTCAGTGTCTATGAATTGATTTTTTATGAATGAGGATCGTGACGTCATGGTATTCATTGTTCTACTTGTACTGTTACCACTGATGTTAATAGTCGTGCTTCAGCTGTATGTTTCTTTGTTTAATTTTCAGGTTTAATGCATGGTAGATCTATATAAAAATACCATGTGGGCAGAAAATTATCTAGTCTAATTTCAGGCCTGGCATTCTTAAAAATGCAGGCGGGCTAAAAATCGCTCTCTTCACATGGCCTAGGGGAGCGATTAGCTCTCCCCAAGCTTACAAAGGCTAAAAGTGGCAAAATAAAGTTGTACTATTAATGAATTTTGCCTAGTGGGCTTTGTACCTTTTATTTGGTGCTGCTAACCAGGTAGTCTCTGTGAGACGGCTACACTGCCCCTCCCACACTTCCGGGCCTTGGTAAGGCCCGGAGGTGTGGGAGGTGCAGTGTGGCCATATTGCCGAGATCACTAACAAAGTAGAGATCTGAGAACCTGTGGGTTTTAGGAATTGGCTGTTATGGTAATCATTATTTTCTAAGGCTAGGAGGGCTATTTTTCGCCCTCCTCAATTTTTTTAAGGCGAGCGAATGAATCGCTCTCCTGAAAATGCCAGGCCTGTAATTTATGTCATTGAGTTGGTGATTTATTTATTATTTAATTACGGTAGCCTCGGCATGTGTAATCAGTTTTCACGCGGTAAAAAACGTTTTCTTTCTCAATCAATCATCTTTATTCTTTTGTACCAACTACATGGTGTCTAAGAATATAATTAGAAAACACATATTACAATTATCACAATTGCTGTTGTTGCGCATACGCAAAAGCGAGAGAAAACATTATTCTTTCTATATAATTACCACTACAAAATAGTAAAGTAATTCGACTCTCGTGCAATAAATAGTCGGTCGAGCTTTCGTCGTTTACTGAAAATTTTCAACGAATCCTTAATTTATTAAGAACGCCTCCCCGGACATCATTTAGAGGAGTTGGAGCGAGCACCGTGTCCATATTATGCGAAAATTTTAACATTCTTGACTTTGGTCAGCGGGAACACTTACGCGCACTCGCCCACGCCGACGTCTCTCTAGTTCGAAGGAGTATTCGCAATTTCAACACGAAACAGCTGATAATCCTAACACTCCTTCAGTCAATAACTGCTATATTCTCGAGGGGGGGGGGGGGGGGGGGGAGGCGCTAACCAATTTTAAAAGAATAATTATTTAATCTTTCTCTGCTCAAATTTGTGAAGAGTCTGTTAATATTATCAAAAAAATGTCAAAGTTTAATCAATTCCGTTAACTTTGCGTTGAATAAGCAGGCGAGTTTCCACTCACTTGGTTGTGTATGAAAGAGGGGGACCATGAATCGGGAACGAGCCTGAATTGAATGATCGTACATGTGGTTGTTACCTTCAATACAGATTTGTCTTTTGTCTTGACGTATTCACCTATAACGGGTCTATTATGATCCCCGATGAGTTTGGAGGTGGGATGGGGAAATCTCACCCGAGGGGCAAGATATTTGAACCAGACCCGAGACTTGCCGATGGTCTGGTTCAAATATCTTGCCCCGAGGGTGAGATTTCCCCATTCCCACCTTCAGACTCATCGAGGATGATTTTTCTCCCCAACACGAGGATTACGTCATTATAGATAATTGGCGGTCACGTGCTGACATATCCAATTTATCAAGTAGTAGTCCTTTCGAAAAACGAACAATTTCATCGGAAAGATCCTACAAAAGTTAGGTATATACCACAGGTATATACTAAAAAAATGATTTGTAACACTGTCTGTTAAGGGGTTAATAAATTTGCACGTGTCAAACTCTAATGTAAAGGGCATTGTGAGAGTATTGATCGATCGATAAATTCGCGCACTGATATTATTAAATCTGCAGAGAAACATGGGGTTGATACAAATCAAGTTTAATATTTGAATAATAATTAAATATTGAGTCTATATCAACAATATTATTCAAATATTAAACTTGATTTGTTTCAACCCCATGTTGCAACTGTGCAGACGATGATGAAATAGTTCCGGCGACCTAATAAAATATGCAAATGAGTATGTCACGTGGGGTGGGTGGGATAGAAATATTCCACCCTGCTGTCCCAGCCGGGACACGCGTATGTTTCACGTATAGTGGGGGCGGGGCGGGGGAATGCTTTCTTGGTGTAAGATAAAATAAAATATTAAATAAACGAAAAAACATGCCAATCGAAGGATCCTGTTTTCTTTTGCACGTAACCATTTATTTTTTTTTTTATTTTTTTTTTTTTGTTTGTTTTTTTGTTTGTTTGTTTGTTTGGTGTTTCGAGGTTTGTTTTGCCGTATTATTCATCAGCACCTGCGTTTGAACGTTTCGGCTCCTGTTGTACCACCAGGTGCTAAAACTTCCAGCTCCGGGTACTGAAATATCCTACGTCAGTGCCAAAGCATTTTAAAATATGGTCCTAAATATGGTGCCAGTAATGTAATGCTAGTACATCTGGATACCCCTAAAATAAAAAGTTTCCTCTTAAGACTGCGCAGTTCAAATTCCTGTTATCGATTAACACTTTACCTAACATGAAAAGGAGAAAACACTTGTAAAAAAAATTCTTGAATAACTAATTTTTTTCATTTTTTGTCTCAAAAACATAGATTATGAACCCCTCATTGGAACGAGCTCGTTCGAATGAGGTGTCATAACCTATGTTTTTGAGACAAAAAAAAATGAAAAATAATGAAAATTAATTGACGATTTTTGACAATAGCACTGGCCGGTTTTTGCCGTTACGTTGGGTAAAGGATTACTGGAGTTGTCATTACAAAGTAGCATGTGCAAAGCGCACCAAACACCAAGACTTGTTAAATTTTTTTCATTCCAAATTCCACCAAAAGTATGGCAACGTTGACGAGTCACATGGCAATAATCCGTTTAAACGGATTACTAATCCATGTAAACGGAATGGTCAAATATAACATTGTGAAAGCAATTCGTTTAATCGGATCAGCAAAACGTTTAATCGGATTAGTAGGGAGCGCGGTGACTCACTGGCTACGGCACAGGACCTCGAATCATCAGGCCACGGTTCGATCCCCCACCAAAGGTAACTGCGTTATGTCTTTGGGCAAGGCACTTAATCCCGATTGCCAACATGGAGGCACGGTGACGTTGTGTACTAAGGTGCACTTCACGTCAATGGTGCACTTGTCTTCAACCAATGCTAACCCTGCTTGTGTGGAATGAGTACATTTTGTTGAGTCTGACGCTTGCTTTTAGCGGTTCAGTGGTTCTCTTCAAGTACACCGGCTTCCTTTATCCGTAAAACTCTCCGACACGAGGTGACCATGGCTGTCGAAACTGTCGTTAAATCTGAATACATAAATACATCGAATTGGCAATCCGTTTAAACAGACAATTAATTCATTTAAACCGATTAGTAATCTATTTTGATAGATTAGGTAATCTGTGTAAATGGATTACTTATCTATTTAATCGGATTACTAATGTGTTTATTGCAATTACCAATCATTTAATCAGTCAAATCCGATTAAAGGGATTACTGTTACAACGTCGTCTTTGATAAGTCTGTTTAACCTTTTGCCCAACGTAACGGACAAAACCGTCCAACGTTATTCATAAAAATCACCATTCGATTTTCATTATTTTTTTCAATTTTTGTCTCAGAATCATAGCTTATGACCCTCATTGGAACGAGCTCGTTGAGCTCGTTCCAATGAGGGGGTCATAAGCTATGCTTTTGACGCAAAAAAGTACGCAAAAAAGTAAAAAAAAAATGGTAATTCAAGAATTTTATTTGCCAGTGTCGTCTTCTTTTTGTGTTAGATAAAGGATTAAGCGGACTAGTAATTTACTAAATTAACCCTTTATCTAATGTATCGTTATTATCCGGTCACTTATTGCTACAAGGTAATTCAAACTGTATTTTTTTTCCATCATTCTCTCTCTCAAAACATTGCTTATAACCCCTCGTTTGAACGAGCTCCAAGAGCTCGTTCTGATGAGAAGTCATGAGCTATGTTTTGGTGGAATAAAATTACAAGAATATTTTCTGCTAGTGTCCTTTTTTAATCATGTTAGATGAAGAGCGAAAACTACAAACACATCAATGGCGGATACAAAGGGGGGGGCGGTCGCCCCCCCCCCCCCCCCTCCCTCTTTAGCTCGTGTTTGTCTCGCATGTAGGGCGTAGCCAGGATTTTCATTTGGGGACAATACATGAATTGAAGGGGGGGCACTACGCGATATGTGGAACGCATATCCAGAGGGTTGAAGGTTTGGGGGGGGAACCTTCCGCCGCCCCTGCTTGTATCCTGTGTAGTAAAAACATACAACGACATTTATTTCCTCCATCACCATTCGCTATGGAAAACTAATATACCGTTGAAATTATGCAAAATATATCTACTGGTCGCCTTCATTTATAGCGTCACCGACACAGCATGATTTTGAGGTGTTACATGCCCCTAGCCTCAATTATGGGTCAGGATCTGAATTGGCATAGTCATGGGGTACCTAAGCCTAGAGGACTGACTGCTGAAAACTTTCAAACGCTGGCAGATCGCAATGTTCTCCTGAGGTTAAGTCGGTTATGACTGTAAACAGTGTGTCCAAAATACAATATTATGGTAAACGGATCTGAAGAGCATATTTCAAATTTTCTAATTCTGTCTTGAACGTATGACAGAATTTGAAATTCTGAAACATGCTGTTTAAAAAGTGTTAATTAGCCGTTCAAAAATTCAAGAGGATTTCCACCCCAGAAGCCACCAGAATGCCCCATTTGGTCACTCATTTCCAAAACTTTTCTCTTGGGAGAACACATAGCTCGCTCCTCCCCCCCCCCCCCCCCCTAAAAAAGCTCGTGCCTTCGGCACTCGCAGCAGATGCCTTTGGCATCTGCACCATTCGCCCGCCCCCCTCCCTTTGAGAATTCCTGTATCCGCCACTGAAACACATCAACTGAAACTTCGTGCTTTCTCTGACTTTTCACAGATTATATGACAAATATTCTCACTGTGTATTTTCCACTCTGTGTGTTTTTTCTTTCTTGTTATTCCACCCTCCACGCACAGTACATTGATTTGCTTCTCCTTTTATCTTGTATTGGCTAAAACCAACATCTTTGTGCCTCGTTGTCAAGGATTTTAGTCCCAAAATAGACAGGTCGTGGTGACCGTGATCTGTGACGCAGATACGGTAATGCCGTCAGCAGGTGGGAGGTTTATATCCAATACCTAAAGAATCCAGATCAGCTCGGATGTTTGCCAGTCGTGTCGTCATTTCCGGAAAAGAAATGGTGCCTTGTAGGCGTTTTTCCGTTGACTGGCTTCTTGAAACCCCAATAGAGTGCGGATAACCACTTAGAAGTCAACGTGATCGGGACATCTAATGTGGCTCTTCAATATTTCGAGAATTAATATTCCTTCATTATTGGTGTTCCAATGTTAAATCACAGCTAGAGGAATAATTAAGTTGGTAATGGAACAGCTGACCCGGGGCAATTTTATATTCGTCTAGCACTGTGCCAACTACATGATACGGAAGCCAGTCACTCATTTATAGTCATACATTCTTAACCCTTTGAAACCCAAAGGCCTGTTTCCGGCCATGGAACATTATAAGTCATACTTCCAAACAATAGGATGACTCCTAAGTTAAAGTGTTGGGTAGCCCCGAGGCTGCACGTTGAAAATATTAATTGCTCTACCGAGGGATGTGGCGACAGGGGGTGAGGGAGTCTCACACCCCCCCCCCCCCCCCCCAGAGCTAGGAGTATTTTTTTTTTCAATAGATAGAAATTCCGAGGTCAAAAATCAGATGGTTGGAAATTCAATAAATTAACATTGTTCATGAAAAATATTAAAATTCCAACTAATGATGAGAAATTTTGATCTTTTATTTCCAACTGGAAACTTGAGTTTCAAATTTCCCACTCTAAAATTGACATGGCCTCAAAATTTCGACTCTGACATCAATCCGGTAAATTTTCTGACTCAGACATATTATAAATGATGCTTTTTCCGTTTCAGGACTAGTGAAAATTTTCAGAAGGGTTCATAACCCTTTACCCAACGCAGACGATTTCAAAATTCATTATTTTAAATACCATTTTTTTTAATTTTTTAAAAAAAAATTTCAACAAAACCATATCATGTGACCCTTCTTTGGAACGAGCTCGACGAGCTCGTTCCAAACAGGGGTCACATGATATGGTTTTGTTGAAATGTTTCGAAAAATAATATTTTTTCAGCAGCTGTATTTGCATAATACGCGGGCGGATGCCTGCGATTCGTTGGGTAAAGGGTTAAAAGATATCACCCAGCGCTGCAGTGCAACCACCTATCGAAGCCACTCACAGTTGGAATTACACCGGTGGCACCCCCTCCCCTCCGCGCCAGCTGAAACCCTCTAGCCACATCCCTGGCTCTACCCTCAAATAATGAATATGGACTCTTCCAATTGCTAACATTGAACTCACATGGAAGATACCACCAGTGCTCAAAGAGTTAAGGTTTCAAACACCAATAAAGCTCAGTCTTCTAGAAAATGTAGAGTTGCAAAATACAGCCCCTCTCAAATTGCCTAGCAGCATAACTGCCCTCCTAAATCACAGTATCCAATATGTTTGGATTGGGGAGTTTCTTTGGGGGGCAGGGGGAGAGGGTGTGTTAAAGGCAGTTGAATATTTTATTTCATGAATTAAACAAGACAGTGAAGATGGGTAACTTTAGTACAAAGCATTTGGGCTTATTGCATTACAGAGCCTTACCGTCATGAGACCCATTCAGTCCTACAAGGAACCATCCAGTCGTTGTGCTTCCTAGCGGGGAGTATAATGACTTGAGGGTCCTTTAGAACCAATTCTACATGATAACCTTAAGTGTGGGAGCCTAATTAGCCTATGCGTGCTCAGTTACTGATTCGGGCTTCAACTGCGGATTTCAATTTTTTTTCATTTTGCCTTTGACTTGAATGATGGATTTGACCTATTTGCTAGTTTGTTTAAGTGGTAATCTCGAACATCGCCAAAAATTAGGCTCAATTTATAGGCGTTCGAAAAATTCCACTGCCGAGAAAAAACGTAGGCGGGTCATCCCTGACTCATATGTCGTCATGAAAATCGACTTTCTATACAGTTATCTCCCTTGCAATTATAAGATGAAAGAGGAAGGTCCATTTAAGAAGAAAGTAATAGTTGAGAAACCACTTTGACTTCAGGAGAAAATAATGCAAAGTGTTCTGCTGCTATTAATAAACAAAAACAACAGACAGCTCTCTGAGCTGTCTGTTGTTTTCGTTTATTAAAAGTAACAAAAGGAAACTTGGCTTACAAATTATTTGGCTTTTTATCATTATTTTTGGGTTTTTTCACATTTTGTCCGTACGACTCTAAGGCCATTTCGAACATAATTTTGCACACGCATAGAGTAGCATAAAATCTAAAAATGTACCGAAGCGGAATCTTCGATTTCGCCCTTCTTTCGCTAAAATTGGCCAAAAAACTGCCAAAATTAAGGTTTATCATCACTTTCTCAAAACGCGTTTAGACCTGTTAGAATTGACACTACAGTTGACATACAAAAGATATTGGGCTCAGCGTTTGTTAACCCTCCACAGGCTGCCAAACATCGAACTTTTGAGAAAATGGGCTGTTTTCGGGCACCCACAGCATCCGACAGGTACACGTGAGATAAACATAACGTCCTTTATGGGAAGTTGAAAACCAAGCGTTAACCCGTTGTGGCCTGGCTAAAGACAGATACCCCTTAAAAGCTTAAAAATTCATGATTTCTGCAGGTTTCTCTAAACACATTTTGTGGATTTGCAAGATAAAAATGGCTATTTGCAGGTCTTGTTGTGCCCTTACAACCTGCGTGGACAAAATATTTGGGTAGGCACTTGATAACCCTCCACGGGTTGCGAAACGTCCAAATTTTGATAAAATTGGCTGTTTTCACGCGCGAACAGCAGCCATTGGGTATGTCACAGATAAACATAGTCTCTTTTATCGGACCCACAATGTATGGGGGATAGTTTTTGTAAGTAGTAATGGTATTCAATAAACCAAGCCTTAACCCTGTGTTGAGAGATTAAAGGAGACATCTCTTAAAAACTTAAAATTCATATTTTTGTGGAGTTCTTACAGATTTTCAAGAAAAAATAAACTTTTATGAAGAATTATTCTGGCAAACGTTTATTAACCGTCCACAAGCTGCCAAGCATCAAAATGTTAGATACATTTGAGATAGGCTGTTTTCAAATAGACACAGCACTCAATGGGTATGTGGCAAACGAACATAACTCCTTTTGACGGACGTGGACTTCTCCGACAACGTTGTCGAGATTTATCCTCTCCACCAATAAACCTAAACGTTCTGTTATCAAACTGAGCCATTTGAGACCACTACACACAAGTGCTCAAACGACTAGTGAATTCCAAAGTCAACTAGTCAATACCCAAAAGTCAAGTCGACTTCGCCTAGTCATTGGTGATAACCTGTCTCCTTATAACAGTGTTTGTGTTCCGGTAGAGTGCTGAAGGTCCAAAGTTGGCTTCACTTGGGCATCCATAAACAGCAACTTACTGGAACATTATTCTGTTAATGTGCTTCTAATTATGTTAAGAGTGAAATTATATAGTCTTATTTAATTTGCCTTGTTGCGATTTATGGGAGAGTGCCTATAGGCACTCTCCAATAAATTGCAACAAGGCAAATTAATAACATATCCTGATAGCCCAAAATAATTCAGCACTCTACTAGTACCAGTTAAAACAAACTACTGTCACTACTATTAGATGGCAATAGATGTATACATTGATTGCCCAATATTGCTGTTCAAACTGTCTGACAGTGGCACAGAAGGGATACTATTTACCTAAAAGCTTGAACTCCTCCGACTAGTCGACTGCACAATTGAGAGTCGACTACTGGTTTGCCCAGAGTCGACATCGACTAGTCGACTAATCGTTTGAGTACTACTACACACACTTTTCTCAGGACATTAATATATGTACTTTGGTGATACAGTTAAAAACAATTCTTCAGACACTCTGGGGGAATGAAAAATCGTTGGATCTTCATAATCATTAAGTCAAGTTTAGCGAATGTATTTTTACAGTAATTTGCGAGTTTCTATTCTTCCCGGGAAAAAAATATTAGCGAATTTCACCTCCTAGACTTCAATATTTATGAAAAGGACAGTGTATATATATAGGATCTCAAACGAGTGATGTTTGGATATAAGATATTTTGAAAAGAGTTTGATGAATTTTATTCACGACGAGCTTTTAGGCGAGTTGTGAATCGAATTCATCAAACGAGTCACCCATCTAGAGAAATCTTAATCAACTTCCGCATAAAAGGAACAGATTTCTTCGTTAAACAAAATGCTGAATACTGGAATAACAAGACAGGTTTGAAATGCTGTATGAACTGATCAATGACAATGGAAATGGTGGGGGTTGGAGGAAGGGGCAACGCCTCTCACTTTTTGTAGAACGTTCTCTCTATCCACACCCTACATACCCCCTCCCTCCCCCCCCCCCCCCCCCGCCACACGCACACAAATGTCATCAGTCTTGTTTAACCGATATTGTGGGAACTTAATGGGTTTTTTTAAACCTTTACTCAACGTAATGGTCAAAATCGGCCAGTGCTATTCTCAAAAATACCCAATTAATTTTCATTATTTTTTTCATTTTTTGTCTCAAAACATAGGTTAGGTCCTCTTGTTGGAACGAGCTCGTTCCAGTGAGGGGTCATAACATGTTTTGGAGACAAAAAATGAAAAACAATTAGTTATTCGAGAATATTTTTTGCAAGTGTCCTCTGCTTTTTATGTTAGGTAAAGGGTTAATTCTCGGTGACAAAAAATGACAAACAAATCCCCACAAAATGCGGGACAGAATTCCTAACCCACTGTTTTCTTTGTGAAGACATGACGAAAACAAAGGAAATCTTTGTGGGAACACAAACACTATTGTCTGTTGTCTTGGTTCTCACCCAGTCGGGAAGACAAACCTTAACCCAATGCTTTCTTTGAGAAGACAGGGCGAAAACAAAGGAAAACCTTGTGGGGACGTAAACAGTATTGCCTATGTTCTCTTACTGTCGGGAAGACAAAATTCCTCTCCCCCTCACCCACACATTTGATTGGACACCAAAACAAATCCAGTCCCCCAAGATGGCTTATCGATAATAGTAGTATGTCAGGGGCTTTTGAGGGATAGGTTGCCGGATCTCATTGCCGGTGTGAAAGGAATGATAGTCCGTAGGAAAATTAGTCCCTCTGGACTATTATTCCGCGGAATTATAGTCCTAGGTCTAACATTCCTAGGAATAGTAGTCCGCCGGACTACTATTCCTAGGAATGTTAGACCTAGGACTATAATTCCGCGGAATAATAGTCCAGAGGGACTAACGTTCCTACGGACTATCATTCCTGTCACACCGGATCTCATGTGACGTCATAGTCACGTGACTTAGTAGCGCCATGTTGTGTTGTCATGGTAACCCGCGTAAGCGGCCATGTTGTGACGTCATCTCCATAGTGATACGTGGTGTGAGTGCGCAGCGCGTGTCGCGTCGTCCATTTTGTATACTGGAGGCCGCCATCTTGGTTTCTATGGTAGCACGTGGTTGCTATGTTACCCAATGTTTCAGCAATGGGACGGGGTATGTTCGAAAGGTATGTTCGATTGTAGAAGAGTAAATCTAATTACCACAAACAACCAGACAATCCCTCCAAATCACCAAAATCCACCCAAAATCACCGAAATTGACTTTATTTCCCCAATTTAACGGCTTAGCACGTAGTGTTATAGTACTAAGGGGGTATAAGGGGTTGTGTTCCTTTGTAGAAGAGTAATGTTCTGGCTTTGAATTCGCCCAGGTTCCCTTTTTGGATCCCTATCCCATGACGTTGTTCCCATTAAAAGACACGTTCCTTTGGTCATTACCCAGAATTCTCTGTTTCTATCTATATATGTAATAGTTATCGTTTATCTGGCCATGTTCCTTTGTTCTAGAGTATACTCCAGTAACGTAGAAGAGCCTGTTAGTTGGAACAGCTTAGCTTATTATTACTACATTTAGCTATTTTGTCTATTATTGTTAGTTCTTATCCTATTCCAAGTACTCTTGTTGTTTCATTTATCTAGATCATTTATAACCAATCAGACCGCTTGCTTTCCCATAATCTGTATACAGAGTTATCTCCCTTGTGTATAACAAAAGCAGTCCCAAAGCCAATAAGCTATCGAGCAGTTACTGATAAGTCATTGCTCGAACGACCCGAAGCCCATCGAGCAAATGAGCCTTAGAGTAATTGCTCGATCGAGTGACTCGGCATATTGCTCGAACGACTCGAATCCCAGCGAGCAAATGAGGCAACGAGCAATTGCTCGTTCGAGTGACTCCTCGAACGACTCTTCGACTCATTTCAGTATTTGAGGATACCTATGGCCCAGGTATTGTATTATTTGAGGATACTTATCGAGGATACCTTTTAGAGGATACTTATCTTAGGATACTATTACCTGTACCACAAGACATACCTATCCCAAATACCCCTTATAAGCCATCGAGCAGTTGCTGAAAAGTCATTGCTCGAATGACTCCAATCCCATCGAGCAAATGAGCCAACGAGCAATTGCTCGATCGAGTGACTCCTCGAACGACTCTTCGACTCATTTCAGTATTTGAGGATACTGTGATAGTATCACTAGTATCACTCTTCGACTCATTTCAGTATTTGAGGATACTGTGATAGTATCACTATGACGTCACAACATGGCCGCTTACGCGGGTTTCCATGACAACACAACATGGCGCCACTACGTCACGTGACTATGACGTCACATGAGATCCGGCAATGAGATCCGGCAACCTATCCCTCAAAAGCCCCTGACATACTACTGATAGTGTAAGCGTAACTAACGGTTGGGGAATTTAAAATAATATGCAATGGACAGATGAAGAACATGATGACTATGACATAAATTGAATGACAGAAACGTTGATGAGTGCAGATATACAGGTGTTTGACATGTTCGGAACCAATTTTCCCCCAAATTATCTCTTCTTGTTGAATCGGATGCTTTGCGAGCAAAGAGCTTAGCATTTGTATGTTCAAAGAGTTCCGTCATAAAAAAATAAATGTTTTGTAAAATAAATTCCCTGGGAGTTAAACCGTGGCATGTTTTGAGCGGTTGTAATTTGATCAATTCTGAACAACTTTGACCAGTTTAGAACCAAATTATTTAATAGCCAAACTAATTAAAAGAATTGAAAAACGTGGAAAGAATTCACATAAAATGCAAGGGGGGTGGGGAGGGTCACTAAAAATTTGCAAGACGTGACGTCCTATTTTTTATTCAGCTCCTTTTTACACCCACCCACGCACTACGTGCAAATTTTCTACTACCGTTCTCAGACACCCACCCCCACTCTCCCATTAAAATCCAACATAAATTTACCCCAATTGCCCACGTGGGGGCACGATGACGCTGTGTGCTGAGCCGTACTGTACGCCGAGGTGCACATGTCTTCAGCCAATCTAACCTTGTCTGTGCTGTGTAGTACGCAGTACCGCTGTACAGTGTGTAGTACAGTCGTGGGTTATGATGTTGAAGAGCTGACAGCTGCTCGTCGTTGTTCGGTGGTTCTCTCCGGGTACTCTGGCTTCCTCCACCCGTAAACCTGTCACCGACACGATATGACCCTGGTTGTTAATGTGTCGTTAAACACCAATAAATAAATAAATAAATAAATAAATAAATAAATAAATAAATAAATAAATAACTTGGGTTGAATTTAGTGCATCAGAAAGAATTTTCCCCCAAATACTGAGTGCACATTTTCTACATTTCGAACAAGACACCCACCCCTTCCCCTACTAACGTGTGACATTTTCCCAGATTAAGCCCAATATTCTCACATATAAAGCCTCCTGATGTTGTATTTATGTTAAGAGTGTGATGTACAACATCATCTTTAAGGTTTGAAACACAAATGATGGTATATATTAGCTGATATATTGATATATTTTTAAAAAATTCAAAAAATTGCACAAGCTGGAAATGCACATTTTTGGCGCACCCAAGAGTCCCAACCACCCCCACGCCACGTCTTGCAAATTTTTGGTGCCCCCCCCCCCCCCCCCCCCGCCCCCCCCCCCCCCTCCCCCTGTAAAATGGTCGGAATTTATGTTTAGTTTAAAGGCAACGCAAACATTTGTATTAGTTTTCTCGGCAGGAATCCGGCTTTACTTTTGCTGCGACAGTACTTGGAACCAAAAGAGTTGTCTTCCTACCAGACCCATTCCCTTTAGACCAACTCCCATTAGGCCAATTTCCCCAAGACCAACTATTTATTGTTATTAACTGGTTGTTATTAACTGGTTGAGGGATAGATTATTTTGGTGGTCTAATTTAGTTCATGAAATGTGTTTTATTACAAAATTATTGGAGAGTGCCCACGGGCACTCTCCAATAATTTGTAATAAGACAAATTTATACAAACAAAATATTATTTAGCATTTGACCGAGGGTGAATCATAAGAAAGGAAAATGCTGGCTTTTGCTCCGGTATCCCTTTGTTTTTGAAAGCACCGATAGTGGTTTCTAGCACTCAACTCAAATTATTGATTTAAAATTATTTTGAAAGTAGAACACATCAGTTGGTCTAAGGGGAATTGGTCTAATGGAAATTGGCCTGATGGGAGTTGGTCTAAAGGGAATTGGTCTAGTGGGAATGAACCCCAAAAGATGCAGAGAAAGGGGAGGTAAATACACAGTGATTTGCAACAGGTAAAATCACTGTTGAACATAAACGGAAAATATAAAAAAAGATATTGCTGCTTAATTAAAATGGTTTGTTATGCATTGAAAGCTGAATAAAATGAAAAGTTAACCAGCAAAAATACAGTTAGGTAGTCATTTCTTAATTCGATTTATCCGATAAATTTTCCAAGTGACATTTCTGTGCACGAAATTCAGAGACTTCGCCGAACTCATTCGGTGAATGGTAAAACTATATCCAATTTAATGCTTCTACAGAGCAGCCACATGTTTGATTTTGAATAAAAATAAAATATCGAAATTATTTAGCATTGCTTTATTTAAATAAATTATTTTACTCTTTCACCAGCACAATATTTCTCAACTGACGGCAACTGGTAAAAGTTCGGATCTGGTCGAACGACTGTATCTATCTCTCAAATTCCAGGTTACAGATTTGCCAGGAAAGATCTCACAGAAAGTTCATACTTTCTAATATAAGAGTTGATTTTGGTGTACCAGGGCTTGAAGCAAAACTTTAGGTTGTGGTCTATCGACCACTCTATTCCAATGTTCTAATATTTCTGGACCCTCATCGATGAATCGTTTTTTCTTACTGGGCAAATGTATCCATCAGTGCATCAGTGCATCAGTGCATCATACGAAATGTATGTTTTCGCGGTCGTTTTACCTCAAACACACACACACACATACACACACACACACACACACACACACACACACACACACACACACACAAACCCACACACACACACACACACACACACAGACACACACACACACACACACACACACACACACACATTTCACGAATGAAACAAAATACCTGAGGAGCGTATTAACCCTTTACCCAACGAATCGCCCGCATCCGTCTGCGTAATATGCAAATTCAACAGTTGAAAAAATATTATTTTTCAAACAATTTCAACAAAACCATATCATGTGACCCCTCGTTGGAACGAGCTCGTCGAGCTCGTTCCAACGAGGGGTCACATAATATGGTTTTGTTGACATATTTTGAAAAAAAAATGAAAAAATGATATTTAAAATAATAAATTTTGATATCGGCTGCGTTGGGTAAAGGGTTAATCAACATATCAACTTCGAGTTGCATTGGGACTTGGGACATTGCCTATACGTCGGATGTTAAAAAGGCGGGTTTGTGGTGTATATTCAGGACTCTGGCGACAGCCATTGGTTGTTGAAGTACAGTGGAGCAAGCCGAGAGATCCTCGGTTCGAATCCCACCTGCGCCAACCGCATTGTGTCCTTGAGCAAGACACTTCACCCCGATTGCCTACATGGGGGCACGATGACGCTGCGTACTGAGGCGTACTGCACTTCGATGGTGCGCATGTCTTCAACCAATCTACCCTGCGTGTGCTGCGGTGCAGAGTTCAGAGTTACGATGTTGGAGAGCTGACAGCTGCTCGTCGTTGCTCGGTGGTTCTCTCCGGGTACTCCGGCTTCCTCCACCCGTAAAACTGTCACGGTCACGATTAGCCATTGTGCATAAGTATGTGACCTTAAACACCAATAAATAATAAATAAATATAGTCCAGTGGAGGCCAACAAAACGAAATAAGCTGTTGGATAAGCAGAGAAAACCGCATGGTCTTCTTTTTCTGTTATGGGCCTTCCACATCACTTGTAAAAGTCTTACCAAGAACTGATTTACATGGCAGGGTACATGTATTCACGCTAAATGTTTGCCAGCGATGTTTTTTCCAACTTATATCTTTGTAGACTCCAGGCAGCCGAGTAAGTGATATTTGAAAAAGGGCAAGTCATGAATAGTTGGAACTTTCATCTATTTGGATTTTAGAGCAGTGTACGCAATACCGAGCTTCATGAGTATACATGATGTCAATCGATACAAGATTTCTATAGAACGTCCAGGGTAAAAATCGTCAGAGAAAGGGTCATGGAGTATGGTAACCTTAATTGGCGAGAGGGAGTCAGATGAGAGAGGTCTCTGGGTGGTCTGCGTGATAAAGATAAGCCTTCTTTTGAAGAGTACCTTGATGGCACCTTTGGGGGGTCACTGTTGTTCAAGCTCAGATCGCGGTCCCTGGAGCTGAGGGGACAAATTGGGAAAGATAGTGAAAAGGAGTGCCAGATGTATAATTTAGACGTGGTGGAGTCCCTGGAACACTTTCTACTAGAATGCCCAAAATACCAGTCTAAAAGAATTAGATTCAATGGGAGTATAATGGAGAAGTGGGATGGGGGAATGAAGGACATGTGGTTAGTGAGAGACTCAAAGGAGAGGGTTAATGTGCTAATCGGAGATATTGGGAAGAATTGGGCAAGGGATGTTATCAAGCAGTTCGTCTCCGAGTGTTGGGAGGAGAGAAGAAGCGTTGGAACAGAGAGGCAATTGGGAGTATAGGGGTAACCAAGGCCTTCTCACCCGAGAACCGCGACAAATCAGCGGCCGACCAAAGTGTTATTATTATATTGTTTACTTATCGTAATAAAAAAAAATCCTCGAAATGCAGTTCAAGAAAATCGCATCCGGAGTTAATTCCATCATTCACAGTTACAAAATGATGGATGAAACATCGAAAATTGATCATTCTTGCTCAAAGTAGAGGAAAGATATTGGACCCAGACACTCGGCAAGCCTCCAGTCGTGGCTTACAAATCCCACCCCACCTCCATCTACCCACCCACACAACTCGAACTGATTGTTCTCCCATCATACCCCACATGACATAAGGGAAATCAAAATACTGCTGTGCAATTAAACTGATGGTAGAGAAAAATGAATGGCATATTGGGAAGGAAAATCGACATGTTCAAAGTATACCAACGGTATATACTACGTACACGAGCGATATTTTAATATACTGAAGCGAGCCGAAACAGCTCACATTCCGGTGTCGCCATTTTTGAAATTATGGATTTTGTTGACGTCATGTGGCTTATGGTGGGAGAAAAAAGCTTTCTTGATTGGTGTGTGCAAAGGATGGGTAGCTCCATCAATGGAAACGAAGCGAGACTCTTTATCTTTGTTTTCAAACTGTTGACGACGAATGGACATGGTCAGGTGGGGTGGATAAGATACAGTGCGACCGCTGTGGACTGGTCACATTCCACGGGTGTGCAATATTTCCACGGACGCAATAATATTAGATTCCAAACACTAATTATAGGAATAATCATCAAAAATTTTAATTAATGAAGCACTGGGTACAACCCGGGTACAACCCGCCCTGGTACAACCCGGGTACAACCCGGTGCTTCATTAATTCAAATTTTGTTGATGATGATTTTTTTTACCTGGTAAGCGCGTGCGTGGACATAACTGCCCACGCGTGGATTTCGACCAGTCTACGGCGCCTGTACTGTACATCTGTCTAGCCCAGTTATCTCACACGGGGCACCTGTATCTCCTCAAGCTGGTGGTGGGAATCAACTTTGATTCTTGCAAAATGTGCATTTGAATCTCGTCGTAGATTCTGAAATTATCCTTAAAGGTCTGGACAATTCTTATCTTTTGCTCCCTCATAATAATGTTACACTGTGCTTTATCGATGGTGCCTAATGAACTCTTGGTATGCCTACAGTACGTGGAGAGTGTATTGTGACTAAATCACCCGCGGAGTGGAGTTATCACCCAAAGTATCACTTTCAAATTTTGTACATATGGACAAAAAAAAACAAGCAATGTTACAGCCAATGGATCTCCGGGAACTTTGCCTGTGATGGTTATGCTTTGCAACAAATTTGCAATTATTGCTTGGGTGAAATCTCCACTCTGCGGGTGATTTAATGATAATACACTCTACACGTACTGTAAATGGGAAACCACTGCTAAGGTACTATAACTATCATCAACAAGACCATCAAAAATTGTATGTGGGAACAGTATTCTATTCAAAAGTGGACCATTGCGATAAAGGGGTTAAATTCCAGGAAATATTTTTTTTTTTTTTTTTTTTTTTTTTTTTTTTTTTTTTTATTGGGTCTAACGACACTGTCGACAACCAGGTTACCTCGTGTTGGACAGTTTTACGGGTGGAGGATGACGGAGTACCCGGAGAGAACGACCGAGCAACGCCAAGCAACTGCCAGACTCCCAACGTACTAACTTCACACAAGCAGGGTTAGCATTGGTTGAAGACAAATGCACCAACGGCGCGCAGTCCGCCTTAGTACACAACGCCGCCGTGCCCCCACGTGGGAAATTGGGATAAAGTGTCTTGCCCAAGGACACAATACGGTTGCCGCAGGTGTGATTTGAACCGAGGACCTCTCGGCTTGCAACCTGCATGTCTACCTACTAATCCACCGCGCTCCACGGGAAATATATATCTGTAGGTTTGATTATAACTGAAAAATGTAGTGGCTACATTCACAAGGGTATTGCGGTATTCTCATATTCTAAATTATTTAAAAAACAAAAATATATTCTCGCGGCAGGAGTTCGCGCGAATCAAAATCGATTTTCGTGAATTGGGACAGATTTTAAGGCCTGCAGATATAAATCAAGCAACTTGATTAAAACACAAACATGAATCGTATTACCCTAATATCTCCAAAGTAACAGAAATTGCGATCATTGCTTTTTAAACTGAGAGTAATTATAAACATCAAAAATTTAATTAATGAAGCACCGGGTACAACCAGGTGCTTTATCTTCTATATTATATTTTAGAATGAATGAATGTATGCCTGCCTGCCTGCCTGCCTGCCTGCCTGCCTGCCGTCTACTAGGAGTATTTTTATGGTGGAGGTCATCGTCAGGTTTAAAAAAGTGGTTGGGTGGGGTGGGGGTGTAGAGGGCACCAAAAGTTATGACCAAAATGTTTTTTACCGATAGATGTCTTCAAAGGGGTCTACTAGGGGTACGTTTTTTATCAGGAATCTAATGGTGAGGTTTAAAAAAGTATCGGGGTTGGGGTGTAGATGGGTACCAAAAGTTCTGACCAAAATATTTCGCACCGATATACGTCTTCAAAGGGGTCTACTAGGGGTATTTTTTTACCAGGAATCTAATGTTGAGGTTTAAAAAAGTGCGGAGGTGGGGTGGGGTTGGGGGTGTAGAGGGGTAATTCTAAAATATAGTATAGATTAAGAGAGGATACTCTCCTCAGCCCGAGCAACGCCGGGTAACCCTGCTAGTTGATTATAATTTTGCCGATGATGATTTTTTTTTTAAACGCATGAATGGACATCCCTACCCACGCGTGATTTTCGACCAGTCCATGGCTACTGTACTGTATATAAGTCTAACCCGGGTATCTCACATGTTACACCTGTATCTCCTAATCATTATATTCTTAAAGTTGCGAATTTGAAAAAAAATTATTTATTCATTGGAGTTTAACGACACTTTCGACAGCCATGGTTACCTCGTGTCGGACAGTTTTACGGGTGGAGGAAGCCGGAGTTCCCGGAGAGAACCACCGAGAAACGGCGAACAACTGTCAGTCTCACAACTTACTAACTCCACACAAGCAGGGGTAGCATTGGTTGAAGACAGGTGTACCATCGACGTGCAGTATGCCTTCGTACATAGCGCCACCGTGCCCACACAAGAGCAATCGGGATTAAGTACCTTGCCCAAGGACACATCGCAGTTACCCATGACGTGGATCGAACCATTGACCTCTTGGTTTGAAGTTCAATGCCGTAACCATTAGGCCACCGCGCCCCACTGAAACAAAAAATAAGTTTAACGAAATAACAATGTTCGCTGTGCAAATATTCTCTCATGTTTCATATATATCATTCATATGAACGCACTCGAATTGATTAAGAAAATTAACCCTTTACCCAACGCAGACGATATCAAAATTTATTATTTTAAATACCATTTTTTTTAATTTTTCAAAAAATGTCAATAAAGCCATATCATGTGACCCCTCGTTGGAACGAGCTCGACGAGCTCGTTCCAACGAGGGATCACATGATATGGTTTGGTTGGTTGACATTTTTTGAAAAATAATATTTTTTCAACTGCTGAATTTGCATATTACGCGGGCGGATGCGGCCGATTCGTTGGGTAAAGTGTTAACTTGAAGGTGAGAATTTAAATTTTAAATATTGTTTCAACAACCAGCATCCGTCGTAAACTCTAAGTTGGAAGACAATAGGTCCCGTAATATTTCCTCGGATTTGCAGGAGTGGTACTCCAGCCAAAGAAGAGAAAACTGTTGATTTTCGTCTTTATCAGCGGAAGGTCAAGAGTACTGTTGGGAACAGTAGAACTCCCTTGCATTCTGGCGATAACATTTAGTTCTATTTATCTCAATTCAACCAAACTTTCAAGTGGTTCAAAATCCTTTGAAATGGTCTCTAAGTGTTTCCAAGTAACTTAGGTAAAACACAAAACGTATTTGTGTCCGGTTACACATTGAAAAAATATTGTTAGGTTGGTAGGGATTTCTTTATCTTGCAGAGTGAAAACTTATGAGAGCTGTTGCATGCGTCAGTTCTCATAGCGGATAAATGAAACAAGAAATATTACAGTACAGTCGCGGTGGACTGGTCGTAATCCACGCGTGGGCAGTGATGTCCACGCATGTGTTTACCAGGTAATAAAAATCATCATCAGCAAAATTTTAATTAATGAAGCACCGGGTTCTACCCGGTGCTTCATTAATTAAATTTTGCTGATTATTCCTATAAATAGTGTTTGCATCCTAATATTATTGCGTCAGGGGAAATATTGCCCGCCCTTGAACAGTCCACAGTGGCCGTATTGTATCTATAAAACTAAGTAAACTGGAATTCTTTGTGCAAAACCACTCAATTCGCTATAGACCTGAAGGTTATATTTGCATGCCGATTAGCTCAACAAACTGATTACCGGCAGTAACCGATAAGCGAGTCCCCATCGCCAGCTGCTTACTATCTCACATTTGTCGAAGCAAAAAACAATACGACCGATGGGACTGAACAACGGCAAGCACTTATCAAGAGTGTGTGTCTCAGAAGATTAATTTTTAGACTCTAATGGGGTACATTAATTGCAAACATACCCTTATCACCCCAACATTGTCCATCAACCCCAACCACATGCATAATGCAACAATGAGCAATGTCTAGAACCACTAAAATTAACACAATCCTAAATGGCCTACATTTCTTCCATTCCCGAACTTGTAAACGGGCACGTGGTAATCGGTCTATCTTGAGTAACGTTCCTCTTTATTTATTTATTTATTTATTTATTTATTTATTTATTTATTTATTTATTTATTTATTGGGGTTTGATGACACTTTCGACAGCCAGGGTCACCCCGTGTAGGACGGTTTTAAGGGTGGAGGAAGCCAGAGTATCCGGAGAGAACCACCGAGCAACGGCGGGCAACTGTCAGACTCCCCAAAGTATTAACTCCACACAAGCAGGATTAGCATTGGTTGAAGACAAGTGCACCATCGACGTGCAGTAAGCTTTAGTGGGCACTCAGGATTAAATGTCTTGCCCAAGGACACAAGGTAGTTATCCTTGGTGTGGATCGAACAGTGGACCTTTCAGATTGAAGTTCAATACCCGTTACCACTGATTTGCCGCGCTTTTCTATTCTCAGTTACATGTCTGCACTTTACTGCATAATAAATACAAACATTATTTAGCGAACTCGCCGGTCGTGTCCATAGAACAGTCGTATTATTTTGTACAATATAGCATGATCCCGTGTGTATAAGTATTTACAACAGTTTCAATGGTATACGATCATTAAAATATCATGAAACAATTGCTGAATCCGTTTTCTGGCGGATAACCAATACACCTGCTTTCCCGCACCAAAACCAGAGATAAAATATTACCCATTAGAGTTGACAAAACCCTGGAAAGCGTAAAATGCCACGTGTATATGTTCAAGAGTATGTTTATCCCCGTACACCAATTTCCCGTATTATGCATTTAAAAAATATTATAATACTTTTTGAAAAGTTTTCAGATGATGACTGTTCTGAACGACAGTTGAGGCTAGAATGACAATTCGGACTTCCACGTGATCACGGATCACTGCATGAGCAACACCTCTGTGTCTATTGGTCGTCCTGACCAATGCTCCACCTTCTATTTTGCTATGACCGTTAAGACAATATTTTCCCGCTAATTCTTCGAAAACGCGGGAAAAATATCATTGTTCAATGTCGAGCTCGGTGAACAGTTACATCCGTAACCACTCATAATCTCTCACTAAATTGTTCACAGTAAATGCGTAAACTAGAATTATTTATTTATTTATTTATTTATTTATTTATTTATTTATTTATTTATTTATTTATTTATTTACTGGAGTTTAACAACACTATCGACAACCAAGGTCACCTCGTGTCGGACAGTTGCACGTATGAAGGAAGCCGGAGTATCCGGAGGGAACCACCGAGCCACGGCGAGCAACTCTCAGACAAAAACTACAGTTATATAACTATCGACAATGCAAATGCGTATGGAGATATTTGTTGACAGGGACAAATAATATTCCGCGGTGACTTGCTTCTGGGTAAAGCGCTCAGACTTGGTATGTTACAATATCGCCCCACTGTTTTTCGCAAGTGACCAGACGAAATTGCTTGCAACCTAGGTTTATCTTCAGTTGCGGACCACCAGGCTGCCAGACATAATAACTCTTGTCGGTGATCGCAAACAGATGCCCCGCAATCTACAGTACGGCCGCCGTGGACTGGTCACTTTCCACGTGAAAATATTAGATTGCAAACACTAATTATAGCAATAATCATCAAACATTTAATTGATGAAGCACCGGGTACAACCCGGTGCTTCATTAATTAAAATTTTGCCGATGATGATTTTTATTACCTGGTAAACGGACACGTGGATATCACTGCTCCCGTGCGGATTACGACCAGTCCATGGCGACTGCACCATACTATGCCTGAATGGATAGGCTATAATTATTTACCATGCCATATTTATTCAGTAGCTACGGGTTTAAGAACATTAAAAAAACAACTTGGAAAAGTACCTCCCACCTTTCCCCCAAACTCACAGTAGAAGGATAATGCTAAAATGTTGCCTACGGATATTTATTTATTTATTTATTTATTGGTGTTTAAGGTCACATACTTATGCACAATGGCTAACCATGACCGTGACAGTTTTACGGGTGGTGAAAGCCGGAGTACCCGGAGAGAACCACCGAGCAACGACGAGCAGCTGCCAGCTCTCCAACATCGTAACTCTGCACCGCGGCACAAGCAGGGTTAGATTGGTTGAAGACATGCGTACCATCGACGTGCAGTACGCATTAGTACACGGCGTCATCGTGCCCCCACGCGGGCAATAGTGATGAAGTGTCTTGCCCAAGGACACAACGCGGTTGTCGCAGGTGGGATTCGAACCGAGGACCTCTCGGTTTGCAGTCTGCACCTCTACCTACTGGGCCACCGCGCTCCCTTGCCTACGGATTGTATTGAATTCGATGAATACCAGTTAAACGTCTCCATCCGAACTCGGCCGATAAAATCCGTAACGGAGTCAAAGACTTTTCCAATAGAGTATGTATCAACCAATTATACACAGAAATTTAATTGCGTTACTTAATCAAGGAAAACGTTACTTCATTATGAGAATTGGATTTTCATAGTCAACATTCCTACGATGTTATATTTATTTTAATTAAACGGCCGAGTTCCAAATATTTTTCCTGAAATTTGACCATGATTCCTCATAACCCTTATTTAGATATATAAAAGTGAATATGGATTAAAAACTGAAATCATATGTTCTGTGCTCAAAATAACTTTTTTTCTTTGCGTAGCAAAATGCTACACATTTCCAAAAAATGAATAGCATTTTGTAAAAATTGCATAGCTATTTTTGTATACCAGAGTTATGTTATGCTGTTTTGTATTGAATTCTCTAAGTAGATAGAATAGTTTCCATTCATTTCTGGGCATTTCCAAATGATCTGCAACACATGAAACATTTACTATGTTTCTTTTAACTGAACTGCCTTTAGATGTTGCATGGACTTGGATATTTTCAATTGGCGTCTTGGTTGTTTAATAGAATTCTCAAAATGGAAGTTGGGATTTTTAATTTGATGGGCTTGAAGTTATTTTTAATGGACATTTTATGCAAAATGTTGTAAAAACAGGAAGAATTTAAACCAATAGAATTCATCTTTCATATGAAGTTGCTAATGATGCTTGATGGAGAGTTAATCTGAGTTATCCATGGAATGTTTCGCAATCAGAAGTAAAGCATCAGTGAACTAGTTTTCAAATTTGTTTGCAAATTTTCATTTACATTTTTGCGATACAAGATAATCAACTGCAGCCTAATAGGCTGCAGTTGATTATCTTGTATCGCAAAATGCTATACATAATTGAACATTGTGTAGCTTTTTGCAAGTTTTGCATAGCAAAAAGCGACGCGACACCGCTTATTTTGAGTCCTGCATATGTTCAATATTGAAAAAAAACTGTAAAGTATACTCCGGGACAACGGAGGTTTCGTCGCAGAACATGTCAATTTGAATTTTTGGCGAACGGGCCGAGTTATTGCGTGAAATAAACTTTTTTTTACCCGTACTTCTTCTGCATTTTTTGAGTGTACCGTGACTTCCTAAAAAGAACCAACCCAAATGACACCAGGTTGTCTTCTAAAAATGTCGAGAGGATTTCAGTACGGAATGTTTTGCAGACATGGTTGCAAAATACTGAAGAACACCATAAATTCTTAAATATTTATTCCAGCAATTATTCTTGCGCAATATAGAAACATTTTATGTAAAAAAATATAATAGTGAAAACGAAAACGAGAAATAATAACGAGTTCCGTATTCTAGTCGAACCAGTCTATAAAGGTTTCATCTTTTTTTCTTTTCTTTTTTTGGAGGGTTGGGGGTGGGGTGGGGGGCTTTTTTGTTTTCGCAAGTCAATTGAATCTTCCTGAGAAATGAATGCTGCATAAATTGTGTCGAGAATTGCATGTGTCATACGCGCGCCTGTACGCTATATAAGTACTTGATTGAGTATCAGTGCTTACTACGATAAATGCAGACCTGTAGCTAGTGAATGTTTGGGATAGTTAGCCCACACACATGACTCTGGCTGCCGGATACTGTCGATGTCCGTCAGCAAAACTGCTTGTTGTTCGTTCGAATGCCAATATTTTCTCTGAAAGCTGCTCAGTTGAAAACAAAAATGTTGAGCATTTGGCGAAGCTTCAATTTCCATTGTATAACAATACCCTTATCTTTCAAATATCTTTTGTATGAAAGCTCTCGTTATATGTATAGTACGTGGAGAGTGTATTATCATTAAATCACCTGCGGAGTGGAGATTCCACCCAAGCAATAAAAGCAAATTTGGTTCAAAGCATAACAAATACAAGCAAAGTTCCAGCCAATGGGCCTCCGGGTTAATATAGCTTATGTTCTTTTCCATATGTGCAGAATTTGAAAGTGATACTTTAGGTGATATCTCCACTCCATGGGTGATTTAGTTACTATCCACCCTCCATGTACTGTATGTGACAATCTGGTAGTCATGTTCACGAAAACATTTCCTGTATTATTATTATTTTCAACGTTAAACGAATGTAATTCTTGAACATAATACTAATAACAGAACGTTTCTGACCTGTTTCGTTTATTATTCCTTTAAAGAAATATATTGAAAGAGGTTTGAAGTTTGTACCGACAGCCATCAACCTGGGAACACTGTCGAGAAACTTCAACGCTCGCCTCAATTTGGACAATTTTGATATCCCAGCTTCGAGCCTCGATATATGCATTTTTGAACATGACAATTTTCGTCATTGGAAGAGATTCACAGTAAAGTTAGCTCCTTTAAAGTTTTTGAAGTTGTCACTCCGTTTAACACTAATGTTTTGGGAAATTTTAAAAAATTGAAATTTCGAAATGTCAGCGAAGTATTTATTTATTTATTTACTGGGGTTTAAGGTCATATATTTCTGCACTGTGGCTAATCATGACCATAACAGTTGTACGTGAAGAGGAAGCCGGAGTACCCGGAGAGAACCACCGTGCAACGGCGAGCAACTGTCAGCTCCCCAACATACTAACTCCACACCAGCAGGGTTAGCGTTGGTTGAAGACAAGTGCACCATCGACGTGCAGTACGCCTTAGTCCACGACGTCGTCGTGCCCCCAGATGGGCAACGGGGGTGAAGTGTCTTGCCCAAAGGACCCAACGCGGTTGCCACAGGTGGGATTTGAACCAAGGACCTCTCGGCTTGCAGTCTGCACCTCTACCTACTGAATCACCGCGCCCCCTGTCAGCGAAGTTCAATCATCGATGTACGCTTCATTTCATAATCTTCAGGCATTTTCCCGTTGAGTGATATAAAAATATAAAAGTTAGATTTTTACATTTTTTTCTCGATCAATTTGAATATTTGAGTAGTAGTTTTTGTTTAACACTTACGCTGCAGAAATCGACTTCTGTCACCTATTTTATGATGATTACCTGTACGTTCTGGTGTCCGTAGATCAAACATACCCAATAATATTGAATAAAATAATATTTTACGCGAAAATTATCTCCCTTGAAATTACTGAACTTGCGACGAAATCCAATTTTGAAGGCAGTGAATGTGGGTGGTGAGGTGTGAAATTTCTGAGACTTGATGTGCGTGGATGAATGACAATGAGGTGTGAAGTAGCGACACCAATTAAAGCATCTACTATGTAATTTCTCATCCATCTCTGCGTAATTGTGCAGTCCAAGAATGTGTTTTCAAAGCACTTTGGAAGTTTTAATTCATCAGAGGAAAAAAATTGGAAAACCACATCTGACAGACTTTTAGATTATTTAAAAGAACAGTGTCTGTATTTTATGCAACGATGCGCACTCTGTTGATACAATGAATATAAAAAAGTTATAGATCACCAAAAGGGTCTGAAAAGGCAGTTTTCTATTTTTTTAAATGTGTTTCTACTGGGAACAATAGTTCAATGTTCAAATTGATTGGGGAAAACAACTGTAACAAGATAGCTTTTATTTGCTTATACTACGCCACAGGAAAAGAACTGTTGTTTGTGAAATAATGCGCACATCCATGATAAAAATACAAGAATATTAAAAAAATAAGTTTTTATATGAAGTTCCCATCTCTTTCAGTGTTAAATGCCTGAACAGCTTTACCAAATTAAGGGGAGGTAATGATATAGAGAATCGCATCAAGGAAAACATTTTCTTGGCCATGCCTACCATCTGATTAATTGTTGGAAAGGGCTCAGAGAGCTCTTTCCAACAATTAATTAGGTGGCAGTGTTTCAAGTATGTCATAAATTTTATTAAACTTCCTCGCATAAGGCTTTCATAGAGACCTTCTATATATGGCTAAAGTGGGCGTGGCAGTAAAAGGGTTAAGCCCGTCTAAAAGCACGAAAACGGCGTTTTCGCGACCTTTGATGTTCTGTAACGTTTTTTGGGGTGTCTTCCCATTTGACCAATTCCCTTTAGACCAATTCCCTTTAGGCCAATTCCCAAAAGACCAATTCCCCTTAGACCAACTACATACTGTTATTGATTAAGGGTCGATTAAGGATAATTAGGAAAACATTTATTTATAAAAATCTAAATCCAGACAATGATCAGGCTATCATCTGAAAAATGAGGTCCCCAGAGGGTGAATTTGGTGATGCTACCCTGCATAGCAGGGTAGCATCACTAAATTTACCCTCTGTGAACCTCAACCTGAATCAAGGTCTCAAACATAAACAGAAAGAGGTACCCAGAGGATAAACTGGCCCACTGTATGGGATAGCATCGGCAAATTCACCCTCTGGGGACCTCATTCTGCAAATGACAGACTGCTTATTTTCAGGCTTGAATATCAATAGCATTAAATACATTTATAAATATTTATAAATATATCAAATTATTGATATAGAATTATTTTTAAAGTAGAACACACCAGATGGTCTAAGGGGAATTGGTCTTTTGGGAATTGGCCTCGTGGGAATTGGTCTAAAGGGAATTGGTCTAGTGGGAATGAACCTTTTTTTGTTATTTTATCAACAGTGTGCACGTTGTGACATATAATACAGAGACACTATCCTTTCCATTAATATACTTGTCTGAGAGGTAAGACTTGCTATTTATTTCCTTGAAAGAATAAAAACTTGCAAATTACTGTAAAACATATTCGCTAAACAAAGAACCAAAGTGTACGACTTAGTTGATTCTAATTAACTTGCCATAAAAAGCCAAGTTTCCTTTTGTTACTTTTAATAAACGAAAACAACAGACAGCTCCGAGAGCTGTCAAACGGAAACAACGAGAGATGTCTTTTTTGTTTTCATTTTTGAAGACAGAACGAAACTTGGCCTTATTTGTCACTGATGTCATAGATGTTTTCTTTACAATATTACGTGCTTCTTCATTGCTTCTTCATTGCACCCTCCTCGCCCGTCTAATAATTTTCGGGAGATAACTTTATCAAAGTTGATTTTAAGGACGAGATAAGTTAAGGGTGACCACATAGACATTCGAAAATTGATTAAAAGAAAGTTATCGCTGATATCAAATATAAATACAGATCGGAACTCGGAGACATTTGGCACATCGCAATAATTCAACTCCGATGGGAAATTAGAAAAGGGCAATAAAAACTAAATTTGTTCTTACTTACAACTCTATTGTCAAGAGAGAACGCGAGATAAATAATTAATGATAGTTATATAATGATTATTACTTGGTATTTAAAAATTTATAGCGAGAGTGAAACAAAGAACACCATTTTCAAATCAGACATGAGTTCATTATGTATTAAAAGCTTGTACTCAGAACGTATATATACAAGTGCATTCGCCCATGAGAGCAGACATAGAGGATATGGAATGAGTATTTTTCTCATATAATATTTAAGAAACGAGTCTAAGAATTTTCCGTTTTGGCGAGCCTCTGGCGAGCCCAAACGGAAAATTCGGACGAGTTTCATAAATATTAAATGAGAAAAACACTCATTTCATATTCTATTTATCATATGACACACACACGCACAAATTAGCCACTTAGTATGACTTTTTAACCCATCACCTAACTCGAGTTGCAGACGGCACTTGGAAAAAACATCCTCGTATAACTAAAAAATTTCATTTTTTGCTTCCAAAACATAGGTTATGACTCCTCATTGGAACGAGCTCGTCGAGCTCGTTCCAATGAGGGGTCATAACCTATGTTTTGGAAGCAAAAAGTGAAAATAGAAAAAAAAATGAATGGCGTTTTTCCTGTAGGTAAATATAACCCACCCTAAATAGGACAGATAACGCAAATTCTGCCAACTGAAATTATGCAAATGTGACCCACTTGTATTTTGTTTAGCCAATCAAATTGTCCAGTTTTGAAATTGACCAGTGAAAGCTCCAAACTCTGATTATGCAAATTATGAAATTGACCGAAGGCTTTATTTATCACTGATTAATATGAAAACAAAATATCAAATGTTTTAAAGTGAACAAAACGGACGAGTCATATGATAAATTTCAATTTTCCACTCTTACAGTATAAAAAAGTTGCTTGTCTGATTTTGAAAAAGCCACCAAATCGTCCACTGAGTTCCAATGTGTTCTATGTGCCCACTGCCGTGCCTACTGGCGTGCCTGCTGGCACATAGAACACATTGGAACTCAGTGGACGAAATGGGATAAAAAGCACTTCCAGCTTTATTTCTACTTTTGTTCACCAGCAGCAGTTTTCATACGTAAAGGTGTAGTTTCTGGTTGATTTGTCTGCACTGGGTCACACAAATGGATCCCACCTATGGGCTGTGTAAGGGTTATTTTAACGGTAGACCGTATCCCTGTCCCCACTGCGAGATGAGTCCATTTTGGCATTTGAGGGTGTGGGGGAACTGGCTGCTCTTACTGATGAGCATTTCAAATTTACCGGCTCATCTCACACCTAACATTGACAATTATAGTAATTCACCTCAAGCTGTATACCCGTTTGCATTATGTAATCATAGCTGACAATTTCTTTCATGGAAAGAGATTTACAGGAAAGTTAGCCCTCCCCCCCCCCCCCCGCCCCCTCCCCCCTCCCCCCCCCCCCCATAATTTTGTAAAGTTGTCAGTAGATTTAACACAAGGTGTGGGAATTTCAAATAGAACTGGAAATTTCGAAATGTTAGCGAAGTTGTATCATCAGTTACTAACTTCAAGCATTTTCCCGTAGAATGGTATAAAAATAAAGCGCCTGAGCCCGGCTTTTTACAATTTTTCCCAACCCAGTTTGATCGTTTGCCTATTATCCTCTGTTTAAACTCATTTAAAAATAAAGAAAACTGCGCTTTCACAATCTTTTGATGTCCTGTAACTTTCTTGTTTGCTCCTTATATCAGCAGTGTGCGCATCGAGACATATAATATAGACACTGTTATTTTTGTTAACCCTTTACCCAACGGAGACGATATGAAAATTTATTATTTTAAATAACATTTTTTTAAATTTTTCAAAAAATCTTAACAAAACCGAATCATGTGACCCCTCGTTGGAACGAGCTCGTTCCAACGAGGGGTCACATGACATAGTTTTGATGAATTTTTTTTTAAAATAATATTTTTTCTACTGCTGAATTTGCATAATACGGCCGATTCGTTGGGTAAAGAGTTAATACAAACGTTTAGGGGGTAAGATTTGCCACTTTTTTCCTGGAAAAAATAAAAAACTTGCAAATTTGTGTAAAAACGTGTTCACTAAACAACGAGCCAAAGTGTACCGTAAGTTGCTTTTAATTAGCTTGTCATAAAAAAAACAAGTTTCCTTTTTTGCAATTGTCCGTTGTTTCCGTTTATTAAAAATATCAAAGGGAAACTTCGCTTTATTGTTTAGTGTTGTCATAGGTGTTCTCTCTTAATTGGACCTTCCTCATCCGTCTAATAATTTCGGGAGAGATAATTTGATCGACAGTTGATTTTCATGACGAAATGAGTAAGGGATGTTCATAAAATCTGGCTCGACCTATGAATTTTGTAAATTTGACTGTTTATCATTTGTTATATCTGTAACACCATGAAATGGTAATCGGAAATAAATAAATTAAATCTGACTGTGGACATTTCGCACCTGAGTGTCGACATGTTCCCATAACTACATGGCCTACTTTTCTCAGCGTACTTTCACAAAATGCTGGAAAGTAGCCAGCGGAGTCATGATCCCAACCTCAGTCCTGAGCAATCGGCCCACCAGTCACTCAATCAGCCCGCTAAGCAGCATCGGCGAGATATATGAGCGGACTCTCATCATGATTGCGAAAAATATGCTAAATCAATTTATTTGTTCAAAACACTTCAACAAGCTTACAGAAATCAAAAACACGCAATGAAACGTGCATTCCAATTACAGGAAAACTATATTTTTGCCTAACAATAAAAGAAATCGCGATACTGTATGTATCGAGAAAGCAACTGACTCTGCATCGCACAGCGGCATCGGATACAAACACGCCAAAAGAGGACTACGAACTAAAGTTCTATTATCTGGCCCACCACAACACTTGTTTCGACCTTTTCAATTTTTCCCGTTTTACTTGAAATTCTGTTGCAAACAACCACTCAACGTGGAGAATATAAACTTAGGCAAAATTCTACACGTAAATCACCCGACACATATGTTTGTTTTTTATCCAAAATATGAAAAACAAGTTTGAACTGTATTTGACTTAACACAAGTAATGGACGCGTTTATTTTAGTAATGGCGTTACGACTGTAACCATCTATTTTCACTCGAGAAATTAATAACGATTACAAGTTTTAATGGATTTGGATACAGATATGTATAGACATTTTTGGAACCTGTCTGTTTTGAACTTTGTTTTTTGCAGAATACTAGTCCAGTTATAAGTCAAAGATCTTCACTAAAAAAATCAAGGGCAGACAATTCAAATACTTCCCGCTCTCATGCATTACCATGTTATTGAAACCCGGTGGCACAAATTAATATGTGGTACTGTAGAAAACCTAACCTTACCGAAGAGCATGAGAATGCTTCTCAAAACACACTGTAAGTCAGATCACATCTGTTGAACTGCGAAGTTATTTATTTGTGAAGACACGTATATTAGATCGTTTCCTGGACAGTTTAGCAGTCTTAATGTAGTGACCATCCACTCAGAGAGTGGATGGTCACTACATTCAGATTGCCAAGCAATCATATAAATGTTAGAACATTGAGGTTATTCTCTAGAATGGCGCATCTGATAAATTGTGCATTTCATGCGAACAAATGAAGTGCAAAAAATGGAGAAATATATATTTTGTTGAAAAATCTGTGGTACGGCAATGTAACACCATTCATCAGTTTTGGGTAACACAGAGTGATTTTTCAGTGCCGCTGTGTTACTGTGACGCGAGTCTTTTCGACTCCTGTAAAATAAGAGGGTGTGAGCCGTATTCGTAACTTTATAGGGGTAAGTGTGATGACAGTAAACAAAAAATCAGAAAGGATATAATGGTTGGAAGTTACAGCGTTTTGTCTCAGATTTATTTCCCATGAACTTTTGTAACGAAGTCTATTCGTAATGAAGTTTTTTTTGTCTGGACGTTAGATTCTATTAAAAAACGCCAAAACTGAAATATTGTTTTCACTCCACTTCAGTTCAAGTCAGTTTGGAAGAATATATTTTGAGAACAGAAACTGTGAAACTGATTTTAATTTTGTCCAAGGGAGAAATTAAGACCCTTTATGTCAGTTACATGGGCAATAAGAGCAGTGAATGGAAGATGGCTTATATATAGTCTTTTAGCATCGATGTTTTAAATGAATATTGAATATAGGACGTTTCGTTCTTTGGATGTTTCGTGCTGAGTTGGAAGTTTCATACCCTCACTATTGGTAGTTTCCTTCCCGAAATTAAGAACGTTTCGTACTCCTCAAGGGTCCGACGTGATCTGATCCTGACTTTTCAAAGTCCCGTTAAACCCGCTTATACATAAACAAACGCTGAAGGCACGCTTCGTACCCCGGCTTTTCGTACTATGGAATCTACGTCCCTGACTTTTTTCGTCAAGAAAATCGATCTTCGATAAAATTATCTCCCTTAAAATTATTGGTCAAGCGAGGAAGGTCGAATTGGGAGGCGGGTATTTCTTGAGAAAATCCATAAGACATCAGTAGTAAATACATTCAAGTTTCCTTTTGTTACTTTTACTAAACGAAAACAGCTCTCAGAGTAACAAAAGGAACACTTACTTGGCTTTGTATGGCAAACTGATGAGAAGTAACTAGTTAACAGATAATCCATCATTAAGAATATCTATCAGTATTTCACATACCAAGTGTTCACGTTGTTAAGAGAATGTGTTTTCAAGGTTAAATTATTCTTGTTATTATATTTCTACAGCTTTTTCCTTTGTAAATAAAAACCATATCCTACTCCCACGACCTCGAAAGTGTTATTCAACTCCCACGGCGATACCCTACTCCCAGTCATGACGGACTACTTTTACCATTACAGTTGTTCCGCCTCGAAATCCAGCGATAACACCCAATCCACTTCGACAAATATTCTTCTTGATATTCCAAATGACAACGAACAATAACTATGTACACATCCACACAAAGTTATAAGAAGTTGAACATGACTACTCATTCAGGGTGATTGATTGAATTATTTCTTTAAAATGTGTTGATTTCCTTCATAAGTTCATATCTCCCGTCACTTGAATTTCCATTTGAAAACGAGCGTCATTGCCTTTCTTTCTGATGACGTCATATTATCAGTTCATTCATTCATGTTTTTGTGTTCATGCGCCGATTTTTCTAACCGTCAAAACAAATTGAGCGACCTTGGGAAACTGCTCTTGGATGACGCAAGAGGGGTATTTGTGTTGCAGATATTATCAGGGAAATATAATAAACACAATAGCTAGCGCCTCGTGAAAATAACCTTCCGCATCCCACTCGAGAATAAACATCGTACGTTACTCCAAGCAGTGAACTATTGTCTATTCATTAATTATCACCTCTTTGACTTAATGGAATGGATGGTGTTAATATAACAATAACATGATTTTGAAGGGCATTACAGTGTATTAACGGCTCAACAGAAATGGTTAACAGCCCAAGAGTTTATTAGCGGCCCGCAACGAAGTCGAGGGCCGCTAATAAGCTCAAGGGCTGTTAAACCATTTCTGTTGAGCCATTGATACACTGTAATGCCCGACAAAGTCATGTTATTTCTATTATTGCCACTTTCGTACATCGGGTACATCCAATTAAATTATATGGGAAATAAGATAAATAAATGAAGTTTGACGTTTTAGAATTAAAAAACAGCGACACTATCGTCTGAGTTGTTGACAAACAAACCGGGTAACATGACTATCGTCTGATCAGTCTACGGCGAAATTTGGGAAGTTAGATGATGAAATATATTTTCGAAATGCGAACTTTAGGCAAGAAGTTTATTCATCAAAGATGTCATCACTTACTTTGTGTGTATCGCTTCCTACATTTGAAACATTATCTATCCGTGACACAAAGGAAAACACTTGAAACAAATGTGTTAATTGTGTTTACTAATTAAAAAAATCCGAATTGAATTTCGATCCCAATGGAAATCTGGGAAAAATATTGTTGATCGGCTGAGAGATGTGACGTCATTGTCTATATTTAGACGTATCGGGCTGTTATTGACGTGTTGGGCTGTTATAGTCAATAACGGCCCAACACGTCACATGACTTGTACTTGTTGAGCATTACAAGGTTTCAACGCCCGGTAAAACATTGTTAATGTGCTAGGAACGCCCGCAAAAGTGGTAATAATATTATATGTCACGATGTGCACATTGCTGACATAATGATCAGAAAAACGTTATAGAACATCGAAAAATGGTGAAAATACCGTTTTCTTATTTTTAAATGGTGTTCAGCAGAGAATAAAAGGTAAATATCAAACTGATTGTGAGAGAAAGTTGTAAAAAGTCAGCTTCTGTATTTTTATGCTTTTCTGCATGAAAATGTCTTATGTTTGTGAAATGATGCGTACATCTTTGATAAAGATTCACTAACATCTCGAAATTTCAATTTAAAAATGAAATTGCCATACCCTTAGCGTTATATTTATTTATTTATTGGTTCTTAACGCTACATCAGCAGCTAGGGCTATATCGCGGCGAGAAAACAGTGGAAAGTAAAAAGTCATTTTCAGTTATGAAGTAAAATGATTGAATAAAAATAGAAAATAACTATAGATCTGTCAAAGACCAAAGTGATTTAAACAACAATGGGTAATGAGAGAAGAGAAGTGAATAACTTCTAAATCCACCTGATGAATTGAGACTTCAAGAGTCTTGATTAAAAGAATAAAAACAATTTTTAAAATTTATTAAAAAGGTTGATTTCCTTCAAGAACGACAGAACTTTATGAGGATTTGTACTGTAAAATAGGTCTCGAAAAGAGACAACATTAAAATACTGTCGTGTACTTAGATTAAAATCAGTACAATGTAAAAGAATGTGCTCCACTGACAACACCTGCTGACAGGGAACCCACTCTGGTCGCACAGTACCCTCCAACAAAAAAGAATGTGTTAGTTGTGTGTGACCAATATGACATCGCGTCAAAATTGCAAGATCCTTTCTACAAAGGTTACTAGACGGGTAGTGATCTGAAATAGTTGGTCGAAAGCGATGAGGCTTATTATTTGTCGCTCCATCCCATTCCGCCTGCCACATAGATTTGATGTAATTACTAATATGTGGTTTGAAATCAATGAAAGGGATGTTAAAATCAGTGAGAGGCTTTGCTAAAGCCTGTTTTGATGCACTGTCCGCTTTGGTGTTATCAGCGATACCTACATGTCCGGGTAACCAGCAAAACACGATATCATATTGGTCAGACATGAGAATTGTTAACTTCTCACGAAGTTCCAAAATGAGAGGGTTCTTCAACTTGGGGATGAGTAAAGCAAGTAAAGAGGAAAGGGAGTCGGAGAAAATGATCGTCTTTCTTCCCTGTGCATTCTCGATGTGCTCAAGTGCGAGTTGAACAGCTTTGACTTCAGCTGTGAAAATAGAACTCTGATTCGGTATTATGATTGAGGTGATATGATCACCAGTAACAGCAGCTGATGATACTTTGTCACCATCTTTAGATCCATCTGTATATATCCTTGTATATGCACTACACCTGGACTTTATTTCAACATATTTTTGTTTAAACTGCACGGAATGTATCGTACCTTAACCCTTTGAACACCAGAGGTCGCTTTACCCACCCAGGGACATGGTACCTCATACTGTCATTGAGTAGGATGCCTGCTAAGTTAAGGGTGGGGTAGACCAATCAACATTTTTAACGTGTAGCCCTGACGCTGCACGTTGGAAATGTTGATTGGTCTACCCCCAAATAATGAATATGGACTCTTCTAATTTTTGCATATGAACTGACATGGAAGATACTACCAGGGTTCAAATGTTTAATTATTGGTCGATTCGCCCTGAAAATTTTGAACATTTAGTATCATAACGGAGCTAGGCATAGGGTTAAAACTTTTGCTAATACATTAAAATGAAAACGGAGAATTTTCTCACAGTGAATAATTTAATGTGTCGAATATTATTTTGTATGCTCATTTCCACAGATATGTGAATGTAATAAATGGCTTCATGTATTGTGTGGATCTGTGGGAAGGTACCCTTCGGCAAATTCAATTATTCTCATTATTGCGCGGCTGACCATTACTTGCGTAACTATTGAAATGTCAGTTATTTATCTGTCATAGTTAAGAAGTACAATTAACACTGAAACACCATTTCATTAGATGAAACACGAAAGCCGCGAAAATGACCATTAATTTGTATACCACAAAGGTATCAGGTGAAGTTATTCATCTGTCATGGTCAAGTAAAGTGATTAACCTTGAGGCACCGTGTTATTAAAGAATACATGAAAAGAAAACCCTTATGCAAGATAATCTCCCGAAACCGTATATATATGAAGTGCATTTTGGATCCGGTACCATCATTCAATAAAGGAACTGTGTGTGTGACTTCAGCTATTTTCTTCTTTGAAGGATCCCAAATGATTACCACGAGACCACAACAATAAGTTTACCCAAAGATCATTATTACATTAGTAACCTTCTTTTCAATGACATTTCGTACCCATCAAAGTATGTTTGATAAGTGGTTAAGGATTTGTAGTTACTATTTATATATTCCTCGTGGCTTATTTTTTCAATATAATATGGAAGATAAAGCAGTCCTCTGTAAATATTGTAATTACTTTACCAACATACATATTCCCGCGCGAATTTTCGTAAATGTTGTCTACCACGCGATATTTCCTGTCATATACTGACACAACGAACAAGGTATGTGGAAAGTGAACTACTATTAAAATATTGTTGGGTGGATTTACACCCTGATATTATCAAACCCGCTCTCTTAGTGGTAACCTCGGGTGCTGAACAGCGCTTGTTAACTGTGGTAAACTAATTCCATTTTGCTGTGAAATAATCCGATAAGCAATACTCGAGAGTTGGTTTGCACTGGTGTAAACATTTGTGTACACGATTGGCTAAGTTTGGCTTTATACTAGTAAGGCCGTAATGACACAACCGTAGATAAATAAATAAATAATAAATAAATAAATAAATAAATAAATAAATAAATAACTTTTTATCTAAAGCAACGGTAACATCCGACCAGCACTTGCACAAAATTCGAATTTAAATATTTTTCCAATTTTGGCCTCCATAATATTGGTTATTACTCATCATAAACAATGTTCAACAACAACATATTTTCTAGAAGGTTTTCATTTTCTCCCACGCCTCGAAATCGCCAATTCCTGTTTTAAAGAAAAAAATTGCGGTCTGAAAAATGAATTAGGTTCATGACATGCACAGTTTTCGTGGCAATACAAATTGAATATTTACAAATATTTTGGTAGAATACAAGTGGTGAGATTGGAAAGTTGGCACTGTGTACTGGGGCGCGGTGGCTCATGGGTGGAGGCGCAGGCTGCAAGCCGAGAGGTCCTCGGTTTGAATCCCACGTGCGGTAAACGCGTTGTGTCCTTGGTCAAGACACTTCACTTCTGGAACGTCAGCAAACAACGTTGCAACTCAGTCTGCCCATACCCCTCCTCAGATGTGGTCAAGTCATTTAAAGCGGTGATACCTTCCATCGATAACGTTTGGTGACATAATCCGCAAATTCGTCCCCTGAAGGAAACGCCCTGCCTGACGGCGGCTGGGATTGACCTGCTTGAATCCAATGCTATTTCTGAACTGGGATCCTTAACACCCAAAGTAACGGCCCTATCCACCCAACATATTCGTAAAAATCGTCTTTTAACATTTTATTAATTCGGCAATTTATACCTCCAAGTTATTTCCATCGAGGGTTATAGTATATAATATACTACTCAAAGTTTGCTAAGCACCAAATATTTGACACATCATTGTGAAATTTGCTTGCGACATATTTGCGATATTTTTGTTGGATATGATTGAGGAATGTCTTGAGGTGATCCCCAGTGTTCTCATTGCTGTCTTGACACGCAGACTTTTTGTGACAGTCATGGAAAGCATGTACCCCTTGATTTTCATGATGTTTTCGTGTACTGTCTACATGTACATGACATGTGTAGGGTATTCAATCTTCATTTCAACACAAACCCTTGTGAGTTAATGATTGAATATGGCAAATGCAAATGCGAGAAGACATTTGTCTGAAGCAGAAATGTAGCAGGCTATAGGGATGGTGGAGCAAGGGGCTACCCATCGTCAGGTTGGTGAAACCCTTGGTGTGCACCATACGTTGATCACCAGAGCCTGGGCAAGATTTCAGCAGTATGGCACATCAGTACGACGGCATGGTGGTAGCAGAGACAGGGCAACATCTGCAGCTGAAAACCGGTTTTTGATCATTCAGGCCCATAGAAACCGCTTTGCCACAGCAACCCAGCTTCGCAGTGACCTTCAGAATGCATCCGAGGTAAATGTTTTGACGCAGACTATCCAGGCAAGGTTGCACGAAGGTGGTCTCCAATCGAGAAGACCATGTATTCGCATTCCGCTGTCCCAGAACCACCGCCAGGCTCGATATGAATGGGTCATGGACCACGTTGGATGGACCAGAGAAGATTGGCGATCTGTCCTTTTTACAGATGAGTCAAGGTACTGCCTAGACCACACAGATAGGCGTTCTAGGGCATGGAGAAGACCAGGAGAGCGATTCCATACAGCCAACATTGCTGAGCATGACCGCTATGGTGGAGGGTCAATTATGATCTGGGGCGGCATCAGCTGGGATTGACGTACAGAGCTCTGTGTCCTTGAACGTGGTACAGTGACTGCACAACGGTATATTGATGAGATCCTGGATGTCCACGTCAGATTGTATGCAGATTGCATTGGGTGATAAAGACGATAATGCCCGTCCTCGTGTTGCCTATGGTGTCGGGGAGTACCGACAGAGGGAGGGGATTGAGCGTATGGACTGGCCAGCAAGATCCCCTGACCTCAATCCAATCGAACATGTCTGGAATGAGTTGCAACTTGCAATTTCAGCCCGTCCCGTCCAGCCAAGAAGTGTCCAGGAGCTTGGTGCCATGCTGGTCCAAGAATGGAGCAACATCCCACAAAGGACCACCGGGAACCTATTTGGGAGCACGAGAAGGCGTTGTCAAGCTGTAATTAACAGGAATGGGTCTCATACTCGATATTGAAGCCATACCAGTTCGCTCCGTCAACTTTTTGGCATATTGAAAAATTTCCTCTTTTACCAAAAATATCCATTTTCCATGGTTATCGTATTCAAAAGCTAAAAAATAATGTCAAACACAAATAAAATCTTAATTTCTGTACTTAAATAATTAAAGATATAATTAAATAAAAAATAAATACACTTTTCATTACAATATTTCAACTAAAACGTAAAACAGGTAGTTGGATGTACTTGGTGCTTAGCAAACTTTGAGTAGTACAGTACGTGGAGGGTGTATTATCACTAAATCACCCGCAGAGTGGAGATTCCACCCAAGCAATAATTGCAAATTTGTTGCAAAGCATAACCAGCACAAGCAAAGTTTCAGCCAATGGACCTCCGGGTTACACCCGGAGGTCCATTGGCTGAAACATTGCTTGTGTTTTTTGTCTATAAGTACACAATTTTAAAGCTATGCCTTGCGTGATACCTCAACTCTGTGGGTGATTTAGTTACAATCCACTCTCCACGTACTGTATATATAAGCTGTACATTGAAAACAAAATATGATTTTTTTAGTTATTCAATAACATCTTTCCAATTGTCGTATCATGTTAGGTAAAGGCTAATCGTAGCATGCACGTCGCTATCGAGAGACTGATGACACACCCAAACTTTGCAAACCAAAATCTCAATATTGTATTCATTGTGCAAGTAAAATCCACCGGCTGAGGGACGCGAATATGCTCATATTCTGACGTTTCAGGAAATAGCATTATTTAACTATTAACTCGAATGACCATCGTGTGAAAATGACTTAAGCGATAAGATATGCCATGTAATTAACAAATAAACACTCTGACTAAATACAAGTACGTTGTATGGAAATAACTTTGGTGGTTTTGGACAGATTAAAAGCTTATTTTCTCGGGTTCTTGAAACTATCCCCAACTGGATATGTTGACTGCACAGAGACCCTTTAACTGGTAGAGTGCTGGAAGCCCTTACTTGGGCTTTATTTTGAAGTGCAGGTATCAAAATTTAAAGGTTTCATATTCTGTGGATGTGCTTCATATTATCTTTGAAGTGAAATTATTTTATCTCTTAGGCTTTGCCTTGTTACAATTTATGGGTGAGTGCCATCTGGCACTCTCCCATAAATCGGAACAAGGCAGAGATGCACAATGAAATTTTAAGGACCAAACATAATTTAGCACTCTACCAGTTAACACAATGAAACATGATGACATTATCATTCGATAATGATACTTTTGACGCAACGACTGGTGGCCTCACAATTATATTCAGTTATTCAAAATTTTACATTGGATAATAAAAATAATAAATAAATAAAGTTTAGAGGCATGAAGCCGCCAAACATTATGCGCTCTCAGTCTTTATAGTGCTCTGCAAGTATATAGCAAATGTGTTATATGGAACACGGGAAGAATACACTACTAACGTACACCGAAAACTCGGGTGAAGAGGCGGCATTTTAGTGCCTTTTAGAAACTTTCCAGCGTCTGTGGTGCCTTAAGGTGGCCCGCCAGCCTATTCCAACAGTCCTGGTAATTCATCCATGTTTCCTCGGCAAACAAACTGCTGTGGAAAACTGGTGATTCTACGGCAATTGCCGTGGAGTCTGTTGGATTGTGTAAAAATCTTCGGGGCTGGGTAGAATCTCAATTGCCATGTATATGTAGTATGCGGCGAAGTGAAAACTTTCAAATAACTTTAACATGTGAAAGTAGTTCGAGATACATGTGTATATATCCACAATCAACGTGCAGAATCTTTCACTCAGTTAGATCATGTCAATATCATGAACCATGTGAATGCGGAGAAAAAAATATTAAGTAAGTAGTGAGTGAAAATAAGATATAGCATAACCACAAACTAAGTATCTCACTGCTTCTATGTTATCAACATAGAAGAAGCAGAACACACAGTTTCTGGTGGTTATGCTGTATCTTGTACTGTAAATTGTAAGATTAGCAATACAGTATAGTGCAGCCCACATGGTTTGATTCATTGTGTAACCTGGAAGTTGTGTACTTTCTGCGACCACAAGGCTTTCTGAAGAAGCCATCCTCGGAAGTATTTTTGCTGTGGATATTTTTCGTTTCCCCGGCATTTTCCCCGGCACTGCTGATTGCTGAGGGTGAATTACCAGGGCTGTTCCAAAGAAAGGGACTCGTTATGGAAAACGTACGATCGATTGCCGTTGCGAAGTTGCCTGGTTTGTGTAACAGGGAGTTTGAAGTTGTTGAATGGAGGAATCGAGATGGTGCATACCTTTGTGCCAGACTTCTCAGATAATCAGGATCCAGACTGTTCGGGGCTTTCAATGTCAGAAGGTACGTCTTATACTCCATCCTTTCTTCATACAACTGGCAGCCAGTGCAGATGAGAGGGGTGGGGTAATATGGCTTGATTTCCCTTGTTTGGTAATAATTCTTGCAGAACGATTCTAAATAAGTTGCAGTCAGTGGCGTAGGGGATGGGCCCGCTGGGCCCGCATTGCAGGGGGCCCTGGCTAGAAGGGGGGGGGGTGCGTCTTGAAGGACGTCCCAACGCTGGAAGAAAGAGGGAAATGGAGAGAGAGAGAGCGAGACTGTGTACCAAATACACATAATTTCAAACTCTCACTTCCACACGGCGTACTCTTTGTAGTCTATGTATTATTCTTTTAACCCTTCACCTAATGTAACGGCCAAAACCGGCCAGCGCTATTCTCAAAAATCGCCAATTAATTTTTATTATTTTTTTCATTTTTTGTCTCAAAAACATAGGTTATGACCCCTCGTTGGAACGAGCTCATCGAGCTCGTCCCAACGAGGGGTCATAACCTATGTTTTTGAGACAAAAAAATGAAAAAAATTAGTTATTCAAGAATTATTTTTGCAAGTGTCGTCTGCTTTTCAGGTTAGGTAAAGGGTTAGGTGAACGCTACATCATTGTAACTGATAGGGGTGAGAAATGAACAATATACATACATGGTGCCTCTCAAGTCACACATGTTGGGCGTGCATGTGTGTATCGCTGGATGGTGGGGGTGAAACTTAAAACATGTAATGAAAAAATCTACAGAGTCGTCCTTTTAGAATCGATCCTATAGGCTATACCTTCATTTAATTTATGGCGTATGTACTACGTGAAATCCTGTATGCTGTGCACGGTAACAACACTAAATTTGCTCCCGTTTTAAAGGTAACCACCATTATGAAAGAGCCCCCGTCTCTATCTCGAGGGGGAGCCACAAGATTTTCCGCTACGTCATTGGTTGCAGCTTCTTAATGTTGGACTGTTTACAGCCAAATAGAGGAGAGTTATAAAAAACTAATATCATTGAATTCTTCTTTAATCCTTTATCCATCTCATACGACATCAAAACTTATTATTTTAAATATTATTTTACCATTTTTTTCAAAACACTTCAACAAAACCATATCATGCGAACCCTCATTGTTAAAACACGGAATCCAAATTTTACGGACTCGGCTAGTAATCTCAATAACGGAATGCCTTATATGTATACAGGGGGAATCTGATTCAACCTTGATCAATGTTATAGTCGAGACTAAGATAGGTATAGCTAGAAGTAATGGATGAGATATGGGGCAGAATAACAGAAGCCAGTAGTACTGGTACAAGGCCGCAATGGAACAAGACTGTTGTAGAAGCTAATGATAGGACAGATAGGCCATAGACCTGTAATGGCCTTGGAGCTTTGGCGACAAGATGGAAGGGGTTGGTAAGACTACATTAGACCCATTAAGGGCTTTTACATAGCCTAATGCGACAAAAAGGGATTCTCGAAAAGGTATCCTCGATAGGTATCCTCAAATAATACAATACCAGGCCATAGGTATCCTCAAATGCCCGTATGTGCCTATGTGATAGGGCATATTGTGTCACATTGTGCCTTTTCACATAAGCACATATGACAAAAAGGGATTCTCCAGTAGGTATCTCGATAGGTATCCTCAAATTAATACAATACCAGGCCAAATGTATCCTCAAATACCCGTATGTGCCTATGTGATAGGGCACATTGTGTCACATTGTGCCTTTTCACATCAGCACATATCGGCACATAAAGCATGTGCCTTTGTGCTAGGGCACATTGTGTCACATTGTGCTTTTTCACATAAGCACATATGACAAAAAAGGGATTCCATAGCCACAGGTGTTTTCAAAAAGGGGTGCTAAAATTGGGGTGCCTGGGGATATTGCCATTGGATATAGGCTTTTATTATGCAGAAGGGAGATAACTCTGCATACATATTATGAGAAATTAAGCAATCTGATTGGTTATAAATGATCTAGATATATGAAACAACAAGAGTACTTGGAATAGGGTCAGAACTAACAAGAATTGACCAGAAATTGCTAAATATAGTAATAAGCAAAACTGTTCCAACTAATAGGCTCTTCTACGCTACTGGAGTATACTCCAGAACAAAGGAACATGGCTAGGTAGACATAAACTATTACATATATAGATAGAAGCAGAGAATTCTGAAAGAATTCGAAATAGTAAAAGTTGGGTGGATTTTGGTGATTTGGAGAGATTGTCGGGTTGTTTGTGGTAATTAGATTTACTCTTCTACAATCGAACATACCCTTCGACCATACCCCGTCTTATTGCAGGAAAATTGGGTAACATAGCAACCACGTGCTACCAGAGAAACCAAGATGGCGGCCTCCAGTATACAAAATCGACGACGGAAACACGTACCATCTTAACAACACGCGCTGCGCATGTGCACTCACACCACGTATCACTATGGAGATGACGTCACAACATGGCCGTTCACGCGGGTTACCATGACAGCACAACATGGCGCCACTACGTCACGTGATATGACGTCACTTTCGAGGTCCTGCACCGAGGTCCTGCAACCTTTCCCTGTAGGGGAACATGACATACTACTACTGTACTTAGAAAATATTTTTGGTACTTAAGTTTTTTCTTATTTTGTTTTAATTCAAATTTTGAAAAATCGAAGCGAGTGTGAATGCATCAAATTGATCAAAATAGCAATGGCTGCTACTCACATGATATCAATTAATATCAGGTGAGTTACCTGATACGACGGAACCCTTAGATGGTATTTTAGCGCTCTGATTGGACAAACTAACTTTGAGGCATGATAAAACTTCATATCAAACCGAGAACGAAAGTTGAGGGCTGATGTGAAATTACCGAGGGCTGACTGTTCGGCAGATATGAAACTAATCAGGCAATAATCTCTTTATTTATTAAAAATTAGAAAATGTTCTCAGATCTGTTACAGTTTTCTGACAAGGTTATTATTTCTTGTCACAAAGTCCGAAGTTTCCTCTTCTCAAAGTTCAGCTATCTGAACGTCTGAACTTCCCCACTTGGGAAGCCGCGTCCTTCGGTAGCTGTGTAGCGTTCGAGGTATAACCGAGGCCATTTACCAACCAGCCTGGTTGGTCCGGATCTCTTAGTCTCGTGGTAAATCGGTCGCTTTGTGTGCTAGAGGTGGACGGTTCGAACCCCGACACCCGTACTTATCTCTTCTCCTGTTACATTTGGGGGCTCGTCCGATCCTCAGCAGTAGGTGACACTCTGGGTGTTTCGACCGCTCTGAGGGAGGAATCTGGGTGAGATTCACATCTGGTGAATCTCAAAAGAAGTAGACAGTAGTGTTGCGGTCGAGGTATAAAGGCCATTTACCAACCAGCCTGGCTGCTCCGGATCTCTTAGTCTCGTGGAAAATCGGTCGCTTTGTGTGCTAGAGGTCGATGGTTCGAACCCCGACTCCCGTACTTATCTCTCCTCCTGTTACAGCTGAACTATCTCTACTCCCACTTCGACAAATCTCTACTTACTCTGACTTAGATCTCTTCTGTCTTCTCTTCCTCACACAAGTCTCGCTCATTGCCGTCATTAATTCATCGTGAATTCAAAAACCCCGCTACCACTCCATTATATAGGATTGATTATGGCGATTAACACAAGTTCGACGTAAATAAATTGGTTGCCCCTAGTAACGACGCATCAAGGGGAACAACTCTGACTTGGTTCATATCCGGGGAGATCGGCGTCATATCAGCCGAGTTTGAAGTCATATCAGCCGAGACTGATAATGGGTAATTCTGGGAAAGCAAATCATATCTAATTAACAATATTTGGATAGGACAAATATAAATCTAGAGACATTTAAAACATCATGCTGTGATCACAAAATTGGACAGAGAATTTCGACGAGACTGCGACTGGATTACGAGCTGGTCCAAATTATATGCCCACTTTCCTTTTCATAACACTGTGGAATCTCAGCCATCAAAAAGGAAATGCGAGCATCGATTCTCTGGCGCTGTTCTCGTTTCTTTTTCTTGATACGACTTGAATTTGCACTGTTTTATATATGAATAACAGACCCATTGGTTTAAGTGTGTTGCGTTAAAATCACGATATGAAGTGGGGATTTCATCCACGCAATAATTGCAAATTTGTTTCAAAGCATAACAAACACTAGCAAAGCTCAAGCCAATGGACATCCGGGTGAAACCCGGTGTCCATTGGCTGGAGCATTGCTTGTGTTTTATTTTTGGCCATATGTACAAAAATTTGAAAGTGATATTTTGGGTGATAACTCGACTTCATGGGGGATTTAGTTACAATCCACTTTCCAAATACTGCATGTACACAAGCAACACGTGTTAGGTTTAGTTTTAAATAAAAATGAGAAAAGGTTTAAACAAATTTTCTACGTTATGACAAATAATGTTGCGATGGGTGACAGCCGATAACACTTTACAAAATACTTGCGTGAGTTTGAAAGCCTGTTTATCGAACAAATTGTCCACATCTGCGCAATGCAGGCTGCTATGCAATGACGGGTTAACTTTGTGTTTTGATTATCTCATTGGAACTAACCAGACACGTTCATTCCGATACGGGTTCATATAATATATGATTTGGAAGAAAACACATATCTTTCATATATTTTACTACTGACGCCTACAGCGTGTGTTGGGAAGAGAGCTGTGTGTGATGTACTCCATGGGTTTAATTACAGTAATCAAGATTTTTATGCGTTTGTTATTCTTGCGTGAAACGTGGAACGATAGGTTCACATCGCACAACTGAGTGGAATGATCACCGAGAATATAACCCTATTTAACTCGGGTCAGTTATTTGTCGTATAATTTTCGTTGGGTTTTGTTGTCTTTTAAATCTTGATTGTCGAATAACACTCTGGAGTTTCCAGTTCGGTATCAGAGAGTTATTCTCAGAAAGAGGCCAACTAGAATTTGTACAGTTAGGCGCCAAACATCAGTTAGACAGAGTTCCAAGTAACTGCTTGCAAATAGGCGATAGCGCAGTTAGCTCAAGTAAACTGCCCGAAACATCGGTTTCACTTTTAAGGGTTGCTTTGATCTGCATAACCAAATCACAAAAGTGAGCAAAAGCTGCTTCCTCCAAATAAGAAACATCAACAAAATCAGAAAGCTACTTGACCAAAACACTCTGAAAACTGTTATACAGTCTTTGGTCCTGTCCCACGTGGACTATTGCAACTCTCTCTATTTCGGCCTTCCTCGGAAATCAATATACCTGCTTCAACGTATTCAAAACACAGCAGCTAAGATCATTACTGGTGCGAAAAAATATGACCACATTACACGAATGCTGAAATCTCTGCATTGGCTGCCAGTTGAGTCTCGCATTAAGTATAAGGTATTGGCGGTGACACACAACATCTTACATAGCGACAAAGCACCAATCTACCTTAAGCAGGTCATCAAAGTACACACACCGTCGAGGAATCTCAGATCTGCTTCTGAGAGTCTCCTTGTTGTACCTCGAATTCGATCAACGGGAGGGAAGAGATCGTTCACTTTCGCAGCTCCCTCACTCTGGAACGCCCTCCCTCAGAACCTTAGAAAAACCCTAAATACAGATCACTTCATGAAAGCTCTGAAAACCCATCTCTTTCAAGCAGCCTTCGGCCGCTGATTATACCATTGTTACCGTCACCTGTTTTCAGCGCTTTTGAGCAGCGTTTCGCTGGGAAAAGCGCTATATAAATAAATTATTATTATTATTATTATTATTATTATTATTATTATTATTATTATTATTATTATAAACACTGTGTGACAAGCAAGCCGACCAATGTACCATATTTGTTTTTATGAGTACTTCGTATTTTGTGAACAAATAATTTTTCTCATCTAGACTTTGTAATGCTATACCGAATCAGGTTTAGTTATTTATTTTATTTGTCACTATTTCGGTGTGTGAGATTGTTCTTTGTAGCACACGACTGTGACGGGCGTCGTAATCTCCGTGCACGTGAAATGATAAACAAAAAAACATGATGTCGGTCGACAATACCTGCACGACATGAGCAACTATTTTATCCTCATGGTATTGAATGCGCTAGGATAAGAGCTGTTCAACGGCGAAAATTTATTATAGCGCTATATGGTGATTAGAGTTGAGACAGAAAAAACAATGTTATTTTTGGAACAGCCTGAAATCAATTCAAGAAGAACTGAGATTTTTTTTTTTTTTAATAATGTATTATTTAAATCACTAGTGTGATATCTTTGTACTTCCATATTTGTGTGATTATTTTTGGTTTTTCATTTTTGTGTAATGTCTTTGTACTTACATTTTTATTTGATGTTTAGCGTTTTTTTTCTGCACTCTTCTGTGTAAAGTTTTAAAACCGGCTTACTGGGCCTCGTTCAATTTTCAATTATTATTTTTCCCAAAATCAAATGGAAATTAGAAGATAAGTGTTTCTCATCCTACTTCCATTTTACTTTGAAAATGAGTTGTTTTTTATCTTCATTGAGATTGTGGAGATGTGCATTTGGTTATAATTCTGGCAATAGACGAATAATCGCATCTATTGATGCATTTCAGATTAATTAAGTGTATTAATCGACAGTAATCAGGAGAGACAATATAAGTCATCTCCGTCAACATGAACTGCGGACGGAATGGTTTCACGCGCCGAAGGCGCGCAGGGACGGTTTGGGCTAATTTGTGCGTGTGTGTCATACGATAAATAAAATATGAAATGAGTGTTTTTCTCATATAATATTTATATGTTTTGGAAGCAAAAAGTTAAAATATAAAAAAAATGAATGGCGTTTTTCTTGTAGGTAAAAGATTAATACAATATAAACAACCCTATTTATGAAACTCGTCCTATAGAGGAAGCCGGAGTACCGTGAGAGAACCTCCAAGCAGCGGTGATCAACTATCAGATTCGCCAACGCACTAACTCCGCACAAACAAGGTTAGCGCCACCTCCCCTCCCCTCACGTGGGTATTTACCTGTAGTGGGGATCGAACCGTGGACCTTTCGGTTTGACGACCAATGCCATAACCACTGAGCCACCCTCATATATCCTCAAAAAGGTGGATAATTGTATTTCAGATTGCATATTTTATTTTATCACATGACTCGTCCGTTTTGTTCACTTTAAAACATTTGATATTTTGTTTTCATATTAATCAGTGATAAATAAAGCCTTCCGTCAATTTCATTGGCCAATTTCAAAACTAGACAATTTGATTGGCTGAACAAAATAAAACTGGGCCACATTTCCATAATTTGCATAATTAGAGTTGGGAAATTTCATTGGTCAATTTTAAAACTGGACAATTTGATTGGCTCAACAAAATACAACTGGGTGACATTTGCATAATTTCAGAAGGGAGAATTTACGTTATTTGTCCTATTTCAAATTAGGCACTTAGTATGACTTTTTAACCGATTGCAGACGGCACTTGGAAAAAACATCCTCGTATAACTAAAACTTTTCAATTTTTGCTTCCAAAACATAGGTTATGACCCTTCATTGGAACGAGCTGCAACTCAAGTTAGGTGATCGGTAAAAAAGTCATAATAAGTGGCTAATTTGTGCGTGTGTGTGTCATACCATAAATAGAATATGAAATGAGTGTTTTTCTCATATAATATTTATGCAACTCGTCCGAATTTTCCGTTTGCGATCGCCAGAGGCTCGCCAAAACGGAAAATTCTTAGACTCGTTTCATAAATATTATATGAGAAGAACACCCATTCCATATCCTCTATTTATCACACGTCTGTGATGAGCAATATGTTTACGGAGGACCGAAACTGTCTGGTGCTACATTTTTAGCCATTTTGGATCTTTTAGTGCCAAAACGTCAATGGGAGAAGAGGGTTTTTTCTGGTCCATATAAATTAATCGTGTTTTGAAAAATGAACTGACAATTATTTCAAGCATGAACAGACAACTGGTCCGGGAAAAACCCAGGTGTGACAGGAATGATAGTCTGTAGGAACGTTAGTCCCTCTGGACTATTATTCCGCGGAATTATAGTCCTAGGTCTACCATTTCTAGGGATAGTAGTCCGCTTTATATGTGAGAATATTGGGCTTAAACTGGGAAAATGTCACACGTTAGTAGGGGGTGGGTGTCTTGTTCGAAATGTAGAAAATGTGCAGCCAATATTTTGGGAACAATTCAAACGAAACTTTGTTCCCGTATATGTACACCTGCTCTGGCCAAGCCTGGTAATGAACAGCTTGTCATTTGTAGATTGGGGCCCACAGCAGCCCACAGAGGGGTGGTACCAGTTTAACCCTTTACCTAACATGAAAAGCAGACTACACTTGCCAAAAAATGATTGAATAACTATTTTTTTTTCATTTTTTGTCTCAAAAACATAGGTTATGACCCCTCATTGCAACGAGCTATGTTTCTGAAACAAAAAAATGAAAAAATAATAAAAATTAATTGGCGATTTTTGAGAATAGCGCTGGCCGGTTTTTGCCGTTACGTTGGGTAAAGGGTTAAGAACATTATGAAAACCCCCTAAAGACAGCTGTGCCTACTAAGTTTATAAGCTTATTTTTGGATTTTAATGGGAGAGTGGGTGGTGGGTGTCTGAGAACGGTAGTAGAAAATTAGCACGTAGTGGGTGGGTGGGTGTAAAAAGGAGCAGAATAAAAAATAGGACGTCACGTCTTGCAAATTTTAGGCTCCCCCCCCCCCCCCCCCCCCTTGGCTAAATCATTTTTTTAGGCTAAATTGGCATCCCACAGTACGAGCAGTGCTAAAGAGCTTCCGTATTTTTGTGTGAGGAGAGAATTACTGTAATAGTATATATATATATTGTTACAGTTTCTTTGAATGCAGTTGTGATTTCTTTTGTACCATCCTTGTGCTTTACTGAACTATGAGAATGCACCCAGACCTACCTTAGAAATTCACACACCTATCAGTATGCCTGTACCAAATAATTCCCTTCATTAACCCTTTACCCAACGAATCGCCCTCATCCGTCCGCGTAATATGCAAATTCAGCAGTAGAAAAAATATTATTTTTTAAATAATGTCAACAAAACCATATCATGTGACCCCTCGTTGGAACGAGCTCCTCGAGCTCGTCCCAACGAGGGGTCACATGATATGGTTTTGTTGAAATTTGTTGAAAAATTTTTAAAAATTGATATTTCAAATAATAAATTTTGATATCGTCTGCGTTGGGTAAAGGGTTAAAAACATTTTGTTGATGGTGATTTTGTTTACCTGGTAAACGCATGCGTAGACATCACTGCCCATGCGTGGATTACGACCAGTCCACGGCGACTGTACTGTATCAACAAACAATATCTCATACGGAATGGAGCCCAGCATATACTCGATCAAGGAACTGTATTATAAGTTACAGGACGTTTACTTTCCAGGTATGGCGTCATGTCAGGCGAAGTGAGATTAATATACACCTGGAACTTAATTTAGCACCACCTGTTTTTTCACGGTGGTTTTAATAGAAACTGTCATTACTTTCGTGCTGTCTTTAAGATGGTCAAAAGTGAGTGTTTGCGGAAAGAATGGTCTATTGATAAATGAAAGAGAACACAATGATGAAAAATGCAGTATTTTAAGTTCGCTAATTACACATATCTGTCGCTAATGTTTTTGATGGACAAATGTTCTCTTAACAAGTATGGTGCTATAACGGTCCATGATGAAACAATGCAGGTAAGTACAGGTAGAAAATATAACTTGTGATCTCCTGAACACAATAGCAGTGTCTGACGTCAGTAGCGAGTGTATATACCACGTGTCCGGTTGACAGCCTGAACCCTCCTCCTAATGCTACCAGTGAGTCTCTCTGATACGGCTCAGAGGCAACTGCTGCAACTCCTCATGCAATGCAGTTTCCAAATAGGCCAAATTTTGTACATACGGATCCCTTGCTTGCACACGACGTCCAAGAAAGTTCCAGATGTGTTCTAAGGGATTCAAATCGGGGCTCACTGCAGGCCAAGGTAGTGTTGTAATAGCATTATTCTGAAGGAATGCTCGCACAGCATGTGAACGATGTGGCCTTGCATTGTCGTCCATGAATACAGGGCGAGTAGTCAACGGGTGGCTGTCAAAATGAGGCACGACAACCGGACTGAGAATGTCCCAGATGTACTGATAACCATTGAGATTCCACGTACAGTCACCATATCAAATTTACAATCATTCGATAGACATCCCCTGATCATTACTGATCCTCCACCATAAGGTGCAGTAATGCTTCACATCAGTAGTAATGGTGAAAGACTCTAGTATAAGACATTGAGGTAGCCATAGGAGTTGTACTATAAGTCACTGGTGATAGTGGAGTAGGGATAAAAGGTAGTAGCAGTGGCAGAAATTAGTATGGCGACTTGGCGACAGTGTGAGGAATTGTTTACAGTGGCAGTAGTCTGAAAGTCCATCTAGCAGCTGTGGATCATGGGGTGGTCTAGAAAAATATGCTAGTTTTGATCTTCTTCGTGTTGCCGTGTGTTTGGGCAATATTATTAGTTACACATTTTTTTGGTGGTCTAATATGATATATATGGTGTCAGTTAATTTCATATTGGACGAGAGCGAAGCTCGAGTCCAATATGGAATTAACTGACACCATATATACCATATTAGGCCACCAACAAACTGTGTAACGAATATATCTTACCGACTGCTGCATCGATGCACAGAACTAATAACAACAGCGATCAAAATTAAATGAGAGAATTCTCACAATGTGTTCACGTGTTGTCTTTTCCTTGTTACAATTTATGGGAGTGTGCCTACACCCATAAACTGCAACAAGACAAATTCATACATACCAAACAGTTTCATTTCGATGGTAACATGACACACATCCACAGAATATGAAGCCTTTTAAGTTGCCTAACCTGCACTTCAGACCAAATGTGGGCTTCCAACACACAATCTTTCAACTTGAAGCGTTTATCGGCTGCCGCCATTTTGAATAATCAATGAACAAAGGGGAGATTACCCATTAGCTGACAGCGTATGTTGATGTTGACAGGCAGTATATGGTTTTATATGCAGTCTGCATGTGACGTCTTTGAACCAATGAAATTCCCAGATACTTGTAGGAGGTAAGATATATCCAAATACAGGTGTGTAATTTACGAACTTGCAAATAATTATTTCTAATATATGCGAGCCTGTGTATTTTCGAAACTTATCTAAAAGATATTTCTAGATATTCACCGACTCGATGGATATCGAGAAATATCTTTCAGCGGCTTCCTAAATGACGTCACGCTTCGGTGCATGACGGCGCCTTGAACGTCGCCTTGAGGGAAGGATCAGCAGATCCTTGTAACTGCCTTGAAACTGTTTGCAGTCGAATTGGACTGAACAATGCGCAGTAAAATGTTACGTAGGATACGATAAATAGAAAATCTACGCTATCTTAGTGAATGTCGGGAAAGCGCTCGCAAAAAAATAAAACTTTCAGGTCCACACTCATGTGATTATTCCCGATATTCGCTAAAACAGCGTAGATATCCTCAATGTTCTGTTTTTCGAAAATCAGACGTCAAAGACCGGAGATGTGGCGTACAGCTGTTTGTCCAACATTCATATTACTGGGGTTAGTCAGGATAACAATAGCGGGTCTTAGAGTTCATACAAAAACTAAGACCAGAAACGATGGCGACAAACTAGTAAAAAGTGACATGCAGAATTTTTAGAAATTCGAAATTCCGACTTAAACTCTCTCAAGTTTGACATAAAAAATTGGAAATATCGACTAAACATCTCTAAATTTATACTTTTTAAAAAACTACTGCATGTCACCAAGACACTTCCGTGCACCCATGAATTTTTACAGAAAACATTTTCTGATGAACAAATTTTAACGTTTAAAATGAATATATCACTATAAGAATAAAAACTTTCCTTGGTCTTTAGTTTCTCTTCTTCAGCAGATACAATCTTATATTTGTAACAGATTGAATTATTGTATTAGGAGTCATATCTTCGCTTTCAAACGAAATGATCTATTAAAATTATTTTGACGAAATCACTGGTAAGTTATGAAGCTACCTGAATAAGATATGTAAGGTAAAGAGTGCACCTCATATGGTTTTTGATACTCTCCAGCAGGAATGGGTCTTTTGGTTTCTGGCTACAGTACGAAAGTCGTGAACTGCCTGGTCACTTTCCACGGGTGGGAAATGTTTCCACGGAAACAATAATATTAGATTCCAAACACTTTTTATAGGAATAATCATCAAATTTTAATTAATGAAGCACCGGGTACAACCCGGTGCTTCATTAATTAAAATTTTGTTGCTGATGATTGTTATTGCCGGTTGAACGAATGCGCGGACATCACTGCCCACGCTTGGATTACAACTAGTCCACGGCGACTGTACTGTACATATATGCAAGCGTTAAAATCGCGCTCTGGAAACGTTCCCGCTAACCATTTGACCGCAGTGTGTATATTTGTTTCGTAATGAATAGATCGACGACTGAGGAGCAGACGGGACAAAGAACGGAACAGAGTGACAATTCAATTCTACATTCCTACAGGGCTGTAGGCTTGAATTGTTACTTCATCCCCATCAATATATTCGCTCGTTCGCCAATGATAGAAAACGGCAATCCTCGTCGAGAACTGGGTGTGGAAATGGCTAAAATATTAAATTAGAAATATCATGCAAATTACTTTCAAATCAAAATTTGAAGAAAGTCTTACCTTAGTTGTTCGTAGTGTTAATCTCTTGGCAGTCTTTAAATCAACTTTGTATCAATGATGTAACACTCCAGAGAACTGTAACAGTTATCAAGACAGAGTTGTTAATAGTTGTGATGAACGTGTTGTCGTTACTTCATCCACGGAGAAAATCGATGCAACATTCTATTTGGCATCAATGCAATACGTATCATATGAGCAGACACTGTGGGGATGTAATCAGTGGTGAAACGACGCCTCCGTGTAGATGTCTTCACTGCTCAGTACATGGCATTTTCCTCTTAATGGTTGTAGCGGAGTTATAATATTTAAGGATGCGGACGTATCCAGAGAGAGGGACACCGAGTGTACTTCCCCCGCTTCCGCTTTAATCAGTCCAAAGTTTCTGATATCAAACAACACGTCGGGTGACATACCACAAATCACATCGTTATTCTGTGTTTCTTCAGCTACAGTCCCAAATCTTCTAAGGGACACTTTTCAAATAAAAATATTAGCAGGAATATTCTGTTAGCAGAGATTTAATCACTTCCCTGCATTCCGAGATAAACTGAGCATTTATTCTATTATATATCCTGTTTGACAGATCTCGTGGGACTCTGCCAAACATAATACAATAGAATAACTGCCTGCATAGTTCTGTATGTACTGAGGCCAAATAGGTCTATAAACATTGAAAATTTGGTCAATGTCAGGATAATTCCTTAACATACATTGACAAGGTTAGTTTATTCAGTTAAAGGAATCGGATATGCAGTTAAGTGGATTCCACACTACTAGTACATCCCCATGTAAAGTGGAACAATTGGAAAAGAAAGACATACAAACATCACATTCACAAGCTTTACAGTGGCGTAGGTGATGGGCCCGCGGGGCTCGCATTGCGGGGGGGGGCGGCTAGAAGGGGGCGGGGCGTCTTGAAGGACGTCCCAACGCCGGAAGAAAGAGGGTAATGGAGAGAGAGCGAGACTGTGTACCAAATACACATAATTTCAAACTCTCACTTCCACACGACGTACTCTTTGTAGTCTATGTATTATTCTTTTAGCCCCTTACCTAACGTAACGGCCAAAACCGGCCAGCGCTATTCTCAAAAATCGCCAGTTAATTTTCATTATTTTTTTCATTTTTTCTCTCAAAAACATAGGTTATGACCCCTCATTGGAGCGAGCTCGTCAAGCTCGTTCCACCGAGGGGTCATAACCTATGTTTTTGAGACAAAAAATGAAAAAAATTAGTTATTCAAGAATTATTTTTGCAAGTGTCGTCTGCTTTTTAGATTAGGTAAAGGGTTAAGTGAACGCTACATCATTGTAACTGATAGGAGTGAGAAATGAACAATATACATACATGGTTCCTCTCAAGTCACACATGTTGGGCGTGCATGTGTGTATCGTTGGATGGTGGGGGTGAAACTTAAAAAAACATGTAATGAAAAAATCTACAGAGTTATACTTTTAGAATCGATCCTATAGGCTATACCTTCGTTTAATTTATGGCGTATATACTACGTGAAATCCTGTATGCTGTGTATGGCAACAACACCAAATTTGCTCCCGTTTTAAAGGCAACCACCATTATGAAAGGGCCACCGTCTCTATCTCGCAGTGGGGGGGGGGGGGGGGGGGGGGACACAAGATTTTCCTCTACGCCACTGAAGCTTTACAAACTAGGGTTAAAAGAACTCTCATAGGGATTTGTAGGTCAATATGAAAGTAGAACCAATACTGTTGTTAGTTCGAGAGCCCAGAGGGGTTTTTCATTACACTATCGCGTACGGAAGGTTTGATGCTCGTGACTTGTTAATACCGTTAAACTTTTGGAGAAAACCCCTTTCGTAAGGTGCGCATATATTCCTGGTTTTAAAGGGCTAGGGAAACCAAAACACTTCACAAAATCACTTTTAAAGAAATGTATTACGTTAGGTTTCAACTTGGTACCCTGGAACACTATTGGGAAGTTTTAACTATCGATTCACCATGACTGAAAATTTTGGGCTTAAAAATCGGTCGGTTTTTGGGGGTTTTTTTTTAAGATGAACGAAACGATCGTTCGCAGAATTTAAACTGTAATATATTTGTTTTAGAACCCAGGTTATCAAAAGTGAGCTAGGTTCAGGGAATGAGGTAAGATATGGAGACAATACTATCAAATGTTTACAATTATATTTTTCTGGAAATGTATTTTCCACTTAATAATACAACAGACTAAAATGAATCAGTGAGATTTTAAAAGATATGGCAATTTGCCAAATGGCGGCTCGAAGTAATCACAAAATGATTTTAATTTTAATAAATGTCTACCATGTATAATAAACAGGAACGTCTTCCGTTTAAAAAAAATGGATGGTTTAGTTTTAAGAATGTAAGTAAAATATTTATTATAAAAACATAATGACATTACGACTTATAATAAATAATCGTAATTTATAAGTCTAAAATCCACAAAAGTTCTCTGCAGCTTTACAATTTCATAATATTATCTATTGAATCGGTAATTGAGAAGTTTTGCTTGTAGAAAGCCTTTTGAAAGAGGCGTGTTTACATACTTCGTTTAAATGAACTGAGGGCCGTGGTGGGTTTTTTTATATTCTTCGGAAGAGTTCCACAGAACTGTGGCCCTTTTTTACTTAATTTTTTTTTCTTTTGAGGGGGGGGGGGGGGTACTCTTTCCACCTAGAATTTTTTTCTATCCCACAATACCTTCGAGGTCACTTCGAACTTGCATACGGGTCGGGGCCCGGGGGCAGTGGCTCACGCTTTGCGTTGCCCTTGTTTTTATTGTGATATATTTTGGAAAAGTTAATTTTTTTATACCTATGTAAATATTGATATACAATGAACTGGAAGTTTTAAGTATTTCATAGCAACAGAAGATATATAGAGGATATGGAATGAGTGTTTTTCTCATACAATATTTATGAAACGAGTTTAAGAATTTTCCGTTTTGGCGAGCCTATGGCAAGCCCAAACGGAAAATTCGGACGAGTTTCATAAATATTATATCAGAAAAACACTCATTTCATATTCTATTTATCATATGACACACACACGCACAAAGTAGCCACTTAGTTTGACTTTTTAACCCATCACCTAACTCGAGTTGCAGACGGCACTTGGAAAAAACATTCTCGTATAACTAAAAATTTTCATTTTTTTGCTTCCAAAACATAGGTTATGACCCCTCATTGGAACGAGCTCTTCGAGCTCGTTCCAATGAGGGGTCATGACCTATGTTTTGGAAGCAAAAAGTGAAAATATAAAAAGAAATGAATGGCGTTTTTCTTGTAGGTAAAAGATTAATACAATATAACCCACCCCAAAAGGGACAGATAACGTAAATTCTCCCTACTGAAATGATGCAAATGTGACCCAGTTGTATTTTGTTTAACCAATCACATTGTTCAGTTTTGAAATTGAACAAAGAAAGCTCTCAACTCTAATTATGCAAATTATGAAAATGTGGCCCAGTTGTATTTTGTTCAGCCAATCAAATTGTCTAGTTTTGAAATTGACCAATGAAATTGACGGAAGGCTTTATTTATCACTGATTAATATGAAAACAAAATAATCCGGCATGTTTTGTCTGTCAGACCTGACATTCTCTCGGGACGAGAACGACTCATTGTTTGCGCTTTGTATACACATATGAGAAGAATGGCATGCCTTTATGTCCAGGTCTGATCAAGTTGTTCAATTAGACTCGAGAATCTATTTGAAGTCAAATATCCGATTCGCACGGATGACAAGGATGGCAACAGTGTATTGGCGGTTAGACAAAATTTCCAATCTATTAGATGGGTCAGTACTATTTTAATCCCGAGGCACTATAAGTCTCGATGGCTTGACTGAATTCTTACGGAAACTCTACAAACGAACAAACTGACATTGCCATGTTTATGCAATGGAGGGGGGTGGGGTGGGGTGGGGGTGATATACCATTCAGAAACAGAGCACAGGACCGATTAAGCGGTACCGCATACATGAATTCAGACTCAGACTCTGTCCAACGCACCATCAATGTTTGGTACGGCCTTGACTAAGTTATGGTCACACTAATAACCTGGAAGAAGAAATAATTTGACACTTACACATCGTTGCAGCGCTCGTGGTGATTGCGAGGTGCAATGGATTCGGTGCGTTTCATAAAAATTCGGAGCCCCCTCCCCTATGAACAGATTAAACCTTGTAGCTAGTTTGTCTTTCAGTGGCATCGAACCGTGTTCAGTTGACTGTTTCTGCGACATTCGTTCATTGTTTTTCATTGAAATAATAGTACGCTGCACTTATTCCTTATGACGTCATCACACATGAAATATCGACAAGTTGATGATAAACAAGAATCTCATCAAATTAGCACATCTCTGTATTTTATTGTCCGACTCCATCTGTTGATTATATTATAGAAAAGACGTAAACAGGAGGCTAATTAGCGTGTAAAACAGGAAAAACAAATTAAAGAATGACAGTTGTCATATTGACTCGTGGATATCCGCGTGGACACTGACATCATTTTTGCTCGGTTTCCTATTTTCTCAATCGGAAGCTCATTGTCGTTCGCATTCAGATCAAGACCATTAGAGACAAAAAACGGTAAGAGACAGGATAAAGAATGTCAAATGTGTCATTTGTGGATTAGGAGTACCTTTCAACATTTCCTGCCGGAGCGCCAGAATTGTTGTGAAATAGCGAAACGTTCGTTGGGGAACATTGCTTAAACTCTAAGGAAAGGATGAGCGACAAAATGGGTAGCGTGGACATGATTGTTGGTAGTTTGGAGGAAAAGGACGCGATGTTTCATGAAGCAGTTTGCATCCATCAGATGCAAAAAAGACGTAATGATGCGGGACGAGTTGGCTAGGGTTACGTCACTTACAGGGGCATTGACGTCTAAAATTTGTTATTGCTGTTTACCCTTTCAACCGGGAATGTGGTGGTTCAGGGCATTGGTCTTCAAACCGAAAGGTCCACGATTCGAACCCCACCAGGGGTAACAGCGTTGTATCCTTGGGTACGGCACTTAATCGCAATTGCATCACGTACAGTTAAAACTAGAAGTCCTGTCCTGAAATGCGTACAAATAGCACGTCGATCTGCGCGTTAATCTACGCGTTATGACCATAGTGAGGCTGTCAAATTCTGTACATATGGCCTGTGCACAAGCAATGTTTCAGCCAATGGACCTCCAGTTAACCCGGAGGTCCATTGGCAGAAACATCGCCTGTGTCTGTGATGAGTAACCAGGAGAACCTGCCGTGCTTTGGATGCCATCCGATATGGCAATTGCGCGCAATTCCTACGCGCAATTAAGCCTAGATAAGCGCACAATTCATCACAGAACTTCTAGTTTTTACTGTAGGGGCAAGGCGGCGTTGTGTAGTTAGGCATACTACACGTCGATGGTGCACTTGTCTTCATCTAAACCTGCTTGGGGAGTCTGACAGTTGCTCGCCGCTGCCCGGTCGTTCTCTCCGATTGTTCCGGCTTCTTCCACCCGAAAAACTGTTCGACATGAGGTGATCCTGGCTGTCGAAAGTGTCGTTAAACCCAATAATAATAATAATAATAATAATAATAATAATAATAATAATAATAATAATAATAATAATAATACCTTTTCAGCCAGTTGTGTATAATTGTTTCCGTAATTAAAATAGTAGCATCGGATGGCGATTTGACACAATACGCTACAAAAAGGTGAAAAGGGTCAGCAATAATTTAAACCTACAGCCTTAGGGCTGTGGGTTTAAATTATTACTGAACCTCTCTGTGAATATAAAATGGACTCGTAGTTGTAGAGCAACGGCGCACGCGCTTCGAGGGCATGTGGGGACGATATTGGGACAATATTGCCCAACTGGACCCCCCTTGGCTGTATAATGATAGTTTGGGAATCGTCAGATGTTGCAGAAAATCAGTAAAGGAAACGGATGAGGTTTGGTCTGTGGTGTTGGTTGTTTGGTTTTGTGGATGATTTATATGGGCTATCATAGTTAAGTATAGTCGGCCTCTGGTTTGTTTGATTTTTCTTTCAGTATAGTATAGTCAGCCAGTTAGTTGATTCTAGGATTGATGAGGAGCCCTCATTGGGAAGTATAATCTGCCTCAGGCTTGTTTCCGGTAGTTAAATGGGAAAGAAATGTTGGTTTGTCGGGTCGTGATGAATGGGTCGGGAAAGAAGAGCGCTTTCTCTCTCGTGTTAGGTGCCTTCGCAGGGCGGCTGTAGTTGGCTAGATTTAGTGCCCGCGTCCCCTTGACGGTGCTTTCCGCAGTGTCTGTTCGACTTTCTGGATATGATTGGAGACTTATTGTCGGATTTTTGAGTGTGGGTGGGGTGGGACTGTCCCTTTCTGTTGTGTACGTTTGCCTTTCTGGATATGGTTGGAGACTTATTGTCGGGTGTTTTAGTGTGTGGGTGAGGTGGGTTTAGATGGACAAGTGCGGAGGACCAAGGACATCTCGTTGTAGTTGTGTCTTGTTGTACGGCTGTGCTGGCTACGTTTATGACCCTTGGTTCCTATTCCTGGTCTCTGTTTTGTTGTGTTTGCATGAGTGTTAGTGTATTACTAAAGTGTCCTATCCCTTTGACGGCGCCGTGTATGACGCTTGCATGTCACGAGCTCGTTTCTATGATACGTCTTAAGATATATTTTGGAGGTAAATGTTGTGAAAATCAAAATGGAGTGGAGATTTTAGTTAATATAGCGCTGGTCAGTTTGGTTATGTCGGTTACATAAGGCAATAGGTTAAAGAATCCCGGTATGAGAACTTTCAGTCCAGAGAGTATTTTTAAAAGCACAAGTTTTCGCTGATCGATATTCGAATTCATTTTCATTTTCCTAGAATTCGTTGTCAGCGTCACGAAGCTTGATCCATGACAAATCGTGTTGTCTGGGAGAGAAGTACGGGATTTTAGTGTAGAATGTAATCTGGCTGAAAACTGCATGGTTCCCCAGAAATGCGAGAGGAATGTGAGTGTTGAAAATAGAGGAAACGAGGTGCGTCTTTAAGCTTATTCAGTGCGGAATTGACCATTCATTGTGCATTAAATTTGAAAGAAACTATCTATGCCTGTGGGGCGCGGTGGCGTTGTGGTAACACAGAAGTTAAGCAACGTCGAGCCCGGTTAGTCATTGGATGGGTGACCGTCTGAGCGATCGATTCGGACTCCCGCGTTGTGTCCTTGGGCAAGGCACTTAACCCCGATTGTCCACATGGGGGCACGATGGCGCCGTGTACTAAGGCGTACTGCACCTCGATGGTGCGCATGTCTTCAACCAATCTAACCCTGCCTGCGCTGCAGTGCGGAGTTACGATGTTGGAGAGCTGGCAGCTGTGCGTCGTTGCTCGGTGGTTCTCTCCGGGTACTTCGGCTTCCTCCACCCGTAAAACTGTCACCGACACGATATGACCTTGGCTGTCAAAGTGTTGTTAAACCCTAATACATAAATAAATCTATGCCTGTTTCCGTTAATACTGCAGGTGAACACAAATTCGAGATGAAGCCTCATTTATTTTTTCAGAAGCCAGAATATTCTACTTTTTCCTACACAGACAAAGAAAATACACATGTCGTGCACTGGCCTGTTCAATACAGAGTGGCCTTTGTTTCGTCAGTCTTACTGATAAAAGATTTTTTTGTGATCTAAATTCCCAATTCCACGTGGGTACAGTGTAAGTAAGAAGTGAGTTAGCCGTATTACACAACTCTTCCTCATTTATTTATACGGTACCTTCCCAATTTTTAATTCAAGATGTTCATTCAAAAGATGTTCTCTTTTGATCCCAAATTCATAAGTTTTATTACTATCTGTCAAAAAAGTTGCCATAACCAGGGGGGGGGGGGGTGGGGGCACTAAAACTTTGCAAGATGTGACGTCCTATTTTTTATTCAGCTCTTTTTTACACCCACCCACCCCTATGTGCAAATTTTCTACTACCGTTCTCAGGCACCCACCCCCACTCTCCCATTAAAATCCAAAATAAACTTATAACCTTAGTAGGCACAGCTGTCTTTAGGGGGGTTTCATAATGTTCTTAAACTGGTACCACCAATTTAAACCTCTGTGGGCCCCAATCTACAAATGACAAGCTGTTCATTATCAGGCTTGGCCAGAGCAGGTGTACATATACGGGAAAAAATTTTCATTTGAATTGTTTTGTCAGTATTCTCAGGTGTTTACTACTTTCCTCTTCTATCCATACAAATTCTATTAATAAATAAATAACTTGGGTTGAATATAGTGCATCAGAGAGAATTTTCCCAAAATATTGTCTGCACATTTCCTGCACGTCGAACAAGACACCCACCCCCTACTAACGTGTGACATTTTCCCAGATTAAGCAGGATTAAGCCCAATATTCTCACATATAAAGCCTCCTGATGTTGTATTTGTGTTAAGAGTGTGATGTACAACATCATCTTTAAGGTTTGAAACACAAATGATGGTATATATTAGCTGATATATTGATATATTTTTTAAAAATTCAAAAAATTGCACAAGTTGGAAATGCACATTTTTGGCGCACTCAAGAGACCCACCCACCCCCACGTCACGTCTTGCAAATTTTTGGTGCACCCCTTGCCATAACGGGAAAAGATCTTTTAGGACGATCTACTCGCAGCCATGACGATTTGAACTTCATTCGCGAAAAAAAGTATGCTTCACCTTCTATTATGCAGCATAAAACAATCGTCTAAAGAATTCATCGACTAACTACCTTTCAGAAAATTGTTTATACAGCAGTCTAGAAATAAATATTATCCTTTTCAAGTCTGTAAAACATCAAACAGATACGTTTTCCTCCCCGCCATTACATATCAGCGGTATTACACCCGGCCCGACCGGGTAAAACAGACATATTGTGGATCATACCCTGACAAGACGATTTGTCAGGCATCAAGATTCATTGAGTGTGTAACTGAAATTCCGTTATCAGGGAATTTTCTTGTCAAATTACTCTACCATAACTGTTTAATCCTTTACCCAACGGAACGGTCAAAACCGGCCAGCGCTATTTTCAAAAATCTCCAATTAATTTTCATTATTTTTTTCCATTTTTTGTCTCAAAAACATAGGTTATGACACCTCATTGGAACGAGCTCATCGAAAAATGAAAAAAAAATTAGTTATTCAAGAATTTTCTTTTCAAGTGTCGTCTGCTTTTCATGATAGGTAAAGGGTTAACGAACTCATCCCATTCACTTCTCCAGTCACCGAGTTCACTAAAATTGATCTGAGCCGAGGTTTACCGAGATTTATCGAAGCTCAGATCGATTTTAGTTAACGTGGTTCAAACATTTCATGTCAAATCTTGACGAATTTGAGATTCCGTTTATCACATAATGTGTAATTTAACCTTCTACCTAATATAAAGACTAAACTTGCCAGCTCTGTTCACAAAAATCGCCAAACAAATTTTAATATTTTTTTCAACGCTTACCTTGCAAATGTAGCTCGACGAGCTCGTTCCAATGGGGGGGGGGGGGGGGGGGGGGGAGGGGGGCTACATATGGTATTGATGATTATTGTTTTTGTTTTGGTGAAAATTGTTTTAAAAAAAATAATTAAAACAACAAAATTTGATATCGTGTCTTGGGTAAAGGTTTAATACATATAGTTGGAAAATTTTGACTCGAGATTTCCCAGAGGAAGAAAGAGAGAGTGAATTATTCTTTGAAAACCCGAACCAATCTTGCATCATTCAGCAACCTCTCACTTAACTTTGTGTATATCAAAGTTGTTGGCAGCACATCTACAGTTGAAACTATAAGTTCTGTCACAATTAGCACAGAATATGCTCGTTAGTTGGCCGATGGTGTAAAGTAATGTTCCTGAGAATTTTCAACGCAAATATCAAGACGGGGTGGATGGTCCAAGTCAGGGAGCTAGTAGGGAACTACTCATTGGATTTCTCGGACCTGGACGTTGGGGCAAACCAGGGTAAAAAAAATCGCCAGAGAAAGGGTCATGGAGGATTGTAACCGTAATTGGCGAGAGGGGGTCAAATCCAAGAGATCTTTGGGTGGCCTGCGTGATAAAGAGAAGCCAGGTTTTGAAGAGTACCTTGATGGCACCTTTGGGGGTCACTGTTATTCAAGCTGAGGTCGCAGTCCCTGGAGCTGAGGGGAACAAATGGGAAAAACAGTGAAAAGGAGTGCCAGATGTGTAATTTGGGCATGGTGGAGACCTTGGATCACTTTCTTCTAGAATGCCCAAAGTACCAGTCAAACAGAATAAGATTCACTGGAAGTATATTGGGGAAGTGGGATGGGAGAATGAAGGACTTGTGGTTAGGGGAGACTCAAAGGAGAGGGTTAATATGCTAATCGGAGAGATTGGGAAGAAGAATGGGGCAAGGGATGTCATCAAGCAGTTCGTCTCCGAGTGTTGGGAGGAGAGGGCAAGCGTGGGAATAGGGAGGCTGGCCAAAGTGTTATTATTATTAGTTAACGCGGCCTTTACTGCAAAAGACTGAAGTAGTCCGAAATACGCAAGAGTGTTTCCGCTGTGCAATGCAAAATGTGATGCGCTATTTGCGAGGTCTGTAGTGAAATCACGAACCGAACTGATCAAACAGAAAGAAATTGTGGAGGGGTGGATTACTACTAAATTTCTGTGGGATAGATTTTTCACTTAGTAATTATTCACAATTTGCGAAGACAAAACACAAGAAGCACTTGCAAACTTCCATCACATGCACCACCGGGTTGCAAGTGTTTCTTGTTCTGTTATGAACAACCATAAATACTTTCCAGTGGAGAATATATGGCGCTGCGATTAAGTAGTAATCCACTCTCTTTCTGTATTTGCAGTCAAATTTTTATATCTATTTACGTCATCACATGTATCCCAGTAGAGGTCAGAAATGATGTTAATGATCTCTATTTACTAATATAGAACTGTACAGATTTCGGCACGTTATTTTTCTATAGGAGTTGAGTAACGCTAAAAGTGCCGTTTGACAGGGACAAGAGTGCACTTACTCAACGCGCTATCACTTCAAAATAGTGCACAATACAGTCACGAAACTTCAAGTTTCAACTGTAGCAACACACACCATGTTACAGCATTCAACAACTTCTTACTTAACTGGTTGAGGGCTTGATTATTTTTGGTGGTCTGAATTTGTTTTCAAATTTGTTCTATTATAAATTATTGGAGAGTGCCCACAGGCACTCTCCAATAATTTGCAATAGAACAAAGTTATATGAACAAAATGTTATTTGCGTTTGACTGAATATGAAACACGAGTAAGGAAAACGCTGGCTTTTGCTTTGGTACCCTCATTTTTTGAAAGCCCTAATAGTGGCTTCTTGCTCTCAACAAGTTAATGTTGTGTACACGTTGTAGAAACGTTGTTGGCAACACAAATATGTGAATACATTGTTAAATACGCCGCAGAAAATCCGACAGAACTCGAAAATATTTCCGACACAACATTTGGTGGAGGAGGGGGCGTCGCCTTCCATCTCCTCCCAAGCCCTTTATGTTGCACGGCCCTGCTACACTGTTCGTGTGCCTCTATCGAGAAATGCGTCAGAAACATCTAAAGAATCTCAGATGACAATAAATATCCTTGTAATTCAAATTCCGTAAGTAATGCCTTATTTATCTCCTGTGTGTTTTGCGTTAAAGGACAGGTTAATTACTTACGTGGGCACGGTTAACTTTCCTACTTGTCGACGTGGTGTTTAAAACGAGCATACCTGTGATAAAATCACGCGGAATAAACATTAAACCATGCTCTAATATGGGTATGGTTTCCTCTTTTGCTAGTTTCATTTGAAGGACAAATGCGAATCGGTAATATGTGGCGACAAAACAATGACGTGTAAATGCTATCATATTATTTTTATCTCCTTTTCATTATAGCTCTTTGAAATACAGACGACTAAACAGGTATTAAAATGAGAGTGGGCATATCAATCGTTTGGAGGTGTCAGCATTTCTAATTCTCTACGCCACGGGCTTCTCACGACCATCAAAGTCTTGGGTTGGGGAGAGGTAGCGAAGTACTGTCCTCCTCCTGCTTGTGTGGCGGGGAAGTGGTATATTTTTTCCTAGTTTTCTCCGAGGGAAACTTTGCCCGCCTCCAAAAGACATTTTGAAAAAATATGCCCCGCATGGCGCTATTTGAGGACTCGAAAGAACGTCAATCAACTGTAATTTCATTAGGTCACACCCCATGCAGAATTCAAATTTAAGGTGGGGTTGAGTGGACAGATTACGCTACTGCGGCGATGGAAAGCGATTCGTGTCATCGCACTCCCATTCCGCCCCTCGTTGAATGTTATGTTTCGGGAGCGCTGTGGCTCAGTGGTAGACTGTTGGACTTCTATGCTAGAGGTCTCGAGTTCGATACCCGTCCAGGACGACCCGCGTAGTGTCCTTGGGCAAGGCACTTTATCCCGGGGACGATGATGCCGTGTACTAAGGGTTTTACACCTCGATGGTGCACATGTCTTCAACCGCAGTAACCCTGCTTGAAAAGAGCTTGAGCAGAGTTTCAATGTTGAGGCGCTGACAGTTGCTCGTCGATTCTCGCTGGTTCTCTCCGGGTACTCCGGCTCATCCTCCCCCCCCCCCCCACCCCGTAAAACTGTCACGGTCACGATTAACCATTGTGTATAAGTATGTGGCCTTAAAGACACCAATAAATATACAAATAATGTTTTGTTTCAATGAAGACCGCCTCACACAATGGTCGCTAAGCTTATCGTCGCCTGAGTGCTAGAATGTCCTGTGTCTCCTATGGGACTATGTATTATCTCTCCTATGGGACTATGTATTATCTTCCCTATGGGACTATGTATTATCTCTCCTATGGGACTATGTATTATCTCCCCTATGGGACTATGTATTATCTCTCCTATGGGACTATGTATTATCTCCCCTATGGGACTATGTATTATCTCCCCTATGGGACTATGTATTATCTCTCCTATGGGACTATGTATTATCTCCCCTATGGGACTATGTATTATCTCCCCTATGGGACTATGTATTATCTCTCCTATGGGACTATGTATTATCTCCCCTATGGGACTATGTATTATCTCTCCTATGGGACTATGTATTATCTCCCCTATGGGACTATGTATTATCTCCCCTATGGGACTATGTATTATCTCTCCTATGGGACTATGTATTATCTCCCCTATGGGACTATGTATTATCTCCCCTATGGGACTATGTATTATCTCTCCTATGGGACTATGTATTATCTCCCCTATGGGACTATGTATTATCTCTCCTATGGGACTATGTATTATCTCCCCTATGGGACTATGTATTATCTCCCCTATGGGACTATGTATTATCTCTCCTATGGGACTATGTATTATCTCCCCTATGGGACATAGGACATTCTAGCACTCGGGCGACGTTATGTTACGCGCATTGCTGTGAAGTAGAAAGTTATAATGGGCAATTTCTCATCTAACTTTGCACGATGCGATACCTTAGACAGGGACGTAGCTAGAGGCCTTTTAATGGGTGGGTGAGACCTTTTGAAATTCTAACTGGAAATCCCGACACACGAGCGCCGTAGGATGGTAGGCGCGAAACTGCGGGCGCTAAAGGCGCGAGTCTTTGGCAGGGGGTCTGGGGTCCTCCCCTAGAAAATTTTGAAAAATTGATGTGCTCAGATGCGTTTCCATGGGTCCTGGTAATAGTTATAAGGCTAATTTTCAGTTCCAAATTCAGTGATTTTTTGGAAGGGAAATATTTTTAATTCGAGTTGGATACAAATTTTCAATATCTTCTTGCTTTGCCCAAATTGTCCCCAGTGGCTCGTACGTCTCCTGTCTGACGGACAAATTTGAAACATCACCTTTGGAAAAGTGGGAGTTTTGTGTTTCTAGAGCATTTCACAGGCACTTGACATGACAACAAGTACTTTTTTATTAACCCTTTCAACCCGTAAGACCGCTTTTCCGGTCCAGGATCATGACACACCATACATTTAAAAAGTAGAATGGCTGCTCAGTGAATTTGTAGGGTAGACCAATCGATATTTTCAACGTGCAGCCCAAAGGCTGCACGTTGAGAATATGGATTGGTCTACCCCAATTGATGATTATGGACTCTTCTAATTAATGTCATTCAGACCGCAAGCCGCGTGGAGTCGGAATTCTTTGACCCGATTTTCACCCGAAAGTCTCGGTAGTCGGAATATTTCCTTATTATGGTCCTCCAGTCGGAAAAATAGGTTTGTTAGTGAATTATACCGTATATTCAGTAGTTTTTAAATTTCTAACTGTTGATATTTTTGCCCTCCGAATTTTCAACTATTGAGGTTTTGACAAATATTGGAGGGGGGGGGTGAGACACGCCCCACCCCCACCCCATCACCCACCCCCCTGTCGCGACGTCCCTGACCTTAGATTTGGTTCTTGTTGTAATACGAAGATACACTTTAATTACAATGACATTAATATATAAGCAGAAACGTAAAATAACTGTTTATGACTTGAACACGGTGTATCATTGCGCCAAAATCGTTTTCGTTGTACATGGGCGGATCCGAGAGTGGCGCACCGGGGAGCGCCCATCCCTTGTTTTTGACGACCCAGCTTTTTCATAAGCACTGTGACTTGGAAAGACGATTTTATTTGCGATAACACTTGAACGTCCACTATCTTCCACGTGTTATCGGGGATAAACCCGTACAACTATAGCTCCTACGCTGGCCCCTGTGAGCCGTTATAAAATGGATAGCCCCTTCCAAACTTGGATGAGACTGTACAAAATTGCGGGAATAGTTTAGATGGGCGGATCCGAGAGTGGCGCACCGGGGAGCGCCCATCCCTTGTTTTTGACGACCCAGTTTCTTCATAAGCACTGTGACTTGGGAAGACGATTTTATTTGCGATAACACTTGAACATCCACTACCTTCCACGTGTTATCGGGGATAAACCCGTACAACTATAGCTCCTACGCTGGTCCCTGTGAGCCGTTATAAAATGGATAGCCCCTTCCAAACTTGGATGAGACTGTACAAAATTACGGGAATAGTTTAGGTGAAAACATTGGTCCACACCATTTTTTCCCGCCGACTAAAGTGGAATACCTCCTCTCCTGTTTCCTCCTAACTTGCCGCTAGCTTGCGACGGATGACGCTTCACATAAAGTGTGACGCGTCATCCCTGTGAAGCGTCGCTACATATTACCGCCGATTCGAATTACTGTGAGGGAGCGCGGTGATTCAGTGGTTATAGCATTGAATTTCAGGCTGAAATGTCGACGGTTCGATCCTGGCCAACGTTAACTGTGTTGTGTCCTTAGACAAGACATTTAATTCAGATTGCCCACTGGACACGGTGATATTGTGTACTAAGGCCTACTGCACATCGATGGTGCACTTGTCTTCATTCACTGCTAACCGTGCTTGTATCTTGTTTACTCAGTTATACTACCATCATGACTTCTGTCGTTTAGGACAGTGACGAGTGCCTCCTCCCCTCTCCGCCTAGGCCTGCTCTATGTATGATGCGCCATGTAGCACTATTTCTACTTTTCTTTCACAAGTGATCAATGGTCTCTCTTTCTTACAGTTAAAACTAGAAGTCCTGTCATGAAATGCGCGCAAATGGCACGTTGATCTGCGCGTTAATCTACACGTTATAACCATAGTAAGGCTATCAAATCCTGTACATATGGACTGTGCACAAGCAATGTTTCAGCCAATGGACCTCCGGGTAACCCGGAGGTCCATAGGCAGAAACATTGCCTGTGTTTGCTATGAGTAACCAGGAGAACCTGCCGTGGTTTGGATGACATTCGACATGGCAATTGCGCGCAATTCCTACGCGCAATTAAGCCTAGATAAGCGCACAGTTCATGGCAGGACTTCTAGTTTTAACTGTGCGTTTACTTTGTAGTATCCACAAAATACTTTTCCTGGGAACAGAAGATACGTCCATGCATAAGATAAACGTAAGACATGTTCTACCCAGCCCAGTGTATCCGTTGATTGGTATGACTCCTTGCTGACAGTCTCTAAGCAGCTCTATGTTTGAGATAGATTGAATGATTGATTGACTGATTTTATTTTGCAGCATATAAATATACAAGATAACAATAAGACAGGTTACAGATGAATGCGCTGCAAGGAAATGACGTAGCCTAAGAGGCTGTCTTCCTGCCATTCCCTTTTGACGAAAATAATATTCATGACAGCAAGGTTTGTGTTGTTGGCTCATTAGATTTAATGATGGAACCTCTTTTTGGAAAGTTACTATGGTGGATAGTATACAGTTTGTGAGAGAAACGCTACCAATGTACGAGACGGCAAATCAAACCCCCGAACATAGAATATAAAAAGCGCAGATGAGCCGCCAGTCCGCGAACCGTTGGATAAGACCAACCCCCACGGGCCGAAAACTTATCGCCAATTCCTGCGGCCTATATTCGCGAGTTATAGAAACTTGTCGGGTGGAGAATTTACCACTGATACCTCTGTAGCGTCCCTTCCACTATACAACGAGGTAGACAAGGGATACGACTTGATAATTAGTACAATAATTATTACAATAAGTAATAAACTAAGCAACAATTCGGTGAGAGCTATAGTTTCTATCACAGGCAGATTAGATTTAGTGATAGAACCTCTTTTGGAAAGATACTATGGTGAACAGTAAACAGTTTGTGAGAGAAACGCTACCAATGCACGAGACGGCATATCAACCCCCCGAACATAGAATATAAAAAGCGCCGATGATAGTGCTTGGCCAGACAGTTTAAAGATCTTCCTGGGGCAGATTGTGTGGTACGCGAGGAGCTGGACAACTCATTTGCCAACAATGTAACTCTAGCTGCAAATAACTTTAAAAGGACATTGTTGTATTGGTTCTTGGAGCAGAAAGGTTTTTTCGTGCTGCCTGTATCATGGTGTTGGGTAAGGGATGGATCTTTTTCTCCGTAGGGCAAGACGAAGGTTCTAGTTTACAAAACCAGCAGATTGTGTAGACGGTTCTGATTTGTGTAAGTCAGCACTACATCATATTCAGACACAGAGCGTATAAGGACTTTGTAGAGCCTCAGACGATTCCCTGTGACGCATGTCACACTGAAGATTTTATTGTTCAAGGTAGTGGGATATGAACAGTAGTTTTCTGTCCAAAGGTTGAAATGGGTTTTTTTCACGTGAGAACTGGGGCAATGGATCGTTGCAGGTTCTGTTTTATTTTAACAATAGGGCCTGGTAACCATTGTCTGGTACGCGAGTACTCTGAAGTGAGCCTTCTAGGTATAAACGATTGACTAAACTTGACTTCATTGTTTTGATTTGTGGTCGTGATATCGCCAAGGATGCTGCCATTAACATTAAGCACCATTAACACTTACGCTGCCGAAGGCGACTTTTGTCACATATTTTATGATGATTATCTGTACGTTCTGGTATGCGCAGATCAAACCTACCATCTGATTAATTGCTGGAAAGGGCTCAAAGAGCCCTTTCCAGCAATTAATCATATGATAGAGTTTCAAGTATTTCATAAATTTTTATTAAACTTCATTTATTTATTTATTTATTTATTTATTTATTTATTTATTTATTGGTGTTTAAGGTCACATATTTCTGCACAATAGCTAATCATGACCATGACAGTTTTACGGGTGGAGGAAGCCGGAGTACCCGGAGAGAACCACCGAGCAACGGCGAGCAACTGTCAGCTTCCCAACATACCAACTCCACACAAGCAGGGTTAGCATTGGTTGAAGACAGGTGCACCATCGACGTGCAGTACGCCTTAGTACACAACGCCACCGTGCCTCCACGTGGGCAATGGGGGTGAAATGTCTTGCCCAAGGACACAACGCGGTTGCCGCAGGTGGAATTCGAACCGAGGACCTCTCGGCTTGCAGCCTGCATCTCTACCAACTGAGCCACCGCGAATCCATTTAAACTTCATCGAATCAGACGTACATAGGGGTCCTCCATCGTGGGCGTGACAGTCAAAGGGTTAAAGGAAGTAACAATTTACAGATTATTCGACTTAGGAAAATACATAGAGGGTGTCTACGCTGCTTTAGTGAACATCGAGACTTATCTCATGAGTGTGGCCCTAAATGTTTTATTTTTTACGAGTGCTTGCGCGAGTGAAAAATAATACTTTCAGGTCCACACGATAATTTGCGATAATTCATAGCATATAACAATAATCGATTATTCCGTGAAAGATCGTTAGTCGATTAATCGAATATTTATGACAACTCTAATGTAATTGTTAACCACAAGGCAATGCGCTTTATTATATGCTAGACTGTGAATTATCTCAAATTATCTAAAACATATTTCTGCGTTATCCATAGACTTGATGGATAATATTAGTTACCCCGTGTCTGATCACGTGGTACGGGTTTTACCTACCCGAAGCCAGCCGTATCCCATGAGGCCTTCGGCTTCGGGTAGGTAAAAACCCGTACCACGTTATCAGACACGGGGTAACGAATTTATCTATTGACTTTCCGTTTTAGAAGTACAATCTATTTCATGTGTGAATACACACAGCATGAGATCTTTTATCTTCCATTGTTGAGCCATACGTGTTTCTGTGGAATTTTTGTGCAAAAGAGTTTTTGTGAAAATATGCCGATATGACTAGTATAAAAACATTATTGAATTTCTTTTTTTCTTTTTTGTCTCAAAAACATAGCTTATGAACCCCACATTGGAGGGTACTCGACAAGTTCATTCCAATAAGGGGTCATGAGCTATATTTTTGAGATAAAAAATTAAAATATAATACATGTACACTGTACAACTGGAATGACGCGTCTTCTACGGGTATGGACAATTTGTAGATTTCGGAACGAGGCTTCCACTGGGTACGGGGAATTTGTCTGTGGCTGGGTGGACGTATCGTGGGTTTCAATGAATATGGTCTCGTACCACGTACCTATCAACCAAGCAAATCAAAAAATTCACTTTAGTCAATAGATAATGAGGCATATACCTCAGTAGCTTCCTAAATAACGTCACCCATTCGGCGCATGACTTCGCCTTGGACGTCGCCGTGAAGGAGCGATCAGCAGCTCTTTGTTATTGTCTTGTTTTCAGTCGAATTGGGCTGAATATTGCACAGTAAAATGTCACGTAGCATATAATAAAAAGAAACGCTTCGCTATTTTAGTGAATGTCGAGAATTATCGCATTCGTGTGGGCCTAAAAGTATTATTTTTCACTCGCGCAAGCGTATATATATTCAATATTTTATCAGTATTTTTAACAGTTGAGTATCAATCGTCCGCTGCTGTGGGACTGACAACAGTGTTAGATAATGATGAATTCTCTCCCCCTTAAGTGCAACACGACGTCATTAGTAATTATTTTTCATTTTACAATGGTTTATTATACAACTTATATTCACGACATTACTTGGCCCAGTGGCACATTGTGTAAGATAACCTTCGTACCACAGACTTTGTGGCCTCTGTCTTCTTGAATACGTCTAAGGGATATTTAGCCTGCATGGAGCACAGGTTTCCACAATACATGTGGCAGCATTCGTTCTACAATTAATGTTGCCAGTAGGTGATCGGAAACCGCAAGAGCTTTCCCGAACGAGGATCGACCCTGCTACTTGTGGTATGAAAAATCAGTGCGCTTATCTACTTGGCCATCCTTCGCCCAATATGGAAACACCGATCTGATGAGTAAATAGATATAGAACGCATAAATATTACCAAGCAGTATTTCAATGACTCTTTGATGCCAGTTCACTTACAGTTAAAACTAGAAGTCCTGTCACGAACTGTGCGCTTATCTAGACTTAATTGCGAGTAGGAATTGCGCGCAACTGCCCTATCGAAAGACATCCAAAGCATGCAGGTTCTCCTGGTTACTTACAGCAAACGCAGGCAATGTTTCTGCCAATGGACCGCAGGGTTACCCCGATGTCCATTGGCTGAAACATTGCTTGTGCACAGGCCATATGTACAGAATTTGATAGCCTTACTATGGTCATAACGCGTAGATTAACGCGCAGATCACCTCGCTATTTGTGCGCTTTTTCATGACAGGACTTTTAGTTTTAACTGTACATCTTCTAAACTTTTGTTACCGACAAACAAATTAAAGCAGGAAATACCTAATTCTGCTCTATGGAGATATTCTTGTGTCAGAGGTTTCCCAGACATTTCGATTCACGGGTTTCCCATCCCCACATTGGTGCTCAGAAATACATTTTCGTTGGGCCGTGGAACAACTGATTTGCAAACACAAGTGACCCTTTTCCTGAAAACACGTGATAGCATGGTTAGAGCGTATTAGGGTGACACGTGTTCCGTTGTCCATTTTGTCTTATGGTTGCCGCCATCTCAATTTCTACGAGTGCATATGGTTGGTTGCTATGAGCAGGGAAAGCCTATAATATAGTGGGTGTGCGTTCTAAGTTCGTTGGAATGGAAGTATAACTAATTATAAAATTAGCCCCAGCAACTACCTAAATTTATCGAAACTGACTTATCCTGACCGTCATCTTATTGACGTGAGTAACAAGTAGCGCTTCAGGACAGTTGCTCCTACGAAAGTTATGATCGACTGGGAATATATTACATGACGTGACAATAGATAAATTCTCGAAAAGAACTCTGCAACACATGCACGTCAACGCCGAAAAAAGGTTCGACACCACCCCGATGAACACGCTGTCTATTTTAACAGCAGAGTCGATTTCCCCACTGCATGGATTGACTATGCATAACCAGTAGAAAAAATCACAGACAACCTTCGACGTCTCCATCCACCATCCGAACCACCACCAAGGAAAGAGACAAAATATACTCCAATCGCCGTTTGGAGTCACCTCAGCTGTAAGATGCGGCCAGACATTTAACAAACAACGACCCTAAGGCCGAAAGGGGTTGAAAAGACGTCCTGGGAAACCATTAGACTCTCTTAATTTAGATATGTTTTTCAACACAAAACATATTTGCTATAAAAGTTGGGCAAATAATGTGTTTTCATAGAGTGAAGAGAAAACAGAAGTATTAGAACAGCTGAGCGGGTAGATTTTATTTCAATTCCTACACTGATGTATCCACTGTAGAGTTATGTATCATATATTATTAGTTACACAGTTTGTTGGTGGTCTAATATGGTATATGTGGTGTCAGTTAATTTCATATTGGACGAGAGCGAAGCTCTCGTCCAATATGGAATTAACTGACACCATATATACCATATTAATCCACCAACAAATTGTGTAACGAATATATCTTACCGACTGCTGCATCGATGCACAGAACTAATAACAACAGTGATCAAAATTAAATGAGAGAATTCTCACAATGTGTTCACGTGTATTTGCCTTGTTACAATTTATGGGAGAGTGCCTGCTCTCCCATTAATTGTAACAAGGCAAATTCATACACACCAAACAGTTTCATTTTGAAGGTAACATGACACACATCCACAGAATATGAAGCCTTTTAAGTTGCCTAACCTGCACTTCAGACCAAATATGGGCTTCCAACACTCAATCTTTCAACTTGAAACGTTCATCGGCTGCCGACATTTTGAATAATCAATGAACAAAGGGGAGATTACCCATAGCTGTCAGCGTATATTGATGTTGACAAACAGTATATGGTTTTATATGCAGTCTGCATGTGACGTCTTTGAACCAATGAAATTCGCAGATACTTGTAGGAGGTAAGATATATCGCAATATAATAAGACTGAATACAACGAGGATGGAGCACAGGGAGAGTGGAGTCAACGACTCAAGTTGAAGTTTATCTCTATTTTCGCGAGCACCGAATGGTATTGATCCTGCCCCGTATTCTACCCGAGTTGTATACTGTATACACAACACGATTCAACTGAATAAGGCTGGTATTTTTAAAGAAAAATATAACCTTCGACGATCTGTTTACATTCCTCCTGGTGTCGCAAACATTCATTTCACGTCGTAACGTCACTCAGATGCGCAACGGCCAATCAGATGCGTTCTTTCATGTCGGTCACACGCGTAGACCGGATTCCAAGCCTGGTGTACCTCGGACATTTTTCAATGTCTGTATCGTGTAGGGTACCGTTGAATACACAGAGGATGTGGCACTCGTTACTTATTCTCGGTTCCATGTTCGACATTCGTTATCAATCGATAAAATCGATTGATAACGCATGTCGAATAAGGAACTGGGAATACGTAACGATTGTCAGGACAGTATGTGAACATACATACGGTAATTGTGGTATAATAGCTGTGGACTTGGAAGTGAAGGTTCCGTGCATTTCCTGATTATCAAGAAAACTTTGGAAAAAATCCTCAATTCAAATAAACATGATTGTAATTAGTCTTTGTTGATATTACGTGCTGACTTCCTGATTAAACACATGTTGAGTTTAACATAATTAAAATTTAATGCGAAGAACAAAATATGTTTTGATCATTCTTCCGATTTGCGTGTGTCATGCATGTTTAAAACGCACAGGCATGTTAGTTTAATGTGAAATAGTATTTAACCCTGCTAGGCTGACAAGCAATAAACAAAGAACATAATATAAATGAATAAATAAATAAATAAATAAATAAATAAATAAATAAATAAATAAATAAATAAATAAATAAATAAATAAATCGACATGTATGGGTAGTATTAGTTTAATCACCACAGTCCTGTAGTGAAGTAGGAGTTATACAATAACATGATTTTCGAGGGCTTTGGGCTCCATTACGGGACCGCCATCTGTGATTAGAAGCCCAGCAGTCATCAGCTAATGGATGTGTAGCTGCTAATCACGGATTGGGGTCCAGTAATGGGGTCACGCGACGCCTGAGAAAATCATCTTTTTATTATTATTATCAATACTTACAAATTATAAGAACGATTTTTGACCCTTTTGGATTTATATTATTTCGTGAAAAGAATCAATGTAAAACACCATTTATTAAGCAATTTAAGGCAGAAAACTGTATATTTATCTCAATCAACACCAGTGAAAGGGAAATGTAAACAGATTTCCAGGAAGACGAAATGACGCGTGTTTGCCAGTCCGCAGGCGCTAAATAACCATTAGCGGACGGCTACGTTTTATAATTTTTGTTTCAAGTTTATTATGCTCCCTTACGGGCTGTGTAAATTTGAATTAACACGAAGGTAGCGCACAATGAATTGATAATAATAACTGTTAGTCCGTAAATAACCTACCACCCTATATACAGTACGTGGAGAGTGGATTGTAACTAAATCACCCGCGGAGTGGAGTTATCACCCAAACTATAACTTTCGTATTTTGTATATATCGACTAAACCACAAGCAATGTTTCAGCCAATGGACCTCCGGGTTTAACCCGGAGGTCCATTGGCTGAAACTTAGCTGTTGCTGGGTATACTTTGCAACAAATTTGCAATTTTTGCTCGGGTGGAATCTCCACTCTACGGGTGATTTAGTGATAATACACTCTCCACGTACTGTAAACAGCTAGAAATAAATATCTGCCTTATTTCCTTAATAGGGTTAAAACTTGTCTTCACCTTACAGTTCTCATGTTTATCCATAGGAAGCCAAAAATCTGTTTAACCCTTTACCCAACGAAGACAATATCAAAATTTGTGATTTTAAAAATTATTTTTTCAAATTTTTACAAATATTTCAACAAAACCATATCATGTGACCCCTCGACGAGCTCGTTCCAATGCGGGTCGCATGATATAGCTTTGTTGTAATTTTCAGAAAATTAATATTTTTTCAACTACTGAATTTGCATATTATGTGGGTGGATGCGGCCGATTCGTTAGGGAAAGGGTTAACGGTCTAGGATCATAATAAACTCGGTTCGAATTCCACCTGCGGCAACCGCGTTGTGTCCTTGGGCAAGACACTTCACCCCCCCCCCCCCCCCCCATTGCCCACGTGGGGGCACGGTGACGTTGTGTACTAAGGCGTACTGCACGTCGATGGTGCACCTGTCTTCAACCAATGCTAACCCTGCTTGTGTAGAGTTGGTATGTGCGGGAGCTGACAGTTGTACGCCGTTGCTCGGTGGTTCTCTTCGGGTACTCCGGCTTCCTCCACCGGTAAAACTGTCACGGTTATGGTTAGCCATTGTGCAGAAATGCGTGACCTTAAACACCAATAAATAAATAAATAAATAAATAAATAAATAAATAAATAAATAAATAAATAAATAAATAAAAAGCTTCTCATTAGATGAAGTCAATGTTTGTACAGTAAAATGGGGTGGTTGACAAATTAGTGATTTCAACGCGTAGCTGCAAGGCTGCGCGCTATAAATCTTAGTTCATCTATCCTCAATAAACGGATATGGACTCTACCCCGAGAAACACTTGAAAAACTTCTACTCGGATCATTGATTTCGGCCACCCATCCTCAGCCCTAAATGTATTCTGTCTTAATATAGTAACTATATCACCTATGACGTACTTGCAATTTATAAAAAATAAGAAAATGTTCAAATAGCACACAATTGTATCAATTCAATTTTATGATGCATTTTCAATTCCTTCGCATTCTATACCATAAATAACATGTGCTAAGAATTGGGGCGCGGTGGCGTCGCGATAACCAGTTTTCGTCAGATCACCGAAGTTAAGCAACGTCGAGCGCGGTTAGTATTTGGATGGGTGACCATTTCAGCGACTGATTCGCGCTCCCGTGTTGTGTCCTTAGGCAAGGCACTTAACTCCGATTGCCTACATGGGGCACGATGACGCTGTGTACTAAGGTGTACTGTACGTCGATGGTGCGCGTGTCTTAAACCAATCTAACCCTGCCTGTGCCGTGGTGCAGAGTTCAGAGTTACGATGTTGGAGAACAGTTGCTCGTCGATGCTCGGTGGTTCTCTCCGGCTTTCTCCACCCGTAAAACTGTCACGGTCACGATTAGCCATTGTGCATAAGTATGTGACCTTAAACACCAATAAATAAATAAATAAATAATGCCAAGAGTTGCAAAGTTTAAACTTAAATATTTAATAAACTCACTTTCAATGATCATTTTTCAAGGCACTTATTCTCAGTATTGGGAGGTCCAAAGTTCACAGATCTGGTGTATATAATAACAAAGTGTGAAAGTTTTGGAAATATACCAATGATGCTAATGTAAACAAAAAACTTCCATGTTGATGTGGGGGCAGATATTATCCTGAAAGTGTGGTAATGTTCGCTGGGAGAGGTATTTGCTCAGTCAGTTTTTGGCAAACAGTGTGACAGGGTATGCCGACAGTTAAAACTAGAAATCCTGTCACGAACGGTGCGCTTATCTAGGCTTAATTGCGCGTAGGAATTGCGCGCAATCACCATATCGAATGGCACCAAAAGCACGGCAGGTTCTCCTGGTTACTCATTGCAAACACAGGCAATGTTTCTGCCAATGGACCTCCGGGTTACCCGGAGGTCCATTGGCTGAAACATCGCTTGCGCACAGGCCATATGTACAGAATTTGATAGAATTACTATGGTCATAACGCGTAGATTACCACGCAGATCGACGTGCTATTTGTGCGCATTTCATGACAGGACTTCTAGTTTTAACTGTATCAGTTGTATGCCCAGTTGCATACAAAGAGAAATATTGAGAATATTGTAATATTTTAGCTTACCAGTGACAATGTCCTACGAACTGAACTACAGTTAAAACTAGAAGTCCTGTCATGAAATGCGCACAAATAGCACGTTGATCTGCACGTTAATCTACGCGTTATGACCATCATAAGGCTATCAAATTCTGTACATTTGGCCTGTACACAAGCAATGTTTCAGCCAATGGACCTCCGGGTAACCCGGAGGTCCATTGGCAGAAACATTGCCTGTTTTCTTTGAGAAACCAGGTGAACCTGCTGTGCATTGGATGCCATTCGATATGGCAATTGCGCGCAATTCCTACGCGCAATTAAGCCTAGATAAGCGCACAATTCGTGGAAGGACTTCTAGTTTTAACTGTACCACCTCTGTTTCTAATGTGATCAAAATTATACAATTTGCACCATACCCAGTCAAGTGGAGTATTGTCTGAAAACAATTACTCGGCTTTCTTTACAATAGAGAGTCGATCGTCCTTGGTACTGGCCAAGCTTGCTATGAAAGTACATCAGTTTTTCATGGGTATCTGGGACACACACACTCAATAGAACATCATCACTGGCTACTGAAGCCTACGATTCGTTTTGCAAAAAAACTCCTTGTTATTAACATGATCAAGAAGGTTGATGTTTGTTTACACCAGCTTCGTTTGCATATTTTCAAAACGTTTACTCATATATCTTTCATGATGCAATATATCCAAATTCTAGGTATCAGATCATATAATAATAATAATAATAATAATAATAATAATAATAATAATAATAATAATAATAATAATAATAATAATATAGTTTATAGCCGTGAATCCACCTAGGTGCTCTCAGGCTTTACACTGATAAATAAACAAATGTGTCGTGTAAGCTGTCGATTAGTTATATACAGGAGATCGCGTACAGAGGTGAGTCTTTAGTGACGATTTAAATTTCGTAACAGATTGAGGTGCCTTCAGGTGATCAGGGAGACTGTTCCATAAAAATGGTGCCGCAACCGAGAAGGCCCGTTTGCCTACTGCCGTGGCATTTCGAAAAGTGTGAGTCAAGTTGTTGGACGCACATGACCTTAAAAATCTTGCAGGTGTGTATCTCGTGATAAGAGTTGTCACATAGGACGGTACCATGCCGTTAAAAGCTTTATATGTGACGAGAAGGATTTTGAATTCCACCCTCTCTTCTACAGGGAGCCAGCGCAAGTCAAGCAGCACGGGGGTTATGTGGTAGAATTTTTTTCGTCGTGTGACTATCCTTGCTTGCTGCGCAATTCTGAATAAGTTGCAGACGCCGCAATAGTGATCGTTTACATCCGAAAAGTATGGAGTTGCAATAATCCAAACGACTGGTTACAAAAGCATGGACTAGTTGTTTAGCCGTGCCCTCATCGATCACTGGACGCACCCTGCCGATATTTCTAAGATGGAAGAACGCAGATTTACAAATCATATTGACATGCTTTTCCGCCGACAACTGTTCGTCCATGAAATATCCCAAGTTACGAACAGTGACGGACGGAGAAACGGTGTTTGAGTCAATGCTAAGAGAGTGTTTAGATGTTTTTGATAACTGTTGGGGTAAGCCAAAGTAAATGATTTCCGTTTTTTCAGCATTCATTTTGAGACAATTTCAGTCATCCAGGATTTAATGTCCTCCACACAACGCTCAAGCTGCTCCTTTGCTCATGTTTCAGAGCTCGGGCCGAAATGAACGTAGAGCTGGGTGTCATCAGCATAGCAGTGAAAGCTAAGGCCATGTTTCCGTATTATATTGCCAATGGGTAACACATAGATGAAGTAGAGAAGGGGCCCAAGCACTGATCCCTGTGGCACTCCGAACTTTAAAGTGACCCTACCCGAATATACACCAGAAAAAGATAGAACTGCCAGTATAGTTTTTGTAAAGGTTGAATTACACAAGAATATGAATAACTGCCTTGAAATAAAATGCTTATGAAAAGGTAGATTATTTAATATTTAAAATATAATTACATTTTTGAAGGTCTCAACGTACCCCGTTTATTACACAGAATGCACGTGCACTAAGAGTGCATCCTAAACTAGGAACAAAAAGACATTACACATGACGACACTTTTCGCAAAATTGCTTCAGTTTATATTCCCATTAAAAATAACGTTACCGACTCCCGTATCACACCACACAGTTCTGCTATTACACTATGGAACTTTTAAGATATGCATATTATCATAACAGTGTGTTGATCCGTGTCGCAGTATCACGTCGAGTTGAGGTGGCCATATTGTCGGATCACACGAGCTGCCGCAGGCTGCGGCAGCTCGTGTGATCCGACAACCTGGTCACCTCAACAAGACGTGATACTATGACACGGATCAACACACTGTTATGATGATAGGTTTATTATATGACTGACATACTAACAGAAACTTAATTTCTCATTCATTCGACTGTCGATCAGTTAGGACGCTCAACTGGATTCTCTGTTAGCACCACTAATCACAGCAATCATGAAACTACCACAGAAGCTATTTGACATGCTAATATGTTTGAACGTGGGTAACACCAGAAACTGGACTATCCATGTTTCTGATGATTTCTGCCAGGTGATACTGGCCTTTCAAATATCACCTGGAATGGCTCCAAAAAAGGAGACAAATGGAGCTAGCAGCCCGATCATCGGTCCCTCTGGTGAGTGGTGGTACCTTAGCCCAATCGGGCTCTGGTCCACACCCAGAAGACCCTGAAAAGGACAAATGCAAAAGAAAGAAGAAAAGTCCATCCACTGAGCGCCGGGATGCCACGCGCCTGAAGGCCTGGAGAAGAAAGTCCGAATCAAGCCGTAAACAGAAGGAAGAGGAAGTGGAAACCAATTCCCCCATCCAGACGGAAAAAGCAGCTCCAGACACCACCCAGTCAACAAACACCTCCACCTCCAGTTCCATCTCTAGCTTGAACCCCCACGCTGAGATGGAAACAAGAAAGAAATAAGCAAACTTGCCCATGAACTGAAAAACCAGATGATGGGCACTGAAGAAGAAGAGTCAGAACCAACAAAAGAGTCCTTGGATAAGCAAATGTTACAACTCAGAAAGGAAACGGATAGATTACATGACGAGTTTGCATACGCACTAGCACAAAACAGTATAGCACATCAACCTCCATCGCCAGTAATCAAGGAATCGCCCCCTCCACCTCCACCTCCAAAGAAGAAACGGAGGAAACACAAGAAATAGGAAGGAGGACCAGCCGAGCAGCCACCAGTCCACTACGAGCAGTTTGTGTACGAGAAACGAAACACCGTTTCCCCAAGTGCAGAATCTTTCGCAGCAGTAACTCAATTTGCTTACCTCGATTTATTTATTCCCTTGAAAGCCTAACTTTGTAAACAACGGCAACGGCTTCTCTAGTTACAAAGTCTATTTTTAACGGATAAATAGTCCGACGTTATTCACACGGAAATTCTCGGCAATTTCCGTAGGAGTGTGATATGGATTTTTGATGTGGGAAAATCTCACCTGGTGTGATCCGACAGTCTGGTTAAAATCGTCAAACTGTAGTGGTATTTAGGGTAAAAATATCATAGTCATATAATAAATAGATATTATCATAACAGTGTGTTGATTCGTGTCGTAGTATCACGTCGAGTTGAGGTGGCCAGATTTTCGGATCACACGAGCTGCCGCAGGCAGCGAGTGTGATCCGAAAATCTGGCCACCTCAACGAGACGTGATGCGACGACACGGATCAACACACTGTTATGATGATATGTTTATCATATGACACTGTTTCGATGTCAAATTCACCCAAATTTGCCATTTTAATTAATATGCGGTGAAAATCCGGTTACAAAATAGCAGACGAAACAACAACGACTTCCCTAGTTACGAAAACTATTCACGGAAACTCTCGGATATTTCCGTGGGAGTGTGATATGGATTTTTGATTTCCGTAAGAGTGTGATATGGACTTTTGATCCGGAAAAATCTCACCCGGTGTGATACAACAGTTTGGAAAATATCGTCAAACAGTAGTGATATTTAGGGTAAAAATGTCATAGTCATATGATAAATTACAAGCTCTCTCTGAAAATCCATCATCGCGTCACCCATTAGTAAATGACTGTTTAGCTGATATTATTTGGAAACGAAGTACCAAAGAGGTTAATCCCATAAGACCGATTTTATGGTCCAAGGCATAGTTTCGCCCAATTTTGGTCTTATTATAAGAGGTCTATACACGGGCGGCTGAAGACGGCAGTTATTATTTTATCCTCCCTGTATATTGATACTGGACTGCCCGATCTCACTGTGAGTGTACATAGAGGCGATACCATTCCAGGAAAAGAGGGTTCAAACAGGTTAAAAAGTATTAATGTCACATGTAGAAATCGTTTCAACTTTATTAAAACCGGGCGCGTTAACCCCCTTCACTCTGATGTCAAAATACCAAACTTTCTGGAAGCTGTTTTTCCCCATAGTGCACCTAGAAATTTAACCAATTCAGTCTCGTTTGACAGAGCTCAATGAGCTCTGTCAAACGAGATTGAATTGGTTAAATTTCTAGTTGCATTATGGGAAATTTGTTCTGCCTGAAATTTAGATATTTTGAAATCAATGTGCAGAGGGTTAAAACAACATGAGAGAGCAATTAATTTCTTCACCTTTTGTTATAAACCTGGGATTTGTTATCTATGCGCTAGATTTATTTCTCCTGAATCAATAAAACTGCACAGCTATATCGATATTTATTTATTTTTTGATGTTTAAGGTCACATATTTATGCACAATGGCTAATCATGACCGTGACAGGTTTACGGGTGGAGGAAGCCGGAGTACCCGGGAGAACCACCGAGCAACGACGAGCAGCTGCCAGCTCCCCAACATCGTAACTCCGCACTGCAGCACAGGCAGGGTTAGATTGGTTAAAGACATGCGTACCATCGACGCGCAGTACGCCTTAGTACACGGCGTCATCGTGCCCCCATGCGGGCAATGGAGATGAAGTGTCTTGCCCAAGGACACAACGCGGTTGTCGAAGGTGGAATTCGAACCGAGGATCTCTCGGCTTGCAGCCTGCACCTCTACCTATATCGATAGTATGTCTTATTCTCAGTTAACTTGTTTAGGGTATGTTTCCAAGGATTCACAACCTGGTGCAATAATTTCCCAAAGGTGTGTTGTTTTACGATGAATAAATTTAATGTTCATAAACTGATTTACTGCGGAGAATATTCCCGTACCATACCAAGAGGTACTGCATCATCCTTGAAGGTACAGTACGTGGAGAGTGTATTATCACTAAATCACCCGTAGAGTGGAGATTCCACCCGAGCAAAATTGCAAATTTGTTGCAAATTATACCCAGCACCAGCTAAGTTTCAGCCAATGGACCTCCGGGTTAAACCCAGAGGTCCATTGGCTGAAACATTGCTTGTGTTTTAGTCGATATATATAAAATACGAAAGTTATAGTTTGGGTGATAACTCCACTCCGCTGATGATTTAGTTACAATCCACTCTCCACGTACTGTACATCTAATTTCGTGATGTTTTGTGTCAAATCATAAGCATATATAGGAAGTGCCTTGCCCGTATTAGAATGCAAGTCGTTTATATACTGACGGAAAAAAGAAACTCAAGTTCAGTTTTGGAAATATAATTTTTTTTCTATCCGTAGACCAAATGTAGTAAAATTTGATACATAGCTACCTCAGTGTACTGTCGAAAGAGTCTTTGGTTAAAATTCAGTCAGCCATGACCACGTGCGACGCTGCATGCGTTCAATAGACTTTTCGACAAAGCATGCGTCCGGGGCATTAGCACGTGCTTGAAAACCATACCAAATCGAACTTTTAAACAGTATACATCGATTGCGCAGCATTTCATTTCAACGCAATTGAAAAGTAAAATGCCGCGAATATCCGAGGTTGATAGGGGTAGGGCTATTTCTCTAATTATGCAGAGCCAATTGCAACGTCTCGTCGACCAGCAATTTGGGGTCCATGAGTCAACGATAGCTCGTTTAGTTGGACGTCTCATAGCAACAGGAAGATTATCTGACCGTCCCAGGCACGGACGTCCACCATGTTACGCCGCAACGTCAAGATAGAGGCATACACGTCTCTCACACCTCCATAACCGATTTCAGAATGCGACCGAGAGGCGAGTCAGGTTGTATGCACTCATGGTCGCCGAGTGTGTCCAGGAACAGTTAGGACTCGGTTGCGGTGGGTTATTTTAAGACAACGACGTCCCTATACTTTGGTCCGCAACTTATACCAAGGCGACGTCAACATCGATTGAAATGGCCGCGAGCACATGCACCAAATCGGTTTCACTTGGCCCACGGGAGACGTGTGTTATTCACTGACGAGTCTCGGTTCACGCTTTACAGGTCAGATGGACTACAACGTTGCTATCGATTTCGAGGTGAACGATATTCTGACGCGTGCGCTAAGGAAACGAAAGATTCGGGGAAGGTCTGTTATGGGTTGGGGGCGGATTTCTCATGGCGTGAAAACACCTCTCGTGGTTATCCAGGGCAATCTTACAGTCGTAAGATATCGGGATCAGGGTCTCATGCCTCACGTCCTTCCACTTATCCATTCGCGCAACCTTACGTTGCGGCAGCATAATGCGAGGCCGCACGTTGTTAGGGTTTGTCGTGACTTCCTCAACTAAAACAATGCCCCAGTTCTCGATTGGCCACCCTATACAGTCCAGATTTGTCCCCGATCGAGAATTTGTGAGACGAGCTGAATGGGAGGGTTAGGAAGCTCGTTAACGTCCTAAACCACGTCGCTCAGCTCATGCAAACCCTTCTTCAGGAGTGGAATAACATCCCACAAAGGATCATAAACAACTTGATGGGGTCAATGATAAGGAGAGTTACAGCAGCGACACCCGCTATTGATTTTGATCAGGATATGGCGTAGGGTACCCACGTTTGAACGTTATCCATGCAAACGCCGTCTGTGTTAAGACAACAAAACCCGTCAAAATTTAATCAGTAATGATGAATAACACAAAATTCCAAACAATGAAAGAATCATCCATAACACATTTGAAATATTTACCACAGAAAAAAAAACTTTGCGTTTCTTTTTTCCGCTAGTATAGGTATAATTGGCTGAATACAGAAAAAACCCTCCTGGAAAAAACGTTGTAGAATAAAAAACATATATTTAAAAACTCTACGGGAAAAACCCAACAAAAATCGCAAGAGTTGGAAAACACCTAGCTGATTTCTTTTGTTTGTTTGTTTTGTTTTGTTTTTTGTTGGGTTTTTTTTCGTTGTTGTTGTTTTTTTTTTGGGGGGGGGGAGGGGGGGTTCTTTTGGGGTTTTTTTTTGTTAACTACAGTTAAAACTAGAAGTCCTGTCATGAAATGCGCACAAATAGCACGTTGACCTGCGCGTTAATGTACGCGTTATGGCCATAGTAAAGCTATCATATTCTGTACATATGGCCTATGCACAAGCAATGTTTCAGCCAATGGACCTCCGGGTCCATTGGCAGAAACATTGCAGGTATTTGCTATGAGTAACCATGAGAACCTGCCGTGCTTTGGATGCCATTCGATATGGCAATTGCGCGCAATTCCAATGCGCAATTAAGCCTAGATAAGCGCACTATTCGTGACGGGGACTTCTAGTTTTAACTGTAGGCCAGGGGGGGCACTATAAATTTGCAAGACGTGACGTCCTATTTTTTATTCGGCTCCTTTTTACACCCACCCAACCACTACGTGCAAATTTTCTGCTACCGTTCTCAGACACCCACCCCCACTCTCCCATTAAAATCCAAAATAAGCTTATAAACTTAGTAGGCACAGCTGTCTTTAGGGGGTTTTCATAACGGCCAAAACCGGCCAGCGCTATTCTCAAAAATCGCCAATTAATTTTATTATGTTTTTCATTTTTTGTCTCAAAAACATAGGTTATGACCCCTCATTGGAACGAGCTCGTCGAGCTCATTCCAATGAGGGGTCATAACCTATGTTTTTGAGACCAAAAATGAAAAAACAATTAGTTATTCAATCACTTTTTGGCAAGTGTCGTCTGCTTTTCATGTTAGGCAAAGGGTTAAACTGGTACCACCAATTTAAACCTCTGTGGGCTGCTGTGGGCCCCAATCTACAAATGACAAGCTGTTCATTATCAGGCTTGGACAGAGCAGGTGTACATATACGGGGACAAATTTTCATTTGAATTGTTCCCAAAATATTGTCTGCACATTTTCTACATTTCGAACAAGACACCACCCCTTACTAACGTGTGACATTTTCCCAGTTTAAGCCCAATATTCTCACATATAAAGCCTACTGATGTTGTATTTATGTTAAGAGTGTGATGTACAACATCATCTTTAAGGTTTGAAACACAAATGATGGTATATATTAACTGATATATTGATATATTTTTAAAAAATTCAAAAAATTGCACAAGTTGGAAATGCACATTTTTGGTGCATTCAAGAGACCCACCCACCCCCACGTCACGTCTTGCAAATTTTTGGTGGCCTCCCCCTGAACGATCGAATTGTTGGGGGTTGTTGTTGTTGTTGTTGTTGTTGTTGTTTTTTGTTTTGTTTTTTTTTGTTTGTTTTTTTTTTTTTTTGGGGGGGGGGTTCTTTTGGGCTTTTTTTTTGTTAACTAAGCTAACATTTTTATTGAATTTTTATTTACTTTCAATATCAATATCAAATTATTTTTTCATTTTATAAGACCTTTTTTATCATGATCTCCGTTACCCTCACAATATAACTAAGAATTTAAAAAATTGAAACTTGTTTGACAGAGCTCTAAATTAAATTTACAGTGTCACTATGGGAATAATTTGTAGATTGAAAATTTGTTATTTCAACATCAGCGAGTAAGGGGTTAATATGGCTTTTTATATGGATAGATCATTTAGTTCGTTTCTTTAATGTACAGCAAATATTGAAAATTCAATGTTTTTGTTGTTCAACCCGTACAATTATGAATATTATTGGAATATGCTCATTGACATGTATATTTATTTTTATATTTTGTGCTATATCCGGTGCTGCATTTGAAACTAGAAGTCCTGTCACAATTAGCACAGAGAATGCTCGTTAGTTAACGTGCTCTTTACTGCAGAAGAATAAAGCAGTCTGAAATACACGCTGCAAAAAATATAGGTTCTCTTTAGAACTAAAACTGGTTCTAATCTTGTCCCTGAGATGGAACCAGTTCTGTTTAAACAGTATTTATTTCAAATCAAATAAATTTATAAAGATTAACATTAAATATTAACAGAATTAAAAATAAATTGAGGGGGTTTCAGTCGTAAGTTTAGAGCTTATACGAGGTTGTCTCAAATCATTATGAAGCAAAGGAGATATGAACAGTTGGCATATCGAACCAGTTTTGGTTCTATACAGAACCAAAACTGGTTCGAGTGTAGAACCAAAACTGGTTCGATATGTCAACTGTTCATATCTCCTTTGTTGCAAAATGTTTGGCGAATGCGTTGAAAAAGCTCCAAGTTTAGTGCTGAATCTATTTCGGTTCATGTAATATTGTGTTAAAATTGAATGCTAATCTTGGTAAATTTATTTGATTTGAAATAAATGCTGTTTAAACAGAGAGCTGGTTCCATCTCAGGGACAAGATTAGAACCAGTTTTGATTCTAAAGAGAACCTATATTTTTTGCAGTGCACAAGAGCGTTTGCGCTGTGTAATGCAATATGTAATGCGGTCTTAGCCAGGTCTGTAGTGAAATCGCGAAAGTAACCAATCAAACAGAAGGAAAATATTGAGACTACAGTATGTGGAGGGTGGATTTCCACTAAATCGCTTTGGGATACATTTTTTCACTTAGTAATTATTAACAGTTTCTGAGGACAAAACACAAGAAGCACTCGCAAACCTTCCATCACATCGACCACCGGCTTATGAACAATAAATAAATACTTTTCGAGTGGAGAATATGTGGCTCCACGATTAAGTGGTAATCCACTCTCTTCGTTCTGCATTTTGAGTCGAATTTTCCCATATCTATTTATACACTAACACTTGAAGTGCTGTATTTAACACTTACCAAGTGCTGAACTAGCACTTTGTTCAAGTGTAGATATCCCAGAACTTGGCAGATGTTACAATAATACCACGTGACAAGTGTAATGTCGCGACATTTAAAAGGAAACAACGCAGATGACGCGGATCAGGCTCGAACTCTCGAGCCTGATCCGCGTCATCTGCGTTGTGTCTTTTTAATTATGTACCCACCAAGCGCAAATCAAATTATGGACGATTCTGGAAGAACCACCAATGCTAGACACATGGGAAGTGCCATCCATTCAAGTTTCAGATGTCTGACGATTGTAATGTCTTTGTGCTTAAAGCATTGCACTTTGAGTGTTAAAATCAAACCCTAAGAGTTAGAATGGGTTTAACACCTTGAAAGTGTCAGTTTTAACACTTGAGTTTTTACTGTGTACATCATTGCATGCATTCCCGTTGAGGTTAAGAATGGTGTAAATGATATTTATTTACGAGTATATCATTGTACTACAGAAGTGGGCACGCTATTTTTCTACATGAATTGAGTTACGCTATTTGTGCAGTTTGACAGGGACAAAAGTGCACTGGCGCGCTGTTACTTCAAGATAGTACTCAATACAATCACAGGACTTCCAGTTACAACTGTAGTGTGTTGTGCATTTGTACCACTTGGAATAAGTTGGGCTATTTTCATTAATTTCATTGTTTGATTTATTTTCAGGAGTTAAGTGAAAAAATATTTAGGGTTTCTTCTTACCCATGCGATTTTTGTTAGAGGATTTTACCACAGCGTTTTTTTTTTCCATAGGGTTTTTTACGGGTTCTTTTCCTAGAGAGAATTTTTCAGCATCACCAAATGGAGACATTACCGATGAACAAACAGAGATGCTGTAACAGCCACCAGTAGTGTAATAATCAACCAGTAGTGTAATATTAACCAGTAGTGTAATAAAAATTAACCAGTAGTGTAATAACCAGTAGTGTAATAAACTTAACCAGTAGTGTAATAAACATCCTTGACAATCAACAATTATCATAAATAATTTGCCAACTTTGAATTTACATAAAGCCACAAATGTAGAAAGTGACATTAAACACCAGAAAATACGCACATCACATAAAAATCATAAAAATACCTTTCCGCGCCATATTGAACCCACGAATTGATGTTTGACCTGCAAAACGCCTTTAAATATATGATAAAATGATTAAAAATCGATAAGATGTACCCAAACTATGATTTGAGCCACCCCAAATGTTTTTCAAATTTTGTTGAAAAATTGTTGATTTTCATGGATGTTTATTACGCTACTGGTTAAGTTTATTACACTACTGGTTATGACACTACTGGTTGATTTGTATTACACTACTGGTTGGTTATTACACTACTGGTTAATTTTTACTAGTGGTTAATATTACACTACTGGTTGATTATTACACTAGTGGTTAATATTACACTACTGGTTGATTATTACACTACTGGTTGTTACAGATGCTTATTTTCCATAGCTTTGCTAATACGACGTTTTAGTTCCATATTTTTTCATATAACGTTTGAGATAGCCTTCTGTCCTTCTTTAATAGTTTCGCCCCTAGGTGTCGCTCCTCCCCTTGACTTAACAAATCTGAGTTATATATGTGTTTTTTACAGAACTATTAGCGCTAACGATCCACCGTTTGACAGTGTAATGTCACGATTACAATTCCCTCATTTCCAGACGCTGACAGAGATTCGAATACTCAGTCTTGTTACATACAGTAAAAACTGAATGTCCTGACTGCTTTGTAATGTTCTCGATTATGTATTTACGTGGTAACAGTAAAATGAAACATGAAATATGTTTAAGTGTTACATTTGAAAAAATCGATTGACACTGATTATTCTAAAATACATTGTAAACAACGTCCGGTATTGAGACTTATGTGGTTCTTCTACAAACAACATTAACTGGCAGACGATAAACGAGAGGTCGTAGTAATAAATTATTGAACCGAAGTGAAAATATACTTCTTCCAATGTACCATTTAACACTTTACCCAACGCAGACGATATCAATATTTATTATTTTAAATACCATTTTTTCAATTGTTTCAAAATATTTCAACAACACCATTTCATGTGACCCCTCGTTGGAACGAGCTCGACGAGCTCGTTCCAACGAGGGGTCACATGATATGGTTTTGTTGAAATCTTTTGAAAAATAATATTTTTTCAACTGCTGAATTTGCATATTACGCGGGCGGTTCCGGGAGATTCGTTAGGTAAAGGGTTAACACAGGTTGGTATTGTTTTTTAAATTGTAAAGTTCAGTAATTACAATGTCGGCTGCCAATGGTGTCAATTGCACTACACAAGTTCGTTTGGCACCAAATAAATACAGCATTTGGCATGAAAAACATACTTTTGGCAGATCGCAAAGGCCTTGTCGATTATTAACCCTTTAAGACTATAATTATCCTGACGTCCAAACGTCAGTGTCTTATTAAACAAATTTATATAAACAAAATATTATTCGTGTTTGACTGATTATGAAATATAGTACGTGGAGAGTGTATTATCACTAAATCACCCACAGAGTGGAGATTCCACCCGACCAATAATTGCAAATTTGTTGCAAAGCATAATCAGCAAAGTTTCAGCCAATGGACCTCCGGGTTAAACCCGGAGGTCCATTGGCTGAAACATTGCTTGTGTTTTTTGTCCATATGTATAAAATTTGAAAGTTACAGTTTGGGTGATAACTCCACTCTGCGGGTGATTTAGTTACAATCCACTCTCCACGTACAGCATAAGCGAGGAAAGTGTTGGCTTTTGCTCTGGTATCCTCATTTTTTGAACGCCCCGATAGTGGCTCCTAGCACTCAACCTGTTAAGATTAAATATTATTACCACTTTATATGGGCGCTCCTTGGGTTATTAAAATGATCTGAGGTGGACGATAAGACTCAATAACAGCCCGCAAAAATAGCGTTAATAATGAAAACGGCCCGCTAGCCCAGAATTGTGGGTAATTTATGATCCGGAAAAATGACACTGATGTGCTCGAAATTTTGTTGTCCATTTGTTCCAACAAAATGGATTAAACCATTAGTTATTTTGGATTATTAACTTCATTTAGGATTTAAAAGTGGTGGTGAGTATTGATACGATAAATAATCTCATTTTGTAAATAACGGCGTGAGTTTGAAGTTAAAGCGCTTCAGCCAAATTCCAGCAATCCTATTTTCGAGTCATCCAGATACTCAACTTTGAACTTTGACCTTTGTTTGTAAATAAACAGACGACAATCCGATTCTTCTTTTTCTAAATCAAAAATGTCTCAGTGGCTTGAAATGGCGTTCTTCTATTTCTAAATCAAAAATGTCTGCAGTGGCTTGAACTGGCGTTTTTTGGTAAGTGGTAATAATAGTAATAACATATTCCTTTTCCATTAACGGCCCTCGACTTCGTTTCGGGCCTTTAAGTGGCCCTCGGGCTGTTAATCATTTTTCTAGGGCCGTTAATGAACCATAACGCCCTCAAAAGAACATGTTATTGTTATATTAGCATTTTGAGCTGCGATAACATTTGGCTCAAAGGTAGTCATTGAACACTATTCGGTAGAAAAGAGGAATTGAGGTTAAAACTTTAAAAAAACGAAAAATAAGGAAAAATAATAACAAAAAAATTAACTTATTTATTATGTGTACTATGGTAAATGCGTACTAGTTTTGCATGTTTTCATTACGCGTTTCGAGTTAGTGTTCGAGTGTCAAAGTTTTGTATCTAAACATTCATGAGAAGGGGATGGGTCCCAAAAATATCATAGACAAAAATTTGCAGGAAACGGGTTGGGGTGGGTGGGAGAGGGGTGTGGGGTAAAAAAAATCTGAAAAATGAATTCCACCTATGTTCACGCATTTTTTACCCCCCACCCCCCTTGCGCCGTTTACGATAAAATCGCTGCCTGACGTTACAGGTGGAACAGAATGCATGTCTGTCAAGTGAGCTGTAGGCAACATATATAATAATGGCGGGGGCGCGGTGGCTCGGTAGGTAGAGGTGCAGGCTGCAAGCCGAGAGGTCCTCAGTTCGAATCCCACACGCGGCAACCGCGTTGTGTCCTTGGGCAAGACGCTTCACCCCCATTGCCCACGTGGGGGCACGGTGGCGCTGTGTACTAAGGCGTACTGCACGTCGATGGTGCACTTGTCTTCAACCAATGCTAACCCTGCTTGTGTGGAGTTAGTATGTTGAGGAGCTGACTAAAACTGTCATGGTCATGATTAGCCATTGTGCAGAAATATGTGACTCTAAAAACACCAATAAATAAAAAATAAATAAATAAATATAATAATGGCTCTGGGTCATAGGTCAACTGAATTAACAGTTTATCTATTTAATAAAATTTTTATCAAAACATTTTTAGTGAAAAACAGCAAGTAAATAATAATTGTGAAATTATTTTGTAAACGTCAATAAAAGTCTTTTACATTATTTATTTGTCTTTTTATTAGTTCTTATTGTTATTTATTATCTATAATTTTTATAATTTCTGTGTTTTTGCAACTAAAATACTTGAAAGAATCAGGTAATATTAAATTAAAATATGGTACCTTGAATGCAGCAAGACGCCATCTGCAATGCTAAGGCATTGCAGATGGCGCCTTGATGCACTCAAAGCGCGATAATGGTTATTTTGTTCTCATTTACACTTAGTTTAAACAATATTTATTTGTTCAACATTTCTAGAGATACAAAGTACAACACTGTTGATGGTGGATCCGACAGAAAGCTAAAGAGCTTATAAAAGGTCGTTTCCACGTTTGACATTTACAATATAATGATATAATCGGATTAATGACACTCGTACAGTTTCATTTATATTGTTTAAACCATGGAAATTAACATGAGAGGTACTGTAGGAAAAAAGAGAATATTGGAATGAAGAAAGAAAGCAAGAAGCCAACCTGGGTGCAAACTGATCCGGTAACTCATCTAGTATTACAGAGAATACAAGTAGACTGTAGTCACAGCACACGTACAAGTTGGATATGAACTGTGCATAGGGAAGACGTCTACGTTCTTACACATACACATACATATATACACAGATACATATCGTCGCCTGGGTGCTAGAATGTTCTACATCCCCTGTGGGCACGTTAACAGAAAGTGCCCAGTCGACTCGATCTCTCCACACTGGCAATAGGGAGAGAGTGATATATGATTGGCATATAGGTGTGAATTGAGATTACTACATCCCAAGCGCAACCGGCAATGATATATCTGTGCTGAACGACATTTTGCATTACTGAAAAACGATGGCGGCCGTCGATTATTATGATTTAAATAACTCTTAAAATTACTATAAGAACTATTCTCTCTAACGGGTAGTGGTATTCTATTCCATAATTTAGTTACTGCCGGGATGAAAGAAGATTGGTATAAATTGGTTCGACAAAAAGGAATCCTGAGGTTACCACTTGAACAAAGATTATGAGCCGTGTTGCTCGCCGATACTGGGGGTGGGACCTTACTAGCAATGTGTCGGGGCGTTATGCAATGGTACATCTTGAAAAACTGCATTAATTTGTGTTTTCCACGCCTGTCCTGGAGGGTATCCCAGCAGGTTTCGGAGTATAATAGGGCTTTGCTGGCACTGACAGTTCCCCCGGTAACAACCCTAGCTGCAGCAGCTTGAATTTTCTCTATATTAACAATGTCTCTTTCATTGCAGTTATCCCAAACCGTATCGGCATATTCCAGTAGGGGTCTTACGAATGCAAAGTAAATTTTTTCCAGAACACATCTATCAAGTATGAATTTGTACTTTCGCATTAAGTCTATACGTGTCCAGGCTTTAGCACAGATATAATCAATGTGATCAGTCCAGGTACAAGTAGTATTCAATATAACACCTAAATGCTTGTGACTATCAACTTCGGCAATTTGAGTATTAGAAAACAACAAGGGTGGATGAGAACGGGGATTAGTTTTCCGAGATATGAGAAGACTTTCAGTTTTTTGTGGGTTGAATTCGACCAGCCATAATCTAGCCCAATTTTCTATGGTCGCCAGATCGCGATTGATTACATTAGCTGTTCGGGCAGGATTTTCAACAATAAGATAAAGAGATGTGTCGTCTGCAAAGAGACGCAGGCTGCTGATCAAATTTTCCGTAATACCATTAATATAGATGAGGAATAAAAGAGGACCAAGCATCGAACCTTGTGGAACTCCAGAACAGACAGCTCTCCAAGAGGAGCACTCGTTTGCTATGACAACCCGCTGGGATCTATCAGAGAGATATGATCTGAGAAAATCCAGTAATTCCCCCCTAATTCCGACCTTCTCCAATTTGTAAAGCAATCCGGCGTGCCAAACTTTATCAAACGCTTTACTAACATCACATAAGACCACTCTGACCTCCTTGCCATCATCCAGAGCACGACAGAATTCGTCGTATATATCTGATAGTTGGAGAACTGTAGAGTCCCGAGGTGTAAAACCAGATTGAAATGGACTAAGGGTATTATTATCACTCAGGAATTTCCATAGACGCTTAAAGATGCATTTCTCAAATACCTTGCCTACACAGCTAATCAAAGATATAGGACGATAATTCGTGACTAAGATTAATCTAATTTACACTTAGACTCAATTTGGCCCTAAAATCTTTCATATGGCACCCCCTAAAAAAATACATTGGTCCGAGCAAACATTCGACTTGGCACTAATACATTTCGGACCAAAGTGAATACTGGTAAAGTTTGTCAGTGACCTAATATGACATACACGGTGTCTGGTAATCCTACATTAGAATCAACTGACATTGTTTATAACATATATCACTAATGAAAAAAATAACGAATATTTTACCCGCTACTTTTTTCAAATGCAACGAATTGTAAAAGGTAGAGTTCTTACTTGTTTAACGCGAAGTGATTATCTCCTGCCGACATTTTGAAAAGTAAAAACTAACAAAGTGGAGATCATTATGACTGTCCGGTGCGCAGTGGCTCAGTGGTTACGGAATTGGACTTTCAACCGAAAGGTCCACGGTCCTTGGGCACGGCACTTCATCCTGATTTCCCACGTGGGGAGCACGGTGCCGCTGTGTACTAAGGCGTATTGCACGTCGATGGTGAATTTGTCTTCAGCCAATGCAAACGCTGCGTGTGTGAAGTTACTACGTCAGGGAGTTTTGCAGTTGCCGCCGTTGCTTTGTGGTTCTCTCCGGCTTTCTTATCCCGTAAAACTGTCCGACACGAGGTGACCGTGACCCTGGCGGTCGAACGTGTCGGTAAATCTTAATAAATAAATAAATTGTGACTGTGATCCGTGTATAGATTTCGACTAACTGTAAAAAGTTAATACACATCTTGCATGTGACGTTTGAAGACTACGAAATTCTCAGAAATGTCTAGGAGGTTAGAGACCGTACGTGGAGAGTGTATTTTCACTAAATCACCCGTAGAGTGGAGATTCCCCACAAAGAACTATTGCAAATTTATTGCAAAGCATAATAAGCACAAGCAAAGTTCCAGCCAATGGACCTCCGGGTTGAACGCTGCTTGTGTTTTTGTCCATATGAACATAATTTAAAGAGATACTTTGGGTGATAACATAACCCAACGGGTGATTTAGTTACAATTCACTCTCCACGTATTGTAAATGATAGTTAGGCTCCTACGAATCTCAAATTTCGGATCGAATTGAATCGGATTTCCAACTGAATTGAATGTCGAACCGAACCTTACTCCTCTTCAAACAGTAAATAGTGCACCCTCTTGAAACCGTGAATACTGCAAGTCAAGCATTGTATTGTATTTATTGCCGACTCGTCTGTTTTAGCAAGTCAATCAAAAAAAAGGAATACTCCAGAACGGAATTCAAGAAAATAAGCAGACTGCCATCTGCAGAATGAGGGTCCCCCACCAGAGGGTTAATTTGGTGATGCTACCCCTACACCGCAGGGTAGCATTACCAAATTCATCCTCTGTAAACCTCAATCCGAATCAAGGTCTGAAGACTAAACGGGTGTAGGACGTTTCGCCTCCGGACGTTTCGCCCCCGGACGTTTCGCCCCTGGATATTTAGCCCCCTGGACAATTCGCCCCCCGCTTAATGACAAAACGGACGTTTCGCCCCCACATTGAAATTTTATTTATTTTGTTCCTTTTTTATCTATTTTATTAAGGTAACTGTTGAATTATTCAATATGATTTTGTAAAGACCTAATGGCTTTGTAATTATTTTTCTGTACATCAATTTTCAAAACAGAATATGCCTTCAAGAAAAACAGCATGGGTGTGTTTTATAGAAATCAAGATATTTCATCAAACTTTAAAGCATGAGGCTTGATCAAGGTGTTTATTCAACAACTTTCTTACCATAAAGCCATGATCACCCATCAAACTTCAAAGAGTGGTGAGCCTTCCTAAAGAACTCACTTCTCACCTTCAGCTGTCTTTGATGGAAGTTCAAACAGAGGTGCATTTAAAAACACACCTTTCTATAAATATGGATGTAAACTGCATATTGCTACTACCCAGGTCGCAAGGGATTGGTAAATCCCACATCGTCCCTGCGCGCCTTCGGCGCGCTAAAACCTTTCATTCATTCATATTGCTACTACACGCTACATTACACGGTTGCATCGGACCCACAAGATACCCCACAATGAGTAGGAAGAATATATCCAAAATTGACTGGGACCTCTTCAGAAAAATAATTCAGGTTAAAATAAATAAAAAAGGACCCAATAAATACCTTCGACCTCGAACAAGCATGTACCAATCTCAGTGAAGTCATTAACGACACTTTTGATGAGATTTGTCCCAAACAGACGGTTAAACCGCGGGCCAACAGAATAACTGAAACCACACTCCAAATAATAAAACAAAAAAGAAAGGCCTTCCGTGCATTCAAATCAGAAAAACTTCCAACCAAAAAGGTCTAACTTAAAGCCGTGTATAAGCTGTCCCTAATATCGAGCTTAAGCTTTATGACCACAAACTTGAAGCTAGTAATGAGGCAAAGTTTCTGGGATTCGCACTGGATAGCAGTCTCAATCTAAACAATCACGTAAACTCAGTCACTGTCAAAGCCACTAAACGCATCAATTTCCTGAAAATGATTAGAGGTAAAAATTGGGGAGCCAATAAAGAAGTTCTCCTCAAGCTTTACAAATCATATATACGCCCAGTACTAGAGTATGGGGCCAGAATAACGAGTGACCTGAATAAAACCATATATCACCAGACCGACCAGAGTAACGAGCCATTCAGCTACACTGAACGAAGAACTGAAAAGGGCCATGAAGGGAAGAAAAGCTAAATGTGCTGCATGCAGGAGAAGTAGAAAACTTAAGGGGGCGGAAAGCAATGAGGCCACAGTTGCTAAGGAAGAATACCATCAAGCACGAAATAAAGTAAATAAGATTAAAGACGATAATCGGAGAGTACGAAATAGCAGTCTTATTAGGACGATAAGAACGACAGGGAGGTCGAGTTCGAACGTATTTTGGTAATGGGTGAATGAACGTAATAAAGGAAGTAACCCACAGAGTATTAAAGTAGATGGCAGAGTTACATACGAGCAAGATCAAGTCGAATCAGAGCTAGTCAAGCACTGGGAAAAGGTAAACGATAAGCGATGGGGCATGGGGAGCCCACCAAAGTGTCCGAATCAGGTCGAGGAAAACCTATCGAGCTTCGTGTGCAGCGAAATTAAAACGGAGGAGGTGCGAAAGGTGATATCAAAATTAAGGGATGGAAAAGCGGGAGGAGTGGATGAAATTCCTAACGAGTTTATCAAAAAATGAGGAGAGAAACTCGTGAAAAGCCTAACTGCCCTATTCAATCTAGCCATAGAAAATCAAGAGGTCCCAAAGGAGTGGAGAGAAAGTAAAGTGACATTTATTCACAAAAAGGGGGAAAAAGACGTTTTGGATAACTATCGAGGGATCTCTGTCAGTAGCAACATTGGAAAGGTTTTCTGTAAAGTCCTGTATGGGAGACTAGAGGAGGTGACTGAGGAGAAGGGTTTTTTGGGAGAAATCCAGAATGGCTTCAGGAAGGGAAGGAAAGTTACTGACAATCTTTTCACACTATCCCAAATGACAGAATCCGCGAAAGCAAAAAAGAAAAAAATGTTTATGGCCTTTTTGGATATCAAAAAGGCATACGATAGAGTATGGAGGGAAGGTATGTGGCGCAAGCTGGAGGCTATGGGCTTAGGAGGCGAGTTTGTTGGAATTATGAAAGCATTATATAAAGATGTACAGAGTGAACTTGGTAACATTACAACGAAACGTGTGCCTATGGAGATAGGCCTAAAACAGGGGTGTATCCTTTCGCCGATCCTGTTTGCATTGTACATCAAAGGTTTAGGAGATGAACTCCTGCGTAGCGAGGAGGGGGTAGCAGTTGGGGACTTGAAGATCCCAGGGCTATTTTTTGCAGACGATATGGTTCTAGTGTCAGAAAGCGAAGAGGGGCTAACGAAAATGCTGGGAATTGTTGGGAAATATGGGAGCAAATGGAGACTCGAACTTAATGAAAGCAAGAGCAAAATTATACCTGTGGGCCGCAGAGTGGACCCCACTCGAAGGTGGAGAGTGGGGTGAGTTCTGCATTCCGGAAGGGAGCAGCAAACTTCTCAGTGTGGGAGAGACAGGTGATTACGAGTATTTGGTGGTAAATATAAACATTACAGGAAGAGGCATCTACCGGAACCACACAAATAAATTGATTCTGAAGGGGAAGCGAATCCTTAACCAAATGAAACTTATAGGGAGAAACAGTTTCAATAAGGTTTTCGTGGGGAAAACCATTTGGGAAATGGTGGGGCTGCCAAGTATAACATACGGTACGGAAGTGATACCCCTAAACCAGACGGCCGTAAAGAGCTTGGAAATCCTGCAGAACGATGCAGGCCGATAGATAACGGGGTCGAGTAATGCCGCAGCGCTAGAAGCAATCAGGGGTGAGCTTGGATGGATGAGGATCAAGGACAGGATAGACCTGTTGAAGCTCGGTTATCTTAATTATTTGGTAAATCTCCCCGACAGCCGATGGTGTAAAGCAATGTTCCTGAGAATTTTCAACTCAAATATCAAAACGGGGTGGATGGTCCAAGTGAGGGAGCTAGTAGAGAACTACTCATTGGAGATCTCGGACCTGGACGTTGGGGCAAACCAGGGTAAAAAAATCGTCAGAGAAAGGGTCATGGAGGATTGTAACCGTAATTGGCGAGAGGGGGGTCAAATCAAAGAGGTCTTTGGGTGGCCTGCGTGATAAAGAGAAGCCAGGTTTTGAAGAGTACCTTGATGGCACCTTTGGGGGGTCACTGTTGTTCAAGCTGAGGTCGCGATCCCTGGGGCTGAGGGGAAAATTGGGAAAGACAGTGAAAGGGAGTGCCAGATGTGTAACTTGGACATGGTGGAGACCCTGGAACACTTTCTTCTAGAATGCCCAAAGTATTAGCCTAAAAGAATGAGATTCACTGGGAGTATAATGGGGAAGTGGGATGGGAGAATGAAGGACATGTGGTTAGGGGGAGACTCAAAGGAGAGGGTTAATATGCTAATCGGAGAGATTGGGAAGAATGGGACAAGGGATATCATCAAGCAGTTCGTCTCCGAGTAATGGGAGGAGAGGAGAAGCGTGGGAATAGGGAGGCAGTTGGGAGTACAGGGGTAACCATGGCCTTCTCGTCCGAGAACCGCGACAAACCAGCGGCTGGCCAAAGTGTTATTATTATGATAGATCACGTCTTTACAAATATTTTTTGCCCGTCACATCGATCAGGTTTCATTATTACAGATGTTTCGGACCACTTTGGCATTTTCCACTTGATAACACATAATAAAAGTGACAAACCTCCAGCAGTAAACTTGACGCGGAAAATAAACTCAGAAAGCATATCCCAGTTTGAAACGCTTCTCTCTCAAATGGACTTTTCCGCCGTTTTCGAATCTGATTCTCCTAATGCAGCATATGATACCTTTATACCTTTATGGATATTTTCCGGTCGGCATACGAAAAGGCATTTCCCCTAGTAACCAGCAGGTTGAGAACAAAATTCGTGAGATTAAATCCGTGGATGACTAAAGGTTTCTTAGTGTCATCAAATAACAAATCAAAATTTTACAATAAAAAATTAAAATATCCGTCGGAAAATAATATTAAAAACTACAAAAATTATTGTAGAATGTTCAATAAGATAAAAAAACAAAGTAAAGCAATGTATTATTCAAACATTCTGGAAAAAAACAAAACTAACCTACGCAGAACTTGGCAAATAATAAATAATGCCTTAGATAAGTCAAAGAATGACGCTGCTCTTCCAATATTCTTTATAACAGAAAATAACAAAGAAATAAACGACGCACACCAATTTAATAACTACTTTGCCCAAGTTGGAAAACGCGCCAGTGAACAGATTAGCAGACCCAATAAACACTTCCCAGACTTCATGGGCAACGACCTACCCAACAGTTTTTTTACCACTCCAACAACTGAATATGAGGTTGTTGTGGTGCCAAATCACTGAAGTCGAAGAAAACCGAGGATTGTGATGGTATATCTACAAAATTACTCAAGTATACAATTAATGCTACATCCCCTGCTTTAACTCATATTATCAATATCTCCTTCAACAGCGGCATTGTTCCAGACAGAACGAAAGTAGCTAAAGTGATTCCAATTTTTAACAATGGAAATGAGTGTAAATTCAATAACTACAGGCCTATAAGTATTCTACCAGTCTTTTCCAAAGTACTGGAAAAATTGATGTGCAATAAAATTACATCTTATCTGGAAAAGTACGATATTTTATATCAACATCAATATGGGTTTAGGAAAAATAAATCCACTATACATCCGATTATGCAATTACTAATAGTAATAGGAACAGAAAACAACAAGGAAAGTAAAAATAATACATTAGCGGTATTTCTAGACCTTTCAAAAGCATTCGATACAATTAACCATGGCTTTTTATTAAAGAAAATGGAGAGTTATGGCTTAAGAGGCACCAGGTACAATTGGTTCAGAAGCTATCGTTCAAACAGGGCACAATATGTCAAATATGGCGAACATGAATCAAACTTAACTGGAAATCAATGTGGTGTTCCACAGGGATCTGCCCTTGGACCTGTTCTATTTCTCTTGTATATAAATGATATTAGTCGGTCGACATTCCTGAACCTTCAGTCTTTTGCCGATGATACTACTGTCCATGACTCTATCCCACAAACCGAACTCGATTCAGTGGACACAAATCTCAATCTCGAACTCACCAAAATTCATGAATGGTGTTGTGCAAACCAACTTGCATTAAACGCTGGTAAAACAAAGTATATTGTTATAAACCCAAATCAAACAACACAAAATCGAAGATATCCTAACATTTATATAAATAACCAAAAGATAACGCGGGTTGGATTAAACAAGGAAGAAAAATCCTTAAGTTTCCTGGGTATAAATATTGATGAAACCCTATCATATCAAGCCCACATATCAAAAATCTGCGCAATGATAAGATGGGCTGATTTTACTTTAAATAAAGCAAAAAAAATATTACTCCAAAAGATCATGGAAATACTTTATTTTTCATATCACATATTGGGCAACTGTCGGGCAATTAGGGACGTATTGAAAATACAAAAGCGCTCGATCAGAATAGTAAATAACAAAAGGTACAACTTCCACGCACATCCATTGTTCGCAAAGGATAAGATACAAAAAGTCAATGATCTGTTTAAATTACATGCTTGTCTTTTTATTTTTGACTGGGAAAAACGGCAAGCTCCCAGGCTCATTCGAAACATTTTTCAGTATTTCCGACACAAATACAAGACAGTCGGGTCAAGTTCAAATTACGAAAACTCGAACAAAAGCACTGGACAGACTAGCGGTATATGCCTTTCCCAGACTCTGCAATGAAGTGTATCCCACCCTGCGAGGAACAGGTAATAGAAATGAATTCAAAAAGAAATTAAAAGAGAGACTTCTCTCTTCGATTCAGAAAAGCTTTCTGTGCGACAACCCCCTACTGCCTCGAGTGCCAGCCTGGACAATAGAGTTATCATACCGATTGTTTATGCCATGCTGGAATGTAAATACTGGAGTAGTGTATTCTGAAAGACCCTGGTTACCCCCCCCCCCCCCCCCCCCCCCTCGAAATGTGTACTTAGACTAATTAGTTTCATCACAAATAGTCTCTTGACCGATCTGGGGAAGTGTGGGATGTGTTCAGCTATTTGCTTTCTTCTCCGCTGGTATTAGACAAAATGTTTGAAAATTACACTCTTCTACAGAACGTTGTGCAGTTATTCTGTTGTCTTGACTTGAAATATCTACACATTATTTTTTCTTTCCAGTGTCCGTATAATTACCCGAGTTATTGCTTGCTTCTGAATAATTGCTCCTGGATAACTCGTCACCCTTAAATGTATAAAGGAGTCACCAGGTCCGTAAATCAACAAGTCTAGAGGCTTACGGGGTAACTGTTGGCAGTGTTGGAGTTCAAAATTGGTGGGAGATGACAGGTAGACAGCCAACCTGGCTATGTCATCTCCCGAAGGTGTAAATCAATTGTTAATTTATAGTATTGTTATTACATTGTAACTGTATTTGATTTATACCGTTAAATAAACTAAATAAAACCAACATTGAAAAACTGCAACGGTCCAAAATCATGTCTTGCGCGTGGCTCTGCGCAAGCCCACGTGGACATCGATAAAACAACTTCACGAGATAGCAAAAATAGACACAAAAGCAATGCGTTTAAACGATCTTCAAAGCAAAACTCTAAATAGACTTCAAGACAGCAAATTAATAATAGAACTCAATGCGCATCGCGTCCTCAATAGGAAAACTAAATAATCAGGGGCGTGTCTATCGAAGGGATTAAAGATTACATCATTGCGATGGGATGAGCCAGGCACTCGGTGACATAAATTCAGAACTGTCTGCGGGTGACACAATACGCACGAAAGCTTGCCTCTGTTACCAGTGGGAGTTGCAAACAGCGAGGAAAATCTCCACCTGCTGCCGGGTCTCCCCTCCCGAGATTTAAATTTCGGGGAAAAATGCTGGCTTCCCCATTCACATGTCACTGGTCGTCATGGATGGAACAATTGTAAAATGAAAACCGAATTGCTCTAATTTCCAGCTGTCTATATCTTTTCTACCTCCTCTATCTCATCAGACACACGACCAAAACTGGATGACAAACTATGAGGGATTGAAAAAATCCTCATGCAAAGATGTGCAGAAATCCTAAATAAGACCAAGGCAAAGATTGAAACAATCTTGCCATCAAACAGCCCTTTTAAGGGTTTTTTGTTATTTATCTAGGGTTGTTTTTTTCGTTTTTTTTTGTGTTGGTTTTTTTTTGGGGGGGGGGGGGGGGGAGGGAGGGGGGGCTGGGGGAGGTCATTTGGAATTCCCGAAGGATAACCAGATACCTCATAATCATATACGGCATTCTATCTCCCAGAAAGCTTGATGGATGACTCCCGGTTTTTCAAAACTAAACTGTTGGAGCTTTCTCCACTCCTTTTTTTGTAACCGCTATGGTCATATACCGGCGTTGCTGTTTGGTTTTCTTTTCTCTTCTTCCCTAAAATCTGCCATCGCACAACATTATATTCTGGATCACCACCATGGTGGGACTCAAACCTCTACCATCGCCAAGCTGGAACCGAATAGAGCCCACTCTCTAATAGTCTTACTGGCGTCGAGGGATTGATTATTGACAATCTATCACTCCAACGTAAACTGCCGGAAATTCTAACCGCGTGCATACCACCTCAGATCCTATTTGAGGCAATAGGAAGCTAAGCCTGTGTGATCCAAGTGAAATAAAATAAGGTTAACCGGGTCGCAAGAGATTTGTAAATCCCACGTCGTCCCTGCGCGCCTTTGGCGCGCTAAAACCTTTCATTCATTCATATTGCTACTATATTGCTTCTGCATGGAGATAATAAGAACTAAGCGAAGATGCCAAAAGCTATGCTACTTAGGGTTTACATACACAAAAAAGAAGTCGTCCAAATCAACAATAAGAGGAAATGTTCGCGGAGAACAACATATGTCTGTCGAGGCACACTGACAACAGATTTAAAGGTATGCACTCTTAAAAATTGGAGTTATGTTTTATTGTGTGCTATTATTTTGAATACTGAAATCTTATATTTCAGGAAAGGATGATGTTTCATGAACTCTACAAATATCAATAATCACATGTCTTTTGAATAATAAAATGTTATATTTCAAGAAAGGATGGCTTTTTAACTGGTGTGGGGGCGAAACGTCCGAGGTGCGAAATGTCCGAGGGGCGAAACGTCCGGGAGGCGAAATGTCCGGGGTCGAAACGTTCGGGGGCGAAACGTCCGGGGTGCAGAATGTCCGGAACCCAGCCTAAACAGATAGAGATACCCAAAGGATAAATTGGTGGATTTTGGCCCACTGTTTGGAGATTGCAACAGCAAATTCACCCTCTGTGGACCTCATTCTGCAAATGACGGACTGCTTATTTCCAGGCTTTGTCATGCATGGGTTACACCCCCAAATATCTGAAGACACCAATGGGCCTGACTGCTTGGTGCTTGAGTCGTTTCATAAAACATGATGAGAAGACGGTCAACTGAAATGTTCAAGACGACTGAATCAAAAGTATCATAAACATTCATTTTCTTTAACTCTTGCAAGAAATGTTTCTCGATCGAGAATTAATTTGACTGAATCATTAACCCTTTCAACGGTGGTAGGTATCACTTCAGTCAATACTGTCAACGGCGAAATGGGTTAAACCATTCTGGTTTGTTGGGAGGTTCAGTAATAATTTAATCCAACAGTTCTTTGGAGCTGTAGGATTAAAGTATTACCAAACCTCGCTTCGATTTGTTGCTGTTTATATCGTCTGCTGTTTTTGTCTCCACACACATTTTTATTTTTAATTTATGTTCACCAGGTTGAAAGGGTTAATGACATTTGGGCATGTTTGTAAACAAAATACTTAGAAAAATAAGAACATTCTCATTTTTCTCTACACAAATTGTTAAAGCATATATACTTTAAAATATGCCATTGACGTCGTTCTTCTGTATAAGGCGCTATTTCCTACAATTGTTTTTCACTACATCTACAGCACAGTGTGCAGTTCTGGTTTCTGCAGTTTAACCCAGTCAGTCATAATCTAAATTTATCACATAATCGGCACCAACTAGATTGTTATGAAAAATGTCTTATATGGGAATGACGTCAGAAGTCAACGCCGACGTCGTAACGTTGTAAGATGGAAGTAGAATTGAATTATTCTTCTCTTTTATTTCATTAACTGTGTACCTTATACAAATAGCAGATTGTGTTTGAAAATACATTTCCCGAATAACTAAATATTTTCGTTTTGAAAACATAGCTTACAGCTCCCATCAGGACGAGCTCGAAATGCTCCTTCCAGTGAGGGGGTCATACGTTATGTTTTTGAAGCACAAACTGAAAAATAATAAAATTTGGCTGGCGATTTTTGTGAAAAAGCACTGCCTAGTGTTAGTTAAAAATGTTTTATGACACGCCTGTTCTATGAAATCTTTATCTACTGCAACAGGAAACCACGCGGAAAATTAAAATCTGAAAAAAATCGGAAATCGTTTAAATATTTTTAAATAGAAGCGAAATTACACTGGATTTTTCTACAAATCCTGCAACGCAATTACAATTTGAATCGGTAGCGATAACTGGAAATCATCCCCTGAGTTCCAATGTGTTCTATGTGCCAGTAGGCACATAGAACACATTGGAACTCAGGGGACAAAATAGTAACACGGGTTACCCTCGAAAATTTGGTTGGCGATAAAATGTGCTCTTTTTGTTGATAGCTGTCAACTAAATAGCTGAGAGCCCTTCTAATATTTTTTATAGACATGAAGGCGTGTAATAAACACAGAACGACACGCATGTGTGGATGGGTTAATCGTTATGGCACTTGAGCCATCGCGCCCTCTCGCTCTATCCTTCCGCGCTGGCACTCGTACCATATCGATTAACCCATTCACACTCGCGTGTCGGTCTGTGTATATATTACACATTCAAAATAAATTATTTTATTTAATGCTCAGGCATCAATTCACGCTGAAAAATTAAGTCATATTCCCCTGTCGGTCGGCAAAACGAAATATCAAAATGATATTTAGAAATCGATATTTCATCGTAGGTTCATTTCCACTGTCTTCGATGTTCAGTGGCAGCACGTTTAATGGGCCGATAAACATTTACATGCAATCATCACAGAGTCAGCACATCAGTAATGAATTCCAGAGTCCCAAATACAAACGAATTCGAATAATTGATATTGACAGTGACTAAATCAATTCATTAAATCAGCGGTTTCAAAGTTTGACTTTCTCATTCACCTTCCAGCGAAAAGCCGAAATCACTTTCAAATTTCTTCAGTTCAACTTCACACGTCTTCAGTGCATTGAGTTCAAAAAAAATAAAATGACGTGTCTTGTTATTGAAAATAAGAAAGTGGTGTTTTTTGTTATTGTTCTATTTCTTCGAAACACATTGCGATTATTTCAATTCGCCAGCCTTGGTAAATCGTAAAGTTAGGGGAGAAATAAGACGGGACTACTTTTTGTGCGGATATTCACACATTCCAATGGTTGGAGTTTGGTTGTTGTAATTTTTGTATGGACGCCGGTTCGGCACATAAATTTTGCGCCTTAATGGCAAATAAAGGCCACAAATTGGAGAGTTTGTAGTCGTAGAGCATTAAATAAAAAGAAAATTCACGAAAAGTTCGTGGCTACAAGAAATATGAGGATCTTCACTCGCGACTGCGTCGCTCGTGAAGATCCTCATATTTCTTTGTAGCCACTCACGAGATATTTTCGGTATTCATCAAATTTTCGTGAATATCCTCTATATTTTCCATTATTATCTTCATTTCTTGTGATATTGGCGTAATGTCGATTAAGTTACATCCAAAAACGCAGTCCATTCTCAAGAGCTGATGGCTCAGGATTCTCATTTCAGTTCATGAAAATTTATTTATTTATTTATTTATTTATTTATTTATTTATTTATTTATTTATTTATTGGCTTTAACGACACTTTCAACAGACAGGGTCAAATCGTGTCGGACAGTCTTGCGAATGGAGGAAGCCGGAGTACTCGCCGAGAATACCCGAGCATTGTCGGATATTCTCGAGAATCACCGAGCAGCGAGATTGAATCTCGAGAATCACCGAGCAGTGACAAGCAGCTCTCAGACTTCCCTATGTACTAACTCACACAAGCAACTTTAGCATTGGTTGAAGACAAATGCCCCATCGACATGCAGTTAGCGTCGGTACACAGCGCCACCGTGCCCACACATCGGCAATCAGGATTACGTGCCGGAGGTCCGCTGGTTGAAACTTTGCTTGTGTTTCTGTACAAAATTTGAGAGCAGTATTTTAGCTGATACCTCCACTCCATGGGTGATTTGGTGACAATACACCCTCCAGGTATTGTATATGCGGTTATTATCAAACACAATGTTGACATCCAATCTGATTAACTTTTTCATAGAGGGCACTGCCTTAACCCTTTACCTTAACATGAAAAGCAGACGACACTTGCAAAAAAACATTCGTGATTAACTATTTTTTCATTTTTTTTTTGTCTCATAAACAGAGGTTATGACCCCTTATTGGAACGAGCTCGTTCCAATGAGTGGTCATAACCCATGTTTTTTAGACAAAAAATGAAAAAATAATGAAAATTAGTTGGAGATTTTTGAGAATAGCCGTGGCCGGTTTTGACCGTTACATTAAGTAAAGGGTTAACAGGCATGGATATCGTATCATAGAAAGCACTTGGTAACATTTTTTTCGAAATCATTGATTTGTTGACGACCAGAGAATAGCATCCACATTCACAGTCGCGGAAGTAATCTTTGCGTTCGCGATAGTCGCTATCACTTCAGGATGTTGTTCATTGGATTCATGACAATTTCAAGTTTCTTTAGTAGACCTTCACGATCCAATCGATCGCCGACGACTTTTGGTTTCGACTCCTCCTTGTGATACTGCGGAATTTGAGATTGCATATCGGATTCCTCCAATCGAGAGATACAATTCACCAGTCGTCTACAAGTATGAAGACTGGGTCACCAGATTTTCATAGTTTCTGGTTTCAACGCTATCCCAGTGGTTTCGGATTGCCATATCCCATATGCGCAGCTCACGAATGTTACCCCATAAACCGTCAACGTGTCTTATGACATGTGCACATTCATCAATCCGTCTCCCTTGGGAAGTACAAACCATACCTAGCGTAGTTCATATGACCTGATGCAAAGAAATGAGGCAACATTTGTTTCTCCGCTACCAAATGGAATTACCCTCCCTCTCAGCCCTAATGTGTAACATCATGACAAAAACTGGTTTAATGAAGCAACCAACTTTAACCTTCGTTGTTCCGTTCAGAGAGTTCTCCAAACTTTTCACACAAGTCTTCAGGGCAATCGAAACTCTCACGACGAAAAACTCTCCTGAGTAACTCTTCTGTCCATAAACGTAATGCTCGTACATTCATTGGAAACTTCTTACCGAAAGTGTCGTTAAGCCTAGGATTGTGATGGTATATCTACAAAATTACTCAAGTATACAATTAATGCTACAGCCCAATAAATAAATAAATAACTTCTTACCGATCAACATCTTGGCTACACCGTTGAATACCGACTCAAGTACCTCGGATAGTCCCATATTGACCATCAACGTACCGGCAGAACCGGCGAAAAACATCAGCATATGCATGCCACCTGACATGGGGGCGCGGTGGCGTTGCGGTAACCGGTTCTCGTCAGATCACCGAAGTTAAGCAACGTCGAGCCTGGTTAATCACTGGATGGGTGACCGTCTGAGAGATCAATTCGGACTCCCGCGTTGTGTCCTTGGGTAAGGCACCTAACCCCGATTGTCCACATGGGGGCACGATGACGCCGTGTACTAAGGCGTACTTCACGTCGATGGTGCGCATGTCTTCAACCAATCGAACCCTGCCTGTGCTGCAGTTCGGAGTTACGATGTTGGGGAGCTGGTAGTTGCTCGTCGTTGCTCGGTGGTTCTCTCCGGGTACTCCGGCTTCCTCCACCCTTAAAACTGTCACGGTCATGATTAGCTATTGTGCAAAAGTAAATGACCTTAAACACCAATAAATAAATACATAAATAAATAAATAAATAAATAAATAAATAAATAAATAAATAAATAAATATGCCGCCTGACATTGGAATCACTAGAAATCATGTGGGATAACATGTACGGATCAGACCATAAAATTCCTGACAGTTCTCCAGATTGATGGTATCTTTGAAAAGCAGAAGTAAAGTTCCATGGCCCTTTGCATAGCCATGGTCATGCGAGCAAGCATCTTGGGCCGTGGAATTGTTTTCCTGATGAAGTGAGCAGGGTTTTCCCGTTTTTATGTCTATCAAACTATAATGGCTGAATTATAATCAACACATCGTCGGCTGAGTGCTAGAATGTTCTATGTCCCATAGGGGACATAGAACATTCTAGCACTCAGGCGACGACATGTAGCTTGTGTCATCGCAACTTTGCTCAGTCTCTGTAGCTTTGACGAGTTGAACCCTGATGTGTTATCGACATGAGTCATTAAGACTGCTAGAGAATAGGGACTAACTTTCTCATTTTGAGAGAATTTTCAGCATCGAAATTATCAGCTACGAATTGAATCAACCCTTTACCTAACATGAAAAGATGACGACACTTGCCAAAAAAATTCTTGAATAACTAATTTTTTTCATTTCTTGTCTCAAAAACATAGGTTATGATCCCTCATTGGAACGAGCTCGTCAATACCTATGTTTTTGAGACAAAAAATGAAAATTAATTGGCGATTTTTGAGAATAATGCTGGCCGGTTTTAGCCATTACGTTCGGTAAAGGGTTAAACCATCTGAAAAATTTGAAATCGTCAGCCAGATTACTATTCTCTGATGTTGAAACTGCTGCCGATGTCTTTAAGCGCAATAGTTCATCGCACATGCGTGTAACAGCAAAGTCGCTCATTACTTTAACCAATTTTTTAGTGTCTCAGCATGACTGCCAAGGCTATCTTAACGGTATCGCGACACCTTCAATCACAGAAGTCACCATGTTGCAAATCAACAGACATGGGAGGGAGTTATCAAGTTTTGGGGATAAGCAACCAAGAAAATCTGAAACAGTTTCTTTGTCCAACTTGGAGTTACAACTGTTTCTATATTATTTGCTAGCTTGAACCTCTTGGGACATTCCTTCCTTCACAGTTTTCGTGGCCGCTAGAGCATCATCGCCGATGTCATTGACATCTTTCAGGACAGAACCCTCTCGACTTCGTATCGCAAGAATTGTCGCAATAGATGGCAAATTTAGAATGAGCTGGTTGTCCACAAATGTTTCTGATTGCTTAGGGACAATCAGCCTTCATGATAATCGTGTCAATCCAAGTTGGATGAACTTCTCGTGGATATCAACAGAGCTTCAACTCAAGGAGCTGTCTTCTTTCCTGAAATCTACAGCTACCTGGATAAGTTTTTCAATGTCAGGCTATCACCAGCAGCGTTTGCTGCCGAGTGTACCGCTAATTCTCCCATGAATGTTTGGCGGCAGTCAGGATGCTTGGGAGCGTCAGCTGCATGCAAGTCACTCAGTGTCCCACTAATGCGAACCCGGATCTCTTCTGAGCGATTTGACACCGATCGCGTTCGTCAGTTTGCGAGTCCAAACTTTCACACAACGGCTTTTCGAACTGGAACATTCGGATACATCTGGGAAATGAACCTTTTTGAAAGAGCTGTCAATTTCCGACAAACCTGAAAGAACAAAATTGAAGAAACTCGCTCAATGAACAACTTAAAAAAATAACTCAAAAAGACATATCGAATAGCAGTTTTATTACTCGTCCATTTAACTTTAAACCCTTGTATTTAACGGGATGGCCGTTATGACATAAATGATTCTGTATTCAGTGGATGATGTGCAAGCCGGAACTTTTTTCCCAGCACCGTCCATACCAGTTCCTTTCCCATCGAGTCATTAGTTACGCTTCGAAAAGTTTCCAAATTTCGTTACACAATTATAGACCGTCTGTCTCACAGTGTGAAAATGAAAACGTCCAAAGCAAAATAAAGTCGGTTCACAAAAAATTAGTTAACTCAAAATGAGATAATATTTTTTAAAATTCCAATTATTTCCAACAAGAACATAAACCCAGTCCGTGGCTGTCTCGTTTTGTGGATCCCGTTATATCTAAATTGGTCAACTTTATTTCGGTAAATCTTCATACATCTTGACATGCTTCGAACTTCTTTTAAAAATGTTTCTCCCAGCTATTTTGCAAATCTGCACAAGTCTGTACTTATATTTTTACTAACAGTAATAGCCACCAACTGGTTAGGCGTGAATGGACACCGGCCGAAGAGAAACAGCGATACGAATTTCAAAAAACACTGGTTCGAAAAGGTTGTTTTGATTTTTTTATCGATCAATACAACTTCAGTCAAAACAAACGGACTCTTCACTTCTGATTTTAAACATCGAAACTAAAATTTGTTTATTTAAATGAATTTTAATGCATGGGTAGTGTAATAACCACAGAACGCAGTGTGTGTTTGAATCGGTGGGTGTTCTACATAACGAGTTGGAATGGCGTAATCATATTTCTCGAGAGCCTACGGCTCTCGCGAAATATGACTACGCCATTCCAACTCGTTATGTAAAACACCCACCGATTCAAACGCACATCGTGTTCTGTCTATCGATACCACAAAAAGAACAGGCGTAACTTAGCGAGAAAAGTGGCAAAAAACGAACCATATATGGTAAAATCAAGCAGAGATGCTGTAGTTCTAATATACGAACAGTTGTAGAAATATGCGTTCGCTTTCATGACTTAGCATTATTCGTTCAATCAAAAACGCTTTTATTTTCAGCACGAAAAGTATCATTGGATGCCAGGTTGGATAATACACAATAGGACAGTAACAAGAAAATTTCCCATGAATACAATGCAGCCTCCGTGGACTGTTCGTTATACACACCTGGGCAGTAATGTCCACGCATGTGTTTACAGTTAAAACTAGAAGTCCTGTCATGAAATGCGCACAAGTAGCACGTTGATATGCGCGTTAATGTACGCGTTATGGCCCAAGTAAAGCTATCAAATTATGTACATATGGCCTGTGCACAAGCAATGTTTCAGCCAATGGACCTCCGGGTAACCCAGAGGTCCATTGGCAGAAACATTGCATGTGTTTGCTATGAGTAACCAAGAGAACCTGCCGTGCTTTGGATGCCATTCGATATGGCAATTGCGCGCAATTCCAATGCGCAATTAAGCCTAGATAAGCACACTATTCGTGACAGGACTTCTAGTTTTAACTGTATGTGAATTAGACGTACTCGAGAAACTAATCATGTCACATGGCAATACCTTGTTTATTACCACGAACTTGCCGATTTTCGAGGCTAATGTTAGTGATTATAAAATTGTGTCGAAAGTTCATCGAAAAGCATAGGTTTGTTACAAAATAGCCGTCGGGTTCAATGATGTCATGGTCCACATACTTGGATCATATGCCACCCCATTACTAAACGAATAGTTTGCGAGTCATATAGACATTTATGGACCGGCTGGTCAGTCAATAATACGTATACTGACCACGACCACAGTTGGTAATAAGATCCATAAGCTGGCATATGGCTCGTAATCTCGTGCAATATTCGTTATATTATATACATATTGCTTTCCCAGTTTTTCATTTTTTTAACTATTTTTTTTTAATTTTTATTGGGGTTTAACCACATTTTCGACAGCCAGGATTACCTCGTTACGGACAGTTGTACGAGTAAAGGGATTCGGAGTACCCGGAGAGGACCACCGAGCAATGGCGAGCAACTGCCAGACTCCCAAACGTACTTACTCCACGCAAGCAGGGTTAGCATTGGTTGAAGCCAAGTGCATCATCGACGTGCAGTACACCTTAGTATACGGCGCCACCATACCCCCAACGTTGGAAATCAGGATGAAGTGAATTGCCCAAAGACACAACGCAGTTACCCCTGGTGGGGATCGAACCGTGGACCTCTCGATTTGAAGTTCAGTGCCATAACCACAGAGCCACCGCACTCCCTGCTTTCCCAGTATCACCTTTATTCTCATTCAAATAAGAAGCCGCTCATCAAGGCCAGGCAATAACCTTTTTTGCAATGAGAGTGTTCACAATTTCTTAATATTACTAATAACGTAATAAATACACAACAGAGGAAGTGTTACAGGGGGAGTGATCGGGGGAGGTTTCCTCCTTAATGTTTCAACCAAACATGTTTTTCCTTGCAGGATTTTCCTAACCTTTTCGTAACAATAGCCTTTAACGTGACGAATGCTAACGACGTTCGCGAGTATATTATATTTCTTGATGACGGGCCATATAGTTAAGCCCAGTGGCGGCGCCATGGAGGGGTATGTGGGGGTACTTACCCCTCCACTTTTTTCGCCAAGCACAGTAAAACAATACTATCATTTTAATTTTTGTTGTATTGAACGTTGCGGTGTAATGGTCGGTATGCTTAATCCCATATTCCCAAGTGCACTAAATCAGAGAAGTTTTGAAATTATGTTTGCACCCCCCCCCCCCCCCCCCCCCGTCCCCCACACACACGCCAGCTGCAAACAACAAACAAGAGTCGATGGTCCAAATTGCAACAAGGCATGCCGCGTTTAAACGGACTGAAACATTGTGCTTAAGAGTATTCGACGAATGCTAGAATCGAGAGCGTGCAAGTCATCCGTTTGGAATTCAGCCTGCAGCAATTTTAAAAAATAAATAAAATTTAATATTCTCAAAGGCATAACTCAATGAAATCATGCAAATATGAATATCATTGGAACCGGCTTGTTCAGCCGGTTCCATTAATATCCATATGTGCATGATTTTGTTGCAAAACAGTTAAACATGTTCTCAACTTAGGGAGAAGACTCCCCCCCCCCCCCCCCCCCCGAAACCCACCTCAGCTCGGCGCTGCACAATCCCCAATTGTACCCCCTCACTTTTGTAACTCTGGCGCCGCCACTGGTTAAGCATGGACAGGAGAAAAGAATTCACCAAAATTATATCATGTGACCCCCTCATTGAAACGAGCTGGACGAGCTCGTTCCAATGAGGGGTTACATGACATAATTTGAGTGAAAGTTTTTGAAGGTTTTTTCAACAACTCCATTTGTCAATTATGCAGGCGGGTGAGGCCGATTTGTTGGGTAAAGTGTTCCTGTTCATCGAAATATGCACAATGAAAAACGTTAAGCACCCCGAAATATAATGTATGATAACATGCCACTGTTCATTGAAAGTATGTTGCTGGTTATATGGATGATTATATTGACGTTCCAACAAATGGTTGTGAACGTGTATGATTGAATGTGTCCCACAAACAGGTCCCAGGAATCACGTGCACAATGCAGCCCAAGAAGTTTCCAAAATAGAGTTTGCACTTGACTCAGAATTGGATATTTACAGTGCCTATTTTTCAATGTTCATTCACAATCTGTCACCATGCCATGAAGAAGGATGACGCATGCATACAGATGGCAAATTATTGGTATGCATTCCATCGGTATGTCCTTTAAAGCAAACGGTCGTCAACTCGACATCCATTACACAGTCGCCAGTCGTTTGGTGAGGAATGAGGTTAAGGCCCGTCCACGGTCAGAACGACCCCCTGTGACATCACAACGCGAAAACAGGGTACTTCTTAGGTAAGTGCTGTTCTGAAGATCCTGTTACTGCCAAAACGATGAATCTGCTCGAGCACGGTCATGTACGTCCTGAGAAAAGCCATATTGAGGTCCAGAAGGGTCATCAAGCGTCCCCTACTAAGAGATAATCACCAAGGAATCAGGGATGTGGCTAGAGGGTTTCAGCTGGGGGAGGGGGTGCCACCGGTGTAAATTCCAACTGTGAGTGGTTTCGATAGGTGGTTGCACTGCAGCGCTGGGTGATATCTTTTAACCCTTTACCCAACGAATTGCCCGCATCCGCCCACGTAATATGCAAATACAGCTGCTGAAAAAATATTATTTTTCGAAAAATTTCAACAAAACCATCTCATGTGACCCCTCTTTGGAACGAGCTCGTCGAGCTCGTTCCAAAGAGGGGTCACATGATATGGTTTTGTTAAAAAAAAATTTTTTAAATTTAAAAAATGATATTTAAAATAATGAATTTTGAAATCGCCTGCGTTGGGTAAAGGGTTATGAACTCTTCTGAAAATTTTCACTTGTCCTGAAACGGAAAAAGCATCATTTATAATGTGTCTGGGTCAGAATATTTACCGGATTGATGTCAGAGTCGAAATTTTGAGGCCATGTCAGTTTTAGAGTAGGAAATTTGAAACTCAAGTTTCCAGTTGGAAATAAAAGATCAAAATTTCTCATCATTAGTTGGAATTTTAATATTTTTCAGGAACAATGTTAATTTATTGAATTTCCAACTATTTGATTTTTGACCTCGGAATTTCCAACTATTGAAAAAAAATACTCCTAGCTGGGGGAGGGGGTAGACCCCCCCCCCCCCCCACCCTGTCGCCACATCCCTGCAAGGAATAGGTTTGGCTTGGTGTTTAGCATTGATTTTGTCATTCAGAGCATTGCATTGACTACCATTCCTTTGTCTACCTGATCTGAATCCACTGGAGCACATTTGGGACATTCTAGGACGTCGAACGCAAGTACACGAACCTCTAGTGCAAACTCTGCGAGAATTGGAAACAGCTTTACATCAGGAATGGCGACACTTTCCTCTGCAACGGATACGACGATTGACTGGAAGATGCGACGTAGGATAGAAGCTGTTATTCTAGAACATGGGGGATACAGCAGATGTTCAACTGTAATACTGGCCCATGTCCTCTAGAGGTCACACGTGGCATTTTTATTCATTTATAGCCTTATTGACTCTCCAGCTCCACACTAAAACGGGTATCGTATTGAGTTGCTTTTGGATTCATCAATGCTGTCATTGAAATAATGATGAAGCCAATGATTTTTGTGTGTTCCTACAGCCTGAATATCTTCTTTCAAGATAGCATTCAGTTTTTTTAAGCTTACTTTGTTAGTATTTTACTGATATCACACAATACATTTACCATTGTAAAATATCCAGGGGGTGCTTAACTGTTTTTCTTTGTGTATAGTTTTGACATGGTTAAGATGTGTCTTTCTTGATTTTCGTGATAGATTCAAACACAGCAAGAGAATCACTGTGTGTGTTTGTTCTTTGAAGTTCTATTTTTAGTCATTTAATTAAGTTTGGTGTGAATTTATTATCACGTTCGTGACACTCACGGCCCTTTTATCTACGACTGTATTACTACATAATTACGTCTGAGCGGATGAGAACCATGATTTGATGACATTAGTTCTGGCAAACCATAGATTTACGGCATTCAATAACTCATACACGCCTGATACAAACCTCTTAAATATGTAATACAAAAATATTAGATGAAACATAATAATACGTTACATGGTCCCGAAGTTACCATGTCTGCTTTGAAGATTTATATGTCGGTGAGGAGAATCTATTATATTAATCTTCTAGACCTCGTATCATACCATTATATACTCACTTCGAGACCAAACAACTGACGTCGGAGTGCTAAATTGAGCACCAAACATTACAACTTATTGTGATGAATTGACTGACGGTAATATGGTCTGAGGTTTGCGGCTCGGAGCTTATGTTCAACCGAGACCTCAGACCATGTTACCGTCAATTCATCACAATAACGTATATGTTCCAATGGACACTACCCATAGCCCAAAACCTACATCGTGAAACACGCGAGGTTTATTTACTAAACCTGTGATCGTTAAAAGTTGCCTTGTTCAAGGCAACTTTTAACGATCACAGGTTTAGTAAATAAACCTCTCGTGTATCCACGACGGCACTGAATATTTAAACAATAAACCAGATAAACTCATTCCATCTTAGTTCAAATCGTAAATCAGTTTGTAATTTTAAACAACACTTCATCTGGAACACCGTTTGCTGCACACGTGAAATATCCAGAAAAATGAAGCGGCTCGCTAGTCACTCCGTTGATGAAGCAGTTACGAAACGGACGACGTCATTGCAAATATTTCGCGTTGTGATGTCAGACGGTAACATTTGCCACTTCAGCCGTAAACATAGAATATACTAAGCGAGCTCTCGTCCAATCAGAGGAGGATGATTTTAGTCTCATTGGAACATAATATGGAAAAAAATCAGTAATTTTGTTTGTCTATTGGGGTTTAAAGACGCTTTCAACAGACATGGTCATATCGTGACAGTTTAATAGGTGGAGGAAGCCGGAGTACAGTACAGTCGCCGTGGATTGGTTGTAATCCACGCGTGGGCAGTGATGTCCACGCATGCGTTCACCAGGTTATAAAAATTATCAGCAGCAAAATTTAATTAATGAAGCACCGGGTTGTACCCGGTGCTTCATTAATTAAATTGTTGATGATTATTCCTATAATTAGTGTTTGGTATCTAATATTATTTCGTCCGTGGAAATATTGCCCACCCGTGGAAAGTGATCAGTCCATGGCACCCGTACTGTATTTACCAAACAGTTGGAGTGCTAAAGTACACCCTAAACATAAGGTGGAAACAAATCAGTAATTTTGTTTGTCTATTGGGATTTAACGAAGCTTTCAACGGGCAAGGTCATATCGTGTCGGTTTTACGGGTGGAGGAAGCTGGAGTACGTGAGAGAACCATCACGCAGCGGCGAGCAACTTGCCAAACTCTCTAACTGCAGCTCCACCTCGAATCTTTGATTCCAGCCCCCCGTACTCTACCCGCGTTGTGTTCTGTATTGTGAATCAATCATCGATTTCAATTTTCTTTGTACTTAACCCAGTACACACTGATGTCAAAATATCAAAAGTTTAAGCTGCAAATTTCCCCATAATGCAACACGGTTCGATCCCCTCCAGGAATAACTGCGTACACTGCAAAAAATATAGGTTCTCTTTAGAACCAAAACTGGTTCTAATCTTGTCCCTGAGATGGAACCAGTTCTGTTTCAACAGTATTTATTTCAAATCAAATAAATTTACCAAGATTAGCATTCAATTTTAACAGAATATTACATGCACTGAAGTAGATTCAGCAGTAAACTTGGGGCTTATTCAACGCAGTCGCCAAACATTTTGAAACAAAGGAGATATGAACAGTTGGCATATCGAACCAGTTTTGGTTCTGTATAGAACCAAAACTGGTTCGATATGCGAACTGTTCATATCTCCTTTGCTTAATAATGATTTGAGACAACCTCGTATAGGCTCCAAACTTACTGCTCATAATTTATGTTTAATTCTGTTAATATTTAATGTTAATCTTTATAAATTTATTTGATTTGAAATAAATACTGTTTAAACAGAACTGGTTCCATCTCAGGGACAAGATTAGAACCAGTTTTGGTTCTAAAGAGAACCTATATTTTTTACAGTGTATAGTGTTCATGGGCAAGGCATTTAATCCCAACTGCGCATGTAGGGGCATTGTGGCGCTGTGCACTTAAGCGTACTGCCGTCGATGGTGCACTTTCCTCCAGTCAATGCTAACCCTGCTCCTGTGGAGTTTGTAAGTTGGGGAGTCTGACAGTTACTCGCCGTATAATGTCCGAAGTTGTATCATCGATTGATTTGCCTCGAAGCTAAAGACCAATGCATTCCTGTAACAGTACCTGAAACACAGTGTCTGTTGGAGGCATTTTGGCGCGTTACTAAATTTTAAAACGTCTGGTAATATTTCGTACTCTTACCCTCAATACAAAATGAACCTTTCAAGCCTTATGGTGTGGACCGCCAGTACACAGAGGATGAAACTTCGTGAGAAAGTTTATTAAGGCGCGAACGTGAATTATTGCCTGTTGGTTGCACATTAAGAGTAAGTTTTAATTTCTCCCAAGATACCACAGATTCCGTGTGTGGAATTCTTCAGCCTCAGCACTTAGAATACTTTCGGCACGTATCGTCACAATGAAACCACGATTCAAAAGCAGGCAGCTCGTTAACTCTAGGCTGCTTTGCATGGCTGACATAGAAAAAAACAACCATTTACTTTTCAATGTAGTAGTAGCAGCAATATTTTACTTGCAAAAACAAAAGGTACTTTTAAAATACGAAATATAAAATAGGCTTTAAAATTATTGTGAACAAGACATTGTTACAGTACAGTCGCCATGGACTGGTCGGAATCCACACGTGAACAGTGATGTCCACGCATGTGTTTACCAGGTAATAAAAATCGTGATCAGCAACATTTTAATTAATGATGCACCTGTTTGTACCCGGTGCTTCATTAATTAAATGTTTGCTGATTATTCCTGTAATTAGTGTTTGGAATCTAATATTATTGCATCCGTGGAAATGTTACCCACCCGTGGAATGTGACCAGTCTATGGCGGCTGTACTGTATCCCTAGGCCATGGAGTCAGAAGCAAGTTAATGCCTTTGTAAGATTTCTCCATCGCTTCAAAAGTAACACATTGCAGTGCACTTGACAACAAGGTACACCACATTTTCAACTGATGTAAATACATGTACCCAATTATAAAGTCGTAAGTTGAAAGACTGTATGGTTGACAAGACAATTAATAAGGCAAGGAGAATATATCGGCACGGTGCGAACTGACGCGGTGAGAGAAATATAAGTAGAGAAACAATTTAATCCCAGCCGTGAGATTCACTTTCGAATAAATGTCCTCAACTCTCTGCACATTGATGTCAAAATATTGAACTTTCAAGTCACTAATTTTCCCATAATGCAACTAGGAATTTAACCATACTTTGACTTCAGAGTGCAGAGGGTTAATTTAAAGCAGTATGAGAATCAATGGACTCAGATTTACCGATATCACGTAAGGCGCGTTAATGCCACAGCTGTTAACAAAATTTATGGGTTACTTCAATGTAATTGTGGGGACAGTGAAAGATAATTCATTTGCTTTCGATGTTGGGGAATGGACACCGAAAGAACAGTACCCGAGCCAATATTATAAGGCAGTTGGATGGTTGTGCTCCCTTCTCTCAATGTCTTGTTGTAGATTCTTCCATAGCAAAGCTACATGTGGTAGATAGGAATTCTCATGTATGTGTTTACGACAGTGGGGAGCTGGAGACTTGTGATGTTTTATGTGCCGTCCATCTCTGTTGTGTCCTTAAGTAAAGACACTTAATCCCGATTACCCACGTGGTGGCATGATGGCAGTGCGTATCAATGCGTATTGCACGCCGATGGTGTACTTGCCTTTAACCACTGCTAACACTGTCCAACTCGATGTTACCTTGGCTGTTGAAAGCGTCGTTAAACCCCATAAACAAATAAACAACTACAGTGCTTGGAGGGAGCACGGTGGCTCAGTAGGTAGAGGTGCAGGCTGCAAGCCGAGAGGTCCTCGGTTCGAATCCCACCTGCGGCAACCGCGTTGTGTCCTTGGGCAAGACACTTCATCTCCGTTGCCCGCATGGGGGCACGATGACGCCGTGTACTAAGGCGTACTGCACGTCGATGGTATGCATGTCTTCAACCAATCTAACCCTGCCTGTACTGCAGTGTGGAGTTACGATGTTGGGGAGCTGGCAGCTGCTCGTCGTTGCTCGGTGGTTCTCTCCGTGTACTCCGGCTTCCTCCACCCGTAAAACTCTCACGGTCATGATTAGCCATTGTGCATAAATATATGACCTTAAATATCAATAAATAAATAAATACAGTGCTTGGAGGGTGGATTGTCTTGGAGGGTGGATTGTCGCTAAATCGCGGTGGGTTAGATTTTTCACTAGGCGATTAATTTTAATTTCCTGAGAACGAAACGCAAGAAGCACCTGCAAACTTTAATCCCATGGCCCACCGGGTGCAACCCGGTGGACCATGAGATGAAAGTTTGCTGGAGCTTCTTGTATGTTGATGCAAAATTATAAATATTTTACCGGTGGAAAATCACCGCGATTCAGCGATAATCCACCATCCACGTAATGTATATGCCATCAGCTATGGTTACATAACCTGTGGGATTGGAATGTATCCATGAAAGAAGTTACGTCGAGGAATACAGTTAACATGGTTTACTATCAACTTCATCGATGATGAATTAATATTTAGTTGTTTACCATCCGCTTCATTGAGAATATCATCAGCGACTCGTTTCAAACTATTTTATCCTACATTTTACGGCCGAAGGGAGGTAACACCAAATTCATTAAAAAAACTATCAAGTCCTGGACGTGGAAGGAACTGTGTATTGAACCGTTAACCCTCTGCGCCCTGATGTCGAAATATCAAAATGTCAACCGGAAAATGTTTCCCATAATGCGGGCATGAATTGCTCCAATTCAATCTTGTTTGACAGAGCTCACTGAGCTCTGTCAAACAAGACTGGGGGCGCGATGGCGTTGCGGTAAGCGGTTCTCGTCAGATCGCCAAAGTTAAGCGACGTCGAGCCCAGTTAGTCCTCGGATGGGTGACCGTCTGAGCGTTCGATTCGAACTCCCGCGTTGTGTCCTTGGGCAAGGCACTTAACCCCGATTGTCCACATGGGGGTACGGTGACGCCGTGTACTCAGGCGTACTGCACATCGATGGTGCGCATGTCTTCAACCAATCTAACCCTGCCTATGATGCAGTGCGGAGTTACGATGTTGGGGAGCTGGCAGCTGCTCGTCGTTGCTCGGTGGTTCTCTCCAGGTACTCCGGCTTCCTCCACCCGCAAAACTGTCACGGTCATGATTAGCCAAGTATGTGACCTTAAACACCAATAAATAAATAATACAAACAAGATTGTATTGGTTAAATTCCTAGAAGCATTATGGGGAAAATGCTCCTTGAAATGTCGATATTTTGACATCAGTATGCTGAGGGTTAATTACTGTTGAGACAATGTGTCTATTCACCGTGGGTTTCATGCAGTCATCTCCCAGAAGTCGTGTAGGATGTACAGCATGGGATCCATTAACGCGTTTGCCCTACTGTTTCGAGTGATAATTCAGCTCAATATTCAAATCAGGAAATGAAAAATTCGAGTTTCTACTTTCCTCGGAAAATATCACTTCTTTCGCAACAAATATATTTTCTGTTGAAAAACCCACTAAAATGCAAGGCCTGCCTTGTCTGTGTTCTGTTATTATTCACAGGAACCTTACATCGGACTATTCGCAACCATGTTGGGAAAGGCCCCGGTGCCGAACTGTCCAAACACCGCATCAAAATGTTCACAAACCTGAACCCAGTGTGCAGGGCTTGATACAGCTGGATAACCGACAATAACGACTTGTCACCAACATTCATTACGGCCACGTGGATCGAATTCCAGTAGTCCAGTCGTTGAGCTGACTGGGCCACAGGCTGTCTTTTGAAAAGCGGCTCAAGTACCCAGTCTCATTGAATTCTTTATTTTTTTTTTTTTTTTTTTTTTTTGTCATTTGGGATTTGCGGAATCGCGAATATTTTTGGCATTTTTGGATGAATTCTATCTTCTATTAAATTGGCCATTGATTGTCGAAAATAAAAGATTGTTTCTGGAAATATTTTCTCGGCAGATCAGTTGAGGGCTAAAATATTGATCTCGCCTACAATGCTTTCCACCCGCCTTGTCAGTCAGGCGAGGATTTATTTCAACCTCTGAAGTTCAAATGCCAAACCTTTCACTCAGTTATGCATAGGTTTTGGAGTAAGGAAAATAATAGTATTCAATGATAAAAATTCACTGGCGTCGCTAAGGGGGTGGGGAGAGAACCCTCGTGCAGCGGCCAGAAACTGTCGGACTTCGCAACTTACTAACTCCACACACGCAGGGTGAGAATTGGTTGATGCCCAGTGCACCATTGGCGTGCAGTACGCCCAAGTACACAGCACCAACGTGCTCCTACGTGGGCGCTCTTGATAAAGTGCCTTGCCGACGGGCACTTTTGTCAAACAATAATCGGTAGTTTTCAGCAAATATTCAATTCAATTCAATTCATTCACTGAAAATTTGATGGCGATCCACTTGATTTAAGTAGGAAATTCGCTGTTGACGCATGCGTGGAAATATTGCCCACGCGTGAATTTTGACCTTTCCACGACGACTGTCCTGAAGGTGAGTCCCTATGATATAACTTTGGATGCAAATCACAAACCGAAAATAACACGTGACTGCCTCTTGATCACATTGTTCACAACGTATGGAAGTGGCATACTGTGCTGTTTTACATTGATGAATGGGATTCTGGTCGCGACACGAGATGTTAAAAGTACAATATTCCGAGATCAAGACTGAATTAAGAAAAACAAAACGAAAATAACATCCGGGATCTCATGTTTTCGCATTTCTTGTTCGACAGGTTAGAGTCTACAGTTCTGTGAACCGCAAAGTGGACAGGGAACTTGACCCTGTTAAACCTATGACCTACAGTTAAAACTAGAAGTCCTGTCACGAACTGTACGCTTACCTAGGCTTAATTACGCGTAGAGATTGCGCGCAACTGCCATATCGAATGGCATCCAAAGCACGGCTGTTTCTCCTGGTAAATCATAGCAAACACAGGCAATGTTTCTGCCAATGGACCTCCGGGTTACCCGGAGGTCCATTGGCTGAAACATTGCTTGTGCACAGGCCATATGTACAGAATTTGATAGCCTTACTATGGTCATAACGCGTAGATTAACGCGCAAGTCGACGTGCTATTTGTGCGCATTTCACGACAGGACTTCTAGTTTTAACTGTATATCGTCAAGGAAATCGACTTTCGATAGTTATCTCCCTTAAAATTATTAGACGTGTGAGGAAGGTACAATAAAGAAGCAAGTAATTGTTGATACAACCCCTATGCCATCCACAGAAAACAAAGCCGAGTTTCCTTTTATTGCTTTTAATACACGAACACAACAGCTGTCTGTTGTTTTCGTTTATTAAAAGTAACAAAAGGAAACTTGGCTTTGTATGGCTAGTTAATTAGAAGCAAACAGTTCACAGATAATCCGTCATTAAGAACATCTCTATCAGTATCACACCTCTGAATATCAAGTAAGTGTACACTTTGGCAGTTTTTATTCTTCTCGGGGAAAAACGTAGCAAATCTTACCACCTAGACTTTTATCTTAATGGAAAGAACAGTGTCTATATTATATGTCACGATGTACACACTCTTGATATAATGAATAAAAAACAAACGTAACAGAACATCAAAAGATGGTGAAAATACCGTTTTCTTATTTTTAAACGGGGTTTCAACAGATAGTAAACGTTCAACGTTCAAATTCATTAGGGAAAATTGTAAAAACGCCAGTTTCAGTATTTTTATACCTCTCTACAGGAAAATACATTAAGTTTGTGAAATCGGTGATACAAATTCGCTAACATTTCAAAATTTCAATCTTAAAATGAAATTTCCATATTCTTTTTTTCTTAAATTTCGACAGCTTCATGAAATTAAGGGGAGCTAACTTTCACGTAAATTCTCAGCCATGTGTGTAATTCCCTCTCCCACCACCCACAATGTCGACGTGCCTCATGCATAGTCACGGAAGGGGCCACTTTTTTCAATAGAAAGGCGTGTGGGGATAAGTCATTCGAGAATTATATAGTGATACCCCTTGAATGGCGCGAAATGTTCAATACATCGATTTTCACGCAGAACACCAAGACAATTTTCGTAATTTTCTTCTTCTCTGAATCCTGCCTGTCATCTCTGATTGGTTTGAGCACAATGTCTTCTTTTCCAATAAGGATTAACACTTACGCTGCCGAAAGCGACTATTGCCACCTATTTTATGATGATTATCTGTACGTTCTGGTATGCGCAGATCTAACCTACCATCTGATTAAATATTGGAAAGGGCTCAGAGAGCCCTTTCCAACAATTAATCAGATGATAGAGTTCCAAGTATGTCAAAAATCTTGTTAAACTTCCTCGCATACAGGCATACATAGATGTCTACCATATATGCATGGCTAGAGTGGACGTGGCAGTAAAAAGGTTAAAAGCTGCAGCACTGAGATCGTAAGAGAGGTCTTTCTGGGTAAGATCGCAGTCTGGTAGCCTCGTCAGTAAAAGGAGACTTCATATAAATGTGCAAAACCAAACCTGATGGAGTGAACAACAAACGACAATAGAACATGAGTTTGATGTTCTGGATTTCTGTTTCGACAGGGGTGATTCTGCAATGCTGCGGGCAGGAAAGCAAACTGAGATTTAATCAGGATTGTGACCCAGTCGCGATGAGGTCGAAATCCTCCGACCGTTTTTTATTTTTTTGCAGTGACTCTGCGGTATGTTCTGTGTAAGTTAAGTGATTGTAAAGGGCCTTCGACATGTGCTTTATCTTTTCGGTGGTACAGTACAGTTAAAACTAGGAGTCCTGCCCCGAACTGTGCGCTTATCTAGGCTTAATTGCTCGTAGGAATTGCGCGCAATTGCCATATCGAATGTCATCCAAAGCACGGCAGGTTCTCCTGGTTACTCGTAGCAAACACAGGCAATGTTTCTGCCAATGGAACTCCGGGTTACCCGGAGGTCCATTGGCTGAAACATTTCTTGTGCACAGCCCATATGTACGATATTTGATAGTCTTACTATGATCATGACGCGTAGATTAACGCGCAGACTGACGTGCTATTTGTGCGCATTTCATGACAGGACTTCTAGTTTTAACTGTACGGCCGTTGTGGACTGGTCACTTTCCACGGGTGGGCAATATTTCCACGAACGCAATAATGTTAGATTCCAAACACTAATTATAGGAATAATCATCAAGAATTTAATCAAAGAAGCACTGGGCTGTCCCGGTGCTACATTAATTCAAATTTTGTTGATGATGATTTTTATTACCTGGTAAACGCATGCGTAGACATCACTACCCACGCGTAGATTTCAACCAGTCCACGGCGACTGTACTGTATAAGATTCCAGTCTAAAATTACGCACGACCTTTTCTTTTTTTGGGGGGGGGGGGGGAGAAGGCGATGGGGCGGCTTTCTAGGTTTTTTTCTTTCGCTTATTTTGTGGGGGAGAGTTCAATTTTATTAATTCACACACGGGACAGAGAACAAGAAATATGTTGAGTTTAACATGAAATAAATAAAAGGGCTGCCTCTAGGCACAGCCACGGAAGGAACCCAGGTGTTTCTGTTCTGTTTGACACTAAGCGCCACTTAACTGGTTCAACACTGAGCACGTGCATGGTATAGTTTGGATATAATTTATAGTGAATCTATTTTGTATTCATAGAGAGTTTCAGTAATTATTTAATCCAACAGCCGCGAAGAGCTCACAGTCACCCGTCTCTATAGAGAGGCAGCATTAAATTATTGCTGTTTCTCCTGACCGATCTAATACTCCTATTTCCTTGTAAATGTATGAATATGGTATTGAAATGGTTAAGCCCTTTATTAATTAAAGGGGAGGAGTTCGCTTTATTTCAACATTGTTTAGTACGAGAGAAAATGGAATTGGGTAACTGGAAACACAATAGAAAAAAGTGACGCAGTGTGTGATCTTTTGTTTCTCCAACCCCCCCCCCCCCCCCCCCCCAACTGCATGTGTAACATACGTCTGTCCAGGGTGAGATAGCAGGGAGAGACAGATGTATCCCACCCCACCCACGTGACGTTATGCATTTATAACGTTATTATGACGCGATGCATAGTATTTAGCTACCAACTAATTCATATTGATGTCATCAGAATGCCGTGTGATCAAAGTTTGATGCTCTAAAACGCTTTAAACCCCAAGATGCCACCGTTCCTAATTGATTTCGTGGTATATGGTATATACATAACTTTTGCATGCTCTTTCCGATGGTGTCATTAGTTTTTCAAAACAACGAATACCAAATGAGTTGATTATATCAGCACGTGACCGCCGATTACCTCTGGCTAACGTAACCGCTGTATGGTGGGGGGAGGGGGGGAAATAATCCCTGATGGGTACGGGTGTGGGATGGGAAAATCTCACCCTCGGGACAAGATATTTGGTCCAGACACTCGGCTTGCCGAGTGTCTGGACCAAATATCTTGTCCCGAGGGTGAGATTTTCCCATCCCACACCCGTACCCATCAGGGATTATAATAATCCAAACTTGAGACACGTCTGTTCGTCACAGAACTTTATCGTGTCATTCTTATCGTTGACGTATTTAAACCGCTTTTACACATCGATAATACCCTTACATATATATGTAACAGGTACACGTTTGTCATGGAAGAAAACTTTATATCTATACCATCTGTTCTGGTCGAGGGTACCTTGTAGTGCAAGTCTTCTGATAAGCTTAAATTGATCTCACAGTTCGGACCGCATTCCGCAGATACTATCAGTTCGTCATTTCTCTCACTCTTGCGGATTTTTGCGAAAATATGAAAACACATGAAGGCATTTGGGTTTCTCTGGACATTAGTGGACGTTGTGACATTTTAACAACTCATACAGATCTCCCAAAATTTTAGACAAAGCTTTTTTTCGCTGCTATTTTTTTAAATCTTAACCCTTTAACGCTAGTGGCATCTTCCATGTCAACTCAATGGCAGCAATTGGAGGAATCCATATTCATTATTTGGGTGTAGTTCAATTAATATTAATTAAACCTTGGAGCTTGATTGCTCTACCTCACACATTCACTTTACAACCATCCTCTATATATATTTATTTATTTATTGATGTTTAATGTCACACATTTATGCACAATGGCAAATCATGACCGCGACAGTTTTACGGGTGGGGGAAGCCGGAGTACCCGGAGAGAACAACCGAGCAACGGCGAGAAACTGTCAGCTCCCCAACATACTAACTCCACGCAAGCGCAGGGTTAGCATTGGTTGAAGACAAGTGCACCATCGACGTGCAGTACGCCTTAGTACACAACGCCACCGTGCCCCCACGCGGGCAATGGAGATGAAGTGTCTTGCCCAAAGACACTACGCGGTTGCCGCAGGTGGGATTCGAACCGAGGACCTCTCGGCTTGTAGCCTGCACCTCTACCTACTGAGCCATCGCGCTCCCCGCCATTCTTTATAATTTAATTAAATATAAATTTAAATAATTTAATTATTTATTTTTTTACTGGTGTTTAAGGTCAATGATTCTGAATCCGATTAATTTCTCATCTTAACCTTTTACCTAACAAAGCAGCCAGACACAGCCAGGAAATTGATCAAAATAAGCCTACCACAGCCAAAAATATATTACAAATATCTTAATAAAACCATACAAATATGGATATCATTAGAACCGGCTCGATGAGCCGGTTCTAATGAATTCCACACTTGTATGGTTTTATAGAAAATGGTAATAATTTTTTTTCCAAAAATGTGAAAATTATTTTTTTAAAAAGCTGGGTTAGGTATTTATTTATTGGGGTTTAAGGTCACATACTTATGCACAATGGCTAATCATGACCGCGACAGTTTTATGGGTGGAGGAAACCGGAGTACCCGGAGAGAACCACCAAGCAACGACGAGCAGCGTCCAGCTCCCCCAGCATCGTAACTGCGCACTGCAGCACAGGCAGGGTTAGATTGGTTGAAGACATGTGCACCATCGACGTGCCGTACGCCTTAGGACACGGCGTCATCGTGCCCACATGTGGACAATCGGGGTTAAGTGCCTTGCCCAAGGACACAACGCGGGGGTCCGATCCTCAATAATTAAATTTGACGAATCGTGTTTCTGTGACGGAAAAACGGATTGAAGGGGTTAATCCATTGAGCACGGTAGTCTTAATTTAATTTTTCCATGGTACTAAAATATGTGATCTGACAACACAGAGAAGGAGAAATTGGTCAGATGGATTGAGTACTGATTTAATTTCTCTAAAATTATTACTGAACTTCCTAAAATAGAGGATAAATTCGCTCACGTGCTTTCACAATATCGTATATTCGGGAACCAAAGACTCAAGGGGTTAATGTTGATGGCCGGCATAGTCATTGTATTTTACTGAGCTGATGTCTTTCATATCATATTTAATTTCAGGACGTTAACAAGAAAAACTGACGATACTTGCCATGGCTGACAACTTTCGTCATGAGAAGATATTTGCGGGAAAGTTAGCTCCCCTTAATTTACGACCGCTGTCAGTAAATTTAATGTTAGCGAATTTGCATCATCAATGTGCGCATCATTTTATAAACTTCATGCATTTTCCTAAGAGCAATATAGAAAAACAGAAGCTGTTGGTTTTTACGGTTTTCTTCACAATCAGTTTGGATGTTTCACTCACCATCTTTTGATGTTCTGGTTTTTTTCTGTGCATTATTGTGTACACCGTGATATATGATCCATGCACTGCCCTTTCCATTAATATAAAACTCTAAGAGGTGTCAATATAAGTTATCCCCGCCAACATGTATCGAAAATGGAGATTTAATACCTGAATGCCGGTTTTTAAACACCGAGTCGCAGGCGAGGTGTTCAAATGAGACATCCAGGTATTAAATTTCCATATACCATACATGTTGGCAGAGATAACGTTTTAGTCACGTTTGAAACACAATACAAACATAGTGGAAATAAATTTGTGGACGCATTTCTCAGCTCCACAATCATTTGGACCAAATTCGTGATAATTATTTTGTATTTATAATCGCGGAAGACAACAGAGTTACATCCCTTGGGTCGCTAAGGAAACGAGTAAACAGTAATTTGTTGACATATCGTCCCATGACTTCCAATGCGTTATATGTGTCTACTGGCACATAGAACACATTGATACTCATGGGACGAATTATTTGCTCTTATCTTATTTTTATGATTGTATTGTCGGAAATCTGATGATATTTGTGACTATTTTATGGTTTTTTGGTTCGAGTTTTATAATGAGGCTAGCGGAAGCGAAAAGCTTTCATAGAAATCATATACTCCCGATGTTTCGCGTGCGCTTATACCCTGGATGATGCGCGCTCTCATATCCTTGCATGTTGGACGCACCCTTTGCCATGGCTATTTGTCCAAGGCATTCTGACCAATCAAAAGACAGAATGTATCGGGATATAGGGACAATGTCATTTATTATTTTTTCCTGGATAGAATAAAAACTGGCAAATTACTGTAAAACACATTCAGTAAACAAAGAGCCAAAGTGAACATGCCTTGGTTGCTTCAAATTAGCCCGTCATAAAAAAGCCAAGTTTCTTTTGTAACTTTTAATGAACGAAAACAACCAGCCCTGAGAGTTGTCTGTTATTTTCCTTCATTAAAAGCAACAAAAGGAAACTTGCCTTTATTTTCTACTGATACCGTGGGTGTTTTCTCAACAATTACACGATTCTTAATGGGATCTTCCTCGTCCGAAGAATAAATTCAGGGAATAAAACTCTATCGAAAAATCTATTTTCATGATGAGATATATCAAGGATGTCTCCAGGGGAGGACCATGCCTGGAAGAACTTTTGAAAAAGTATGCCACAAATTTAAAATATACTCCCCTCCCCGATCCCACCAACGCGAGGGGAATCTTACCTTCATAATACCCTTCCCCAGCTCCAGGCTTCCATCTTCGTGATATGCCTAGAACAAAACTGCTTGGAGCCCTCAAAAGATGCATTCCACCACCGCCACTAAAATAAAATCCTGGCTACGCGCCTGCTCAAGTGTTTGTAGATGAAATACTGATAGATATTCTTAATGATGGATTATCTGTGAACTTGTTGCATCAAATTAGCTTGCCAAAAATGCCAAGTTTTCCTTTTGTCTCTTTTAAAATACGAAAACAACAGACAGCTCTGAGAGCTGTCTGTTGTTTCCGTTTATTAAAGGCTTTCCTGTCATAGGGGTTTTCTCAACAGTTACTTGCTTCTTAATTGGACCTCCCAAGCGTTTAAAAAATTCAAGGAAGATAACTTTATCGAAAATTGACTTTCATGACGATATAAGTTAGGGGCGCCAAACCAGTACTTAAATAACTGGAATTTTTCTCCTTTTTGGGGTCTGTCTTAACCCTTTGAAACCTGGAGGTATCTTCCATGTCAGTTCCATGGTAGCAATAGGAATAGTCCATATTTATTATTTGGGGGTAGACTTAAGGCTGCACGTTGAAAATATTGATTCGTCTACACCACACATTTACCTTGCAGTCATCCCCCTTAATGACATTATGACGTAGCTTGTGACCCGGTCGGAAAAACGGCCTCTGGAGTTCAAAGGGTTAAAAAGATAGCTCATTACTCCTCATTGGAATGAGTTCAACGACTTGAGTTGCGCTCCATTGTGGGGTAATACTGTGTATTGTGGGGGACAAAAAAACGAAACAATAATAAAATATTTGAACGGTGATTTTTGTGAATATCGCTGGCTGCTTTTCTCGCTGCGTAATATAAAGGTTCAAATTATTGGAGAAGTATTTGTGTGGGTGCGTGGAATGTGAACCCTACATTCCTCATCCATCTCCACTTATTCTGTTTATTTTCGATGACATCTAGTTGGGTGAAACGCCAAAGCTACCAAATTCTGATATCCTCTTTCTTATTCACATTTTCAACTTCGTTTTTTTTTTTGAGTGGGATCAGCCTACACAACACCATCTACTTCAAACGACAACTCCACTTTATATCTCTGAGAAGGTTACGTAATGATTTAATTTTGTCTGGCGGGGGACATGAATTGCAGGTACCCTATGCAGTTTAAAGATGCCTGCGTAGTAATCGAGAAGAATGGAACGAAAATGGTTCAAGAGGTTGCCACCTAGCAGGTGGTCCTACAAACTTTGCTCTAAATTTCAAATGAGAGGCGTTTGTTTGTTTTTTAGTGGTTTAACGACACTTTCAACAGCCAGGGTTACATCATGTCGGACAGTTTTATGGGTGGAGGTAGCTGGAGTACCCAGAGAGAGCCACCGAGCAACGACGAGCAACTGCCAGACTCCCCAACGTACAGTTAAAACTAGAAGTCCTGTCACGAACTGTGCGCTTATCTAGGCTTAATTGCACGTAGGAATTGTGCGCAATTGCCATATCGAATGTCATACAAAGCACGGCAGGTTCTCCTGGTTACTCATACCAAACACAAGCAATGTTTCTGCCAATGGACCTCCGGGTTATCCGGAGGTCCATTGGCTGAAACATTGCTTGTGCACAGGCCAAATGTACAGAATTTGATAGCCTTACTGTGGTCATAACGCGTAGATTAACGCGCAAGTCGACGTGCTATTTGTGCGCATTTCATGACAGGACTTCTAGTTTTAACTGTAAATGTCCCACAAATTATACTATTCTATCAAAAACTGAGCGCCTTGCACAATGCAAGTGATGTAAATGTTACAATAAGGAACCAACCAGCAGCAACCGTTGGACTCCCCAACGTGCTAATTCTGCACAAGCAGGGTTAGCAGCGGTTGAAGCCAAGCGCACCATGTACGCTTTATAACACAGATCCTCCGTTCCCCCACATTGGGTAATCGGGATTAAGTGTCTTGCCTAAGGACACAACGCAGTTACCGCTGGTCAGAAACGAACTATCGACCTTTCTGTTTGGCGTTCAATGCATGACCACCGAGCCACCGGGCTCCCCTTGACGCGTTAAAGTAAGTTGTAGAACATGTTCGCCAAACCTTGCATAGTAAATGAGGTGAATTAAAAGAAATTGATTTTTAAATCGGCATCAAGAGCGGCATTAATTGAGGAAGGTGATATGGAACCCGCACATATTTGTTGTGTTTCAAAAACATGGACGGATTCAGAGGGGAGTCCACGCGGCGCCCGCCCCTCCTATTTTTGGATTTCAGTTTTTTACAATCACCGATACCAAGGGACATGATATTATCGGTGATAAAATTTGGTAGTGGATGTCCCTGTTTTATCGCCGATATTACCATACCCCATGAATACAGCTAAGGACTTTGTTCCTACGCGAGTCTCATGTAAGCTGATATCAATGGACTTCTTTTCTTCAAAATTTAACTGCTGGAATATTTTGGCTGTAAAACATTGAGGACATGTGCAAAAACGGAGGGTCTCACAGACCTTCCATGTTCCAACATTTTCCCACGAGACCCTCCGGATTCCGTGACAAGAGATACCCTAGCACGTGCTCACCACAATCTGGCTGCTGCGTTCGTCAAGTGATGCTTCGCATCATGAACCACAACTGAAATGAATTGAAATTCAACCCAGAATCCTTGGACCGGCACTGATAAATATAAGTAGTATGTCTCGTATGTTTCACCTCTCATTTGGATGATATCATTTGGATGATCTCATGTGACGTCATAGTCACGTGACCCAGTGGCGCCATGCCATGGTAACCCCAGTGAGCGGCCATGTTGTGACGTCGTAGTGATACGTGATGTGAGTGCGCATGCGCAGCGCGTCTTGTTAGGGTGAAACGTGTTTCCTTCGTCCATTTTGTATACTGGAGGCCGCCATCTTGGTTTCTATAGTAGCACGTAGTTGCTATGTTACCCAATTTTCTGCAATGGGACGGGGGTATGTTCGGAGGGTGTGTTCGATTTAATCGGAGTAAATCTAATTACCACAAACAACCCGACAAGTTTTACTATTTCGAATTCTTTCAGAATTCTCTGCTTCTATCTATATATGCAATAGTTTTCGTCTATCTGACCATGTTTCTTTGCCCTGGAGTATACTCCAGTAGAGTAGAAGAGCCTATTAAATGGAACGGCTTTACTTATTATTACTATATTTAGCTTTTCTGGTCTATTCTTATTAGTTCTGACCCTATTCTGAGTACTCTTGTTGGTTTATTTATCTAGATCATTTATATAAATTATAACTAACCAATCAGATTGCTCGATTTCCCATAATCTGTATGCAGAGTTATCTCCCTTGTGTATAACAAAAGCATTTCCAAAGCCAATAAGCTATCGAGCTGTTACTGACAAGTAATTGCTCGAACGACTCGACGCACATCGAGCAAATGAGCTTTAAAGTAATTGCTCGTTCGAGTGACTCGCACATATTGCTCGTCGATTCATTTCAGTATTTGAGGATACCTTTTGCCAGGTATTGTATTATTTGAGGATACCTATCGAGGATACCTTTTATAAGATACTTATATGAGGATACTATTACCTGTACCACAAGACCTACCTATCCCTAATATCCCTTATAAGCCAAAGAGCCAAGAGAGTAATTGTCCCATGAGCAATTGCTCGAACGACTCGAAGCTCATCGAGCAAATGAGCCTTAGAGCAATTGCTCGATCGAGTGACTCGACAAACTGCTCGAACGACTCGAAGTCCATCGAGCAAATGAGCTTTAGAGTAATTGCTCAGTCGAGTGACTCCTTGAACGACTCTTCGACTCGTGTCAGTAGGGCTTTTTCCCAAATAATCCAAAGAGCCAAGAGAGTAATTGCGCCATGAGCAATGAGCTAACGAGCAATTGCTCATTCGAGTGACTTGGCATACGAGTCTTAGACTCATTTTAGAAAAAAGGGATTTCACAGCCACAGGCGTTTTCAAAAAAGGGATTCCACAAACGGGATTCCAAAAAGGGATCCTATATGTGGCATTCCGTCTTTAGTCGAGTGACTCGCACATATTGCTCGAACGACTCGAATACCATCGAGCAAATGAGCTAACGAGCAATTGCTCGTTCGAGTGACTCGGCATACGACTCTTAGCCTCGTTTCAGAAAAAAGGGGGTGCCTAAGGCCATATGTTTTCCAAAAAGGGGTGCCGAAATTGGGGTGCTTTCTGAAGAATCCCTTTTTTGTCAGATGAGCTTATGTGAAAAGGCCCAGTACTATTGACTAAACTACCATCCATTACTTCCTAGCTATACCTTCGCTCAAGCTTTCAAAATGTTCTTTCAGATTTTCCCTGTATGCATATAAGGCATTCCGTAAAATGAGATTCCCATCCGACTCTGTAAAATGGGATTCGGTCGAAATTGTCTTTCCTCTTTTCTTCCAACAACACTGTAGAAGATCACCTGTCGAAAAAGACGCGAGAATATTGAATATCCGATCTTGATGTTGCAATATGTTTTTAAAGAACTATCGATCAATTTGTGTAAGTGTGTAGCGACCTAATCGCGACCTACTCGCGATCTGATAGAGAAAGAGACAGACAACTTTCGTGACCATAGTACTGAGCAGGATCCACGGACAATATAATCCGAAAAGATAAGTTACATAGCGTGCAGCTAACTGATACATTGAGATTATTACCATTATGTGGATGTACAAAATATGTATCCGAGTCTCGCTCCGGGTTCTAAGGGTAGATCACGACTCGTCCTGGACGAGTCGTGATCTACCCTTAGAACCCGGAGCGAGACTCGGATACATATTTTGTACATCCACATAATGATAATAATCATTTTATCTTACAATATATTGGGGATAAGTCAAGAATGTAAATGAATATATAACGAACTATGTATTCGTACGGATGAACAAAAAGAAAAAAAAAATGGAACTCACGCGAAAGGAACGTGCTTGTATCCGACCCCCTGATACAGACATCTGTATCAGGGGGTCGGATACACGACAGTTCCTGAGTTAATACAGACAAAATACATGTTGATTGTAAGATAAATTTACATACAAGGCGATAGTGACTTCTTATTAGGTGAGCCTTGTATGGAAATGTATCTGCCAGCTGCAAGCCATGCAGCATGTAATTTATTGTGTCGAAAGTCCATGTAAATCAAGGGATTAATGAATTTTCACGAGAAACAAAGAACGACCGGGCATTTATTTTTAAGAAACCGCCATTGACAATACCGCGCAGAATCATGAAAAGTAACTGGTACCGGTATGTATCCATGGTGACAGTAAACAATCTTCACTGTTCGATATGCGATATTTGTTTACAAAATAAAACATCGCTACAAGTATATCTGAAATACCCTTACACACATTTACTGTCATTATCAGCAATGATGAACGGCCCTTTGTCTCGGGCCTTTAATAAACCCCCGGGCTGTTCATCATTGCTGCAGGGCCGCTAATGAACCATAATGCCCTCCAAAATCATGTTATTGTTATATTAATATGAGGTGAGTTACCTGATATGCCGGAACCCTTAGATGGTATTCCAGCGTTCTGATTGACAAACTAACTTCGAGGCATAATAATTTTTAATTCAGTTCAAATTCGATTAATAATTTATTTTTATATGAAATTCTGGTGTCCAAAACTCATCTCCGGTTATGGACTGATTTGAATAAAACATTTTACACGAGGCTACTAGTGAGCAAACATGCTCATGCTACCGAATCAGAATCTTCAAGTTACGAACAAATTGAGGGGGGCGCGGTGGCATTGTGGTAACCGGTTCTTGTCAGATCACCGAAGTGAAGCAAAGTCGAGTCCCATTACTCCTTGGGTGGATGACCGTCTGAGCGATCGATTCGGACTCCAGCGTTGTGTGCTTGGGCAAGCCACTTAACCTCGACTGTCCACATGGAGGCACGATGACGTCGTGTACCAAGGTGTACTGCACGTCGATGGTGCGCATGTCTTCAACCAATCTAACCCTGCCTGTGCTGCAGTGCGGAGTTACGATGTTGGGGAACTTGCAACTGCTCGTCGTTGCTCGTTCTCTCCGGGTACTCCGGCTTCCTGCACCCGTAAAACTGTCACCGTCACGATATGACCTTGGCTGTTAAAGTGTCGTTAAACCTTAATGAATAAATAAATAAATAAATATACCAAGTTGAACTTGGTTTTAACATTATTTCTATGTGGAACAGAGTACGAGATCATATATTGGATGCTTTTACAGTTGCGTACCAGTGCAGTTAATGTACGAGGCTGTGTATTCATACACACCCTCCTTGACCGAGTGTTTGGGGAGAGGGTTATTTATAATCACCTGAAGATTGTAGTCCTAGTTAATTTTAGTGTCGGCATGTGTTATGGTTCTAAATATGGGATTAAATGCGTTTGCATATCAAAACGTCTGATAATTCCCACGTGGATAGATAAGAAAATTCAAAAACTGGGAACACATGAGCTTGGATTTCATGAGGATCAAACATGGGGACATTTCAGCGAAGATTATTTTTTCTTTTCGTGGGACTTTGTTTGCATGATGTCGCAAACGCACAAGGTATGTATACGTCATACATGCTCGTAACTTTATCCGCACTCAATCTATTAGTTAAACCTCTCCATTCGGTGTGCATATATTTTTTCTTGAAAAACAAATTGATAGTGGACGAGCAGACGATTATTTATTTATTTATTTGTTGGTGTCTACGGTCACATACTTATGCACAATGAATAATGATGACCATAGCAGTTTTACGGGTGCAGGAAGCCGGAGTACCCGGAGAGAACCACCTAGCAACGACGTGCAGCTGCCATCTCCTCAACATCGTAACTTCGCACTGCAGCATAGGCAGGGTTAGATTGGTTGAAGACATGCGCACCATCGACGCACAGTACACTTAGTGCACGGCGTCATCGTGCTCCCATGTGGACAATCGGGGTTAAGTGCCTTGCCCGTGGACACAACGCGGGGGTCCGAATCGATCGCTCAAATGATCACTCATCCGAGGACTAACCGGACTCGACGTTGCTTAACTTCGGAGCAGACGATATGAAGAACACAAAATCTGAAGCGAGGCTCGGTAGTAATTTAATCCAACAGCTCTGTCGAGCTGTTGGATTAAATTATTACTGAACCTCCCACTAAACCAGGATAGGTTCGCCCACTTCGCCGTCAGCAGTATTGACTGAAATGATACCCTACAGGGTGCCAGTGATGAAAGTGTTAACACGAAGGGATTTTTCAATCATACAGAGTAACGAATCTAAGATATGGAAAAGATGTTCACCCCAGAGCAGCAGAGACGAAACTAAGGAGGTTGGATGGGGTGTGGCATCATTCCAACCGCACAACCCAGATTGAAGTGTTAGATGTTGATCTGCTGTCTATAGTAATCATGTACTTTCATACAAAAAGGGATCTGATGTTCGGAGTTGTATCACACACACAGTCAGTCATATAAATGGAGGTATGTGGTACTTGATTCAGGCTTTTAGGGTCCCAACATGACGGTATGTATTAAATAAAAAATAAAGTTGAGAAGCTCAGGCTTCGACAGGTCCGGTGGGTGGGGGAGGGGGTGGCAACACTTCGGACACTCTCGTTTGCTGGGAGTGCACTGTGTGGCAGGCCCGGTGGGCCCTGAACGAGCGAGATCGACTATACTTGCCAATGAGGGCAGCGATCTGACTCACTCAAATTACCATAGAGGCAGACTATTCTCCCGGAACTGCCATCAAACTGAAACTCACGGAAACAGACTGTACTTGCCAATGAATGATCCGTTCAAGAGCAACACAGTGTTATACACACCCGAAGATTTTACAAAGAAACAACACAGACTGCCTGGCGTGGCGGTGGACTGGTCACGTGTCTTTCCGTGCTCCTGTGCTTTGCTACCCTTGCGGCTGCTGGGTACGGAAGAGTATCCTTGTGCTGCTGAAGGGGTCGTAAGTGGTCAGTTTACCCCTCATCGGCGCGCAAAAACCTTCGGTTTGCTGTTAAGGTTTATGCATCACAACTACCACGTGTATTGAAACACAAACAAATTCATGAGTTGAAAGCTATAATCCAGACATACCAATAATATATTCAAACAACATCATCAAGACAAGCCTTCGGCGAGGGAATGCCTTAATGATACAGTTTGAACACTTCATCAGGTGGGACTTAAGCCCCGACAGTCAGAACCAATCAGGTTTATCCTCCACCCCTCCTTCGGTCTTCATCGCGACGCCCCTGCAAACCAGTGACTTACCTATGATTCACCTGCATTCATTCATTCATGTAACAGCGACATATCTTCGGTTTATCCACAAAGCAGAAACGTATGTACAGTTTTTCGAAGAAGTGGCAAAATTATTTATTTATTGATTTATTATTTATTTATTTATTACTTTATTAATTTATTTACTGATTACTTAATTATTTATTGGTACGTAAAGCACGTAAGCCGCTAAGGCTATATCGTGGCAAGAAAACGGTAGAAAGTAAAACATGCCATTGTTATTTACAAAGGAAAATGACTGATTAAAAATAATAATAATAACACTTTGGCCAGCCGCTGATTTGTCGCGGTTCTCGGACGAGAAGGCCATGGTTACCCCTGTACTCCCAACTGCCTCCCTATTCCCACGCTTCGCCTCTCCTCCCAACACTCGGAGACGAACTGCTTGATGACATCCCTTGTCCCATTCTTCCCAATCTCTCCGATTAGTATATTAACCCTCTCCTTTGTGTCTCCCCCTAACCACATGTCCTTCATTCTCCCATCCCACTTCCCCATTATACTCCCAGTGAATCTCATTCTTTTAGACTGATACTTTGGGCATTCTAGAAGAAAGTGTTCCAGGGTCTCCACCATGTCCAAGTTACACATCTGGCACTCCCTTTCACCGTCTTTCCCAATTTTTCCCCTCAGCTCCGGGGATCGCGACCTCAACTTGAACAACAGTGACCCCCCCCCCCCCCAAAGGTGCCATCAAGGTACTCTTCAAAACCTGGCTTCTCTTTATCACGCAGGCCACCCAAAGATCTCTTTGATTTGACCCCCTCTCGCCAATTACGGTTACAATCCTCCATGACCCTTTCTCTGACGATTTTTTTACCCTGGTTTGCCCCAACGTCCAGGTCCGAGATCGCCAATGAATGAGGAGTTTATAGGAAATAATTACCAAAAACATTTAAAAGATAAGAAAAGTTTCCACAGTAATGAGTGATGACACTTTAGCGAATACATTTTAAATCAACATGATGATTTGAGACTTAAAGTGTCTAGTTTAAAAAAATAATAATAATTGTAGAATTTATAAAAAAGGTGGAATTGTTTAAGAAATGATAGAATTTTGTGCGGGAGCGTATGATAAAATAAATCTCTTGGAGATCCTAACGTGAAATATTGCCCTCTGATGTGACTAAAATTAGTACAATGTAAAGAAATATGCTCCATTGTCAACACGTGTTGGCAAGGAACACACTCTGGTCGAACATTACTCTCTGACAGAAATAATGTGTTTGTTTTGTATTAGCAATATCACATCTTGCCAAAATTACCTTTTCGTTTCTTCAAAGGTTTTTATAATACTAGCCAAATTCCGGCTGCTAAGGAAGTCTGAGGACGTCCAACCGGTAGATACCATTTACAGTACAGTCGCCGTGGATTGGTCGTAATCCACACGTGGGCAGTTATATCCTCGCTTCTGTTTACCAGGTAGCAAAAAATCACCATTATCAAAATTTTAATTAATGAAGCACCGGGTTATACCCGGTGCTTCATTAATTAAATTTTTGATGATTATTCCTGTAGTTGGTGTTTGGAATCTAATATTATTGCGTCCGTGGGAATATTGCCCACGCGTGGAAAGTGGCCAATCCACAGTGATTGTACTGTGTGTGGTAATCATTGTTGCTTGCAAGTGGTACGTATCAAACAGTTCTCTAACATTTCGCTTAATGATCACAACACTGTAGCCACCTGAAATTGTGAAATATTATTTAATAATTAAACATAGCTCAACCGAGTTTGCGACCACCACGTTTAACACAATTTCTTTGTCCTACAAAGCAGTATTTTGGTTTGATATTGGGTAAAGGTTTGTGGAAAAAGGAAGCGCACGCTCTCCCAGTCCCTCGCCCATCACTAGGTACGTCCGTGCTCCATAGGGAATGTTTCACCGCAAAGTACCTTAATATATAAGAAAGTATAATAAACTTGGAGGAGCAATTTTTTTAATATTATCGACTTTTATCCCAAACAAATTGTTGTAAATTCATATTTCGAGTCTAGCTGTGTGCATTTGCATAATTTCATGTTACTGTTGCCGGAGTCTCGTCAAGACGTCGCAATTCAGACATGGGGTGAAATGAATAGTTCACACATGCAGTCAATAGCGTATATGTCCACCGTTTGCCTCTTGGATGGCAAGACATCGACGGCGCATGGACCTGATAAGTCTCTGGATGTCACCCTGTGGTATTGCGTTCCACTGCTGCTTTAGAACATTACGTAAATCGCCTAACGTCTGAAGATCATGAAGTCGTACCCGACGGTCCAATTGATCCCAAAGATGCTCGATTGACGACAAATCTGCTGGAATAACTGCAATCCGACGTTAGCGTTGAACACTGGGGCAACATCAGTGTTAATAATTCCGTCCCTATATCGCTGTCCATTCAGATTACCATCGATGAAGATCAATTGCGTTCGATGGTGCAAGGAAATTCCTGCCCAAACCATTACACTACTCACCCCACCCCCCCCCCCCCCCTGCCCCATCACCCCATGAAACGGTCGGATTCCCGCACGCAAGCATCAGAAAACCGTTCTCGTCGGTGATACACTCATGCCCTACCATCAGCGCGCCCTAGACAAATATCGTGATTCATTGCTGGAAAGAACTGTGCTCCAACGCTGCTGAGTCCAGCGAACACGCTGACGTACCCATTCTATTCTGACGGTACGATAATGTAGGGTAAGGATTGGTCCGTGGTATGGACGCCAACTTGGGATACCGTGTTCAGCCAGTCTGTTACGGACAGTTTGTGCACTGATTCTATTGTTAGTTCTACCAGGAATAATTGCTGCTGTCCTCTTCTCCGGAAGGAAGCGATCCAGCAAGTGAGACGTTCTGATGTGTCGGTCTTGTGCAGGGGTCGTAACTCTTGGTCGACCTGAACGCGGTCGGTCGGCAGTAGATCCAGTGGTTCTATACCTTCCAATGAGAAGGAAAATACTGGCCACAGTGACTTCGAACTCAGCAGCGAGCTCATCTGGTGGTATCTCAGCCTCATGCATACCAATGGCACTCAACCTCTAATTTTCGGTTAACCTTGGCATTTTTTAGAATGTCGAAAGACAAAAACTAGCGTGTTTTCTCAATAATCCAGGCTCTCTAGCATAACATAACACAAAGAAAATCGTCGGTCACCCATTCAATTTTACATTTTCGGGTAGCACGTGCTATTTTGAAAATTGTATACGGTTGGGTGGACAACATCAACTTGTCATTAAACTCTTTGCACGACCTCTTGTCCACAAACATGCAACATTAGAACTATTATATTTCATCCTTTATGCTATTTTTTCACATTTGTTTCTATTATACTTTCTTTTTTGACTCAGTATATATGTCCAGTGCAATTCTTATGAAACTGTTCAGGTAGAATTTTTCTCGGGCCAAAGACGAGGTGATGGGTTGAAAAAAACAGCGTTTACTTGTAGACATTTGGTTCTGTGTTCTGTGATATTTTCTACGTATTTTCTTTTATCATATGACTCGTCCATTTTGTTCACTTTAAAACATTTGATATTTTGTTTTCATATTAATCAGTGATAAATAAAGCCTTCCGTCAATTTCATTGGTCAATTTCAAAACTAGACAATTTGATTGGCTGAACATAATACAACTGGGACACATTTTCATAATTTGCATAATTAGAGTTGGGAGCTTTCATTGGTCAATTTCAAAACTGGACAATTTGATTGGCTAAACAAAATACAACTGGATCACATTTGCATAATTTCAGTAGGGAGAATTTACGTTATCTGTCCTATTTGGGGTGGGTTATATTGTTTTAGTCTTTTACCAACAAGAAAAAACGCCATTCATTTTTTTTTTTTATATTTTCACTTTTTGCTTCCAAAACATAGGTTACGACCCCTCATTGGAACGAGCTCGCCATAACCTATGTTTTGGAAACAAAAAATGAAAATGTTTAGTTATACGAGGATGTTTTTTCCATGTGCCGTCTGCAACTCGAGTTAGGTGATGGGTTAAAAAGTCATACTTTGTGGCTAATTTGTGCGTATGTGTGTCATATGATAGATAGAGGCTCGCCAAAACGGACAATTCTTAGACTCGTTTCATAAATATTATATGAGAAAAACACTCATTCCACATCCTCTATTTATTGTCCGTTTAAGAACACTTTCGACAGCCAGGATCATCACATTAAACTCTTTGCACGACTTCTTGTCCACAAACATGCAACATTAGAACTATTATATTTCATCCTTAATGCTATTGTTTCACATTTGTTTCTATTATACTTTCTTTTTTGACTCATTATGTATGTCCAGTGCAATACTTGTGAAATTGTTGGGGTAGCATTATTCTCGGGCTAAAGACGAGGTAATGGGTTGAAAAAAACGGCGTTTATTCGTAGACATTTCGTCGCTTGAGTTCCAATGTGTTCTATGTGCCTACTGGCACATAGAACACATTGGAACTCAGGGGACGATTTGGATCTTTGTTCTGTGATATTCTCTACGTATTTTCGTTTATTGTCCGTTTAAGGACACATTCGACAGCCAGGATCATCTCGTGTCGGACAGTTGTACAAGCTGAGGAAGCCGGGAAGTACCAGGAGACAACCACCTAGCAGCGGCGATCAATTGTCAGACTCCCCAATGTACAAACTTCGCACAAACTCTGTTTGAATAGGTTGAAGACAAGTGAACCATCGACGTGCAGAACACCTTAGCTCACAGCAGCACAGTGTCCCCACGTAGGTAACCGGGACCTAGGACACCACGCAGCTACTCCTGGCAGGGATCAAATTTATACTTATTAGACCACCCTGTGTGTATGTTTTCAATTACACCATGTTATTTGATGTCATTAGTCCACTTGAATGTGTCCTATACAGCTCAATAACAATAAAATGCATTGGGTACGAACGAAAAGGTTTGTGGGGCAGAGCTATTTTTAAAATTATAATTGCTTTTAGAACGAGATTGGTACGCTCCTGGTGGGATGAGACGTTTAACATTCTACACAGTGATGTCAACATTTTACAATCATAAGCTAATGTTTCCCATGATGCATCTAGGAATTTAACCAATTCAAACTTGGTTGACAGAGCTCATTGAGCTCTGTCAAACAAGACTGAATTGATAAATTCCCAGGTTTCATTATGGGAAAAATTGCAACTTAAAATTGGGATAGTTTTACATCAGTGAGGGATTAACGATGAATTGAAAAAGCAAAGGTTTATGTTGTCATTGTTTGCAGGTAACGGAATTTTGGCAAATGGGTTTGGTTGTAAGGAGGGTTAATGGCTGTACGTAATCGTGTCTCTGTCAGTTGCCATATACATATCGGCTAATTCATATATTTAAAACTAGATTGAAATATAAGTTAGGTCCCCCCTCCAGCAAATAAAAACCCTTCGCCATTAACATTGTCTTTGTCTCCGATTCGATACAAAATGTCGAGCCAATTTTAATGGGTTTTCTTCTGACTTATTTTGAAAAAAATAACGGAAAACGGAAATTCTTCTTGTTATTGACGTTCTTGCTGCTGTTGATTGTTGTTGGAAAAGAAGTAAGTAACTCTTAGTTGTAGGGAATTACGTCGGTAATGTTCTAATCCTACACAATCGTTAGCCCTAGTGTGACTGGGGCTTTAAGCCTCCTTTTCCTTTTGTTGCGGTTACACTATACGACAGGTCTTCAATGGTCGTCGGACAAGTCTGAGATAATCGTACGACTGTCGGAAGACTATCGCACGATTGTAGTATGACTACCGATGTCCTCCGAGGATTACCTATGACCTGTCGTGCGATTAACAAAGATTTGTGGCGACTTATCGTAACAACGATTAACGAAGATCAACTAAAACACTCTGTTGCGACCAGCCCGGCGCTTGCATTGTGCTGAAAAATTATCAAAGCGCCGAGCTAAACGCATTAAGGTCTCCAAGAACCGATTGTTAACGTAGTGGACACTGGCTAGGACGGGAGCGGGTCCACATGGTCGCCCGTGAGCTCCAGAGCGCCGCGTTTGTTTTGAGCACGCACAAAAACAAGCGCAGATGTCGGCGTTCTGACCTGGGCGCTGCAATGACTCCGTACTCTCGCCATGGCAGTGCTAAGTGAGCGACGTGAGCGTCCCGTTGACGTAGCAATGATGCATACAAGCTACTCGTAGTCGAGCAAGAAGTCAATCTTTTCCTCTGCGACTGCGGTAAGCTTAATCAGACTCTCACTACGTGCCTCTCCCGTCCTTATTACGCTCACTTCGTCTCTCTCCCGACCTAATTGTGCTCTTACAGCGCTGCCACGAGGCGTTATGGACTGGTTCTCGCTCATAAAACGTCCACACGGTGCTGTCACTGCGATTGTAGCGCTCGTTATGCTTCCAAACGGGAAGCGTGACAAATGGCGTTCTTCCGACGTTTACAGCAGGTTTACAGTGCCATCCCACTTTGAAATGCGACCTGCTCACCCACCCACACACAAATGGTATAAATACACCATCAGCAACAGCAATGGGCGTAGCATTGGCCGTAGGGGTGGTGGTGGTGGAGGATACTGCCTTTCTCCTCACCTCCCTCTGTCCTTGGGTGCTGGAGCCTTGCTTTTGCCTTTTACCATTGTGACTACGTTGTTCGATGCGATGTTTAGCGCCGAAAACAGACTGATGACTGGAGCACGCAGGCGGCTCTATTTATACTCTCCGCGCCCACGCAGAGAACGTTTTGCAAACGTATTGAGAATGTACTAGCAACGCAATGACAGCGACTTGCACGCACTAAGAACGTTTACAGTGAGGGCGCATGAGAGCGTCAGACTTGACAAAGTAGGAACGCAATGGGTCGTACTCAGAGCGCAATGAAAACGTGATAAGAGTTTGAACAGTTTTCCGCGCTCTTCCTGCGTGTTATTCATATTTTGGTAATTTTTCAGCCCAATGCAAGCGCCGGCCTGATCGCAACAGAGTGTGACAGGGGCTTAAGATTATAGTAGGACGATGGCACGACGATCGTAAGAACTTCTAATAAGACTGTTGTACGACGATCGTGCGACAACCTCAGACCGATTAAAGATAACTTAAGATAAGTTACGATTGAGGACGACCAAATCAGTCGAGGCCAGGTTTTTTTTTTTTTTTGCATGCTCAAAAACCTGGACACGACTAAAATGACTCGTACGACTGCAAAAAATTCTCCAAGACTTGTCGCACGACTTGTTAAATATTGCTCACGACTTTGTGGTAGGAGATAATCTTATCCTGATTTATCTTATCGTAAGCTCTAGTGTGAGTGAGGTTTTATTTTCATGGCGTGCGCATAGTGGCTCAAGCGGGCAGTTGTCGCTCTTGTATTTTGACAAAAATAATCTCTGTCGTATTCCTAGCAGTGCGTGTTACATGTTATAGTTTAACAAGCTTTGTTTTATTATTTCAACAGACTTGATAAAACGTGACTTAGTCGAGTTGACCCACAGCGAAAAAAATGTACCTCTTATTGGAAATTAATGGGATTTTGTCATGTTGGTAATTTGTCAAAATATCCAGCTAACATGAATGGAATCTTACAATTCGTTGATTACCTTGTCTTCTCTCATTTGAAAGAATATATTATCAATGCATCTCACAGTAAAATTTCCCACTGTACGTAGGGTCAGGAAATCCCCAGATATTTCCCCACCGGCTGTTAACACTTACGCTGCCCAGAGCGACTATTGTCACCTATTTTATGAGGATTTTATGTACGATCCGGTATTAGATTTGACAAATCAGGATCGGAGGACAATTGCTTACCACTTAGAAGACCCTCAGTTCCTGTACAATGACTAATAATTTACAATATGGCAGAACGTATTCCATAAATAACAGAATCTAACAAAATCTAAATATTATAAACATTATAAACAAACACAAATTACACTGAGAGAGAGAGAGAGAGAGAGAGAGGGGGGAGATATATATATATATATATATATATATATATATATATATATATATATATATATATATATATAATGAGAGAGAGACAGAGAGAGAGAGACAGAGAGAGAGAGAGAGAGAAGGAGAGAAGGAGGGAAAGAAGAAGAAGCAGAAGAAGAAGAGATAAAAATAAAAAAAATAGAATAGAAAGAAAAATGAAAACATGAAATACAACTATATGCGTTATGCTCAGATCAAGCCTACCATCTGATTAATTGTTGGAAAGGGCGCAGAGAGCCCTTTCCAACAATTAATCAGATGATAGAGTTTGAAGTATCTCATAAATTCCAATAAACATCCTCGCATACAGGCGTACATAGAGGTCCCCCATATATGGATAAAGTGTTGTGATACTTAAAGGGTTAATTCGTAAAACTGACATTTAACCGACCGCGGGCAATTTACCCATTGTTGCCGATTAACCCGGGGACATGTCCCCATTGGTTTCAGGCGAACAGGCCCTTAACCTTCATGCTTGTAAAAATATAGTGATCAAATGATCGAACCCTAAAGGGTCGGAAAGCCTAAAAAACATCCCATTGAAACAATGCTAACCTTTCGCTCTCTGTACAAAACGCCAAGTTTGTTATGAAAACAACTACCTATACATCCATAATGTACATAAAAAATGTGAAAAATATGAAAAAAATAAACAGAAAAAAATATATGGTCCCACATCAAATTTCAAATTAAATTTCGAATTTTTACAACTACCCTTGCACTGAATGACCTTGACACTTTTTTCACGCCTTATGTTTTTGAGAGATCCTCATACATTCCGGTACAAAATTACAAACAAACTTATTAATCCCTTCTAAAGTGAACAAATCAAAATTTTAATTGATGGTTTCAAAGTCAAAATATATTGAACCAATCGGCTGATCAGCCCTATTTAATCCTACTTACAATTTTGGGTGTCAAAGGCACTTGGTCACGTGTTCACTTATGTAGGCTCTCATAACCTAAAGACACAGTGGTCGTAAGATGTTTTCACAGTCGGTGAGACAGTGTTTGGTGGTAATGAAACGTAGGATGGAGAAATGTTCGGTGGGAAATGCACGGGTGGGGAATAGCCCGCGTTGGAAGTGGACAAATCAAAATTTTAATTAATGGCTTCAAAACCAAAATATGTTGAACCAATCAGCTGATTAACCCTAATTTAATCCAACTCTCAACTGTGGGTGTCAAATGCACTTGGTCACGTGTTCACTTATTTACCCTCTCATAACCTAATGAGATACCAAAGCTGATTACAACATCTGTAATTTGGGATTTAAATTCAAAGTAACATTCTACCAACTTGATTCCAAAGGTTTTTGTAAAGTTCAATGTTTTTTCTCTGACCTCACAGCATTTCATATAACCCACCCTGCTTTGGAGTAAAAAAAATCCTAAGACGTTTTCACCACATCACTCATTATAATTAATAATATAAGTAAATCGGTGAGTGTTTTACATAACCAGTGGGAATGCCGTAGTCATATTTCCCGAGAGCCGTAGGCTCGAGCGAAATATGATAACGCCATTCCAGCGAGTTATGTAAAATACCCACGGATTCAAACACACATCGTGTTCTGTGTTTATTACACAACCCATGCATTAAAATTCATTTAAATAAACACATTTTAATTCGATGTATAAATCCAAAGGTGAAGAGTCTGTTTGTTTTGACTGAAGCTGTATTGATCAAATGGATCGATCAAAAATCAAAACAACCAGTGTTTGTTGAAATTCGTATCGCTGTTTCTCTTCGGCTAGTGCCCATTCACGCCTAACCATTTGGTGGCTACTACTGTCTGTAAACATATAAGTACAAATTTGTGCAGATTTGCAAAACAGCTGGGAGAAACATTTTTAAAAGAAGTTCGAGGCCTCTCAAGATGTACGAAGATTTACCGAAATCAAGTTGACCAATTTAGATATAACGGATACACAAAACGAGACGACCACGGGACTGGGTTAATGTTCTGGTTGGAAATGATTGGGGTTTTTTTTTCAATATTATCTCATTTTTGGTTAACTAATTTTTTGTGAACCCACTTTATTTTGCTTTGGACGTTTTCATTTTCACACTTCGCGACAGACTGTCGATAACTGTATAACGAAATTTGGAAACTTCTCGAAGTGTAACCAAACACTCGATGGGAAAGTAGTATGAACGGTACTACGAAAAGAGTTCCGGCTTGTACATCACCCATTGCATACAGAATCATTTATGCCATAGCGGACATTCCGTTAAATTCAAGGGTTTAAAGTTGAATGTATGTGTAATAAATGAACAATTAAAACTGAAAGTTCTGTCACGAAGTTTGCTCTTATATTGATATAGTTTCTCAGAGAGCGAAGGTTCCCCATCGAATGGCATCCAAACCACGACAGATTCTCTTGGTTACTGATCGCAAGCACAACCAATGTTTAAGGCCCACTGGCTGAAGCATTGCCTGTGCATAGGGCGGATGTACAGAACTTGATGGCCTTACTATCGCCATAGCAAGCAGATCAACGTTCAGAGTGGCGTTCTATGTACGGGTAATTCATGAGAGGACTTTTTCTATGATACAATTTTGCCCCTCTCGATATGAGATAAATACCGCGGACACCCATGGTTTCTTACCGGAGTAAATAATCGAGAGAAAAATATTTCAAAATGAATTTCAATACATAGAATTATTGTCGAAGCTCTCAAATATTAGCGCAGCTTAACCCTTGGACCCTCGTTTCCTGGAATGGTATCGCCTTTGGTTACACTTACAGTAAGATGGGTCAGTCAAATATCGATATACAGGGAGGATAAAATAATAACTGCAGTCTGCAGCCGCCTGGCTGCAGACTGCAGTTATTATTTTATCATCAGTACCCCGTGTATGGACCTCTTATAATCAGGCAAAGATGGAACGAAATTATGCCTTGACCGTAAAATCGGTCTCACTAGTTCAAAGGGTTAACCCTTTGGACAGAGTGTTCTGAATAGAATTGACTTGTACAGAACCAGTGTCAGCAAATGGAAGAATGTACTTTTCGTTCAGAGGGGGTGTCTCTAATAATTTAATCCTACAGTTCTATTCGGATTCAGCTTGTTCATGTTGATGTCTATTGCTTGACTGTCGTTAATTGGCTTAGTGATTAAAGTATTGGACTCCCAGTCGGCTCGATTCTGATCACCGGTGTGTCCTTGGGCAAGGCACTTAATCCCTAATCCCGATTGTCCACGTGGGGGCTCGATGACGTTGTGTACTAATGCGTACTGCATGTTGATGGAGCACTTCAACCATATGGTAACCCAGCATGTTGATGGAGCACTTCAACCAAATGGTAATCCTGCATTGATGGAGCACTTCAACGACATGGTAACCCTACATGTTGATGGAGCACTTCAACCAAATGGTAACCCTGCATGTTGATGGAGCACGTCAACCAAATGGTAACCCTGCATGTGCGGGTGTAGTGCGTTGTGATTCTGATAGTTGCTGGCTGTTTCAAGGTGGTTCTCTCCGAGTACTTCGGCTTCCTCTATTCGTAAAATAGTCTGACAGGAGTTGACCATGGCTGTCGAAAGTGTCGTTAAACTCTAATGCTTAAATTTTTATTGCAGTTATTGTCTCCCTTTATTCATGCGTTGTATGAAGACGAGTTGAATGGGTCAAACATCTGATAGAAACTCTCCCAAAAAGGAAAGTGTGCATGCTAAAAAATAACACTAAAAAAGATATATATCATTTTCATTCATGGAAATTTTATTCAATCACAGATGAATCAATTGGTGATCAACACGGGAAATTTCATTACGCTACGACAAATACTCTTAGTGCCGTGGGGAGTCAAAGACACTAAGGGTCAAACACAAAAGTCACATACTCAATATCTGGTATGACCTCCGTCTGCATCGACTACTGCTGTGCATCTACGCCTCATGGAAGCGAACAAGTTAGCATGGAAGTGTTGTGGGATGTTGTTCCATATTCTGATAAGCTGTCTTTGGAGTTCCACAAGCGTTGACGGTGCATGGGGAAGCCGGCGTAGCTGACGTTTCATTTCGTCCCATACGTGGTCAATGGGTGAGATATCGGGCGAATTTGCGGGCCAGGGAAGAACATCCACTTGTTGTTGCTGTAGATACTGTTGAACAACACGAGCTGCGTGGGGTCGGGCGTTGTCCTGCTGTAGAATGACGCCGGGCCGTGACGTTGCAGAAATGGGACAACAACAGGTGTAAGCACTTCGTCACGATATCTGGCTGCATTGAGATTGCCATCAATAATGACCAGCTCAGTTCTGTTACGGGCAGTGATGCCACCCCACACCATGAGAGACCCTCCCCCATAACGGTTTCGCTCCACGACACAAGGATCTGCGTAGCGTTCGTTTCGACGTCTGTACACTCTCTGGCGGCCATCTGATGATGAAAGATGGAAACGACATTCATTTGTGAATAAAACACGTCGCCACCAGTGTAAGGAATGCCTGAGATGTTGTCTACACCACTGCAGTCGAGCACGACGATGACGTCACGTCAAAATCGGACGAATTGCAGGTCTTCGAGGACGTAAGCCGTATTCTCTCAGCCGGTTGATTACTGTTTGAGGATGTATCCGCCTCAGGTTAGGGATGTTCCTGGCTGTCGTCGTTGCCGTTTGTTGCCGGTTCCGGAGATGGACGACACGGATATACCGATCTTGTGCAGGGGTGGTAACTCGGGGTCTCCCGGAGCGGGGTCGGTCTCGAACGTCATCATGTTGTGCATGTCGATGGACTAGCCTGTCTACAGTGTTACGGTGGCAGTTCAAATGCTGGGCAACCTCTCTGTGTGTTCTGCCAGCTCTAATCATACCCAGGGCAAGGAGACGTTGATTCATTGTCAATCTTGGCATGCTAATGTGGAGTCGTTTTAACAGCAGCGCGAGTTTGAATGTGAACGATAGGAAGGCCTTACTTTAGTGTTTAAATACCCAAGGATTCACACTGCTGCATGAATTTTCAGACTCTCCACGTGCAAAACATGCCTTTTCACAAACGTGCAGCACGTCATTTAACGTTAATGCAATTTTAACGGGGAAAGCTGTTTTTGTGTTCAATATAACTTATTCATGAACAGGTTAACACTCTTTACACCTACTAAATTATTTTTTTGGAGTTTGATCAATTTCTGCAATGCACACTTTCTTTTTTGGGAGAGTATATTTGTTGCGTTTCGCATCAAATAATTTAATTGCAAATAAGACAAGACCGTTTGGGGCGAACTGCCATATTACGGGTTCTTTTTGGATCGTTTTGTGCTTCAAATCCCCTAGTGGAAATTACATTCCAAGGGAGTTTACTCGTTTTCATTTCAAAGGCAAGTTTGAAATATTTTTCAATGCTTGAGATATCGTTGAACAGAGCGGACGAAAAGAAAAACTTTTATTTAGTCTTGTTTTTGCAATTGAAGTGCATTTTCTCCTATTTGTGTCTTGACGAAGTGGTTTCTTTCGGCGTTGTAACTTACTACTGATAAATTAGAACTGATTATGTGCTTGTTTTTTATCCTTGCGCATACAATGGCCTCGCGTAAACATGTAATAGCTTTGTATTCACCATTCTATTTTGTCTCTACTGATAAGGCAACCGACGTGTTCAGTTCTAGAAAAGCTCTCGAAAATTGTCAAAATTAATCAAATTTATCTTACAATCAACATGTATTTTGTCTGTATTAACTCCGCAACTGTCTTGTATTCGACCCCCTGATACAGATGTTTGTATCAGGGGGTCGGATACAAGCACGTTCCTTTCGCGTGAAATTCATTTTGTTTCTTTTTGTTCATCCGTACGAATAAATAGTTCTTTATATATTCGTCTTCATTCTTGACTTATCCCCAACATATTTTAAGATAAAATGATTATTACCATTTCGACTCGTCGTGATCTGCCCTCAGAACCCGGAGCTCGACTCGGATACATATTTTGTACATCCACATAATGGTAATAATCTCTATGTATTGGTGCTTAACGCTACAATCAGCATCTAAGGCTATATCGCGGTGATGCTTGCTGGTATATTGAAATAATTTAATATGTCTCAAAGTTAGTTTGTCCAATCAGAACTCTGGAATACCATCTACAGTTAAAACTGGAAGTCCTGCCATGAAATGCGCACAAATAGCACGTCGATCTGCGCGTTTATCTACGCGTTCTGACCATAGTAAGGTTATCAAATTATGTACATTTGGCCTGTGCACAAGCAATGTTTCAGCCAATGGACCTCCGGGTAACTCGGAGGTCCATTGGCAGAAACATTGCCCGTGTTTGCTATAGGTAACCAGGAGAACCTGCCATGCTTTGGATGCCATTCAATATAGCAACAGCGAGCAATTCCTACGAGCAATTAAGCCTAGATAAGCGCACAGTTCATGACAGGACTTCTAGTTTTAACTGTAAGAGTTCCGTCTTAACATTTTATATCAGTTGAGTAGCAGCCATTACTATTTTGATCAAATTGATGCATTTCCGCTCGTTTCGAATTTTTAAAATTTGAAATAAAATAAAATCAAAATAAGAGAATTTAAGTATCAAAACTATTTTCAAGGTACCGTATTTATTGATTTAAAGCATTAAATATTTTTTAAAAAATAGGACAGAAAATATTATTTGCAGTTGCAAACCTGGCAAAAGTTCTTTGTTGTTTTTATGACTCTCTACTGACTATAGTCTATCGATTTTTTCATACTGAAGCAAAAAAAACATTTCCTTTACAGTTTACTCAACAGATTAAAAGCGATTTTTTAACATGTAAAGGTGCTTTGTTAACCCTTTAACAACAATAAATGTATGTAAGGTTATTTCAGTCATGCTTGTAGCGACACGTTTTATTTTGTAAACAAAATATCGCACTCCGAACAGTGAAAATTGTTTACCTTAACCATGGATACGTGCCGATGTCAGTTACTGCTGATGATTTTGCGCGGTACTGTCAATAGCGGTTTATAAAAAACTAGCGGGTGTACCCTGCGTTGCACGGGGGAAGATGGTTATATCAATATACCCTCAGATATGATCGGCTCAGCTGTTTTCGAAATAAAAGGTCAAGGTCACCAATTTCAAGGTCAAGGTCACCCCGATAAAGTCAAAATGATCGATGGGTCAGTATACCCGCACATATGAAATTTTAGCCCGATCGGCCCAGCCGTTTTCGAAATAAAAGGCCAAGGGCACAATTTCAACGTCAATGTCACCCCACGCGGGCACCCCGATAAAGTCAAAATGATCGATGGGTCAATATACCCGCACATATGAAATTTTAGACCGATCGGCCCAGCCGTTTTCGAAATAAAAGGTCAAGGTCACCAAGTTCAAGGTCAAGGTCACCCCTCACGGGCATCCCGATAAAGTCAAAATGATCGATGGGTCAATATACCCGCACATATGAAATTTTAGCCCGATCGACCCAGCCGTTTTCGAAATAAAAGGTCAAGGTCATCAATTTCAAGGTCAAGGTCACCCCCACACGGGCACGGCACCCATCCCATGTTACTCGCAGGGACGAATTATCCCCATGTAGAAAATTTGAGATCGATCGGCCTAGAAACAGAGGAGTTCACCCGGAACAAAGATAGAGAGCGAGAGAGAGAGAGAGAGAGAGAGGAGAGAGAGAGAGAGAGAGAGAGAGGAGAGAGAGAGAGAGAGAGAGAGATAGAGATATAGATACAGACATTCGCATTTATATATTAGATACATGTCCGGTCGTTCTTTGTTTCTTGTGAAAATGTATTAATCCTTGATTTACATGGACATTCGCCATAATAAATATGTTACACGGCCAAATAGACTTCGAGTGGAATTCTGTCCATAAGGTCACCCAAGTTTTTGTTTCATGGTTTTCGCCTCATCCATACGCTCACTTTAGTGAAGGCGGGTGAGTCTCGTGTGTAACAGGCATTATATTAATTTGAAAAAGTTGAGACCATCCGATTGCGGTAAGCCAGAATTACATTGGTGTGCAAGCTACAGTGACATTGAGGAAATTGAAGCCAAGTTATGAATCTATTTATATGAAATCCACTCAGAAAGCCGTCTACATACTCAAACAGACGTTGCAGTCTTCACAAAGAAACAATTATGAAACAGAGAAAATAAATCCGACAAAAATCACGAAATGGAAACACCGGGAAGAAAATATATTTTTACCGCGCGATTTTGTTGACCTTTAAATATATACATTAAAAGCGGTTGAACACGATCGTTCAATAATATTCCGAAAGTGAGCCGATATGCACGCTGTGGTATTCTTATGTGAATTAATAGTCGCTGGCAATGCCTCGGGAAACGAGGAATAAAAGATACACTTCAATTGATAATGGAGTCGTTTTGAAACAACCGTTGTTTCAATAAAATCCTATCAATGAAAGATTCAAAATGTCATTCGGGATTACTTTTTGGATCTCAGCCAAATAACGCACTGCCGTTCACAACATAATCCGATATCGTATAGGAAGTGTTGTTTGCTTCTTAATCCATTTAGGCATATTATATCTCGTTTTGTTGAACTGATAATTCGATCTCCAACTACTCCCAAGTTTATTAAAAGAAAATGTACTGACGTCGCTTCAAATACACTTCACTACAAATTGAGGACCCGCTGGATATTCCCTGTGGATTCAGACCCACGGACCATATACCGCAATTGACTTCTAATAACGATAATAAAAACACGAGGTTACCGTGCACCATACATGTAATTCACTTCTCCATCAGTCATCAGCTATCCAACAATCAATATCAGCCCTCGCATAATAATCATAACAGGACAACTTATCATCAATACTGTTCTAAGACTGAAGTTTAAAGCTTTCGAAAATATTTTTTTAATATTATCAATGAATGAAAACTATGGAGAATGATATCTCAGGCTTTCCAGCTATTTTGCTCCGCAGTCAACAGTTCTGAAATCGTAAAAACGGTCTCCCCCATCATACAGCGATCTGGTCGCGCGACTCTTGCACCGGTGGGTTGAAGTTTCCTAAATATAACACTGACTTCAACAAAAACGACAAACGAACACGTGGCACTCAGTATTGTCCCATTTCTATTCGGCCGTAATGTCCTGTCGCGCTTGTAATCACGAATGTGTGTTTAAAATGAAAAAATTCAAGTAACAAAAATTGAGTTGAATGCATGCAAAGTGTTAATAAAATCTCTTGTGGGAGATATATCGTCATGTTGTTGAAAAGGACAAGTAATCTTGAGCAATATTGCACTACATCGAGCCCAATCAGATGACATTTTCCAAATACATTGTGGTTTCATTACACAATTTCTATTAAGCCACCAGACCATAATAATCGCGTTATTCTCGATTGTATGAATGACCTTTAAAACTGTGATATTACGGGGGATTGTAGACGGCATTATTCGCTGACCGGTAACGTGGAAATTCCAATGATAGAGGCGCCGGGAGGTGTTACGGGAAGCGGAAGCAAATTTTCGGGAAGAGAAGGAAGTAAGGTAAAGCTAAAGCAACTGTGGACAGACCATCCGGGAGATGTGAAAACCCTTCTTGGACTACAGGTCAAGTAAGCTGACCGACTTGAAGAAATATTATAGTAGCTTATCTAGAATGCCCAAAGTATCAGTCTAAAAGAATGAGATTCACTGGGAGTATAATGGGGAAGTGGGATGGGAGAATGAAGGACATGTGGTTAGGGGGAGACTCAAAGGAGAGGGTTAATATGCTAATCGGAGAGATTGGGAAGAATGGGACAAGGGATATTATCAAGCAGTTCGTCTCCGAGTGTTGGGAGGAGAGGAGAAGCGTGGAAACAGGGAGGCAGTTGGGAGTACAGGGGTAACCATGGCCTTCTCGTCCGAGAACCGCGACAAATCAGCGGCTGGTCAAAGTGTTATTATTATTATAGTAGCTTATCTGATTTCTAATCAACTCCAGTCCTGAGTAATCTCATCTGTCTCATTACCAGCCTTGCCATCTCCTGATGTGAGTGTCTTATATATACGTTAAGAATGCTAGATATGTTTGGAAGTATTCTCCTATGAATATGTCACCTCATAACTTCGACAATGTAAAACTTCTTTTTTTTTTTGATAACTTTCGTTCCAGATAAAATCCTAAGATTCGGACCTGCTCTCCGATTTCCACATTCCACTTCTGTCTAAGTATGAGGTCATCGGCCGATACTCTTGTCCCTCCTCACCCTCATACACCCCACTTTCTCGCACAGTTGAGCTCTTTGTCTTTGTCGATTTAATCTTTTCAGCACATTCAGTGGTCATAGATAGTATAGCCCCTCTCTCTTCACAAATATTGAAACAAAAAGCAATGGGATCCTCTCATAAAAAGACTTCCACCGACCAATGACAGCGCAATCCTTTACCTAAAACGAAAAGCAGACGACACTTGCAAAAATAATTCTTGAATATAACTAATGTTTTTCATTTTTTGTCTCAAAAACATAGGTTATGACACCTCATTGGAACGAGCTCGACGAGCTCGTTCCAACGAGGGGCCATAACCTATGTTTTTGAGACAAAAAATGAAAAAATAATGAAAATTAATAGGCGATTTTTGTGAATAGCGCTGGCCGGTTTTGGCCGTTACGGTTAAAGCAATATTTTAAGATGCTTTTTAGCATCACCCCCACTCCCGCGAAGAAAAATCAAATTTTGTACCGGGGTTAGTCCTTCGTATTCCCTTCGAAATGCTTCCAGGGGTCTTTCCATCAGTGTAGGCTTTGCTGGGTATATATAAATAATTGGACTATGAACACTGGGATTATGTTTTATATTCCGAGCCAATTTGATACGCTTTACCCAGTTCGACACAAGAGACGAATGGTATCGCCCTATACATCACCCTTAACATGTTGAACATGCTGAGGGTAGTGTTTAGGGCGAAACCCTTCGTGTCATTAGTGTTGAAACGGTAAGATTAAGATAGCACTGATCTGCCTTCCCAATATTGTGGTTATTTTGTTGCGAGGCCACGGCCGACCAACACAAAGACGGTTTGTTTGGTTGTTAGGGTTCAACGGCACTTTCAACATCCAGGATTACATCTTATTATGCCAGCTAATGAAATTCGCCAATCACAGCCCCCGAATAGTGGGACGGTACTGAGCCGTATTGGGTCACCTGCAGCCCGAGGTGACCTAATACGAAACTCGTATTAGGTCAATACCGCCATTTTGTTTCGACGTGGAAATTCCTCACCTCGCGGTGCTTTTATATCCATATTGAAGAAATTGCAGTACAATCAAACGTCCCTCCGTGTCTATATGTCTCATTTTCTCTCGTTTTATAATAAATTTATTGTGAAATTTATTTTCTAAATGTAAATTTAATTATTTGAAGTGAGAAATACTACTGTATTCGATCTACCGATAACGGATCAATCAAACGTCCCTCCGTGTCGATATGTCTCATTTTCTTTCGTTTTTAAAAATAGCGACTGCACTATAATGAAATTGAAAGAAATGAATCACAGCTATGAAGGAAAAGATGCGAGATACATTTATTTTGTTCGAATTCTATAAAATCGGACGTTTCGGACGTTTTCTGCACACTCAAGACAAAGTGACAGTACGAAGAAAAGCGTCTATCGCTGTTGTCTGTGTTGTCAAGGAAATTATACACAAACAGGGAGACAACTGTGCACGTTTGTTACAACTTACGTAGCGTTTTGCACCAGTTTTGAAAATGTGCCGGCGTTCAAATTTGATTGTTATTTTGTTTTCGCTGGCATAATAAATACGTTACAGGACGTTCAGGTGGCGGATACGGTGTCATATGAGGCTCGGCAAAAACAATATTGGACTCGGCGTACCGCCTCGTCCAATATTGTTTTCACCTCGCCTCATATGATACCGTATCCGCCACTTGAACGCCCTGTAACTTATAGTGTCGGTCAGTTTTACGGTGGGAGGAGGTACCTGGAGATGACCAGCGAGCAGAGACGAGCATTTGACAGACTCTCCAACTTAGTAACTCGGTACAAGAGGGTTAGCGGTTAGCAGCAGTTGAAGGCAAGTGCGCCATCTACGTGCATAGCGCTATCGTGCCCCCTCCCCACCCCGTAGGCAATCAAGATTACGTGCCTTCACCATGGACACAACACTTTAACTGCCGATCTGGTTTGAATCGTCGAGCTTTCGGTTTAAAGTCCAATGCTCTAACCACTTAGCCAACACTCCCCCCCCCCCCCTCCGCTACAAACTACAAAGACGGTTAAGCAAGTCTACTAGATTGTTGTCATCAAAAAGTGTACAACACACTTGTCAGTTCTAAAGAAATGGACTTTGCATCACGCATGAGAAGTGTTTTATGCATGAAAAGCAAGTGTATTAAAATATTTTTTTTCTAACAGTCACAAAGAGTTTGGCCTGTAAATCATGAGAAACGGTACGTATCACATAATGTGTTTTGATTCCGTACCATAGAGACGACTTATTCTGATTCCGTATCAAAAAGACGACTCGTTTCCGATTTTTTCTATCATAACAGGCGCATGAATACATTCTATGTGCGTTTCAGTGATCGACTCAGCAGATCGCTTACAAAACAAAACAAAATTCTTTACGGTTAGCGACAGAACTATTAATAGCCAATCACCCCCCCCCCCCCTCCCCCCTCCCTACAATAAATAGAAACTGCACAATTCAATATGACACACTCGTAAATTCAAGCGTATCATCATAGGAAGTGACACTGAGAGCGAATAATTTGACAACACAACTTTGAAAATTGGGATGACAGCGTTACTCATTGTTAGAGTGCAAAACAATATAGTTCCATAAAATGTTGGGTTTTTTTTTTTTTTTTTTTTAACTTTTTCTCGCCCAACATTATGTCCGAAAACTGTATTAATAATTTAAGATTTAATACCACCTCGAATCTGATACAAATCACAAGACACGCACATTATCATGATAATCTGTATTTATTTGCAAACATGCGCTACAAACTGTATGTGAGATTCCAAAATGTCCTCTTTTTGCAAAAACTGATTGCATTCAACATCTATCCGGCCTTCCCCCGAACGTTGTGTAATTTGAAGGTAACTGTAGTTACGAATTTTCCTCCGTGTAGCCTAGTGCGAGAAAGGTTTCACAAATCAAGGACACTGGGGCCCCTTCCCCGGGTGTGAGAGCATCACATCTGCCCTTTATCTGTGGCCAGAAAGAGTTGCTTTGGTGGCCGTGGTCAGAGAATAGCTCTTTTGATACATGGCAAAAATCAATACTTTTTCAATGGTATCCAATCATACAGATCATCACTTGATAAACAAAAAAAACCCTACTGAGCATTATATGTCATTTAGCCTGCAATAACAATTACAAATGGGATCGTCTCATATAATAATGGCTGCAGTAGGGTCCGGCGAATCACCCGTTTTCGCTTAAATTCGAATCTCGAATCGAACTGGGTCTATTATTGGAATTCGAACCGAATCTCAAATCGAATCAGAGGCGACACGAAGATGACTGAATGTGTGAAGAGGGAGCTGCAAACCTGATTTGTTCCTACAATGATGGCCCAAGCACCGACTGATACAATATTCCAACTGCATCACCAAGGCATGCCTTCGTCGAAGGCATGCCTTGGTGATGTAGTTGGAATATCACCCAGTAAGGATTATATTCCAAAAACAGAAACGGGTACGAGAATCATCGCTACTTGGCACTGCACAGGGCTAGCCGCTAGCAACAGCTCATTGTTGATTTTGCCTGGAAACTTGAAATTTTCTTCCAACAGTCAGTGTCCAGTTAGACTGTAAATAGCATAGCTGATGGAACCGGCATATATGTTGTTTCTCTATAGACAGCGGAAACTACACTCAGTCTTTATTTTCGATAGCATTTATGTACAATTTCCATCAGAACTATATGTATTGTGAGACGACAAATATGACTGATGCCAGGCTATATTCCAGGAAAAAAGATTCGAATAGAAACGAACCGTGCAGCCGATTCGAATCGAACCGAATAGAAACTTAAGATCTGAAATCGAAAATCTCGGCGCTTCGCTGGGCTCTAGGCTACAGCAATTGGGGGAGTATGCTTTTATTTTTGGGGAGGTTCTAAACGTTGGACGTGAAATATGCACGACTAGTTAAGGAAGAACAGTGTAGATTCAATCCCACAACCCTCTTGGATTTTATATTTACTGATCTGTCTTTACTATTTGTATTGTACTAAACTCATCCGGAACCATGTGTTCTTTGGGGCATAAACCTATGTATACTGGAACTGGAAGGGTATATTGTTGTGGGAAAACGGTCGCGGATAAATTCAGAGAAGCTGGGTAAAGACCCTTATAACGCCCGATAGATTAACCAATGTCAACCATAACTAGTGACCGAGGACCGAGGAATACACTGACAATAATAATCAACCGTGACCCTATATTAATTCAATATACCAACACTGGTGGTATCTTAAAATTGTAACTATCCGCCATATTGTTTTACTGGGCTCAAAATAAGCGGTGTCGCGTCGTTTTTTGTTATGCAAAACTTGCAAAAAGCTACACAATGTTCAATTATGTATAGCATTTTGCGATACAAGATAATCAACTGCAGCCTTTTAGGCTGCAGTTGATTATCTTGTATCGCAAAATGTGAATGAAAATTTGCAAACAAATTTGACAACTAGTTCACTGATGCTTTACGTCTGATTGTGGAACATTCCAGGCATAACTCAGATTAACTCTCCATCAAGCATCATTTGCAATTTCATATGTAAGATGAATTCTATTGGTTTAAATTCTTCCTGTTTTTACAACATTTTGCATAAAATGCCCATTAAAAGTAACTTCAAGCCCATCAAATTAAAAATCCCAACTTCCATTTTGAGAACTCTATTAAACAACCAAGACGCCATTTGAAAATATCCAAGTCCATGCAACCCTTAAAGTCATTTCAGTTGAAAAAAACATAGTAAATGCTTCATGTGTTGCAGATCATTTGGAAATTCCCAAAAATGGATGGAAACTATTCTATCAACTTAGAAGAATTCAATACAAAACAGCATAACATAACTCTGGTACACAAAAACAGCTATGTAATTTTTACAAAATGCTATTCATTTTTTGGAAATGTGTAACATTTTGCTACGCAAAGAAAAAAGTTATTTTGAGCACTGTTGTTTTATCGCAAAAATCGCTGTCTGAATTCGGCTAATTTGGTTCTTTAGAAAGTTTGTTTTCAGTTCAAAGTGTCAGAATGCAGGGTGAATATCAAATGCGCAAGAAAATGTCAGAGGTAAACAATCAATAATTTTCTTGGCAATTAATGAGATGTTTTGGCTACTCTCCTTGCATTGCATCATAACTTGTCTTCTTTTGTAAACAAATGAACACCGATAGGAAAATGTAACGATAAAATGGAACGGTTTGCAAACACGACTTACGATGAAATTTATGAGGATAGAAAGCTGGCATAATAAATACGTTACAGGACGTTTAGTTGGCTGATACGGTGTCGCATAGGCTCAGCAAGAACAATGTTAGACGAGGCTAATATTGTTCTTACTTCGCCTTATGCAACAAACAGCAACTAAACGCCCCGTAACTTATAAGATTATTTTTATTTTCTCTTAGCGCCACAGCAGTATCAAAGGTTTTATGGTGGCGATAATATGTTATGTAGGGTGAAATAGATAATTATCTTTTATGAAGTTAAATATTCGATTATAATCGAGAAAAATTTACATCATAATGACAGTGAAATAAGTACAGTTAAAACTAGAAGTCCTGTCATGAAATGCGCACAAATAGCACGTCGATCTGCTCGTTAATCTACGCGTTATGACCATAGTAAGGCTATCACATTCAAAACATATGGCCTGTGCACAAGCAATGTTTCTGCCAATGGACCTCCGGGTAACCCGGAGGTCCATTGGCAGAAACAGTGCCTGTGTTTGCTACGAGTAACCAGGAGAACCTGCCGTGCTTTGGATGCCATTTGATATGGAACTTGCGCGCAATTCCTACGCGCAGTTAAGCCTAGATAAGAGCACAGTTCGTGACAAGACTTCTAGTTTTAACTGTAGCGAGAACTGTAGTATGTAATGATACAAATATTTAAGAGAATACTACGTAAAGCAATCTGGTGATCAAGAACATTTGAATATGAGATTTAGTTGAAGGAATAAAAACAATTAAAACTTATTAAAAGGTTGATTTCCTTGAGAAATGAGAGAATCTGATGAGAATTCGTCCTCTGAAGGTACAATGGTGTCTTCCCACTAGACCAATTCCCTTTAGGCCAGTTCCCAGTAGACCAATTCCCCTTACACCAACTATACACTGTTATTGATTAAGGGTTGATTAAGGATAATTTAGAAAACATTTATTTACTGATAAGCACTTTATTTGACAAAAAAAATATATATGCATAACATACAAAAAATATAGGTTTATAACATTTTAGCTAGCTCAGTACATATAACATTACACAAAAATATAGATTTATAACAGCAATACACACAAAGGATTGTGTTTGTTTTGTTATGGAACTCAGCTCAACATCTATTAACCACAAAACAATCACAGCCTTTGAAAGTATGTGATCACTATAACAATTGTTATGAAAAATTTTCCCAACATCTATAAAATATTAACAAGCCAGAAAATAAGCAGACTGTCATCTGAAAAATGAGGTTCCCAGAGGGTGAATTTAGTGATGCTACCCTGCACAGCAGGGTAGCATCACTAAATTTACCCTCTGTGAACCTCAACCTAAATCAAGGTCTGAAACATAAACAGAAAGAAGAACCCAGAGGATAAACTGGCCCACTGTATGGGAAAACATCACCCACTGGGGACCTCTTTTTGTAAACAACAGACTGCTTATTTTCAGGCTTGAATGTCAATAGCATTAAATACATTTATAAATATTTATAAGTATATCAAATTATTGATATAGAATTTAAAACTAGAACATATCAGTTGGTCTAAGGGGAATTGTTTTTTGGGGAATTGGTCTAAAGGGAATTGGTCTAGTGGCAATCGACTGGTACAATAAAATGTTGCCGCCTCGTTTCGATAAAATCAGTACAATCTGAGACTGTGTGCCACTGTCAACGCAGATTGATAGGGACCACATTCTGGTCGCACATTACCCCCTAACAGAAAGGAATGTCTTAGTCTTGTAGGACCAATATGACATTGTGTCAAATTTACATGATATTTTCTTCAATGGTTCCTAGATGATTAATGATCGCTTACATCAGGTCGGGGGGCGATTATTTGTTGCTCCACCCCATTCCGCTTGTCTCAAAGATTTGATGTAGTTACTGATATGTAATTTAAAATCACTGAAAGGAATTGAGCTTCACATTAAGTATAAATTCTAAAATTGCGATGTGGAAAAGTTGTGGAATACTTTCGGATCCTGTAAGTCAGAGAGCACTGCGCTGGATTCTAGACGTTAACATTTCATTATTATTATTATATTATTTTATCTCACAATCGGGGCGTTTTCGCACTGTTACGCAACTAAAGTTTAATGTATCTGGGCCCTTGTTCCGAACCCGTATCAAGGGCCCCTGATACAAGCGCGTGATTCTGCTGTTGCCAAAACAACGGCATTAATATCGTTGTTCGATCGCTTCGCGTTTTTCCCTTCAGAGAAAACAATATTAGGTGAGGCGAAGCCGAACCTAATATTGTTTTCTCTGAGCCGTATATGACAGTGTATCTGTCATCTAAACGCCAGGTAATGTATTTATTATGCACGGCATGCTAAAATGTCACTGGGAAAGTTAACTCAACGAACAGTTAAATTATGCACACTTTTCGGCATCTTGGGCCGGTTTGTAGCCTATTATTGGGATTTTCCTGAACGCTCGAGTCGAGGCTTCTCTCTTGAAGTTAAAGGATTAGCTTTCGCTATGAAATGTGGAAATCTCCACCTCAATAAACGATGAACGGCATATTTTAAAATATAATAAACCTTTACACCAAGAGGGATATTTAATTCACCAGTAATTATTGCAAAGGTTACAACCAAATTCACGTTGACGAAACACATAGTTGCTCCACTTCGCAAGCAGTATTCAGTAAAGTGAATACCAGTTACGTAATTTTCTCTGAAGCGTAACGTCATCACTGGCCTCAATATGGAGATCCATGAACGCTATTCTATATTTCAATTTGCGTCTTTCCGTCGATAAGGCAAATGAAAAAGTTCCTCTTAAAATAGTTTTATAACACATTTTGTGGTGAATAATGTGAGATAAATTTATCATCACCACAGTGTGTGTCTCCGTGAATTCAGATCAAGTCTCGTTGTAGGCACAGAATCGCATTTCGACTCGCCCTAACGGGCTCGTCGAAATACTATTCTGTTCCTACAACTCGACTTGATCTGAATTCCCGGAGACACACACTGTAGTGATAATCTGTATATATCCTACGCCATTCTTTGGATCACACGTCTTCGCCGCCCAAATTTATTTCCGGTGTTCCCCGACTCTAATCTGTACCTATTTTCTATTTTAGGGTCATGTTCCCAACCCAGTCTGCTCACAGGAACTCCAGACACGATGGTGTCACACGTTGGCTACGGAACACAAAATTATGATGATAATATTTACTGTCAGTGGCATATCCAGGCTCCCAGTGGTGATCTGATTACGCTCGTGTTCAACAGTTTTGATGTTGAAGATGACGCAAGGTAAGGACTGATTTCATGAGCCAATCCGCCAGGTTTAGTAATTTTCACAAATTAGTGGTTAAATCATGATGGCTGACAGTAATATGTTTAGATTTGTTTGTGTCCCGGCTTTTTGATGCAAGCGACCATGAAAGGTTGTCAAAAAGGTGAAGTGCCCTTCATGTGCGCGTTTGTGTCGGTTGGTTGACAAAGAATAAAAAGAGTTTCATGCTGTAATCATTATTAGCTGCGTTCTAAAACGTTTTTTTATGAATTACATGGCACTAACCGGAAACTGTAAGACTGATTATTTTCGTGATAAACATTGGAAGGAAACGGTGGCCGAAAGGATAAGAACTGTTATTTCTCATGTCAAATATCCCGGATTCTTGGGATTGATCCCTGGAACTGAAGTTCTCGTGGGGTTCAAGCATCCTGTCAAAATAAATTGGGTGGGTAACGGCGTCATAACTTGGCATATTGGGTGAGGATAAAACAAGGTTGCATCTTGTATGGAGGGTGACATATTCCCAAGCTCATTTGCCACCAGCCAAATTATATAAGGAGTTTGAAATTATTGTGGTCGGGAACGGGCCGTTAAATAGTCCAGCGTCTATTTTTAAATTCAATCCTCGGGAATATTGCAGTTGGTGGGAAAAGCGAACTGTTCCATTCCGTTCCATCCGACTGAATATAAAAAAAGCATCATAAGCCTTCCTTGAATCAATGCAAGGACATTTTTATACGAGACTTGGTTGGGAGAATCTTTAATGACAATACCAATACTATTAGACATGTTTGTGTACTCAATAATTATCAATGAAGCGTTGTCGCAGCTGTAATATTATGATTACGCAACATAGTTCCACTGATTGGGTTAATATATTGATGTCTTCAAGGTGAACTGAATACTGTTTTATTGCCATGAGTATAACTTTAACACAAAAAATAAATGCATGTTTTTGTGAGTAAAAGGACATCTCTTTTCATCAACCGTAGAAGGTGGTAAACTCCAAGAAAAGATGGTAAACAAACAGCAAAGAGCAATGCCAAATTCCTTTGATAATTAGACTGGTAGTCTGAGGATTAAATTGTAAAACCCGCTCGCCAGTCCTTGTACGACATATAAATTTAAAGCTTAAAACATTAGAACTCACCCTGCCCCTATTCTATCATAATATATACATATACTTGGTGTATGTGGCTTGGGCCGCTCCAGTTACGGACAAGCATAGCCGTAGGCTCGAGCGAAATATGATTATGCCATTCCAACGAGTTATGTAAAACACCCACCGATTCAAACACACACCGCGTTCTGTGTTTATTACACAATCCATGCATTAAAATTCATTTAAATAAACAAATTTTAATTCCGATGTTTAACCCGGTAAAGAGTTTGTTTTGACTGAAGCTGCACTGATCAAATGGATCGATAAAAATCAAAACAACCTTTTCGGAACCAGTGTTTGTTGAAATTCGTATCGCTGTTTATTAACAGTAATGGCAACCAAATGGTTAGGTGTGAATGGGCCGGTGCCCATTCACGCCTAACCATTTGGTGGCCATTACTGTTAGTAAACCTATAAGTACAAATATGTGCAGATTTGCAAAACAGCTGGGAGAAACTATTTTTAAAAGAAGTTCGAAGCATATCAAGATGTACGAAGATTTACCGAAATAAAGTTGACCAATTTAGATATAATGGGATCCACAAAACGAGACGGCCGCGGGACTGGGTTAATGTTCTGGTTGGAAATGATTGGGTTTTTTAAAAATATTATCTCGTGTTTGGCTAATTTTTTGTGAACCGACTTTATTTTGCTTTGGACGTTTTCATTTTCACACTATGCGAAAGACGGCCGATGATTGTATAACGAATTTTGGAAACTTTTCGAAGCGTAACTAAACGGCGCGGTAAAAAAGTTCCGCCTTGTATATCACCCGTTGAATACAGAATCATTTATATCATAGCGGTGATTCCGTTGAATACAAGGGTTTAAAGTTTAATGAATGTTTTTATTTTTGAACAGATAAGGATTTTGATTTGTTGTGTATGTTTTTTGTTCAACAGCTGCTCGTATGACTCGGTCACAGTTTCAGATGCTTCCAGTATCAATGACGTCGGTAAACAGATCGGGAAGTACTGTGGAAAAGGTATTCCTCCTCCCATATCGTCGATTGGAAGTGATCTGTACATCACATTTCGGACAGATGTTGATACAAATAAAGCCGGATTCAACTTTTCCTACAGTTTTGTGGATGCATGTGAGTACAGAGTGCATAGAGTCTGTCAGAAAATGAGCTGTCGTTCTTGGGCTATCTATCGGTTGGTATTTGTGGTATTGTACACATTCAGACTCGATTTGGTAGCATATTTTCACAATTTTCCAAAGGGACGCCAACCTGGAATCCCCCTCCACCAACCCATCACAGTAGGAGTGGGTTGGTGAGGGTACCTGGGTGTCATGTCCTTCGAAAAAAGTGCAGGACAATCAATACGAGATGAGAATCAACATCGGCTTGTACACTGCATATCCCCAAATCACTCGAGGATATTAACAAGCGTTTGCCATCATCAAATGTGACAATCATATTGAACATTTATTTATTGTTTATTTACTGGGGTGTAACGACACCTTCGATAGACAAGGGTCAGGGATGTGACGACAGGGTGGTGTGTGTGGGGGAGGGGTCTCACCCCCCCCCCCCCCCCCCCCCAGCTAGGAGTATTTGTTTTCAATAGTTGGAAATTCCGAGGTCAAAAATCAAATAGTTGGAAATTCAATAAATTAACATTGTTCATGAAAAATATTAATGATGAGGAATTTTAATCTTTTATTTCCAACCGGAAACTTGAGTTTCAAATTTCCTACTCTACAATTGACATGGCCTCAAAATTTCGACTCTGACATCAATCCGGTAAATTTTCTGACCCAGACACATTATAAATGATGCTTTTTCCGATTCAGGACTAGTGAAAATTTTTAGAAGGGTTCATAACCCATTACCCAACGCAGACGATTTCAAAATTCATTATTTTAAATATCTTTTTTTTTCAAATTTCAACAAAACCATATCATGTGAGCCCTCTTTGGAACAAGCTCGACGAGCTCGTTCCAAAGAGGGGTCACATTATATGGTTTTGTTGATATTTTTCGATAAATACTCTTTTTCCAGCAGCTGTATTTGCATATTACGTGGGCGGATGCGGGCGATTCGTTGGGTAAAGGGTTAAAATATATCACCCAGCGCTGCAGTGCAACCACCTATCGAAACCACTCACAGTTGGAATTTACACCGGTGGCACCCCCCCCCCCCCCCCCCCCCCACAGCTGAAACCCTCTAGCCACATCCCTGACAAGGGTCACCTCGTGTCGGACAGTAATACATGTGGAGGAAGTCGGAATACCCGAAGTGATCCACCGAGCAACAGCGAGGAACCAATTTCGCACAAGCAGGGTTACCATTAGAGCATCAACTACGTACAGTACGCCTTAGTACACAGCGCCACCATACCCTCACGTGGCCAATCGGGATTCAGTGCACTTCCTGAGGACACAACGCAATTGCTCCTGGTGGGAATCGAACCGTAGCTCTTTCGTTTTGAATTCCGTAATCACTGAAGCACCTTGCTTTCCATATCCCATTTTTGCGTTATTCACAACAATCACCATTGAAATATGTTTTTGTTTGGGTAGGGGAGGGGTGGATTTTGTCTGGAAATATAATTTTGACAGCTACAAAGATCGCATTCTGCTCGAAGGGCTATGTTTTTCAAGCGAAAGAAAGAAAAATCTTCAGTTATCCAAGAACAAAACGTGAGTGTCTTCTAACTGTCATCTTTGTTAATACGTTAACAATGTCGGATAGCCGTGCAGAATAAAATGACGGGTCCCAGAAAACAGAGTGAAATATATGTTTACATGTTGTACTCAAACATGTCCCAGAGGCATATTTTCATGGCACAACTTCGTGCGGTTACAGGAAAATGGATTCCTAACATAAAGGCGAAGTGGCAATCTCGCCCTTAATGTACTGAATGGTACAGGGGCGGCGGAAGCTCAATAAAAGTGGAGGGGCATAAATTTACAGTGCTACCATGGTTCGACCCAGTGTGAGAAAGGTTATAACCGTATATCGGTAAATGTACCATGACTCGCTATAGTCTCTCGTTTAGATGAATATGCCACTGTGTGCATGGTCAATGTCCGGTCCGTTTCTTCCACTTCAACCATCTTTCCAACCCGAAGACCAGCCTTCAGGTTGGAAGATAGTTGAAGTAGAAGAAATGGACCGAAACGACCGAAAGTGGGATTCTTTGGCTAAATATTGTTTGTATTTGCAAATAATGTTACAAGAATGCCTGTATATTGACACGTTTGCATGCGCCCATTTTAACGCATTGTGTAATTGCGAAACATATCGGTGGAAAAAAGTGGAAGGGCACGTGCCCCCTGGCTCCGCCGCCTCTGGACTGGTACAATTTGCGTGTCACGCTGCGATCAACTTTGGAAAATTAGGTCACCAGACATCCCTGCAATGACAAAACGGCAACGGTTCCGGTGCGTAACACCTGAGATCGAAGTTTAACACTTTACTCAGCATAACGACAACTAGTCAGCGCTATTCACAAAAATCACCATTCAATTTTCATTATTTTAATCGTTTTTAGTCTCAAAAACATAGCTATGCTTTTGATTTGAAAAATGAAACAAATTTCTTTCTCACGAATTTTGTTTGCAAGTGTTGTCTGCCTTTCGTGTTAGGTAAAAGGTTAATTCTGCAGGAATGGACTCGCGTTCTTCTACTCGAGTTTCCTGCTGAACATTTCCATTGAGGAGTCATATTTATTTATTTTTTTATTTATTTATTGGTGTTTAAGGTCACATATTTATGCACAATGGCTAATCATGACCGTGACAGTTTTACGAGTGAAGGAAGCCGGAGTGCCCGGAGAGAATTACCGAGCAACGGCGAGCAACTGTCAGCTCCCCAACATACTAGCTCCACACAAGCAGGGTTAGCATTGGTTGAAGACAAGTGCACCATCGACGTGCAGTACGCCTTAGTACACAACGCCACCGTGCCCACAAGCGGGCAATGGAGATGAAGTGTCTTGCCCAAGGACACAACGCGGTTGCCGCAGGTGGGATTCGAACCGAGTACCTCTCGGCTTGCAGCCTGCACCTCTACCTACTGAGCCACCGCGCTCCCGAGGGGTCATAAACTATGTCTTAGTGGCAGAATTGTAAATACACTAGAATTTGAATGGCGATTGTTGGGAAGAGCACTGGCTGGATATGGTCGTTATGCTGGGTAAAGGGGTTAACAAACATACTGAATTATGAAGGTCTTCCATACCGCACTTTCACGCAGATAGGCAGAACTCGCATATAGTACTCTGGAGAATGTCGTGGCTATGAATTTATTTATTTATTTATTTATTTATTTATTTATTTATTTATTTATTTATTAAGGTTTAACGACACTTTAACAGCCAAGATCATATCGTGTCGGTGACAGTTTTACAGGTGGAGGAAGCCGGAGTACCCGGAGAGAACCACCGAGCAACGACGAGCAGGTGCCAGCTTCCCAACTCCGCACTGCAACACAGACAGGTTTAGATTGGTTGAAGACATGCGTACCATCGACGTGCAGTACGCCTTTGTACACGGCGTCATCGTGCCCCGATGTGGACAATCGGGGTTAAGTGCCTTTCGAAAGGACACAACGCGGGAGTCCGAATCGATCGCTCAGACGGTCACCCATCCAAGGACTGACCGGTCTCGACGTTGCTTAACTTCGGTGATCTGACGAGAACCGGTTACCGCTACGCCACCGCGCCCCCCCCCCCCCCCCACCCACCTGTGGCCGTGGAAGTGTTCATAGTGTGTTGAAATACTCTATCTTGTGGAGTAGAAACGTTTTGATGGAATCCTGTCTCCAGCCTTATTTTTGGGGTATCCCGTTGGAACTTGTGAAATAAACAAGTACACACATTTATCTTACAATAGGAACGTACAGTACAATCGCATGCCTTTACCACATAATAAAAATCATCATAAGCAAAATTTTAATTAATGTTGTACCCGGTGCATCATTAATTAAATGTTTGATGATTATTCCTATAATTAGTGTTTGGAATCTAATATTATTGCATCCGTGGAAATATTGCCCACACGTGGAAAGTGACTTGTCCACGGCAGCTGTATTATATTCACCCCCCCCCCCCCCCAAACCAAGTGAAAAAGTCTATACAGAATAGAAATCTGTATTGAGAGGTAGCAACCACACGTGCGATCATTCGATTCAGAAAGCAAATGTTTTATACCTACACTCAACTAGTGCTCAAACGACTAGTGACTTCCAAAGTCAACTAGTCAATATCCAAAAGTCAAGTCGACTTCGACTAGTCATTGGTGATAACCTGTCTCCTTATAACAGTGTTGGTATTCAGGTAGAGTGCTGAGGGTGCAAATTTGGCTTCACTTGGGCATTCATATACAGCAACTTACTGGGACATTATTCTGCTAATTATGCTAAGAGTGAAAATTAATAACATATCCTGATAGCCCAAAATAATTCAGCACTCTACTAGTACCAGTTAAAACAAACTACTGTCACTACTATTAGATGGCAATAGATGTATACATTGATTGCCCAATATTGCTGTTCAAACTGTCTGACAGTGGCACAGAAGGGATACTATTTGAGTCTCCCCCTAGCCACATGTCCTTCATTCTCCCATCCCACTTCCCCATTATACTCCCAGTGAATCTTATTCTTTTAGACTGGTACATTGGGCATTCTAGAAGAAAGTATTCCAGTGTCTCCATCATGCCCAAATTACACATCTGGCACTCCCTTTCACTGTCTTTCCCAATTTTTCCCCTTAGTTCCAGGGATCGCGACCTCATCTTCAACAACAGTCCCCCCCAAAGGTGCCATCAAGGTACTCTTCAAAACCTGGCTTCTCTTTATCATGCAGGCCACCCAAAGACCTCTTTGATTTGACCCCCTCTCGCCAATTACGGTTACAATCCTCCATGACCCTTTCTCTGACGATTTTTTACCCTGGTTTGCCCCAACGTCCAGGTCCGAGATCTCCAATGAGTAGTTCTCTACTAGCTCCCTCACTTGGACCATCCACCCCGTCTTGATATTTGAGTTGAACAATCTCAGGAACATTACTTTATACCATCAGCTGTCGAGGAAATTTACCAAATAATTAAGATAACAGAGTTTCAACAGGTCTATCCTGTCCTTGACCCTCATCCACCCAAGCTCACCCCTGATTCCTTCCAGCGCTGTGGCATTACTCGACCCCGTTATCCATCGGCCTGCATCGTTCTGCAGGATTTCCAAGCTCTTTACGGCCGTCTGGTTTAGGGGTACCACTTCCTTACCGTATGTTATACTTGGCAGACCCACCATTTCCCAAATGGTTTTCCCCACGAAAACCTTATTGAAACTGTTTCTCCCTATAAGCTTCATTTGGTTAAGGATTTGCTGTCCTTCAGAATCAATTTATTTGTGTGGTTTCGGAAGATGCCTCTTCCTGTAATGTTTATATTTACCCCCAAATACCCGTAATCACCTGTCTCCCCTACACTGAGAAGTTTGCTGCTACTTTCCGGAATGCAGAACTCACCCACTCTCCACCTTCGAGTGGGGTCCACTTTGTGGCCTACAGGTGTAACTTTGCTCTTGCTTTCATTACGTTCGAGTCTCCATTTGCTCCCATATTTCCCAACAATTCACAGCATTTCCGTTAGCCCCTCTTCACTTTCTGACACTAGCACCATATCGTCTGCAAAAAATAGCCCTGGGATCTTCAAGTCCCCAACTGCTAGGCCCTCCTCGATATGAAGGAGTTCATCTCTTACATCTTTGATGTACAATGCAAACAGGATTGGCGAAAGGATACACCCCTGTTTTAGGCCTATCTCCATAGGCACACGTTTTGTTGTAATGTTTCCCAGGCTAAGTTCACTCTGTACGTCTTTATATAATGCTTTCATAATTCCAACAAACTCGCCTCCTAAGCCCAGAGCCTCCAGCTTGCGCCACATACCCTCCCTCCATACTCTATCGTATGCCTTTTTGACATCCAAAAAGGCCATAAACAGCTTTTTCTTTTTTGCTTTCGCGGATTCTATCATTTGGGATAGCGTGAAAAGATGGTCAATAACTCGCCTTCCCTTCCTGAAGCCATTCTGGATTTCTCCCCAAAAAAACCTTCTCTTCAATCACCTCCTCTTGTCTCCCATACAGGACTATGCAGAAAACTTTTCCAATGTTGTTACTGACAGAGATCCCTCGATAGTTATCCAAAACGTCTTTTTCCCCCTTTTTGTGAATAATCACTTTGCTTTCTCTCCACTCTTTTGGGACCTCTTGATTTTCTACGGCTAGATTGAATAGGGCAGTTAGGCTTTCCACGAATTCCTCTCCCCCTTTTTTGATAAACTCGTTTGGAATTTCATCCACTCCTCCCGCTTTTCCACCCCTTAATTTTGAGATCACATTTCGCACTTCCACCGTTTTAATTTCGCTGCAAACGAAGTTCGATAGGTTTTCCTCGACCTGATTCGGACACTCAGGTGGGCTCCCCATGCCCCATCGCTTATCGTTTACCTTTCCCAGTGTTTGACTAGTTCTGATGCGACTTGATCTTGGTCGTCTGTAACTCTGCCATCTACTTTAATACTTTGTGGGTTACTTCCTTTGTTATGTTTATTCACTCATTTCCAAAATACATTCGAACTCGACTTCCCCGTCGTTCTTATCGTCCCAATAAGACTGCTATTTCGCACTCTCCGATTATCGTCTTTAATCTTGTTTACTTTTTTCGTGCTTGTGGTAGTCTTCCTTTGCTAATGTGGCCTCATTGCTTTCCGCCCCCTTAAGTTTTCTACTTCTCTTGTATGCAGCACATTTAGCTTTTCTTCTCTTTATAGCCCTTTTCAGTTCTTCATTCACTCTGTACCCAAATTCCCGTGTTGGCACCCTGATCTTTCCTACACTTTCCCTCCCTGCCTCCACTAGGCTCGAAACTATGAAGTCGGACATCTTCTGGAGACTGCCTCCCTTGGGTACGGTTGCAAGTTTTGGTTTCAGTTTTTCATTGAACTTCACCCAGTCAGCATCCTTTTTGAGTGCCCAAATCTCCTTAAAGCTTCCTTTGCTTTTTACTATATGTTTGGCGCTGATCGTCACTGTAATCACGTTGTGATCACAATCCACCTCCATTTTACCCCCATCTTCCACTTCTAACCCTATCACCTCCCTCCATGAATTAATATCTGTAAGAATGTAGTCGATTATTGATTGTCTGTCGTTCCTCTCCCAGATCCATTTCCCCTTACACCTCGCGTCCCTGTTCAGAATCTTCAAACCGAGCTCGTTTGTGAAGTTCAACAGCTTCCTTCCATTCCTGTTGACTTTCTTGTCCCCACCCTCTATGCCTTCTTCCTTATCACCTATGTGGCCATTAAAGTCACCCATCAGAATTGTACTGAGCCCCTTGTTTGTAGCTCTGTGATATTGGCCCTTAGTGTTGAGTATATCGAGTCATTCCACTCGGGTTTGCTTCCCTCCAAAAATTTCTTTGTGTGGTTTCGGTAGATGCCTCTTCCTGTAATGTTTATATTTACCCCCAAATACTCGTAATCACCTGTCTCCCCTACACTGAGAAGTTTGCTGCTACCTTCCGGAATGCAGAACTCACCCACTCTCCACCTTCGAGTGGGGCCCTCTTTGCGGCCCACGGGTGTAACTTTGCTCTTGCTTTCATTAAGTTCGAGTCTCCATTTGCTCCCATATTTCCCAACAATTCCCAGTGTTTTCGTTAGCCCCTCTTCGCTTTCTGACACTAGCACCATATCGTCTGCAAAAAATAGCCCTGGGATCTTCAAGTCCCCAACTGCTAGCCCCTCCTCGCTATACAGGAGTTCATCTCCTAAATCTTTGATGTACAATGCAAACAGGATTGGCGAAAGGATACACCCCTGTTTTAGGCCTATCTCCATAGGCACACGTTTTGTTGTAATGTTTCCCAGGCTAAGTTCACTCTGTACGTCTTTATATAATGTTTTCATAATTCCAACAAACTCGCCTCCTAAGCCCAGAGCCTCCAGCTTACGCCACATACCCTCCCTCCATACTCTATCGTATGCCTTTTTGACATCCAAAAAGGCCATAAACAGCTTTTTCTTTTTTGCTTTCGCGGATTCTATCATTTGGGATAGCGTAAAAAGATGGTCAGTAACTCGCCTTCCCTTCCTGAAGCCATTTTGGATTTCTCCCAAAAAACCCTTCTCTTCAGTCACCTCCTCTAGTCTCCCATACAGGACTTTACAGAAAACTTTTCCAATGTTGTTACTGACAGAGATCCCTCGATAGTTATCCAAAACGTCTTTTTCCCCCTTTTTGTGAATAAATGTCACTTTGCTTTCTCTCCACTCCTTTGGGACCTCTTGATTTTCTTCGGCTAGATTGAATAGGGCAGTTAGGCTTTCCACGAATTCCTCTCCCCCTTTTTGGATAAACTCGTTTGGAATTTCATCCACTCCTCCCACTTTTCCATCCCTTAATTTTGAGATCACATTTCGCACCTCCTCCGTTTTAATTTCGCTGCCCACGAAGTTCGATAGGTTTTCCTCGACCTGATTCGGACACTCAGGTGGGCTCCCCATGCCCCATCGCTTATCGTTTACCTTTCCCAGTGTTTGACTAGTTCTGATGCGACTTGATCTTGGTCGTCTGTAACTCTGCCATCTACTTTAATACTCTGTGGGTTACTTCCTTTGTTACGTTTATTCACTCATTTCCAAAATAGATTCGAACTCGACTCCCCTGTCGTTCTTATCGTCCTAATAAGACTGCTATTTCTTACTCTCCGATTATCGTCTTTTATCTTATTTACTTTATTTCGTGCTTGGTGGTATTCTTCCCTTGCTACCATGGCCTCATTGCTTTCCGCCCCCTTAAGTTTTCTACTTCTCCTGTATGCAGCACATTTAGCTTTTCTTCCCTTTATGGCCCTTTTCAGTTCTTCATTTACTCTGTACCCAAGTTCCCGTGTTGGCACCCTGATCTTTCCTACACCTTCCTTCCCTGCCTCCACTAGGCTCGAAACTATGAAGTCGGACATCTTCTGGACATTGCCCCCCTTGGGTACGGTTGTAAGCTTTGGTTTCAGTTTTTAATTGAACTTCGCCCCGTCATCATCCTTTTTGAGTTCCCAAATCTCCTTAAAGCTTCCTTTGCTTTTTACTATATTTTTGGCCCTGATCGTCACTGTAATCAAGTTGTGATCACTATCCACCTCCATTTTACCCTCATCATCCACTTCTAACCCTATCACCTCCCTCCATAAATTAATATCTGTGAGAATGTAGTCGATTATTGATTTTCTGTCGTTCCTCTCCCAGATCCATTTCGCCTTACACCTCGCGTCCCTGTTCAGAATCTTCAGACCGAGCTCGTTTGTGAAGTTCAACAGCTGCCTTCCATTCCTGTTGACTTTCTTGTCCCCACCCTCTATGCCTTCTTCCTTATCACCTATGTGGCCATTAAAGTCACCCATCAGAATTATACTGAGCCCCTTGTTTTGTAGCTCTGTGATATTGGTCCTTAGTGTTGAGTATATCGAGTCATTCCACTCGGGTTTGCTTCCCTCCACCGCACAGCACACAATTCCAAGGGCAATACTTTGGTTTCTCAGATTGATCTTTACCCATCCAATTTCTTTCGATACATCAGTCGAGGTGCTGACATCTTCCAGGTCTGTGATCAGTGACGATTTTAAATCCTCTTCAATGTACATGCCTACCCCCCCCCCTTTTTTTCTGGCCTTCCGTTCGTCCTACACCTATCCACACGCACCCCCTTACTTGGTCTACCCGCTCCCCGTGTCTTATCCACGTTTCGCTTAAGCCCATGGCGTCAAATTCCTCTGCCTCGATCAATGTAGCAATTTTACTTACTTTCCGGTGGAGACCCTGGATGTTGCTATAACCCACTTTCAGGGTATCAAGATTCATTGGCTTCCGCCTACTGGTCCCATTATTATCTAGTCCCTGTTTGTTTGTATATCCTATTTTGTGTACCTGTGCTTTCCTTGGGATGCTATTCCGATTGAAGTGGATTTTTGGTCCCGTTTCCTTATCCCCCTTATCCCATTTTTTACAACTATGGTTCGTAACACATTTCCTGTGTTCGTTCCTCCCTTCTCTGTTCCCCCCTCCCCTCCCTATACCAAAAAAGGCCCCACCACCTGCAACATATTTCTTCCTAAAACCTCTGTACCCCTTGGGCTAAGATGGAGACCATCCCTTCCATATAGGTCCTATCTGCCCCAAAATGATCCCCAGTTGTCTACAAAGGGTGTCCCAAGTTCCTTACAATACTCCCCCAATTCCTCATTGGCCCCAATGATCCGCGAATTACGCCCCCCCCCCCCCCCCACCCCACCACCTAGGACTGGGAGAAGCCCCGAAACCACCACCTGTACATTCTTGGCATTCAGTTGAGTTATTAAGTCCTTGTAAGTCTCAATAAGCTGAACTGATTTTCTCTCCCTGGTGTTGTTGGTCCCCACGTGTACAACAACCACTGGGTCTGGGCCTGACCCCTTTACTAACCCACCCACTCTGTCCCTTAGGTCCTCCACCCTAGCCCCCGGAAAACACAAATTGGTCCTGTTGATACTGTCTGGCCACCCTATCTAACCCCCGCACTATACTACTTCCTGCAACCACCAACTGCCTCTTTCCTGTCCTACTACCCCTGTTACCACCTCTGTTCCCACTGGACCGGCTCGCAGTCTTGCACGCCGCCACACTAACCTTCAAGCCTACCTCCACCTCTTCAGACCCCACCTGCTCCTCAGAATTCTCAAAATTACCTAACACACTGAATCTATTTTGGACACTGCACTCCACTTTTTGCCCACTCCCACTACAAGCTTCCTTGTCCTCGTTTACCACCTTCCTAACCTTCCCTCTGACTCCTGCCCTGACAGACGTCACATGGTCATCGCTATCTCCCTCACTATCCGATTCTAAACGAATACGCCTTTTGGCCCCCCGACTCACACTGCTAGCCTGGGAATTTGACACTCTAGCCTCTACTTCTCCCCTACCCTCAAACCGACACACCTTCCTATTCCCAAAAGATCCACTATCCACGTCAAAGGTCCGCTTCCTACTACCCACCACCTCCCCACCCCCATCGAATGCCACCCTAACTGGGGTAACACCAGACTTTCCTGCCTTCCCCAGTTTCCCCCTCACCTCCTCTCTTCCTCCAACTTTACATAGGCCTCTAACAGCTGCATTAACTCTACGCAGATAGTGCACATCCCCAACTCCCCCAGCCCACGCCCATCCACATACACCATATCACAGTGCTTACACTCATCCGACCGCTGGCCATCCGTTGATAACTCACTAGCCCCCCCCCCCCCCCTCCGCCTGTGCTGGCCTCAACCACTGTCCCCACATGTACACCTATACTAACCGTCTCTACACTGCTAGTCTGAACCTCCCGCGTCAAGAAACACTTACCGTCCATAGCAACCATAGCCAAAATAAAAATGAGAAACTTAAATTTTGAAAAAGCGGTCGAAAACGTAAACAAATCAAAACACCGAAAATGACCCGCGCGAAGATAGGGAACACGCCACTTGTATCCGACAGAGAAACTAAACTAAACACTAATATAACTATCTTTTATTACAAATCACATCTATAGAACACTAAAACAACACTAAAACAATATATATATCAACAAAAACACCTGAAAGAAAAGTATGAATAATTAAGCTAACTTTTGACAACTGAAATGACAATACTCCCTGCTGGTTCCGAAATGGACTAGTGGAACAATGAATTTGGATTGCGTTATGCACGGCACAGTCTTAACTAAACGCAATCCCATGACGTCATGATTTTCATTTAAAAAAATCAATTCACCCACATGTACGCTGAATGAGTGCCAAAACAGCCCCCGTTAAAAAAAAAACGTGCGCCCAACTCCTCCATTAAGTGAACAAGACAAGAAATGGAGGAATATTATAAAGCAGTTTTTACCGCCAAGTGGGTTTCTGAGAAGTCTCGACCTTGCCTCTGGGTTATATATTGACTCCACCTAACGTACTCGTCGATATGTGCCCATAGACGAGATCTCGACTCCAATACACCCTCTCAGTAAATAGAGAGTGATCAATTTGTTTTGAGCGTTACGGTAAATTATTCATCGAGAGACGGGACGCGAGTAAATTACGAGGGCGTAGCCCGAGTGATTTACGAAACAGTCCCGTCTCGAGATAATCCTGTCTCGAGGAGAATTATATACCGTAACTTGCCGTAAGAATGGGTCACTCTCTTTAGTAAATGACATTATTCAACACAAAATATTCGCAAATGCAACTCTGAAATTAGCGCGTATGAATACATCACTTTCTGTGTCAAATCTTCGATTGGAAATGGCCCAGTTTTATTTTTGTGACTTTCGTTCGATATTTTACTATTTTATGTGGCGTTCCAGTCGCATTTGGGGAATGGCATTCGGCCATAAGATAAAATATTTCCATTTGGATTTTGTCAACTGTGCTAACGAACATGTTCATAGAGGAAAGAAAGGATTTTTAAAAATATTCAGAAGGAAAATTCATTTTAATTAACTGGTGTGGGGGCGGGGCTTATATCCGTCAGTCATTCCAAAGTTACTATTGAAGTGACATAATTCACTCGTGACATTACCACTTTTTAATCAACATTAAATTCAATGCAAAACGAACTGAGGAATGTACTAACTTATTTTATTACACGCCTGTTCTATGAAATTTCTATCTATAGCAATACTAAACCATGCGGAAATTAAAATCTGTTCCGCACATATGGGCGGAACGGAAATTGTTGACGGACTATTTTTATATAGAAGCGAAATTTTACTGAAAATCGTCCCCTGGGTTCCAATGTGTTCTATGTGCCACTAGGCACATAGAACACATTGGAACTCAGGTGACGAAACAGTAACACGGGTTCCCCTCGCAAATTTGGTTGGCGATAAAATGTGTTGTTTCTGTCGAATGTTGTCAAATGAGAATGAATTGCTGAGTGTCCTTCTAATAATTGTTTTTATAGACGTGAAGGCTTGTAATAAGCACAGAACAACACACGCGTGTGAATGGGTTGATCGATATGGCACTTGTGCCATCGCGGAAGGATAAAAGTCGAAGCCTGGGACGTCTCGTTTTATCCTTCCGCGCTGGCACTCGTGCCATATCGATTAACCCATTCACACAAGTGTGTCGTTCTGTATATTGTTTGTAATAACCTATACGTATTTGCACATCGTGGAACAAAGGTATCCTGTGAATGTCCTTCAGTTTGATGAGGTGACAAGTTTATACTGGGATAGCATGTAAGGGTCTACGAGAAAGTCCATCCGTCAGTGAGAATCAAATTACCCTATTTTAAAAGTCTGTGGTTTTGAGGATTTTTTTGTTGTTGTTTGTGAGTTTATTTTTTTTCTGCCAGCGCTCCTACTCGCCGACTTCATAATAGGAAATGACTTCACATCGTTGAACATTCTAATTAGAGAAGTCCTTAAATTTCATAATTCAGAGCAGAACAGCTGTGAGAAATTGTGCGGTTCTTAGTGAGTCTGTGTATGGTATTTGTGCCAACACAACGTAAAGCTCGAGAGAGTGCAGCTCCCTTTCGAATACAGAGCATTTTTATTAAGAAAAACCTACGAAGCACAAGCAAGCTTCTAAGCAATGATCTTGACCTGAAAGTCTAACTCGCAGCTACATTGGCTGAGACTATATTTCTGCACCTCGTGCTTGAGTGAAGTTCTTCTATGTGGGTGTTTTAGAGTTAGTCCACTCTCAAAGCAGCCACCTTGGATCTTGCACTCCGTCCGCCTTCGGGTCTTATCAATCTGACCAAGAGAGATTTTTTTTCATTATTATCAGTGAAATCGCAATCATTTAACGGTTGGTGTTATTTATTTATTATTTATTGGTGTTTAAGGTCACATATTTCTGCACAATGGCTAACCATGACCGTGACAGTTTTACAGGTGGAGGAAGCCGGAGTACCCGGAGAGCACCACCAAGCAACGGCGAGCAACTGTCAGCTCCCCAACATATCAACTCCACACAAGCAGGGTTAGCATTGGTTGAAGACAGGTGCACCATCGACGTGCAGTACGACTTAGTAAACAGCGTCACCGTGCCCCCACGTGGGCAATGGAGTGAAGTGTCTTGCCTAAGGACACAACGCGCTTGCCGCAGGTGGGATTCGAACCGAGGGCCTCTCGGCTTGCAGCCTGCACCTCTACCAACTGAGCCACCGCGCCCCCTAACGGTTGGTGTCAGCGAACGTGATTAAATTAAAATGCTGGAATTAACGCAGTGTTTAGCACTATTGCCTAGGTTCTCACATAATCGGGAAGACAGACCACCTCATTTCCACCCACTCCCCCGTCCCACACACGCACTCTCCTTAAAAGCACACGCCGATAGCTCCATCGAATGTATTAAAATATTTTCTGAAGCGCATATAATAAAAACAACTTAGTGATTTTTTGTTACCATTGTATCATTCCTGGATACAAGTAATTATATTTATACCATTGTTACCTATTCTACTATATATGAAAAGCCAATGACATAAATTTTAGCTTTACACACCAACCGTGGTGAACACGTCAGCAATGGGATTTCAATAGTTAAAATTTACACCTACAATGGAACTACATCCAATTGACCTTTGGTGACGTCGACCTGAACGTGAACTTGTCTAAATTTATCCCAAGTCGCCTCGCGAAGAGTGAAATGAAAGCGCCAATTATTTATCACGTTTTTAAATGAATTTACCCCATAAGACACCAAAACTTAACAAACTTGCATTGTCTCATGTTGATAAAGTATCCATAACTCGAAATAGTATGTTATGTTATTAAAACGAAAAAGGCCCCGTTTCTTTGTCCATTTCGTTTCGGCGATAAAATTGACAGCGGAAGTACCGCCCACAGATGCTCATGTAAACAAAAACAGATTCGCACGTATGTACGTCTGCTGTTCAAACTAAAATCGAGAAAAAATAATAGCGACTCTTGATAATTTGACGGTCATGGTATAAATAAAATATACCCAAAGTAGCTTGGTGTACCAAATGCTCACCACTCGTGTTGAAGTGGTGTTAACCGCGCGCCACTGCACCACTCCTGGTGAACGTTTGGTACACAAAGCTACTATGGGTATATTCTATATTTATAAAGAACATATTATCAAGCCCATTATGAGATAATCATCAATATTAACGCAACAACTCTGTATATATTCTATTTCTTCTATTGTCAGATTTACCCCTTTACCTAATATGAAAAGCAGACGACACTTGCAAACAAAATTCTTGAATAACTATTTTTTCTTCATTTTTTGTCTCAAAAACATAGGTTATGACCCCTCGTTGGAACGAGCTTAATTGGCGATTTTCGTGAATTGCGCTGGCCGGTTTTGGCCGTTTCGTTGGATAAATGATTAACACATCAAGTGCCGATGAATTATGACATTTGGTCTGGCACATTGTGTAAGATTTAACAGTTTCAAGATGTATTTTCAGCAAACCAGCAGTGTCTTTCAAATGCCTTACCTTGTGGAGATGGGAGGTGTGTTCCACATGCCTGGATATGCGATGGAGATAAAGACTGCCCAACAGGAACAGATGAAGCAAATTGTATATGTAAGAAAATAATCACACGATAAATAAATGTATATTGAACGTCAAGATCTTACTCAGAAATTCATCTGTATAAACAGCCAAACAGGCTATATGAGCCATTTCGTCCTCTCTTAAGGTTCGTCGACACGCACCGAGTCCTTGCTAACAGCTCCATTCCAGTCGTACTGACATGAGTTCCACTCGAAACACAGTCGCGCTGACTTGAGTCCCACACGGCACCCAATAATCCAATAACAAAGAACACGTACTAGTTTGTGATTCGGCAGTTATCTTAGAAGACTTGGAGACTTTGTTTAGAACATTAATAGGCAAAAGACGTGACGTATGACTTGGTAAGGGAATTTCGAATTTCTAACAGAACGCCCTTCTTTTCGAACTACCTTTCAATTCAATTCCTCGATGAGAGACTACAGTTAAAACTAGAAGTCCTGTCACGAACTGTCCGCTTATCTAGGCTTAATTGCGCGTAGAAATTGCGCGCAATTGCCATATCGAATGGCATCCAAAGCACGGCAGGTTCTCCTGGTTACCCGGAGTTCCATTGGCTGAAACATTGCTTGTGCACAGGCCATATGTACAGAATTTGATAGCCTTACTATGGTCATAACGCGTAGATTAATGCGCAGATCGACGTGCTATTTGTACGCATTTCATGACAGGACTTCTCATTTTAACTGTGTGTCCTCTTAGGAATGCAGATAAAACGGCTTTCTAAGATTGTCGAAGGGTTAACTTGATTACTGTTGGCTTTTATCATTACCCTTTGACCCTTTACCCAACACATACAATATCAAAATTTATTTTTTATATTTTTACAAACATTTCAAGCAAATCATGTCATGTGACCTCCTCATTGAAACGATCTCAACGAGATCGTTCCAATGAGGGGTCACGTGATATAGTTTTGTTGAAACGAGGTTGTTTCAATGAGGGGTCACGTGATATAGTTTTGTTGAAACGAGATTGTTTCAATGAGGGGTCACGTGATATAGTTTTGTTGAAACGAGATTGTTTCAATGAGGGGTTACGTGATATAGTTTTGTTGAAACGAGATTGTTTCAATGAGGGATCACGTGATATAGTTTTGTTGAAACGAGATTGTTTCAATGAGGGGCCACGTGATATAGTTTTGTTGAAACGAGATTGTTTCAATGAGGGGTCACGTGATATAGTTTTGTTGAAACGAGATTGTTTCAATGAGGGGTCACGTGATATAGTTTTGTTGAAACGAGATTGTTTCAATGAGGGGTCACGTGATATAGTTTTGTTGAAACGAGATTGTTTCAATGAGGGGGCACGTGATATAGTTTTGTTGAAACGAGATTGTTTCAATGAGGGGGTCACGTGATATAGTTTTGTTGAAACGAGATTGTTTCAATGAGGGGTCACGTGATATAGTTTTGTTGAAACGAGATTGTTTCAATGAGGGGTCACGTGATATATATTTTTTTTAAACGAGATTGTATCAATGAGGAGGTATCATTAAATAGTTTGCTTGAAATGTTTTCTTTTTTTCCAACTGTTTAGTTTGTAAATTATGCTGGTGGATGCGACTGATTCATTTTGCCATGGTCTTTCACACACAAGCAAAGTCAGAGAGTCGACCTTTTTTTAAAATGAACTACTTGCTAACTGTCCTTTAATATTTCGGCGTTTTCATCCTGTCGATAAATGCACGGCCTTTACCCATATTATACAGTACGTGGAGAGTGTATTATCACTAAATCACCCACAGAGTGGAGATTCCACCCAAGCAATAATTACAAATTTGTGGCAAAGCATAACCAGCACAAGCAAAATTTCAGCCAATGGACCTCCGGGTTAAACCCGGAGGTCCATTGGCTGAAACATTGCTTGTGTTTTTTGTCGATATGTTAAAAAATTGAAAGTTATAGCTTGGGTGATATCTCCACTCCGCGGGTGATTTATTTGCAATCCACTCTCCACGTACTGTACATCCGACCAATAAAATGAGGCTTAACAACTGAGAAGAAAAGGTCATATAGCCTTCAAACAAAGATAGTTTGAGAACCTGAACTCGTTTCGTAAACTCCACAAACAGGGAGGACTCGTTCGAGACTCTCTATAAATTTGATTCCCTGTCGGGAAACGTGTCCAATAGACAGTTGCAGGGCGTTGTGGCAATGACCGATGGGGAGAGGGGGGGGGGGGGTATAAACCGGATTTGTCCCGACTGTGATGGCTCAAGTCCAGCTACATCATCAAGGCACGCCTTCGTCAATGGCATGCCTTTGTGATGTGGTAAGGATGTTAGTCAGTCGGGATTATAGTTTAAAAAAAACTCGAGACTTCTCAGAAATTTATTAGTGAGAAAAAGAAAATACACATGTAGAAGTTGTGACCCAACTTCTTATTCTTTTAACCCTTTACCCAACGCAGACGATATCAAAATTTATTATTTTAAATATAATTTTTTGAAACTTTTCAAAAAAATTCAACAAAACCATATCATGTGACCCCTCGTTGGAACGAGCTCGACGAGCTCGTTCCAACGAAGGGTCACATGATATGGTTTTGTTGAAATTTTCTGAAAAATAATATTTTTTCAACTGCTGAATTTGCATATTACGCGGGCGGATGCGGGCGATTCGTTGGGTAAAGGGTTAACACGTACCGCACCCGCAAGTCTTGAAATAAGCAATCTGTCATTTGCAGAATGAGGTTCGCATTATGTGAATCTGCTGACGCTATCCCATACAGCGAAACACTAGATTTTGTTGCTGTCCACAACAGCGAAACACTACATTTTGTTGCTGTCCACAAACATTTGGGATTATCCATCCAATCCAAATTAAGTTGGGAAGCCCATATTGATGATATCTGTAAAAAAAGCTTGTGCAAGACTTTCTCAGTTGAGAAAATTGAAGCACATTTTTAACCGACAGATCCTGGAAAAGATGTATAATGCTTTTGTACTACCAATATTAGAGTACGGTAGCCCTGTTTGGTACGGTGCTCTGAAACATTTAATGAAGCACCTTGGAGGTATACACTGCGATGCCGCACGAATCGTATCGGGCCTGACGCGATCAGTATCACGCGATCGCCTCTTGTTAAAAGTTGGGTGGAATAATCTAGAAACAAGAAGACACGTTCAAAAGATGTGTATCTTTTACAAAATCATACACAACGATGCGCCAGATTTTCTCTATGAACTTTTACCACCACGGGTTTGTGACACATCGTGTTATAACCTTCGCAATTTGTCAAATTTTATGCCTTACAGCATGCGAACTGAGCTATTTAAATGATCATTCTTTCCGTCTTGCGCGGAAACGTGGAACAATTTATCCCAATCAGTACGAAATTGCTCATCGCTTACTGAATTCAAAAAACTCATATCCCCCCCCCCCCCCCCCCCCCCCCCCCCCCCCCCCCCGTATGCAGACCACCTGTATATTTCGTGCATGGTTCTAGAAAACACAATATCATTCACAGTAGAATTAGAACTGGTTGTAGTGATCTGAAAAGCGATAAATTAATCAATTACATCTCTGAATGTCCATATTGTCCACATTGTATAACTGTTGTTGAGGACGTAGAACATTATTTCCTTGTCTGTCCATCTTATTCAAACGCTCGTAACGCTCTTATTGGTAATTTATCAAATCTTAATATTACTCTGAATTCGGTGGATAATGTACGGTGACCCGGTGTTTTAAATTTGTGCAACAATTTATTTGTAGCACTGGGAAGTTCGACAACGAGTTTCCCATCTAGTAATATTTGTAAAACAATGCTGACTCAAGGTATCCACTTCAATATAGAATACGCATGGAGGGGTCACGGAATGGACGCGTCATCGGGGTGACGTTGAGCCAGCGCATCGGTACACAGATTGTGCAGTCACGATGATAGTCACGGTTGCGCTGTTTGTGGCTCGAGTCGCTGACGCGGCGTTTCACCTACCTCTTGTGTGAACTAGCATGGATCTAATGAGACACGTCACACTCTAAAATCAGTTGGGTTAGAAATTAACCCAAATCGACTGGGTTGAGTGAATATGAACCCAATTGGGTTCATATTCACTCAACCCCAGTTGATTTGGGTTGATTTTTAACCCAACTGATTTTAGAGTGCACTTAGCTGCAGTACAGAAGGCGAAGAAATGATGATTATTATTATTATTATTATTATTATTATTATTATTATTATTATTATTATTATTATTATTATTATTATTATTTTATTATTTTAACACATCCTAATCAGAACATCGTCCAAGCGGCCTTTGGCTTTGAATATTAATTGATTCAAATCGAGAGAGACACAGAATGCAAAAGGGACATCAACAGCTTTTCTTTCTCTCTTTCTTCCTTTTTTCTTTCTTTGTTTACTGCTACATATTCATATTTATTTGTACACATACACACATATATATATATAAAACCCATTCAAATAGTTTATTTTACATTTATGAATTTCAAAAACTTGTTTGTTTCGCCATTGTAACATTTTCTGTATTCATGTTATGGGAGCGGAGGTTTTTACAAAGTGGAAAGCACTTGTCCTCCTATCCCTCTTTGCTCAATAGTTATGGAAAATAAAAATATGTTTAAAAATACAGTGGGCCAATTTATCCTCTGGGTAACTAAACGTTTAAATTACACATTATCTGATACAAATCTGACATGAAATTTCTGAACCTCGTTCACTAAAATCGATCAAAGCCTCAGTAAACCTCGGCTCAGGTAGCTTTTAGTGAGCCCAATACATACATTTCATATGGAATCGCGACTCATTAGATATTCTCTCTTTCTTTGTTTTCTGTTTGCAGTTACATGTCCTCCGGGTCAATCTCCGTGCGCAGATGGTAAGTGTATCGATACATCTTGGCTGTGTGATGGTGATGACGACTGTGATGACCATTCTGACGAGAAGAATTGTACCTATAACGGTAAATCTTCCTTATTTTCTAACCAAGTAAATAAAGAATAATATTTTATTATACGCTAAACGATAGATTATCGAAAAAATGGCGGAAATATAGAAATCGTATCCCCCACTGTGAAGATATAGAAATTTTCACTTTCACAGTATCAATCAAAATGGCGGCTTTCAAAGCATCACTTCAAGATGAATACGAGTCAAATTATCACTGGAAATGATCAATTTGTTCCAAAAACGTATAATGAAAAGAAAAGTTAGTGTTTTTGAGTGGATAGCCATCATTTCCAGCAACAAATCAACACGTATTCACCTTGAAGCTGCATCAGATCGCAAGACGCTACCTGTTCGGGGTGTCGATCAAATCACTTTCGCGTATCAATGCGCGGCGGAGGTAGGACTATTATGGGCAGCGATCAGATGTTTACTTTCATGCATCAATTCAAGGTTGAAACGAGTGGAATTATCGATAGAAATTATCTGATTCTTATAAAAAGCGTATAATAAAAAGAAGATCTAGTGTTTTTGAGTGGATACCGAAAATTATCTCACTCGTGACCGAGACAAATGGTTATTTTCGCTCGCGCTTTAGAAATGCTTTATTTACGTCATCTCTTGGGTCATGAAAAGATATGTCAATAAAGCCACGAAATCCAAATGTCTAAACTTGACCCGTGTGGCAATACATGTATATGCTTGATCGCCAATGTATTCAACGGGTGATGTACAAGCCGGAACTTTTTTACCTCACCGTTTAGTTACGCTTCGAAAAGTTTCCAAATTTCGTTATACAATCATCGACCGTCTGTCGCATAGAGTGAAAATAAAAACGTCTAAAGCAAAATAAAGTCGGTTCACAAACAATTTGTCAGCCAAAAATGAGATAATATTTTTAAAAAACCCAATCATTTCCAGCAGAACATTAACGCAGTCCCGTAGCCGTATCGATTTGTGGATCCCATTATATCTAAATTGGTCAACTTTATTTCGGTAAATCTTCGTACATTTTGAGCAGCTTCGAACTTCTTTTGAAAATGTTTCTCCCAGCTGTTTTGCAAATCTGCACAAATTTATACTTATATTTTATATATTACTTATACAGTCAAAACAAACTCTTCACCTTTGGGTTTAAACATGGGAATTAAAATTTGTTTATTTAAATGAATTTTAATGCATGGGTTGTGTAATAAACACAGAAAAAGGCTCTCGCGAAATATGGCTACGCCATTCCAGCTCGTTTTGTAAAACACCCCCCGATTCAAACACACATCGCGTTCTGTCTATATATATATCATTTGATATTTGTATGCAGGAACGATGATTGTTGTTTACACTTTGCACGATGATAGGAGAGTTCATCAAATTGCGATTCCGAGTTTAATTTTGTTTTCTCACCATATTTTATTGTAAATTTTAGTCGAGATGATCCTTGCTCCAGTCTGTGAGCAAAATAACGTAAATAGAAATTTAGTCCATTATTAATAGATATACTGAGTCTTTAACCTGCAAAATAAGAGGAATTTGCGTTTGTGTCTTGTGGTGACGTAATGTATGTGTTTCGTTTTTGAAGATGAATAGTTTTCACTTCAGGCTCATGTATCTTCTCCAGCCAACACAATTGAGACAGATTTCATTGTTCGAAATAAATACGTCATTATATTTTTTTGACTTGTGAAGGTGCTTCTAATTTTCGATAACCTAAGACTTAATACCTTCATAGCAGACGTGCAAAGTTTAATATTTAATTTTTTTAGTGTATGAATGGAAACAGTAATGTGTGAATCTCAATCTAATTTTTAATCTCCATGCAGTTGTTGAATTTATCAACAGCACCCCAAATATAGGTCAGCCGGAAGAATGCCTTCAGTTTTCTATAACCAATCAGATTTGATCTGCCGTAAATGTTTCAAGACTTATAGATGCCCGAACAGCATACAGAGTGTTGGGATCCGCAAGCTTATTTCGTAAATGGTGTTTTTTTTCATTTCCTCCCTGTCTAAAAATGGAGTTTTTAAAACAATATTTATTGTCATTTAAGACAATTGGAACAAATTAAGAATTGGTAAATAGCGATCATGTTAGGGAAAAAGCAAAAGTCACTGAGTTGCCTAACAATTAGATCAACACGTACAAGAAGAAATATTCATCATTATGTTAATAATTTTTATTCCCCCGACTTGAAAAGTCGAAGCAGTATCTAGTTGAGACCGCCGTCCGTCCGTCCCAACCTTTTCCCTTGTATCTCTGTCACTGCTACTCCGATTTGAATGATATTTGGTGCTGTGATAGAGCATCATGGGGAACGATACCTGTGTAGCGTGAGTTTCTTCCACACTTTTTTTTCCAGAGTAATGGCACTTTTTTCACTCTTTCTACGTTTTGCGGTCGGGGGCATTAGCAGCACTTTTGGGTGCAGGCCTCTTGTTTCTATATACCTCTTTGAATCCAACATTTGAATTTTCTATTCTCCAGCAAATGTGAGAATATTAATTATGAAATTAATTATGAAAGCTCCACTCAATGTAACTTTTTAAAGGAATACCGAAACAGAGACCCTTTAGAAAAATGGCAACAAAACAACTTCAAACAAGTTCTATTTATTCACAGTGAGGACGGAAGAATTCTACTCTTCTTCCAAATCTTATTTTGGTGCTAAAGATCAAATGTCTCTAATGATGGCACTTATCGCACTGTGTCCATCTATTAATGATTGAAACAGAATTTCTTACTGCTTCTGAGGAGAATCTTGAACAGACACAACAGACATTGTCTTCTTGTAATCCGAATCGGTGGAATCTTCATTAGCGCAATTTGCCTTCTGTGACGATAATTCAGATACAGTCGGTATTTCATGTGTACAAGCAACTGCAGACTTTACATTTATTTTGTGCGCACTTGAAGTAGATTCCATATTATTTAGCTCTGCCCAGAAATCTTGCTCAGTAATAACCGGAAGTTCCACCGTATTTGACTGTTTGTTTTGTTACGTTTAGTTGTTACTGTTTCAACTGTGGGCTTTGATTTTCAAGAAAGTCGCCAAATGCATCACTGATAGGATACAATACTGAGGTTTCACAAATTTTACTGGGTGCAACAAACACAGAGTATGACCCCTCATTGGGACGAGCTCTTTGAGCTCGTCCCAATGAGGGGTCATAAACTATGACGTGTTTCTACAATTTGTGGATTGATTTCAAGACTTTTTAAAAGCTGCGACGAGGTTGCTGGAAGAAAGTCCCTTTTGTTAAGCCTTACTTACAAGTTGGCAAATGTCGTATCTAGTAGTAACAACCCGACCGGCATTTTCACCCATAAGCTAATGACACTCCTGATTATATATAGATTTGAGTGGCGCAAATCATGCTATATCCAGAGGCTGTAGAAAGTGACTGGTATGTGGAGGCAGTACAAATAATACAATCTTTTGAGACCGAGCTCCTTTGTTCAAGGATATAGACATGCGTTACGTGTGTCCGTCGTACAGTAGAAGGACTGGCTACTGTCTCGCACACCTGCCTTAACGAAATTTCAAGAAATGTTCTTTTAGGTTTGTTTCAAACATCTTTTTGTTCGATCAACCAGAATCTGATATGGCTGCTTGTGTGTCAGACAACGCTGCCGTTAAAAGATAAACGTCTTTTACATTTCAAATAAAAACATTGGCAGTGCCGTCCCGATGGCGTTTCCACAACTATGGATGCTTGTGGTGCAAGATTTTCGCTTTTCTGTGCATGGTCAGTACATTCACAATAATACGTTTTTTAGCAATGAGTTTTGGGGGATTATGTTCAACATTAACTCCAGTTTCGTCAGTATTATAGATGGGATGCGGACTTGTATGTAAATCGTGCTTTTCAAATATCTTGGTTAATTCATTAAACAATTGTCAACTGCACACTGTGTAGAATCCTTAGCACGCACCATAGACAACTTCCTAGCGTTCACTGTTCTGCTATCATAGCGGTTCATTCCCACTAGACCAATTCCCTTTAGACCAATTCCCACGAGGCCAATTCCCAAAAGACCAATTCCTCTTAGACCAACTGGTGTGTTCTACTTTAAAAATAATTCTATAACAATAATTTGATATATTTATAAATATTTATAAATGTATTTAATGTTATTGATATTCAAGCCTGAAAATAAGCAGTCTGTCATTTGCAGAATGAGGTCCCCAGAGGGCGAATAGCTGATGCTATCCCATACAGTGGGCCAGTTTATCTTCTGGGTACCTCTTGCGGTTCATGTTTGAGACCTTGATTCAGGTTGAGGTTCACAGAGGGTAAACTTAGTGATGCTACCCTGCTGTGCAGGGTAGCATCACCAAATTCACCCTCTGGGGATCTCATTTTTCAGATGATAGTCTGCTCATTTTCTGGCTTGTCGATATTTTATAGATGTTGGGCAGATTTTATAAACAAATGTTTTCCTGATTACCCTTAATCAATCCTTAATCAATAACAGTATGTTGTTGGTCTAAGAGGAATTGGTCTCTTGGGATTAGCCTAAAGGGACTTGGTCTAAAGGGAATTGGTCTAGTGGGAAGACACCATCATAGCATCGGTATTTTTGTCTGGTTCCTTCTTTTTCCTTTTCTGGAAGAGGACAATTAAAAGTAGATAGAGAAGCGAAGAAACAGGGCGAAGAGTTCTAATGCACACTAGAGAAGGTAAGCTGAGAAGGAAAGAAAGAGAAACAGAACAAAGAGAGGCTTGATTATTCACTTTGCGGTCTTCTTCAGTCATACATGTATGTCGACAAGAGACGTAGCCAAGATGAAGGAAGAGTGTATCTGTGTGGTGGGAGTATGTCTGTGTGTTGGAGAGGAGGCTGGATGTATATTTCACTACTTCATTTCTCATATTAATGAGTTTAAGGTGAATGTCCAAGGACTTCCACATGAAAAAATAACTGCAATGACAGAGAAACGTCCGAGTAATTTTTGCGCCTGAAGTACCCAGAAAATAAAAGACAGGTTTATAGCACCATGGCGCAATAAATACCAGATGACAATACAGGGCATTTCAGAGATTTCATGCAAGCATGTACACAAGACAGAGATATTTTAGAGTAAAGTTGGGGACAAGTTCACCCACCCTAACCCACTTCTATGCTTCCGCCCGTTGATATGGGCCGGATGTGCCTTCAACTTGAAATGTAATCACTGTGGCCTACTTTTAGACTGAGCATAGACAAAATAAGGAGGTGGGGGGGGGGGGGCTGGAGAGAATGAAAAAAACAAGATATTTTAAATAATGAAAATTCTCAATAGCATTAATCAGGAAATGTGAAGAAATGAAGTATTTTCTTAAACAAAGCCAACTATGTCGATCAAATACAACTATGTAGGGTCCCAGAAAAATCATTACCTATTTGGGCTTCCGTAGAAAAATATATTTTGAATTGGGGGAAGTTCTGTTTGTTGTCAATCTTAATCACCTGATGTTTTGATATCGCAATTCGCACGTGACGTCTACATTTTGATAGACGAAACTACCTGAATTCAGAATGCCGTGACCCACTGTTCCCATTTCAAAACCCCAAAAGGGGGTATTATCTATAAAATTGAAGATTCCTATGCATAAAATTAATGCATTTGACCTTGCTTTCATATTTCTTTTTTTTCACAAGTGTTGTAGGTCGTGTTGTTTGTAAACAGCGCGGCGTGTCGTACAATATCGCGAGTGTGCGCATTATGGATGCATAACCATAATTTCATCTACTGGTCCGTTGGAGTGCAGAACCAAAATACGCCGCGTTGCCATTTTGTAAACACATTTTGATGGAATCTCTTTACTCTGCATAACCCCTTATCGTCACGATATAGCCTCGGGTTATGTGACGATAAACAACCATTATTGCCACTCAGTCTATAAGTTACTAGTCGATTAACATGATTTTGGAGGGCCGTTAAAACTCCATAATTTCAGTGACGTCATTCGACGGGAGCCGGGCCGCGGGCGATAATGGTATAAATAGCCATTAGCGGCCCGCTGCCCGGCTATTTTTAGATTCCATGGTCTAATGAATTACTCCCATTCGGATGACGTCCCTTTGTATTTCTGAACTGAAGTCGAACGCACGATCGAAACAGAAATATCGAACCGATTTGTTAGTGATTATTTCTTCCAGCAATTCCCTCGTGCGGTTAGCTTTAACAGGGAGTGGTAATAATAGTAATAACATGATTGTTGTCAGGCATCATGATTCATTAGCGGACCTGCAGCAATGATGAACAGCCCTTGGGCTTATTAACGGCCCTCGACTTCGTCTCGGGCCTTTAATAAACCCTCGGGCTGTTCATCATTGCTGCAGGGCCGCTAATGAACCATAATGCCCTCCAAAATCATGTTATTGTTATAATAAATAAATATAGGTGATTCGGTAAAACTTGATAGTTGTATGGAATTCTACAGATTTGTTTGCGAGGTAGGGGCATAGGGATCCTAACTATTGACAAACTATCTGAAATACTGTGAAACTCAAGTGGAACAATATGATAAACAACGGAATGTCTCTTCATCGCCCGAGTGCTAGAATGTCCTATGTCCCATAGGGGACATAGGACATTTTTAGGCACTCAGGTGACGTCTTGGCAGGTATATTTTGGTTTATTGTCGTCTAATCTATTCGAGTGTGAGTCCAGGCAACGACATTGATAGCTTTTAGTGCGTATAATAACGACAATTATTCTCTCCATTGATATTAATTACCTTGTAAACATTCATATTATCCTGTAACTGGAATTGCTTTTAGTGTGCAAGTAATGCATGGTGAGGGGATTTGTGGGACAAATCGATGATATGTCATTGATGAGTTTTTGATACTTTGGGCTGAAAATAGGATGGATTTTTCCTGATACTCCTCAAACCCTCTTCCCGTTCTAACTTTGAAACATTTTTCCATTTCAATCGGTACTTAAATGTTCAAGGAATGAGGATTCTTGATTAAAAAAGAATTATCTATTTCCGAGTGAGGTTGTAGCTTAATTGTCCCCCGACCCTTCGGGGGACTATTGTAATCAGCAGTGTCCGTCGGTCCGTCCGTCCGTCTGTCCGTGCGTGCGTCCGTCCGTCGCCGTCCGTCCGTCCGTCCGTCACACCCTTGTCCGGATGATAACTTTAGTTTGGAATGATTTTACTGAAACTAAATTTGGTATGTGTCTTACTTGGGTGAAATGCAGGTCAAGTTCGAAAATGGCACGCCTCCCACTGATTTCTACTGGATTTATTCCCCTTTTTCGACTTAAAAAAATACAGTTTTTGTGTTGTCCGGATGATAACTTTAGTTAGGATCATTTGATTGAAACGAAATTTAGTATACCGCTTATTTGGGTGGAAATGCAGGTCAAGTTCGAAAATGGGCACGCTCCACTGATTTTTACTGGATTTATTCCCCTTTTCGACTTAGAACATACGGTTTTTGTGTTGTCCGGATGATAACTTTACTTTGGATCATTTGATTGAAACGAAACTAAGTATGTGGTTTTAATTGGTTGGAAATACAGGTCAAGTTAAAAAGTGGCCATGCTCTGCGAACAAATTGCATCCTAATTTGAATTTGCCATCTTGGTCGGGGGACCGGGGCGTTGCCCTTGTTATTTCAGTTGAGTGTTCAAGTATGCTTTCATTCTCTGGCAGTGATTTAAGACATGGGTGAAGACATTGAATCAAACTGACATCTATAACAATAGTGACTGTATGTCATAACAGGGTAGCCACCCAAATCTCTTGGTATGGCCAAGAGTGTTAATAAGGACTCTTTGTTCAAAACTGATTTGGAACATAAGGGGAGACTGGATTTTTCAAAGCATGATAAAAAGGATGCAGTATTTGTGTGTAAGTTGTTCGGGTTGTGTCAGTTCCCGTAATGCCCATCCCCGAATAGTAAATATTTCATTGTTAAGACTATTCAAAATTATCGTTGGTTCCTATCTTACAAGCCTGACGCAAACTCATTGATATTTCAGCACCTTTAAATAAATATATTTATCCAAACTGTTGATGACCACGTATTCTCAATTTTTAATATTTGCCCAATCCGAGAAGATAGGTTTATTAGATGTGAGGCATGCTGTTCTTCAGGATCATGTCTATTTGGTTATGTCTATTTGGTTCATTCTTGTCTGCTGGGGGCAAGGGGCTGATTGACGCCATGTTATTCCCTAATCCTAATAATAAGACAAACATACTGTGTTCTTGAGCTGCCAATATACACAGTAGTATGGTATACATGTATAATGTCCACCCAGATTGCATCAATCCTTCAAACCACGAGATATTTGGGTGAAATTGGCTATCCTGTGGGGATCCATGTGTCATAAGTTTCGGAGGGAAAATGAAAAACACGGGTGTAAGTGTAGATATTCCTGAATCCAAATAAATTATCTAACTTTGTGCTTTCGCAGGACCAGTTATGACACCATGATTCGAAATCAACAAATACTATAGGACAGATTGACTCCTGTGATGAGAAAGGGTTTTTTTTATTTGCAATATGATCTTATTTAATATAGAATATACCCATAGTGGCTTCGTGTACCTAATGTTCCATTTGCTATACCAAGCTACTCTGGGTATATTTCATTTATACCATGATCGTCAGATTATTAAAAGTTTATAAGTCAAATAATACAATATTTCTCGATTTTACTGAGCAGCAGACGTACATACGTGCGAATCTTTTTTGTTTACAACATGAGCACCGGTGGGCGCTACTTCCGCTGTCAATTTTATCGCCGAAACGAAATAGAAAAAGAAACGCGCAAATCATTGGATCTTTTTCATTTTAATAACGTAATAACATACTATAACGAGATATGGAAGCTTTATTAACATAAGACAACGCAGGTTTGTTAATTTTTGGTATCTTATGAGCGAAAACTCATTTAACCCTTTACCCAACGTAACGGCCGAAACCGGCCAGCGCTATTCACAAAAATCGCCAATTAATTTTCATTATTTTTTTCATTTTTTGTCTCAAAAACATAGGTTATGACCCCTCGTTGGAACGAGCTCGACGAGCTCGTTCCAACGAGGGGTCATAACCTATGGTTTTGAGACAAAAAATGAAAAAAAAATAGTTATTCAAGAAGTTTGTTTGCAAGTGTCGTCTGCTTTTCATGTAAGGTAAAGGGTTAAATAGTAATAACTAATTGCCGCTTTCATTTCACTCCTCGCGAGTCGATGAGCGGTAAATTTAGACACGTTTGCGTTCAGGTCGAGGTCAACTTGAACGTAGTTCCACTGTAGGTGCAAATTTTATCTATTGAAATCTCATTGCTTGCGTGTTCATCATAGACACAATGTGTTCACCACGGTTGGTGTGTAAAGCTTAAATTTATGTTATAGCATTTTTATATATAGTGGAATAGGTGACCCTGGTATAAATGTCTGTTCATCCATCATAGTTTGAAATGGATATAATCAAAGATGCTGGAGACTGTAGACTTTTTTCAGTTGCTACTTGTTACAACCTCTAAAAATACACTAGAAATGCTATGTTATAAAAAGGTCTTACCTTTAAGATATATACTCTTTTTCTTTGAAAACTAGAATCATTATATTGTTTCTCCAATGTAATCTTTTACGGACTTCATGGTTGATTCAGGATTCGTTAAGTAATGAAGGAAGATGGTTCTCTGGTTGCAGTGGCGTAGCGGAAAATCTTGTGCCCCCCCCCCCACCCCCACCACCCTCGCGAGATAGAGACGGGGGCCCCTTCATAATTGGGTTGCCTTAAAACGGGAGCAAATTTAGTGTTGTTACCGTGCACAACATACAGGATTTCACGTAGTACATACGCCATAAATTAAATGAATGTAAGCCTATAGGATCGATTCTAAAAGTACGACTCTGTAGATTTTTTCATCACAGTTTTAGGTTTCACCCCCACCACCCAACGATACACACATGCACGCCCAACATGTGTGACTTGAGAGGCACCATGTATATATATTGTTCATTTCTCACCCCTATCAGTTACAATGATGTAGCGTTCACTTAACCTTTACCTAACCTGAAAAGCAGACAACACTTGCAAAAATAATTCTTGGATAACTAATTTTTTTCATTTTTTGTCTCAAAAACATAGGTTATGACCCCTCGTTGGAACGATCTCGTTCCAACGAGGGGTCATAACCCATGTTTTTGAGACAAAAATGAAAAAAAAATAATGAAATTAATGGCGATTTATGAGAATAGCGCTGGCCGGTTTTGGTCGTTACGTTAAAAGAAATAATACGTAGACTACAAAAAAGTACGTCGTGTGGAAGTGAGAGTTTGAAATTATGTGTATTTGGTACACAGTCTCGCTGTCTGTCTGTCTGTCTCTCTCTCTCTCTCTCTCTCTCTCTCTCTCTCTCTCTCTCTCTCTCCATTTCCCTCTTTCTTCCAGCGTTGGGACGTCCTTCAATACGGGGCCCCCTTCTAGCCGCCCCCCGCAATGCGGGCCCATCCCCTGCGCCATTGTCTGGTTGGTTTCTTCAATTTTGTTCCTTGATGAGTCAGAACAGCTTTTAGACTATATTCATAAATCCACTAGTCTCTGCTGTTAAAGATTTGTCTGTTAAATAATCTGTGAAAAAGTCCAAATCTTTTTTTCCAAAGGCTATACCTGAAATATCATCCTACGGACAACGTCTTCTAACTTCCTACCATATTTCCTTTTCACTTGCATTCAAAAGATATCCAGGTACCGATAATCCACAAATCACTGTTGGCCATTTGTGGTGTTGCCTCGAAAATTTCCTCATTAAATCATTTAACAGAACGTTTTCCCGTTTTCCCCAATTACCTCACTGTTTAACTTGGCTGGTTTGGTGCCTTTCCCTTTTGTGTTTTCACCTGATTTGACTGTGTCTATATTTGAATATCCACAGGTTTCCCATAATCCATATAATTCCGTCAGCATTTCAGCTCTTATATCTGTTAGTCCAGGATTCGTAAAACATTGTGCAACCTCACTTTTATTCCATAAGTTTGCTTTATATAATGGGAGAATCTCAATCTAAGGGATTATTGATGAAAATTCACCAACGTTGATATGTAAGAAAGATATGTATGGTAGCAATTGGATAATATGGAGAAATTCATTTCTGTGTTTCTGGTAATCATGATGTCAAAAACTGAAAGATCTGACAGTGTCATTCTGGTGTACTTTCCTGTTAAATCAGAAGATCTTGTGTATATTTACCCTTTACGCAACGTAACGACCAAAACCGACCAGCGTTATTCACAAAAATCGCCTATTAATTTTCATTATTTTTTTCATTTTTTGTCTCAAAAACATAGGTTATGACCCCTCTTTAGGTCGAGCTCGTTCCAATGGGGGTCATAACCTATGTTTTCGAGACACAAAATGAATAAAAATAGTTATCCAGTAATTTTGTTTGCAAGTGTAGTCTGCTTTTCATGTTAGGTAAAGAGTTAATGAGAAAAAATTACTATAAATTAGAGACGTGATGTTTAGAATGTGATTGCTTTTACTTAAATAAGTATCTATCACTATAACTGTCAGTTTTGTGTAGGAGTGGACAGTAAGAGCATGGTCGTTAACTCTCATAGAGCATTTTGGCGGCTTTGGACACCTTATTGATATATATATGTTACGTGCACACTGTGCTTGTACAGACTCTTTTATCGGTATGAGACTTGTTGTTTTTATTAGGGTACCGCGTTTAGCTGGGAAGTAAGCGTCGCCTCTCAAGCCAAATCTCTACCAAGGACTTGAGGACTTCTGCTCGGGGGGTTACCACTTTTGACTTCTCACTCTAATAACAGTCGTAGAAGCACTGTCACCGTGTTTAGTATTTTGAACTAGTCCAGCTAAGGGACCTGCGAAAATCGCTATCTCAACATTATTCACATTTGAAGTAGAGTTTAGGTTTTCCTCTGTTTGTTCAAGTAACCCTTCAGCTGGGTCTGTAGAGCACTCTTTTGTCCAAATGTTTTCATTTCGTCTTTAACCCTATACCTAACATGAAAAGCAGACGACACATGCAAACAAAATTCTTGAATAACTAATTTTTTTTCTTTTTTGTCTCAAAAACATAGGTTATGACCACTCATTGGAGCTCGTTCCAAAGAGCGGTCATATATGTTTTTGAGACAAAAAAATGAAAAAATAATGAAATTTTTTGTAAATAACGCTTGCCGGTTCTTTTTAGTTACGTTGGGTAAAGGGTTAATGAAATCCTAATCTATTCCGCAGTGGAGTAGAACACATGACACATCATTTTTGAAAATGTCTTAAAAATTGTGGAGCGGAACCTTAAGAGTGTAATTACAGAGTTACAGCCAGGACGTTCTGCTTGGTGAGTCTGACATGAAAACAGCATTTTTGTGAATATAATGGCATTTTCTTGTTTATTTGGAGATGAAAGTGAGTGCAAACAAGTAATGGTCGATAAGCAAAGACGGGGACCAACACAAAGTCAATTTTGAGAATATTATTCATGTTTCCCACTTTCACAGTAATTGTTGTTAAGAATTTTTTGTAAATTTTGTCAAGTTTGATAAAGAAGAAAACCACATTTGGATAGGATGTTGCACTGCTTGCTTTGTTCCCATCCATAATATTTTATTGTTTGCACAAACTACACGAGTAAAGATGGCCATTGGTCAGCAGTTATGCAGTCTGGACGTTAAAAGTGGTTTTCCATGGCAGTATCTGTTTGTCAGCCGTCTTTTTGACATGTACCTGTTGCTATGAACTGACATAGGGTGAATGTGTACCCCTACCCCCTCTCTCCTCACCACTCCCCCATCCCTCAACTCTTCAGCTGGGTCTGTAGAGCTTCTCTTTTGTCCAAATGTATTCATTTCGTCTTTAACCCTTTACCTAACATGAAAAGCAGACTACACTTGCAAAACAAATTCTTGAATAACTCATTTTTTTTCATTTTTTGTCTCCAAAACATAGCTCGTTCCAATGAGGGGTCATAACCTATGTTTTCGAGACAAAAAATGAAAAAATCATGAAAATTAATTAGCTATTTTTTTAGCATAACGCTGGCCGGTTTTGCCCTTACGTTGGGTAACGGGTTAAAGCCAACGCTCAACCCTACCCAAGTGATCGAAGCTCCTTTTCTGGTAATCTGCACTCATGTTCTTCTGGATGCGCAAATGTTGAGCTGGGTGGTTTTTTGGTTTCCTTTTTTTTTTGCAGTAATCCGAACCGCAAGACTGTGCAAAAACCAACCAAGCGGCTTTACTGTTTTTGTCCATACACCAATCAAACTATCTCACTATGAGGGAACTGGACCAGTGGCTACCGTGTACTCTCGCCACTTAGCCTATCCGGCAAAGGGGTGAATACGCCGTATTCTCATTGTCACATTTTCTTTTACTGACTCGTCCACCGGACTAAAATGTGACAATGAGAACTCAACACAGATTAGATGAATTTTATTCATTTGTTTCCCTTACTTATATTTTTTATCTGACTCCATAGCCTTAGCTCAACTGATCCCCTAGAACCAATAAGAATGAACAGATGGAGTGATGATGAACCCAAAGGTGATACTTACATACAGGGCTTTTGTGGTGTGTTATGTCGTATAAACTACTCGGAACTTTTTTTCCGAAGTGTTATATACTATTTTTATTATACGACTATGTAATTTAACCGCTAGCTATCACTACTGTTTGGCGATCTTTCCCGGGTCCCCGGAAAATCCATAGTGTGGAATCAGATTCCGTATCACTATATAGTATAGCGGACTATTTATTTCAGATTATTTTCATAATCAAGCCTTTAGATTGGTCCAAAATTAGGCATAACTGGGTGAAATAGGACCTGCTGGACCTACCACTGTTCAGCCCAGTTGGGAAATACTTTCCAGGGCTTTTGTGTGACAGTCGTCGGTGTTGGCAAACGTCTGATGTGGGTCACGAATTTTATGAAGGTGTTCAGTTTCGACATCTTCACTCTCATCTCAATGTAACTGGCGTGAAATTCCTTGTGAATTCTTGACTGGCGTAGAATTCCTTGTGAATTCTTGACTGGCGTGGAATTCCTTGTGAATTCTTGACTGGCGTGGAATTCCTTGTGAATTCTTGACTGGTGTGGAATTCCTTGTGAATTCTTCTTCCAGGAATAAATTCATAAATCTATAACAAACTAACTAACCCTTTGCGTTTGTGCTTGGTGAGAGACGTCTAACCCTTTGCGTTTGTGCTTGGTGAGAGATGTCTAATGAAGGTTTTGATCCAGGAATAGTGTGCCTGTTCATTTTATAGAATGACAAATAGAGCTCAAACGACTAGTGAATTCCAAAGTCGACTAGTCAATACCCAAAAGTCAAGTCGACTTCGACTAGTCATTGGTGATAACTTGTCTCCTTATAACAGTGTTGGTGTTCCGGTAGAGTGCTGAAGGTCCAAATTTGGCTTCACTTGGGCATTCATATACAGCAACTTACTGGAACATTATTCCGTTAATGTGCTTCTAATTATGCTAAGAGTGAAATTATATAGTCTTATTTAATTGGCCTTGTTGCGATTTATGGGAGAGTGCCTATAGGCACTCTCCCATAAATTGCAACAAGGCAAATTAATAACATATCCTGATAGCCCAAAATAATTCAGCACTCTGCTAGTACCAGTTAAAACAAACTACTGTCACTACTATTAGATGGCAATAGATGTATACATTGATTGCCCAATATTGCTGTTCAAACTGTCTGACAGTGGCACAGAAGGGATACTATTTACCTAAAAGCTTGAACTCCTCCGACTAGTCGACTGCACAATTGAGAGTCGACTACTGGTTTGCCCAGAGTCGACATCGCCTAGTCGACTAATCGTTTGAGTACAAATGACAAAGTCATTTTTTTGCGCTTGGGGGTTTTAGTTTAAGGACGCAAACCACCACGGACTCGTGGCTGAACACAATAGGGGGACATATTCGTAATCGTCAACGCGAATCATGTTAAAACCCAATCGCCATTTTTCGAGTATTTCTTATCCCAATGGCCACGCATACAACTCGTGAACATTGATGGCACTAATGACCGTTCGAAGTCGGAAGACAGGTAAACGAACACTGACTCGCGACCCTACTCTCTCCACGGAAGACAGGTAAACGAACACTGACTCGCGACCCTACTCTCTCCACGCACGAATACTATTATATACTAAACGCACTAATTATAGGAACAATCATCAAAAATTTAATTAATGAAGCACCCAGTGCTTCATTAATTAAAACTTTGCTGAAGATGACTTTTATTACCTGGAAAACGCGTGCGAGGACGTCACTACCCACGCGTGAATTATTATCCACGGCGACTGTATTGTAATTTCATAACCGCGCACTCGACTTCTTTCATGAAAGAACTGTCGTGTATGCCGCGCGGCCTCTGATGACGAAAGGCGTTAAGTGTTTCCGAATTTTTAAGAAAACAAGTGGAGTTTCTGACCAGGCATTAAATCACATTCTTTGAAGAAAGGCGAGAAAAACAAGCAAACTTCCAACCAATGAACTCTCTCCTCGTCCGGGAGGAAATCCACCTGAATACATTAAATAGTGTTTTATATTTTGGAGATAATCAGTTCTCACTATGTTGTAGAACTACCACCTTTTGTCCGTTAAAATGGATTCAGCAATACACGCGTGTAATAAACAATGAGAGATTTGAATCATATGCTAAATAAAACTTCTCTTGACCGGGTATGAGCAAAAGGTTTCCGATGTACAACTCGTTATGTCGTACTTGTCTCTTATTCGCTTTTCGACATACACATTTTTCAGAGATTTGTGGAGGAAAGGAATTCCATTGTGATAACGGGAGATGTATTGACGGAGAATGGATATGTGATGGCGATGATGACTGCCATGATGGTTCGGATGAAAGGAACTGTACAGTTGTACCAGGTTTGTCAACCCCCCCCCCCCCCCTCTCTCTCTCTCTCTCTCTCTCTCTCTCTCTCTCTCTCTCTCTCTCTTATATTTACATCTCTGCTACAGCTACTTGAATCCACCCACCTCCAAGACTTGACCTTTCCACATGGTGTGACTCGACTATCTTATTTCACTATGTGGAGCTGTACTTTTGAACATGGAACATATTCAATTTTGGGGAATTGTTTGAGCCTCATAATGAGCCGCGTAATCTGGTGTTGCTAATAGGTTTTGGCTATGCGGGAGAAAGTCGGCATGTTGTGACATACAGCTACAGAAGCAAAATAGGACACCAGTAGCGAGTAGTTGATCCATGCTACCATGTAGACAAGACCCAATGGTAGGTCAGAGCAGGAAGTGTGAAAGATGTTGGGCACCTGAGTCCTGATGTATCACGTATAACAACTGAACGAATTGGAAAATGAGAGCCCGAGAAAATGATCACAAGAAGATTCCTAAGTAATCCTAATGTTCCTTAATACCTATGGACTCGCCTGGGTCCAATTGTTGCATTCAGTGCATATTGTAACCTCATATAACACAAAAAGTGTGACAAAAGCTGGTCGATGGGTAAAGAGAAATGTAGTGTATGACCTTCAGATGAAGACATATTTGGGTGTAGCTGAAACAAAAGTGCAGGGAAGACGGGGTATTCAGAGCAAGTCAAGCTCATGGTGGTTAAAAACAAAGCACATCCAGACACTGTAGATCGTCTAGTATTATTTTTAGAGAGAGATGGGGCAGGGGTTTGTACGAGGTGGTTAACAATGGGTTCGCATATGTTAGCGGGTCACATATTTTGACTTGTTAGAGAGAATACGAAAATAATAAGACTGCATGTGATTATACAGTACATGGCAAAATCCTAATATGTAGGTTATCCATATATATGTTACATAACGACTACTTAAACAACAGAATATTAAAATATTGTTTCCACTTTATCATATATTTTTGTGATTTTTTTTGATTTTTTTTTTTAATCTTTCCCTTTTTACTACATTTTCATCCTAGAAAATAATGGCCTTTTGTCATGACTTTCTCACATTTATCACAACATTCCATATTTTTTTTTTTTTTTTTTCTCTTGGCTAGGGCTGGATGCAAATAATAGTAAAACGAAGCGATCATTATTTATCCCCTGGCTATAGCCAATCAAATGCGGGGACTTTATGCTATGTGGAAATAAAATTGGTTACCATGTATTCCCAAGTGTATTTATTTGAGAGCTCTGAAACTAATGTGAGTTATTTCCCTTTATAATTTCTGCGCGTCAGTCCACCCATCTTTTGGTCTCAAATCATCTCTCAGATGCAAAGATTTTACTTCTTTCGCATTTAAAATTCACAGTTGTCTCCCACGATGTAAAAACTTAAACGGTTGGCCTAAAGTAGAACACGAATGAAGTGGGGTCTTCCAGTCGCGCTTTCTCGGTAACTTTTTCGGGTCCGACCCAGTCGATGAAACTGACTGTTTGATATGTTGAATGGTCTTAAGATAGGTTTGTTTTTTGGGTTTTGTTTTTTTTTTGGGGGGGGGGTGGCACATTTAAATTTTATTCAAGAATATGTCTTCTATGTGACTTCTTGTGGTTGTGTTATTTATTTATTTATTGGTGTTTTAAGGTCACATATTTATGCACAATGGCTAATCGTGACCGTGACAGTTTTACGGGTGGAGGAAGCCGGAGTACCCGGAGAGAACCACCGAGCAACGACGAGCAGCTGTCAGCTCCCCAACATCGTAACTCTGAACTCTGCACCGCAGCACAGGCAGGGTTAGATTGGTTGAAGACATGCGCACCATCGACGTGCAGTACGCCTCAGTACACAGCGTCATCGTGCCCCCATGTAGGCAATCGGGGTGAAGTGCCTTCCCCAAGGACACAACGCGGTTGCCGCAGGTGGGATTCGAACCGAGGACCTCTCGGCTTGCAGCCTGCACCTCTACCAACTGAGCCACCGCGCCCCCTTGTGGTTGTGTTAGGTAAAGAATTAAACAAATGCGACATAAATACAAACCACATCTTTGGTTAGTAGGTCTAATGTGAAAAGTTTGGCAGTTGCCACATGAATTCAACCCCGTATATGTCTGATTAGTAGGCCTACTGTAAAACAGTTTTACAGTTGTGACATAAATTCAAACCCGTCTTAGACTGGTCAGTAGGCCCACTGTGATAAGTTTTACAGTTGCGACACAAATTCAAACCCCGTCTATATCTGGTTAGTAGGCCTACGGTGAAACGTTTTACAGTTGTGAACTTGCGACATAAATTCAAACCCCGGCTGTGACTGTTTAGTAGGCCTACTGTGAAAGGTTTTACAGTTGCAAACTTAAATTCAAACCACGTACAGGTCTGGTGAGTAGACCCACTGAGATAAGTTTTGTAGTTGCGGCATAAATTCAAACCCCGAATATGCCTGGTTAGTAGTCCTACTGTGATAAGTTTTGTAGTTGCGACACCCATATATGTCTGGTCAGTAGGCCTACTGTGAAAAGTTTTACAGTTGCCAACTTACGACAGAAATTCAAACCCCGTCTATGACTGGATAGTAGGCCTACTGTGAAAAGTTTTACAGTTGCCAACTTACGACAGAAATTCAAACCCCGTCTATGACTGGATAGTAGGCCTACTGTGAAAAGTTTTACAGTTGCGACATAAATTCAAACCCCGCCCATGAATGGCTAGTAGACCTACTATGACACGTTTTACAGTTGCGACATAAATTCAAACCCATCTATGAATAGTTAATAGACCAACTGTTGAAACTCTGCCCATGAATGGTTAGTAGACCTGATGTAGGCCGCAGCGAATATTCGATATTCGAAATGATATTCGACGGCAGCATTCGATTCGGAAATCGATGCCTAATATCTATCGACAATGTCCAATTATTATTTTTCTCTGTTGGAATGCACCGGATATCGACTGGAGGAGAGTATGTTTTAAAAATAGGCACCCATCCGCTTAAAAACGGATTCCATCTCTTGCAACTCCATATTCAGTGCCGGCGACGGATTTATCCGTTGCTCGTACTTCCTCTTTCATGTGCCGGCGACAATCTGTCGCCGGCTTATGGAATAGGGAGTAAGGGCCAACATGCTTATTTTCCGGGACCAAAACACGATGTTTTTCCCGGTAGCGCTACTGGTAACCATTCTAGTAAATTCGATTCGATTCGCGAATAGTGGGCAGTATTCGATTCGGTATTCGATTCTATCGCATTGGAATATTCGCAGGGCCCAAGCCTACTGTGAAAAGTTTGACACTTGCTATATAAAGCTGTGAAGCCACAAGTCAAATTCTTGTAGGACTCTGGCGTTGTTATGGCCAGGAACAAGTCTTGCCCTTAAACAGACCATCGTCTGTTTCAGATTATGTCGGATAGAATATTTCAGCTGGTCGGAAAAGCGAAACGTTTAGGTTCGAATTTCCTACCAGCTGAAATATTCCATCCGATTGAAGCAATGAGAACCAACACAGAAACTCCATGATACGTAGGCAAACATGAAACCCATAAATATGTCGAATTCCTTAAAGAATTTGCCTGGTGATCCCAGAGCTTGTTGCAAGGAGTCATTCTGGATTCGGCTTCCTCAACTTCAAAACTAAAATACTACCCAAAGGGGGTAACAAGAAATTTGACTCAACGACACTGTCCCCACGAGACAATCGCCCAGACAAAACATTCGCCATTCATAAGAAGTATAGATGTGTAATGATATAAAGATATTGGATTTGCAATGTTTCATTGTTTATCATAGGTAAGTGTGGAGACAATAAGTACCAATGTGACGATGGAAGATGTATACCCGATGATTATCTGTGTGATGGTGATTATGATTGCCCGGATGATTCAGATGAACACAACTGTACAGCAGGTCAGTATCTTTAAACAGTAGTTTTTAAATCACACAATCGAAGTGGATGGACGGAAGTGTACGGACTTAATCGCTCTTCACTTTTAGCAAGCGGAAAAATCTACTTACATACAGTTAAAACTAGGTTTAATTCCGCGTAGGAATTGCACGCAATTGCCATATCGAATGGCATCCAAAACACAGCAGGTTCTCCTGGTTACTCATAGCAAACACAGGCAATGCTTCTGTCAATGGACCTCCGGGTTACCCGGAGGTCCATTGGCTGAAATATTGCTTGTGCACGGGCCATATGTGCAGAATTTGATAGCCTTACTATGGCCATAACGCGTAGATTACCGCGCAGATCGACGTGCTATTTGTGCGCATTTCATGACAGGACTTCCAGTTTTAACTGTATTGTTGCGTTTTGGTGAAGCCTCCTTCTGTTTTATGAGTTCAGTATGTAACTTGCGGTTTCTTAGAGTATGTTTTTTTATTCAGAGCGCAACAGATGTTTAAATTATTCAACACATTTTTTTTTAAAATATTGATCCTTGCGCGAAAATAGGGTAGCAACTTTTTTTAAACAGAAAACCTTTAATTGACCAGGGTTTAGGGGGTTTAATTACCCGACGTCTTATATTAGTAGTTTATTAAATATATCCTGCTGTCGAGGACAGAAAATGAGCGGGAAAATTTGAAAGTACTCAGAATAATCGGCGATTGTCCAAGGTCTGTGTTATGAAAACATTGTGCATCTACTCCCATATTGTTTGTATGATTACTCGCAACTTTCGAAACGAGTCTTTATGCAGCTCCTCTCCCAAAATCCAAATATTTAAAATTAGAAAATTACATTCCATTCCAATGAAATCTATTTTGTAGATAATTCAGAGTCTTGATCCGATTCGTAGCCGGAAGTGCCACATTCAGTTTTTATAACCATCGGCTTTTCCCCTCAAGTTAAATATTATTTTATTAGAAACAGTCTGGTTCCACATGTTTAGCTATTGATATTTTAGTGCCAAACCGATAACCTATAATGGTTTATTGAACAGCAACAGTGCCCAGTTACCACTCACTGTAACATTAAAAGTTTGTCTAAACACCATTCCAAATACCTTATTGACAAAATCAGTGGGTTTCGTGAAAATCGGTTATTGTTTCCAACTTCATTTCCAGATGATTTCCATGTAATAGATAGAAGACAAAAAAATTTTTTTTTTTTTTGCTTCGTTATCGATCGCGATCTTCATTGTTGCAATGGGTTTCTTTCACAAGTGAAATGATATTTTTGTGCCAATATTTAAGCCAAAGAAGATTGTTTTATGCCAAATCAAAATGTTTGTGCAATTGGCTAAATTGGCACGCGACAGCATGAACATTGTCAATTTACCATACTATTTTGTTGCCTCGGTCGTTCAAGGCGAAGGAGTTTAGAACGTCCATGCATCAATTTAGGCTTAAATATTCGTGCATTTTGTAGTGTGAGTCGTAAATACAGAAGCTAATCGGTTCGATCTGTGTGTGATTCCTACTCTCTCTCTCTCTCTCTCTCTCTCTCTCTCTCTCTCTCTCATCGTGAAGTAATTTTTCCGCTTCCCACTCACAATAGGCACGGACTCGTACCAATGAACTGTTGCCTGTTTCTTAACCCTTCGAGTCCTGGTGGTAACTTCCATGTCAGTTCAATGACCGCAAGTCCATATTCATTATTTGAGGATAGACCAATTAATATGTTTTCAACGTGCAGCCTTTACGTTGAAAGTATTGATTGATCCACCCCACTCATTCACTTAGGAGCCATAGTATTTAATGAAATTATGACGTATCATGTTTCTGGGCCGGACAAAAGCGGGCTATCGGGTCCAAAGGATAATGTATCAGGAAAACAATAGATCTTCTCTTATGTTTCAGCAAGATGTAATGCACACAAGTGGCATTGTCCCACTGGAAAATGTATTGACAAAACATGGCTTTGTGATGGAGATAACGATTGTGGTGACAACGCTGATGAAAAAAATTGTTCAGCAATTCAACGTAAGTAAACCATTTACTGAACAAATTATTATAAGCATCTTAGTCCACACCCAAAAAATTAATTGATTCTCAGGCATTTTTATTTTCTAATCAGTGAGGGCGTGGGGGGAGGGTTAATTTTAATTTTTCTTTTGCAAAATGTGATCAAACATGGAGTGGATATCGGCTGTCTTGTTACACACAGAAATATAGAAAGTGCATATTTATACAAATAAATTCATTTTTAATTTGAAAAATAAAATATTCCTCTAAAAACGAACTGCAGGAACAGCAATTTAAAGGCTTCATATACTTTCGATGCTCTTCATATTATCTTTGAAGTAAAAGTATTTGATCTATGGGAATTTGCCTCGTTACAATTTATGGGAGAGTGCCTATATAGGCACTCTCCCATAAATTGTAACAAGGTAAACATATTGGAGACGCAACTAAATAAATATGCATCAATCACAAAATGCATAAAGTTTTGGGTCTTCCTGAGTTATTACTAATATTGGAAGACACTGAAAGGCAATAAATATTTCCAATAAGGGGGTTCAAATTCAATGAGGAATTGCCTGAGAATCCAAACACTTTTTTAGCCTTATTTTTTGCCTTTATTTTCTCCAATTTCTCGTAAATTCAATCGTTCATGCAATTTTTGACTCGCTATTACTTTAGAGAAAGAATCCCGTCTTGAAAAGAATTCCATAGATGTTCTTCTCTCGTAAATTTCTAAATTGTTGTATATGTGGCACACATCGAAATTATTAAAAAGGCAGAAATCTGAAAGAAGTATCCCCTTTGTGGAAATAATACAGCTCATCTCTAGACACTATCGAAATTCATCTAACAATCATATAGATTTTGGCATGAAACCCACGAGAAACTGTACGTATCACATAATGTGTTCCGATTCCGTATCATATAGACGACTTTTTCTGACTCCGTATCATATAGATTCATCTTCCGGTAAACACCGCGCTATGACAAATAATATCATTATATGCATTGTTATTGCGCACTAAAATATGAAATTCAAAATTTTGACCAATTCCAACCCAGTTTAAACTGAAAACGGGGGAAATGGCCTTCATGTAACGGGATTGTTAGATAAATGTATTATCATGACCAAATGCATGTTCTGTAATTTGTATCAGATTCTCGGTCGCGTTTACAATCGGATCACAACTCGCCCTGACGGGCTCGTTGCGATCTAATTGTAAACACGACCTCGAATCTGATACAAATTACAGGACATGCACATGGTCATGGTAATGTATGTGTATCGCATACTTTAACATGCAGATGCAGATATCAAATATCCAAAACAAGAGACATTGTCATTTTTGTCCTCCAAAACAAGCTTATGACCCTCATTGGAACGGACTCGTTCGAGTGAGTGACCATAATTTATGTTTTGTTGGCCAAAATTGGCAAAAATAATCTGAATGGTGAGTTAGTCTTTCATAATCTGTTCTATTTACACTCGACCCGAGCATATTACCTTTTACTTATCGTATTATATATTGGCCTGGCTATCAGTTATTTATTGTGGTCCAGAAATGTCCTCAGTATCACACGGAAGGGTGCTTTATCAGATCCAACCAGTTTAGTTTTTCCACCCAGCCCAGTTTCAAGATCCGGTTGTTGCATGAACAATCTCTCGGGCGAAATAGTGTTTTGCCCCTTTTACCCATTGTTGTGTGATATTTTGCACGACTGGCCTATTCTCTGAAGTCATTATCCAACTCTTCCGGTTCGGAAAGAAAAATATTTTGAAAACATTTCCGGATAAATGATAATAATTTTCCTATGCCTTGATGATGTAGCTGGAATATTTTATCAGTCGGGACTTGAGCCATCACAGTCGGAACAATTAGGTTTACAATCCCCGTCCCCTTATCAGTCATCTTCAAGATTCCCAGAATTCGGTTCGATTCGATTTCGAATAAGAGACCCCGATTCGAATCGAAAATGGGTGATTTGCCGGGTCCTACGACATGAGACGTGTCATTTTTCGTTCCAACTAACTTGATCTGGCAAGCAGTATACGGGCTGGATGCTGTGCAGTTAAAACTAGAAGTTCTGTCATGAAATGCGCACAAATAGCACCAGGGCTCATACAGCTCTCGAAAAACACTTGAAAATGAGTTTTTTCTTGAAAAACCCTGGAATTTGAAATTAGCCCTTGCGAAACCCTTGAACTTTCAGAAATCTCTTGAAAAACCCTTGAATACCAAGCTATTTTCTGGGCATTGTAAATATGTGTACTCGCTTTTTACTTGTTTGTTGCGCTCGTGTCGCTCAGTTAAAAAAAAACATAAAAAGTATGGAACGTTTTACCAAGATTACTGTAACACAGATCACACTTTGGGTTCCAGTACTTCCTGACTTCCAAAGTCAGATCCGTGTCACATGAATCTTAGATTTTTAGAGCTCATCCAACAAGCTCAATATTATATGTAGCCCTTGAAAAAAGAAAGCCCTTGAAAAACACTTGAAAAACCCTTGAACTTTGTAAGCAAATTTTTGTATGAACCCTGACGCTGCTGCACGTCGATCTGCGCGTTAATCTACGCGTTATGACCATAGTCAGGCTATCAAATTCTGTACATATGGCCTGTACACATGCAGTGTTTCAGCCAAAGGACCTCCGGGTAACCCGGAGGTCCATTGGCAGAAACATTGCCTGTGTTTTCAATGAGAAACCAGGAGAACCTGCTGTGCTTTGGATGCCATTCGATATGGCAATTGCGCGCAATTCCTACGCGCAATTAAGCCTAGATAAGCGCACAGTTCGTGACAGGACTTCTAGTTTTAACTGTAGTATGCTGTAGTATCTATTTATATGTATATACATGGCTTGCTTCGACACGAGGTGACCCTGGCTGTCGAAAGTGTCGTTGAACCCAATAAATAAATACATGACGTGTGTATATAATGTGGGTATGTGAGCGATAGCTGACAGTTTTCTCAAAACCTTTCCCCCACGAAACGGGTGACGCTGGTAATGAAGTCATTGCACGCGGCGTTCCACCATGGACTGGTCACTTTCCACGGGTGGGCATTATTTCCACAGACTCAGTGATATCTAAACACTAATTATAGGAATAATCATCATTTTTTTAATTAATGAAGCACCGGGCACAACCCGTTGCTTCATTAATTAAAATTTTGTTGATGATGATTTTTATTACCTGGTAATCACTGTCCACGCGTGAATTACGACCACTCCACGGCGACTATAATGTGCTGACGGTGGTACCCATTCTACGTAGGGTGAATGTAGTTCTACTTCAGTAGAAAGGAACTACTCACTGTTCTGTCATATGATGTGTATCTGTGGATTATTATTTTCCTATTTTTTGTTTAAGGGTAGATTTAACAGCCTGAAACATTTCAGTAAACATAGATATTTGATTTTTTCTAAAGATTATGGATAGTGATAACAAGGGAGATGGAGATCGGGATGAGGCTGGAACTTGCAACACAATATTCCAGTGGATTTATCGTTCAGAAATCAGTGCAAAATGACATTTCCTTTGTCCTCGAAGCTTACCCAACTCCAGGGATATTGCACCTCATATAACAGCCATCTTGGATTTCAAGCTTAGGATGATCTACAAACTATGACCATTCAAGAGGGTTATCATTCTATAATTAGTAGATAAAGGCGCTTCATTTGTAGTTGTAGCTCATCCTCGTCAGGAGATGATGCATCTTATCGTTTTTCAAGATGGCGGATATCAGCCAGTTTTGATTTCAAGGTCGGAATTATTTCCAAACATAAACCTACCTATTTCGGTAGTTTATTATGCTAGGATTAGTAGTAAAGGAAGTACATTTGGACATTTTAACTCCCCCAGCTCCATGAATATTGCATCTTATAGTTTCAAGATGGCAGATATCGGTCATCTTGGATTTCAAGGTCACAATGACCTCCAAACGTGAAAATAACCATTTCTCGGGGTTTAGCAGCCACCATTTAGTAGAAAAAGGCATTTCATTTGTACTTTTAGCCTGCCGTATTCCAGAGATATTTCATTTTGTGTTTTTGTAAATGGAGTTGGCAGCCATTTTGAATGACGCAACCGAGCATTTTAGTTGTCACTGTTGCAAAATGCATGGGAGCTCATTTTGGTTAAATGTATCAGTTATTCAAATCAATCAATAGAAAGGGTAGAAAAATAATGGTAATGGATTCAAGGAGAATGGCCCTTAAGATTGTTTCTGTCTCTGCCCTCGACCATTGAAATTGCTCATTTGATACAACCAACCAAGGAGAGAGCTGTATTTACCTCAGCCTAGCCTACTATCACTACAAAAACATCTTCCTTGACGAAATGTATGCTAGGGTATTCCACGCACGAAAGACTTATTTGTTGATTCGATGATGTGTTCATACGATAGTTAACGATGTTAGCCTAACACATGCAACACATGGACACGTGCTACAGTTAAAACTATAAGTCCTGTCTCGAACTGTGCGCTTATCTAGGCTTAATTGTGCGTAGAAATTGCGCGCAATTGTCATATGGAATGGCATCCAAAGCACAGCAGGTTCTCCTGGTTACCCATAGCAAGCACAGGCAATGATTCTGCCAATGGACCTCCGGGTTACCCGGAGGTCCATTGGCTGAAACATTGCTTGTGCACAGGCCATATGTACATAATTTGATAGCCTTACTATGGTCATAACGTGTAGATTAATGCGCAGATTGACGTGCTATTTGCGCGCATTTCATGACAGGACTTCTAGTTTTAACTGTAGAAAGACCAAGATGTAATCGTCCACAGTGTGCCTTGAACAGCTGTAACTCAGGTTGCTCAGAGTTAGTAAATTAGAGAGTCTGGCAAGTTGTTCGATGATTCACTCCGTGTACTCGTCGCTTCCTCAACTGTTGGAAGTGTCGCAAAGCCCCCATAAACAAACATATTATCCTCTTCTACTACCGCTACTACTATTCTGGACTACCAGTGCTGTGATATACTCCCATCTCTTTAGTGGAAGGTGTTAGAACTGTTCCTGATTAATATCTTCAGTGAGGCGTTCGACAAAGTCTCCTTTACTATTGGTACTGGTCGCTGCTACTTTCGGTCTTGCTAGCCCTAGCAAACAAGTACACTATCACTATCACTTCCGGTTGGCTGAAAACTGGGAAGAGCTGAAGGTCGAATTGCGCCCTGCTGCTACGATTTTTTGACAAAATCTTGGCGTTTGAGGATAATTATGGCATGTTGGTCTGAGGATAAGTATCGGGGGATAATACCCGTAGAAACCTATGGCTCACGCTGAATCTATGTGGGCGATGGGTTAATCCCTTGATGAGGTCGAATCCGATTTCTCTCTCTCCCCACCCCCGCCCCCCACTTCCCATGCAAGATATGCGTGTCTCATGTGAGAAGGCCATGTGAGATAGATATCTATCTCACACGACCCACGTGACCGGCTTATTAGCATATTTAATGAGCGCATGGACTATTTGATCATCGCACATTCTTCCGTAAACAAACAACATGGCTTCACGTTTCGGAAATATTAGCAGACGAACGTTTGTCGAAAGAAAATGGAAATAAAAATACAGACCGCAAAACCAAAGAACACTCTTTTATATGAATTTTGGGGTGAACGCCATTATGAACGGAGAGAGTTGCACATCGCAATGTGTCAATGTTCATTTCGCTACAAACCTTTAACCCCTGTCTTGCCGGCATTGAGATTTAATTTTGTTGTATATGCCTGTGGTATATACAGAACTTTTTGGTGCTCTTTCCGATAAGCAAATCATTTTTTTTTCGAAACTGACAACAAAATTTTCGGTATAGATGTACGTACCCGTGGTTTTCTTTTGATGTTTTGGTTGGGGAAGAAAATTATCCCTGATGGGGGTGGATGTGAGATGGGGGGCAAGATATTTGGTCCAGACACTCGGCAAGCCTCGTGTCTGGCCCAAATATCTTGCCCTCGGGTGAGATTTTTCCATCTCACATCATCACCCACCAGAGAAAAACTTGATCGCTCTTCACTTTTAGCAAGCGAAAAAACCTACTTACATATTGTTGCGTTTTGGTGAAGCCTCCTTCTGTTTTATGGGTTCAGTATGTAACCTGCTTCTTCTTAGGGAATGTTTAAGGTGGGGGTTAATTACCCGACTTCTGATATTAGTAGTTTATTAAATATATCCTGCTGTCGAGGACAGAAAATGAGAGGGAAAATGTAAAAGTACTCAGAATAATCGGCGATTGTCCAAAGTCTGTGTTATGAAAACATTGTGCAGTTAAAACTAGAAGTCCTGTCATGAACTGTGCGCTTATCTAGGCTTAATTGCGCGTAGGAATTGCGCGCAACTGCCACATCAAATGGCATCCAAAGCACGGCAGGTTCTCCTGGTTACTCATAGCAAATACAGGCAATGTTTCTGCCAATGGACCTCCGGGTTACCCGGAGGTCCATTGGCTGAAACATCGCTTGTGCACAGGTCATATGTACAGAAATTGATAGCCTTACTATGGTCATAATGCGTCGATTAACGCGCAGATAGACGTGCTATTTGCGCGCATTTCATGACAGCACTTCTAGTTTTAACTGTGTAGTGATTCCAAAAGCTCTCTACGGCTCCGAATTGTGGTACATTTCACATCCCCAGATGCTCCAACTCGGGTGTGCTTATAGAAAATGTCTTAAAATCATGCAATGAATTCCCCAAAGACCAAGCACTATACTGCCCCTTAGTCTACTTGGTGCACTGCTTCTGCACTCAGAGATAGAGAAAAGAAAACTTCTGTTTCTTGCCACCTTAATCTATTTGCCACATAATCATTGGCATGCTCTCCGGATACTACTGAACAGAATATACAATCAGTTCTTGTTCAACAATGCCCCCTCTGGATACCTGTGCGACATTATGCACCTGCTTAATAAATACAACCTTGTGCAACATCTTCGCAATTACATTCAGCATGGTAACTTTCCATCCAAATTTCAATGGACAAACTATGTGAAGACCAAAACACGATTTTTCCACCTTACTGACACTCTGCAAAGATCACGCGATGAACTCTGTCTTGCGACTGTTGTTAAAGTAAACCCCGTCCCAGTCGCGCTTTGGAGACTCTGGAAACTCTGCTGGGAAAAGCCAAGCGAGCTGCAAAAATGTATCGTTATGGCAAATTTTCTTGTTAAAACCACCTACGACCATAATATCCAGTTTCCCGACTGCTTAAGAATATATCAGAACCAAATTCGACATGTTCTTTTTGCCTGCAATTCCCAGTCCAGGCGAGATACAAGAAACGACTTTTGGACGTACATCACGGATGTATATGACACGGGTACTTTCCTGTAGAACGGGACGGACGGACTATCAGGCGACGATTTCCTCTCGTTTGTTATGGGAGATGTTACAATTATTCCCCCGTCCTTGCCCAATGACGGTCTCGAGAACCAGTTATTGGCAGACAGTATTTCTCTCGTCTGTAACCTATGTCGCAACGCTTGGAATGCCCCCTACAGTAGCGGTTGTCTGCTTATCTGTCAGTGCATCGGATCCTCAATCGGTCTGTTGCTGACTGACTTCCTTTTTTTATTCCACCTGTATCCTTTTTCGCCCCTGTCATGTACATATGCAAAAAATACAGCTTACAGTTGTCGGTCTCTTTTGCTTCAACTTTGTAATATATGTTATTTGATCTGAAGTACTCTTCAAATATGGAGGAAATAAAGAATCATCATCATCATCATCATCTCTTGTTCTGTCGGACTAATTACAAAGCTTTATACTTCACTGTTGGACAGCGATGAAGTAATTAATTTCCAGTCGACCTGACCATACAAATAAAAAGATATATGAAAACGATATGTGGATACCAACAGTTGGCGACTTATTATAACCTGAACATCGTATTCCGAATACTTGTATGTTCGTGATTACGAGTGAACTAAACAAAGAAAAAAAATAAAGACTACAAATGGTGTGAAATATTTTAATTGGTAAAATTTTAAATCTTTAACATGAAATACATAACAAGTAAGTAAAAATATTTACAACAACAAAAACGTCCATCCAGAAACATAGAAATCTTAAAGTTTATGTGTGCGGGGTGGGAACTGCCTTATTTCATGTAAGCTAGAAAAAATGGTTATTTAGGTCAGGTATGGGGTTACTGTTGCATAGACTCGAGATTATTTTGTCTGCGAGGAGATTAGATCGTTTGTTATTAACTCTTTACCTGACCTTAGCAGCAGACGATAGTTGTTCAAAAAAAGTTTCGTAACACTAAAAATGTTCTTTTTTTGCATTAAAAACATAGCTTATGAAGCCCTCAATGGAACCCTACACTGAGTCATTGTTAAAACAACACTAACACCAAGGTTTTTTCTAATTAGCTGTCAACTTTATATCCATCAAATTGTTCAAAACTTTACACCCCAAAAGGTTATTAATTCAAAATCGTTAAAATCATGTTGAAATCTAGGTGTTTAAGTTTTGTGACCAATGCAAAACTAAACACCTCCATTTTCAAGCCCATAGAAATGACGTCGCTTTCAAGTCGTCCCCTGAGTTCCAATGTGTTCTATGTGCCAGTAGGCACATAGAACACATTGGAACTCGGGGGGTGGGACGAAGTGGCTGAAGACAGTTAGTAGTAGAAGTTTGTCGAAATCGCACAAAGTTAAAAATGACTATTTTTCAAAGTAAAATGGAAATATTAAAATTAACACATAAACAATCTTTTTCAAAACTATCAAATTCCTTTCTTCGGAATGATGAACGCATAAATCATGTTATGGGAAGTTAAAAGCTATTTTTAACTTCAAAACTACCCCAGTCAGCCTTTTTTCATTCATTTATAAGGATTTATTTATTTATTTATTTATTTATTGGTGTTTAAGGTCACATATTTCTGCAAAATGGCTAATCATGACCAGGACAGTTTTACGGGTGGAGGAAGCCGGAGTACCCGGAGAGAACCAGCGAGCAACGGCGAGCAACTGTTAGCTCCCAAATATACTAACTCCCCACAAGCATGGTTAGCATTGGTTGAAGACAGGTGCACCATCGACGTGTAGTACGCCTTAGTACACAGCGTCACCGTGCCCCCACGTGGACAATGGGGGTGAGGTGTCTTGCCCAAGGACACAACGCGATTGCCGCAGGTGGGATTCGAACCGAGGACCTCTCGGCTTGCAGCCTGCACCTCTACCTACTGAGCCATCGCGCTCCCCATTTATAAGGATATATACACAGATAGAATTAGAAACTTTAAACAAAAATGGAAATATGAAGAACTTTGTCTACCAATAAGAATTTAACATAATTTTAAAAAATATATCCTAAACTATACTATTCAAAAAAAGTAGGGGATATCCAAACTGATGTTGATATTTTCGGAAAATGGTATTGGATACGCGTGATTGGACACATCAATATGTTACCAACTTTAGTGTGGATTATGAATGTCACCAGCCCACGAAAAATTCGTGCAGGTTTATCGCACGAGCGCCGTGTTAATGTCTGTGGGGTACGTTTTGAAATTTTCATTTGTTCTGTACGGGCTTTTTTCGGAGGTCTCATCGTTCTTTTGGTATAAACTCGTCCATCAATAGGTTCTGGTCGAAACGGAGCGTTTGAGGTACGCGAATACTGACACTTGACGAATGTTTACATTCCGTTGGTATGTTGGAAGCTGACAACAGACTGCAGTGGCTCAAATTATCAACGTTGCTCAATCGGTAATTAGCAGGTTGTGGTCACGCTACCGTCAGACAGGCAATGTTGATGACAGACGTCGGTCAGGTCGTCAAAGGGCGACAACTGCTAACCAGGATCGTTTTATCCGAACCACGGCATTACGTAACCGCCACCAAAGTGCCTTAGAAATTGGACAGCAGCTACACCAAGCGATAGATGTGAGTGATCAGACTATCCGAAATCGCCTACACAGCTGGAATTCGTACGCTCGACGACCTCGAATAATTCTACGTTTGACTGAACGTCACATCGCAGTAAGGCGTAATTGGTATGGAGCACGACAGCGCTGGGACAATCGTGGGTGGAGCAACGTCATGTTTTCCGATAAATCGAGGTTCATTCTCGACTTCTACGACAGGCGAAACAGAGTGTGGCGGCGGCGGAACGAACGATACCATGACGTAACCGTTAGGCAGCACCATCGTTTTGGTGATGGATCGGTTATGGTGTGGGGAGGCATAACCATGACAAGCAGAACAGCATTACATGTCATTCAAGGGCGTGTCACAGGACAGTACTACCGCGACATGTTAGCAGCTCACGTGGTGCCATTTGCGCGACGTCACGGCTGTCGATTCATTTTCCAATATGACTTTGCAAGAGCACACAGGGCCTGTGTCGTTAGAGTTTCTCCAGGAGCAGAACATCACTAGCTCACTGAGTTCTGTCAAACAAGATATAATTAAATTCATAGTTAAACAAGAGAAAAACAGAAAAACGGTCTTTCGGACGAAAGGGTTAAGGCATGCCTTGATTATGTTGTTGGAATATTAATGATTCGGGACAAATCGGGTTCAACCCCACCCCCGGTAATCGTCGCGACGCTCCTGTCCAACAATGCAGTTTAATGCCCTGTTCCTCACTTGAGAGACATTTTTAGATCGAAGATATCGAATGGTGCTTATGATATAATTACTGTTCATTCCAGGAGACTGCACGTCAAATGAGTTTAGATGCACCGATGGGAAGTGTATCCAGGCTAGTTGGCAGTGTGACGGAGATGATGACTGTGATGACCACACTGACGAGGTAAACTGTACCTACCACGGTAAGTAGTGATTTTTTAAATCTACTTAACCCTTGAGGTGAGAATTCGCCATTCGATTTTTTTTTCTTTAGTCAGAGTCATGAGTCCTCATTTAATCCGCCCAACCCTTCACACTGATGTCAGGATACTAACATTTCAGGCCTCAAAATCTTCTCAAAATGCAACTAGGAATTTAACCAATTCAGTCTTGTCTCAATGAGCTCTGTCAAACAAGACTAAATTGTTTAATTCCTAGTTTCATTGTTATGAGCTCTGTCAAACAAGACTAAATTGGTTAATTCTTATTTGCATTGTAATGAGCTCTGTCAAACAAGACTGAATTGGTTAATTCCTAGTTGCATTGTAATGAGCTCTGTCAAACAAGACTAAATTGGTTAATTCCTAGTTTCATTGTTATGAGCTCTGTCAAACAAGACTGAATTGGTTTAATTCCAAGTTGCATTGTAATGAGCTCTGTCAAACAAGACTAAATTGGTTAATTCCTAGTTGCATTGTAATGAGCTCTGTCAAACAAGACTGAATTGGTTTAATTCCTAGTTGCATTGTAATGAGCTCTGACAAACAAGATTAAATTGGTTTAATTCCAAGTTGCATTGTAATGAGCTCTGTCAAACACGACAGAATTGGTTAATTCCTAGTTTCATTGTAATGAGCTGAGCTCTGTCAAACAAGACAGAATTGGTTTAATTCCTAGTTTCATTGTAATGAGCTCTATCAAACAAGACTAAATTGGTTTAATTCCAAGTTGCATTGTTATGAGCTCTATCAAACAAGACTAAATTGGTTAATTCCTAGTTGCATTGTAATGAGCTCTGTCAAACAAGACTGAACTGGTTTAATTCCTAGTTGCATTGTAATGAGCTCTGACAAACAAGATTAAAGTGGTTTAATTCCTCATTGCATTATGGGAAACTTGTGTGAAATTTCGATATTTCGACATCAGTTATCAGTGGGTTAAATGATTTTGTCACAATGGTAGAATGATAGGTCAGCACTTGATTTTTCCAGATGCCTTCGCATTCCTTGCACCAGACGTTGTTTAGGGTTGTGTGCCAGCCCATACTCCTAAATAGTATCGTGCTGGGGCGGATTACCACCCCCCCACACACACACCCCTCCCCCCCCCCCCCCCCCACACACACACTCAAATGTTACTTGCATTGATCGGAACTGGTTGATTGGCTGTAGAAACGCGGGTTTTCAGAAGTATTGGTAGGCCTGCAGCAAATGGTACAGAAAGGATATAGACACCACAAGGAACAATAAATATTTAGGATCAATAGAAATGTAATCCTATATAGCTCTAGGGGAGTGGGCTGTATGAATAAATTATTACGTATCCCCCCTCCCTCCCCCACCCACAAATACCACGTAAAAATGTTCATTGAGTTGGGGGGCAGTATTATAGAGGGCGATGACGTCTTTCGGCAGAACGTGTTGGAAAGGATTTTGCAGGATTTTTTTTTCTTTTTCTTTCCTCGTAAATTAGGGACCAGCGAATCTCGAATTGAATTTGGTCTTTTATTCTAAATCGCATCGAAGCTCGAATCTAATCAGGTGCGTCTTGATGATGAACGACTGGAGGAATGGGGTGCTATAAACTTGATTCTTCCGACTGTGGTGACTCAAGTACAGACTGATAACATTTTCCAATACATCATCAAGGCATGCCTTCTACGAATGATGTAGATGATTTAGTTGGAATATTACCCAGTAAGGATTATAATTTACAAACACGAACGGATTCGAGAATTACCGGTACTAGGCACAACACAAGGCTACGCGCTACCAACAGCTCATCATCGACATAACTCGGAAACTTAAAATTTACTTTCAACATTGGTAGTGAGTGACCAGTGAGTAAGCATAGAGAGTGGGGTGAGTGCAGATCAGGCATGACAACCGGAACCTGTACCGGTACCGCCGGTTCACTCATACTTTAGCCGACACCTGTATTGAAGCTTATGTCCCGCCGGGATAAAATTATTTTATGGGGAAATTCCCAGCTGATCGAGGGTAAACGGGCTAATAATTGTGTATGGCACACTTACACGACATACTTTCAGCTTATTTGTGAATGAACATATCAAAACGCTCTAAAGGGGCATGTTCTGTCTGCACCACCACCTCGATAAGGTCGATCATTTTAACTTTCCAAACATGGCAACAAAGACAATGAAAGCACCGTCATCAGCTACATCAAAGAAATTATTCTGCAGCGACATCAAAGTAATCATAAATACGATTATCGTGCTTTATGATTACTTTGATGTCGCCGCAGAATAATTGGTACGATGCCATGTTTTTCTTTACGATCTTGGGGACTGGGTATGTTTAAATACGAATTTCTCCCATCTGATTGTGATGTCACCCAATTGTTGACTTGTCCCGGTACCGGTTTCGGTGAGACAGGCTCAGTCCCGTCCCGGTACCGGTTATGTTGGTACCGGCGGTACTTTGACTTGCCTGGCGCAGATGTTATTTATGTTAATATAGCAGAAATTACACTCGTTCTTTATTTTCAAAATTATTTATGTTAACAGTGGCGTAGATAAAGGGGGGCCGGGGGCGGAGCCCCCCCCCCCCCCCCCCCCCCACCAGAAGTTTTGTCGGAAATTTTTTGGGCGAATTTATGCCTAATAACATTCAAATGCTGGCTTTGGGGATAAAAACATGCCATTTTGGGTACATTTTGGGTAAAAAAGACCAATTTTCAGTACATTTCTTGTTGTTACACTGTCGGAAAATTTTCGATCTGTCGGAAAATTTTGGGCTTGCCCCTCCGCCAGCGAAAAGCTATCTACGCCGCTGTTTATGTACAATTTCTATCTGATGTGTACGTTGTGTGAGACGACGAAGATGTGTGATACTAATGTGTATTTCAAGAAAAGGATTCGATCGGAAACGAGTCAGAAAGCCGGTTTCGAATTGAATCGGACTTCAACTTAAGATACGAATCGAATCGAATCTTGAAGGTTCGCAGGGCTCTATCATAAATATAGACTAAGGTGCCTTCAGTTGATGGAATTTGTCGTCTGCTGTGTTCTGTAGGAAAAAAATGAAAATGTTTAGACATTTTTAACTCTTTTACTTAACATGAAAAACAAACGACTCTTGTAAATAAAATTATTAAATAACTATTTTTTCATTCTTTGCGTCAAAAACATAGCTTATGACCACTGAATGGAACGAGCTCGTTCCAATGAGGAGTTATAAGCTATGTTTTTGAGGCAAAAAATAAAAATTGAATGGGAATTTTTGTGAATTGCTCTGGCCGGTTTTGGCCGCTACGTTGCCTAAAGGGTTGACTATTCACAAAAATCGAAGTCCAAATTTTATTATTTTTTCAATTTTACCACTTAAATTATACGGTAAATATAGCTTAAGGCCCCTCACACTTAAGGCCCTTCATTGAAGTAATATCATCATAAAAAGTTATGTTATTTTGGCAGCATTTTTCATTATTGCCACCTATTTTAGTTGGAGCAACCCGGTTTTAATGTGATATAGAAGGACCTCAGGACAATTCACCGTTGGGGTCAAAAGCCACAAGGTCAAGGTCACACAATATTCAATATTCGGAAGGATTTTTGTACCAGACTGAATTTATCACGCAGAGTATGTACAAGAAAGTTGAGGCTAGTTAAGAACTCTTTAATAAAACTAATTAACTTGGCTTGAAAATCCGGTTAAATAAATCCTATTTCAGGTGAAACGAGCGAGTGGGGCGATCGCGGCACGCCCCGTCCCGGTTTGTTTCCGTTATTGCTTAGTATTTATCTAGATACTCTTCGCAGAGTTTGACGTAAGTAGTATGTAATGTGGTTTTGAGGACCCATTTGGGGGATCTCATCGGGGGACCCCGCAGGGGGACCTCGGAAGGGAAGCAGTAGTATGTCAGGGGCTTTTGAGGGAATATTTGGGGGACCCCGCAGGGGGACCTCGGAAGGGAAGCAGTAGTATGTCAGGGGCTTTTGAGGGAATATTTGGGGGACCCCGCAGGGGGACCTCGGAAGGGAAGCAGTAGTATGTCAGGGGCTTTTGAGGACCCATTTGGGGGATCTCATCGGGGGACCCCGCAGGGGGACCTCGGAAGGGAAGCAGTAGTATGTCAGGGGCTTTTGAGGGAATATTTGGGGGACCCCGCAGGGGGACCTCGGAAGGGAAGCAGTAGTATGTCAGGGGCTTTTGAGGGAATATTTGGGGGACCCCGCAGGGGGACCTCGGAAGGGAAGCAGTAGTATGTCAGGGGCTTTTGAGGACCCATTTGGGGGATCTCATTGGGGGACCCCGCAGGGGGACCTCGGAAGGGAAGCAGTAGTATGTCAGGGGCTTTTGAGGGAATATTTGGGGGACCCCGCAGGGGGACCTCGGAAGGGAAGCAGTAGTATGTAATGTGGTTTTGAGGACCCATTTGGGGGATCTCATCGGGGGACCCCGCAGGGGGACCTCGGAAGGGAAGCAGTAGTATGTCAGGGGCTTTTGAGGGAATATTTGGGGGACCCCGCAGGGGGACCTCGGAAGGGAAGCAGTAGTATGTCAGCGGCTTTTGAGGGAATATTTGGGGGACCCCGCAGGGGGACCTCGGAAGGGAAGCAGTAGTATGTCAGGGGTTTTTGAGGACCCATTTGGGGGATCTCATTGGGGGACCCCGCAGGGGGACCTCGGAAGGGAAGCGGTAGTATGTCAGGGGCTTTTGAGGGAATATTTGGGGGACCCCGCAGGGGGACCTCGGAAGGGAAGCAGTAGTATGTCAGGGGCTTTTGAGGGAATATTTGGGGGACCCCGCAGGGGGACCTCGGAAGGGAAGCAGTAGTATGTCAGGGGCTTTTGAGGACCCATTTGGGGGATCTCATCGGGGGACCCCGCAGGGGGACCTCGGAAAGGAAGCAGTAGTATGTCAGGGGCTTTTGAGGGAATATTTGGGGGACCCCGCAGGGGGACCTCGGAAGGGAAGCAGTAGTATGTCAGGGGCTTTTGAGGGAATATTTGGGGGACCCCGCAGGGGGACCTCGGAAGGGAAGCAGTAGTATGTCAGGAGCTTTTGAGGACCCATTTGGGGGATCTCATTGGGGGACCCCGCAGGGGGACCTCGGAAGGGAAGCAGTAGTATGTCAGGGACTTTTGAGGGAATATTTGGGGGACCCCGCAGGGGGACCTCGGAAGGGAAGTAGTAGTATGTCAGGGGCTTTTGAGGGAATATTTGGGGGACCCCGCAGGGGGGCCGTTGAAGAGAGAGGCAGAGGGGAAGTGAAGTAGGAGGAGATGTGGAGATCCAGTTGTAGAAACCACAGGTTTTTACAACAATTAGCCTCTAGTCCCCACCAATCCCAAATAGTCCCCACCAGACCCCACTACTTCCCACCAATCCTCAAATCACCAAAAAAAACCAAACAAACCCGACGATATGTGATATGGATTCTTCAAGAATATTTTTTGCAGCATGTAGTGCAATAGGACCGCCATACCTTTCACATAGCCTTCATGGCCTCATACGACCAAAAAAGCCCTACTTACGGAATCCCTTTTTAAGAATCCCTTTTTGGAATCCCTTTTTTGTGAAATGAGTCTAAGAGTCATTCGAGGAGTCACTCGAACGAGCAATTGCTCGTTGGCTCATTTGCTCGATGGGATTCGAGTCGTTCGAGCAATATATGCGAGTCACTCGAGGTAAGACAGAATCCCACTTATGGAACCCTTTTGGGAATCCCATTTGTGGAATCCCTTTTTCGAAAACGGCTGTGGTTATGGAATCCCTTTTTTCTGAAATGAGTCTAAGGGTCGTTCGAGGAGTCACTCGAATGAGCAATTGCTCGTTGGCTCATTTGCTCGATGGGATTCGAGTCGTTCGAGCAATATATGCGAGTCACTCGAAGTAAAATGGAATCCCACTGATGGAATCCCTTTTGTGGAATCTCATTTGTGGAATCCCTTTTTCGAAAACGGCTGGGGCTATGAATCCCATTTTTCTGAAATGAGTCTAAGAGTCGTTCGAGGAGTCACTCGAACAAGCAATTGCTTGTTAGCTCATTTGCTCGATGGGATTCGAGTCGTTCGAGCAAAATATGCGAGTCACTCGAGGTAAGACGGAATCCCACTTATGGAATACCTTTTGGGGAATCCCATTTGTGGAATCCTTTTTTTGAAAACGGCTGTGGCCATGGAATCCCTTTTTTCTGAAATGAGTCTAAGAGTCGTTCGAGGAGTCACTCGAATGAGCAATTGCTCGTTAGCTCATTTGCTCGATGGGATTCGAGTCGTTCGAGCAAAATATGCGAGTCACTCGAGGTAAGTCGGAATCCCACTGATGGAATGCCTTTTGTGGAATCCTATTTGTGGAATCCCTTTTTCGAAAACGGCTGTGGCTATGAATCCCTTTTTTCTGAAATGAGTCTAAGAGTCGTTCGAGGAGTCACTCGAACGAGCAATTGCTCGTTGGCTCATTTGCTCGAGTGGATTCGAGTTGTTCGAGCAATATATGCGAGTCACTCGAGGTAAGACGGAATCCCACTTATGGAATCCCTTTTGGGGAATCCCATTTGTGGAATCCCTTTTTCGAAAACGGCTGTGGCTATGGAATCCCTTTTTTCCTGAAATGAGTCTAAGAGTCGTTCGAGGAGTCACTCGAACGAGCAATTGCTCGTTAGCTCATTTGCTCGATGGGATTCGAGGTCTTTCGAGCAATAGTTGCCAGTCACTCGAGGTAAGACGGAATCCCACTTTTGGAATCCCTTTTTGGAATCCCATTAGTGGAATCCCTTTTTTCTAAAACGCCTATGGCTATGGAATCCCTTTTTTCTGAAATGAGTCTAAGAGTCGTTCTAGGAGTCACTCGAACGAGCAATTGCTCGTTGGCTCATTTGCTCGATTGGATTCGAGTCGTTCGAGCAATAGTTGCGAGTCACTCGAGGTAAGACGGAATCCCACTTTTGGAATCCCTTTTTGGAATCCCATTAGTGGAATCCCTTTTTTCGAAAACGCCTATGGCTATGGAATCCTTTTTTTCTGAAATGAGTCTAAGAGTCGTTCGAGGAGTCACTCGAACGAACAATTGCTCGTTGGCTCATATTCTCGATGGGATTCGAGTCGTTCGAGCAATATGCCGAGTCACTCGATCGAGCAATTACTCTAAAGCTCATTTGCTCGATGGGATTCAAGTCATTCGAGCAATGGTTTATCAGTAACTGCTTGATAGCTTATTGGCTGCCTTCAACGACCCTGTACCGGGGTCCCCCAAATATTCCCTCAAAAGCCCCTGACATACTACTGCTTCCCTTCCGAGGTCCCCCTGCGGGGTCCCCCAATGAGATCCCCCAAATGGGTCCTCAAAAGCCCCTGACATACTACTGCTTCCCTTCCGAGGTCCCCCTGCGGTGTCCCCCAAATATTCCCTCAAAAGCCCCTGACATACTACTGCTTCCCTTCCGAGGTCCCCCTGCGGGGTCCCCCAAATATTCCCTCAAAAGCCCCTGACATACTACTGCTTCCCTTCCGAGGTCCCCCTGCGGGGTCCCCCAATGAGATCCCCCAAATGGGTCCTCAAAAGCCCCTGACATACTACTGCTTCCCTTCCGAGGTCCCCCTGCGGGGTCCCCCAAATATTCCCTCAAGAGCCCCTGACATACTACTGACGTATTTCAAAATTATCTGTACATCATGCACCGTGTCCCAAACTTCTGGTTTTAAAGGTCAAGATAGAACCTTTTCGAAATGTTTTACAATTGGTGCATCGATATAATTACAAATCGGAGAAAATAAACCCCGTTCATATTGGCGTAGAATACCTCGATACACCAGTACTACGTTTTTTGTTTCAACAGAGATTTGTGCTAACAGAGAGTTCCAGTGTTCCAACGGTAAATGTATCGACAGTACGTGGATCTGTGATGGGGATGATGATTGTCATGACATGTCAGATGAAAAGAACTGTACAGCAGAACCAGGTAAAATTAACCCTTTGAGACTTTAAGTATCCTGACGTTCAAACGTCACTAGGAATTCAGTTTCTTCAACTTTTTTCAAAATGTGACGTCAAACGTCGGAAAGTACAAATAACAAGATATTTTTTTCATTGGTGATTATCTGGTTGAGGGCTAGATTATTTTTGGCGGTCTGAATTTGTTATTCAAAACTAGTTTTATTACAAATTATTGGAGAATGCCCACAGGCACTCTCCTATAATTTGTAATAAAGCAAATTTATATAAACAAAATATTATTTGTGTTTGATTGAATATGAAATATAAGCAAGGAAAGTGTTGGCTTTTGCTCTGGTATCCTCATTTTTTGAAAGCCCTGATAGTGGCTTCTAGCACTCAACCAGTTAAGAAGTCTTGACAACAGGATTATATTAGTATTTTAAGCTGCGATAACATTTGGCTCAACGGTTGTCGCTGAGCACTATTCGGGAGAAAATAGGAATTGAGGTCAAAACTTTAAAAAAACGAAAAATAATAACAAAACAAATGACCACAAAGTATCAAGGTGCTGTTTGATTTCGTACGTCATAAGACGTACAAAAGTATCAAAGGGTTAACGGGGACAATCACAGTTAAATTGGTGATCATGGTATCGTCCGTTGGAACCCCGGGGGTGAAAACAGTGCTTGTTTATGGTGGTTTTGTTGGTAAAACAGGTCCCAATCACCAACGCTTGCATCATGGGGTGCTCTGAAATTGGCAACATGGGTATAAACGATTGACTAACTTGACTTTATCCATACTGCGGTCACGAATGGCCATTGTGCAGAAATAGGTGCCTTAAACACCAATTTATTTATTTATTGGGATGTAACGACATCTTGGACAGCCAGGATCACCTCGTGTCGGAGAGTTTTACGGGTGGGGGAAGCCGGAGTACCCGGAGAGAACCACCGAGGAACGGCGAACAGTTGTCAGACTCCCCAATGTACTAACTCCACACAAGCAGGGTTAGCATTAGTTGAAGACAAATGCACCACCGACTTGCAGTACGCCTTAGTACACAACGCCATCGTGCCCCCACGTGAGTAGTTGGGATTAAGTGTCTTACCCAAGGACACAGTGCGGTTGCCACAGGTGGGATTCGAACCGAGGACCTCTCGGCTTGCAGCCTGCAGCTCTACCTACTGAGCCTACGTGCTCCCATAAGCACCAATTTATTTATTTATTTAGTGAGGTTTAACGACACTTTCGACAGCCAGGGTCGAAATCCGGACAGTTTTACGGGTGGAGGAGCCACCACTCGCCCTTAAACACCAATAAATAAATAGATTATGGTATAGGGTCTACTGGAAAGTGTGTTGCCGTCCTTGGACAAACTACTCCCGACTGGTATTTGCGGTAATGGAAACTTTACGAATCAATTTGATAGCACATTTTCAAATTTACACTTGGGGAGAACACCCCCGGGCACCTTCTATCAACCCACCCCAGTAGGGGTGCGTTGGTGGAGGGGATCCCAGGGTGTTCTCCGCAATGACAAACGTTCATGACAGTAGTAGGAGAGGGATGGATCGTGCCCTATTGGCTGGACCCCGTAAGTGACGTCATATTTACGTGAACTAGTTACGTCGTTTGGTTGTCATGGTAGCCCGCGTAAAAGGCTATCTTGTGGCGTCATCCGTATAATGATACGCGGTCTTAGTATGCAGGCGCAACGGGGATTGTTTGGGTGACACGTGTTTTCGTCGTCCATTTTGTATACTGGAGGCCGCCATCTTGGTAGCACGTGGGTGCTATGTGACCCAATCGCCTACAATAGGACAGGGTGAGTTTGGAGGGTGTGTTCGATTGAATAGGTGTCAATCTATTAACCCAAATAGATCCGACAATGCCTCCCAATCACAAAAAACCCCAAAATCACCGAAGAGAACTTATAATAGTAGGACGTTGTTATATAAGGCGCGTTCCTTTGTATAAGAGTAATTTTATTGGTTCGGATTTCTCGTCTACTTTCTAGAATTACCCAAACAAATCCGACAATCCCTGCAGATCCCCGAAAATCACCGAAACGGACTTATAATAGCAGCACGTTGTTCTATAAGACGCGTTTCTTTGTATAAGATTAACCTTATTGGTTCGGATTTGCCCCAATGCCTCGTTTTTTCTGCCTATCCCAATATATTATTTGGCTTATTCTTCTATTGTCAGACCTGCGCCAATACTATAAAACTATAACAATTGTGTTTTCTGGAATTGTTTTTTCTACCTACAGTACGTGGAGAGTAGATTGTAACTAAATCACCCGCAGAGTGGAGTTGTCACCCAAGCTATAACTTTCAAATTTTGTATACATCGACAAAAAAACCAAGCAATGTTTCAGTCAATGGACCTCCAGGTTTAACCCGGAGGTCCATTGGCTGAAACTTTGCCTGTGCTTGTTATGCTTTGCAACAAATTTGCAATTATTGCTCGGGTGGAATCTCCACTCCGCGGGTGATTTAGCGATAATACACTCTCCACGTACTGTATTATTCTAACTGACTAGAATTAATCATTAGCGTTTTAAAAGATATGGCAATTTGCCAACTAGCAAATTGCCACATGTTTGAAAATGCTAATGATTCATTTCAACCCATTTGAAGTCATAACTAGCAAATACAGTTCTAGAAAATACAATTGTGAACGTTTTATAGTATTGTCCCTGTTGAATTAATAGTTACATTGTTATTCAGAATGTCATGATATTGAACTTATAAGAACTGTCGAATTAAATGTTTCTATGTTATGAAGATTATCATGGTGTTCAACATGTAATGTAATATGTTTATTTTCTTTTGTAGTGATTTTGTAATGAAAAGCTATATCATGGGGAAAAAAATGTTGAATATTTAAGGAATAGTGCATGGCTTGGAGTTGACTACGCCCATATAGTGTCCAGTGAGGTGGTGTAGTTCCCGCCGCGAAGCGGAGGGAACTACACCACCTCACTGGGCACTATATGGGCGTAGTCAACGACAAGACATGCACTACTCCTTATATTATATCGAACACCCATCCAGAAAAACATCTGTCCGATTTGTTAATCTATTACCAAGGAAGCAGCCCTACCAACCAGCGTTATATAGAAAAAAATACCATGTAGTTTTTAAAAAACATTTTCTCCTTCCAAAACACGGCTAACTTGGATTATTGATATGAGCAGACGACAGATTTTGAATCGGTCGGCAAGGGTAAACAAAACATTTCCCCCAAACGGAACTGTGTATTCTAGAATCGCGCAACTCGCGAATGAAAACTAAAATTTTCGAAATTTGACAACGCAGTTTGATAATTTCCACACATTTGCCACACATATACATTACCGAATGGGTCAGCACGGGATACAAACTCCGAAGATTCAATTGAATTCCATTATTTATTCTTTTACTGCCCAAAACATACAATTAAATAGAGAAATAATATGAGCAGCGAAACAAACGATTTTTCATATCCGGACGCGTTCTCATGAAAGTTGGATCCAGGTATGGATCATTCTCTTCCAAACGAGATATGGATCACCTTCTCAAGGAATAAAATGAACGCCTCGAAAAATGTGACTTCAACAATGGAAAAGCGATACATTTTTCAACAAAGATTTCTTTCCGGGTCGTTTTGTGGATGTTGTGCCTCTGTGAATCGATTTTTAAATTTACCCTGATCAGTTTTATTCGCCCAGTTTGAAAAGAAAACTGATATAGTATTGTGCTAAAAACAGAAAACGTGTAGTGCCTGGGTGTAGTGCCTGGTCAGTTCTGTGGATGCAAACTACACGAAATAGGGTATCATCTTTCAGCCAATCAGAATGCAAGGAAGTGACGTGAGATATTGTCAATTCCTGACATCAGATATTATGTTTGAAAAGTATACCTGATTTCAGTTACTATGTATAAAGAATGAACATTTCAGGTTTTATACATACAGCTTGATTTGTGTGTTTCATCTCTGTCTAATATGGAAGATGTTTGTACTAATAATGCCATTTCTCTGAGAGTTGCTGTTCAGATAGAGTCAAATTGTGGTGAGCAAGGCTTTGCCACATGTAATTGTGCAGGTGCCCTTATGTAAGAGTAATAAGTGTAAATATTTTAAGGCAGGACTATTGAGTAATTCAATATGTCATTCCAGCCAACATTATAAAAGTAAGAATTGCAGGAGTCAATACTATGAAACTTTTATAAATGTATTTTCTGCCTATTAATATAACTGAATCATTAGCATTTTTAAAAATATATCAATTTTCCAACTGGCAAATTGCCACATCTTTGAAAATGCTAATGGTTCAGTCCAACCCATTTAAAATCATAACTAGAAAATACAGTTCTAGAAAATACAATTGTAAACGTTTTATAGTATTGAACCCCTGGTTTGCATATTACATTCCCATATTCTGACTATTCTATCAGTCTATCTAGTCTTAGCTTCTCTTCCACCAGTCTCTGGTTTCAACCTCTGCCCTCGTCCAAGTCTTATAATCACCAGTCAGATTCCTTCATTTCCCATAATCTGTACACATCCATACAGAGTTATCTCCCATGTGTGTAACGAAGTCCCAATGATTCCTCTGGCCAAGAGTCGAATCTTATCGAGCAAAGAAGCCATCTCGAGTAATTACTCAAAAGAGTGACTTCTCTTACGCATCCTTTGCTTATCTGGGTTTTGGAAGATACCTATGATATGGTGATGTGCTATTGGAGGATAGATACGCCCCCTTTACTTATCTGGGTATTGGAAGATACCTATGATATGGTGATGTGCTATTGGAGGATAGATACCTTTTGGGGAAACGTATAGGCGGATCTCTATTCGAGGAATCCTAGCTCCTGATCGGCTGGTGGTTTTTAGACCACCACAGTGCCTTCGTAGCTCCAAGACCACTACTGCTGACTTGTCCAATATCGTCTGTCCTTTGATCGACTGTATTCCCCCAAATGCCATAGTTTTGTACCATCCTTGCAGCCTTGTACAATTATTATTGACTTGTGACACTTTTACAGGCTTGCTAACTATCTCAGATTACTCGAACGACCAGAAGCCCATCGAGCAAATAAGCTATCGAGTAATTGCTTGAACGAGTGACTTCACATACGATTCTTATGCCCATCTATGAAAATGGGATTCAATATCCACGAGCGTTTTTTTTTTCCTAAAAGGGACTCATTGTGGGATTCTATAAGAAGGATATCTCTTGGGAGATATCTATTTGAGGATGATCATGGCTCCTAGCATCTAATCGGCCGCTGGTTTCTGGACCACCCCACACCTTTAACCCTTTACCCAACGCAGACGATATCAAAATTTATTATATTCAATAACATTTTTTCAAATTTTTCAAAATATTTCAACAAAACTATATCATGTGACCCCTCGTTGGAACGAGCTCGGCGAGCTCGTCCCAACGAGGGGTCACATGATATGGTTTTGCAGAAATGTTTTCAAAAATAATATTTTTTCAACTGCTGAATTTGCATATTACGCGGGCGGATGCGGCCGATTCGTTAGGTAAAGGGTTAAAGGTCTAAGGACATTACTGCTGACTTATCCACAGTCCTCTTCACATGTCCTGTGATCACGTCCTACTGTAGTCACCCAATCCTAACAGCCTTGTGCGATTACTATTGACTTGCAGCATTACTGCAGGCTTGCTAATTGTCTCCGATTTCTCAAAAGACTCCAATCTAATCGAGCAAATGAGTGGATGATTTAAGTATTGTATTTCTGTGTTCGTGCATAGAACTTCAACTGACTATTTTACATTTGATATATTTTCAACAAACCCATGTGACGAGCGAAATAAAATGGGGTCCGCGATGAATTATCTGGGAAGTTTTTCTGAAATGCAACATCCGGTTTGAGAAAAATACAGTTTTAGAGAAATAGCAATTTCTAAGATGTACTTTTTATATCTTTAACCTTTTTTCGTAACGCGACTAGAGACGGCTCTAAAAACACATTTTGCGAATATTTTGAATAACTTCAAAATTGCATTTTTTGACTTCGAAATCATACTTATGGTCATTTATTGGAACGACCTCGTTCCAATGAGAAATCATTAGCTATGTTTAGAGACACAAATTGAAAGCAAAATGATGAAATTTGAAGAGCGATTTTTATGCCCCCGGACTTAAGTCGGGTGGCATATAGTGATTGAAGTGTGTGTGTGTCCGTGTGACCGTGTGTGTGTGTGTGTGTCCGGGCCAATAACTCGAAAACAGTTAGGGCCACAGTCATCAAGCGTCACACAATTATAAAGGACCATGGGAGGATGTGTCACACACAATAGCCGGGTTCGTACCTTCAAGGTCAAGGTCGCATTTCAAGGTCAGACTAAAAATCGGTCAATATTCGTGTTTCAGCCATAACTCAGAAACGAATCATAGTACAATTGTTAAACTTTTTACAAATGTTAAGGACAGTCAGAAGGTGTGTCGCGTATAATAGTTTCCGCCGCATCTGCAAGGTGAAGGTCACAATTGACCTTCATATGTTCAGGGTCACAAATCGTGTCTCAAGCATAACTCCAAAACTATTAGGGCTACAATCATCTAACGTCGCTCAATTACAAAGGACAATGGGTGGATGTGTCACACACCACAGCCAGGTCCGTAAGGTCAAGGTCACATTTCAAGGTCACACTGAAAATCATTAATATTCGTGTCTCAGCCATAACTCAGAAACGAATCATATTACAATTGTTAAACTTTTTACAAATGTTAATAACATTTTTCTTGTTGTGAATAGCGTTGGGATTTATTTGCCGTTGCCTTGGGTAAACGGTTCCATCTTATTGTATTGAAGAAAAAAATAACTTTACAGGTACACTATTGATGTGTCAACGTCCGACAACATTTTATGTTTTTACTTTAAACAGTTGTCATACATGTAAATACGATTTGTCACCAAGTGCCTGATATCTATCACGAAGCATAATATTATATACACGGCTGTCACCATATGGTCAAAGAATTATCTGCTGAGCTCTCAGACCGTCTTTAATTTCATTCTAATCAAGACATGGATACAGCATCAAATGCATCCCCTAACATTTATACCACTATTGTTGCGTGTATTCAATATTACTGGGTAAAATACAGGCATTGACAAATATGCTAGGTACCCTTGCATGAAATCCGGATTTGTGTAAACACGCAATGAAAGAATGGATCTGATTGGTCGTTACACATCTGATTGACGTCATAAAGTGAATGAAATGATTCGACACAAAATATCGTCAAGCAAGAAAGTAAACAGACCGCCGAAGGTGATGTTTTGCGTTCAAAATATCAACTTCAGTCACTTAATTCAAGTTTGTTTTAAGAATTGAATGCAATTTTTATACAGTACAACCTGTCTTGAGAGACCGCCCTTTGGGCCACACAAAAGTGGTCTCTCAAGACAGGTGGTCTCTCATAACAGGTTTCAGGTTTTCTCAAGTCAGTGAATAACCAACCACAAAATTCAGAAATGGAGAAGAATGAATTTTTGTAATTACTTTGTAGTTGATCTTTTTTTATGAAAATTTTGTAACAAACTGAAATGGACTGTTATAAAAATTATAAAAATAAATTAGTGTTGAAAATCTTCATTGAAGATTTTCAACACTAATTTATTTTTATAATTTTTATAACAGTCCATTTCAATTTGTTACAAACAGATTTTCAACACAAATTTATTTTTATTCCTATCTGTCACATTTCAGGCATGTATGAAATTGTTTATTCAGCAATAATCGTAATCTTTTCACAGGGGTCTTATAAAAACATCCCAATCTTTAATGAGTTAGCAATTGAAACCCAATTAAGATCTTTTAATACTTTTAATTATGTTAGTATAACCACAATGGATTTTCCAATTCCAGAACAGGTAACAAGTTTTTGTCATGGTTTCAGTCTTCAAAGGGGCGGTCTCTCAAGACAGGTCCATTATGGCATCAAAGTACAAGTTGGTACCAGGTCACAGTGGTCTCTCAGGACAGGTGGTCTCTCAAGACAGGTGGTCTCCCATAGCAGGTCCATTATAGAGTAAAACCAATCGGTGCCTGGTAGATGTGGTCTCTCAAGACAGGTGGTCTCCCATAGCAGGTCCATTATAGAGTAAAACCAATCGGTGCCTGGTAGATGTGGTCTCTCAAGACAGGTGATCTCTCAAGACAGGTGGTCTCCCATAGCAGGTCCACTATAGAGTAAAACCAATCGGTTCCTGGTAGATGTGGTCTCTCAAGACAGTGGTCTCTCAAGACAGGTTTTACTGTAATCTTTATTGGAGTATGAACGTGTGGGAATGGGTACAAATTATGTATGAATCCCGAAGGATTCATACATAATTTGTACCCATTCCCACACGTTCATACTCCAATAAAGATTATAAAAAATGCATTCAATTCTTATAATTACATTCCGTAACTGTTTAAACTACTTTTTACCAAACAACAAAGCAGAAAGACGAACTAAAACATGTACGAACGAACGAGGCAAAAAACCACCCTCACACAAAACACAAAGCGTACAACTCTGATTTTTAATTTTCACAACTTTAGAAATGGAAACGAGTATTTTAGTAACGGGCTTTATGCCACAGTTGGGAAATGTCACCAATGAAACAGCAGCGGAGTTGATCACTGCGAGAGGCGCTAAAAGTTAAAAAAAAACCGCCCAAACTCCGCCCGAATTACATTCTGTCACCTGCGCTCTACCGTAAATGCGGGTCAAAGTTCGACCAAATGTATTCATTGGAAAATGACTAACATTTGATCATGACGTTTTCATGCAGCTGACCAATGGGAATTGAGTATTTGGACCCAAAACGTATAACTACATTAACAATGTAATTATTATGGTATAAATACAGAACTCAACTCATATGGAGTACGGGGCAGAAATGAACGACCCTTGCTGGGGTTTGCTCTCCTGTATTGTTCGCGCGCCTTCGCGCTGGTAAAATGCAAAAAAAACACTTCAACTCGGGTCAGTGTTCCAGCTCCCCCCACCCCGCTCCGTACCCCACCCTCGCTGTGTTCTGGTTTAACGTCTGATCTCATAATATGTTTACCTGACATCTTTTCTTTGTTAAGGCAAGTGTGGTCCGATGAAGTTTCAGTGTGATGACGGCAGATGTATTACTGATGAATACCTGTGTGATGGGGATTACGACTGTCCCGATAACTCAGATGAACATAACTGCACAGCAGGTAATTAAGTTTACACCCCCTCCCCACAAGCCTTCATTTTACAGAAAGTGTATATGTAGCTGCATAGACCGGAATTATGAACGCCGTGTACCAATCAGATAAGAGATGAGGGGGGTGTGATTGTTCGGAAATGTCATGGAAGTTCGTCTTCATATACACCATTTCCCCGAAAATCGCTCTTAAAAAGCTCGAAAAAGAGAACGTGGTTAAGTCACACTAATGAGGGAAAGTTCACGGGAATTGGGTAGAAAGTTTTGAAAACGGTATGGAATTTGATTCTCAAAAAATTGTCCAATCTCTGATTACAGAGATTTTATCAAGGCTGAGTAGTGCTGGGCGCAATATCAAAATTCACCGAGGGTTGTACGAGTTAATTAATCGAGTTTGTAAACTGTTAGTGCTCAAACGACTAGTGAATTCCAAAGTCAACTAGTCAATACCCAAAAGTCAAGTCGACTTCGACTAGTCATTGGTGATAACCTGTCTCCTTATAACAGTGTTGGTGTTCCGGTAGAGTGCTGAAGGTCCAAATTTGGCTTCACTTGGGCATTCATACACAGCAACTTACTGGAACATTATTCTGTTAATGTGCTTCTAATTATGCTAAGAGTGAAATTATATAGTCTTATTTAATTTGCCATGTTGCGATTTATGGGAGAGTGCCTATAGGCACTCTCCCATAAATTGCAACAAGGCAAATTAATAACACATCCTGATAGCCCAAAATAATTCAGCACTCTACTAGTACCAGTTAAAACAAACTACTGTCACTACTATTAGATGGCAATAGATGTATACATTGGTTGCCCAATATTGCTGTTCAAACTGTCTGACAGTGGCACAGAAGGGGATACTATTTACCTAAAAGCTTTAACTCCTCCGACTAGTCGACTGCACAATTGAGAGTCGACTACTGGTTTGCCCAGAGTCGACATCGTCTAGTCGACTAATCGTTTGAGTACTATAAACTGTTTCATCCAAAACGTGCATTATGACCTTTCAATGTAACGACCTGGACGACCCCCCCCCCCCCACCCCACCCCCAAGTGAGGTGTCTTGAGCTGTCTTATTTTCCCTAAAAAATGGTAGTTATTAATTTAGATCATCAGTTTTTAGGCCCATGCGAAGATTGGGGTTTCGCTTCGATTTCGAATCTTAAGTTGCTATTCGGTTCGCGAAATCGACTGCCTGATTCGTTTTCTTTCGAATCATTTCTTAGGAATATATATGTAGCTTGATAAAGGTCATCTTCGTCATCTCACAATACGTGCCACCACCCATATTAATTTCAGTCTTACTTATAACTACCGCTGTTCAAAGAAAATTTAAGGTTTCCAAACAGTGTCGACGATGCTCTTCTACTAGCGGATAGCGCTGTACAGTGCCTAGTATCGGTGTTTCTTACTGTTCCCGTTTTTTTAACTATATTTCAACTCCAACTCCAAGGCATGCCTTGTTATATTTATTTATTGATGTTTAAGGTCACATATTTATGCACAATGGCTAATCATGACCGTGGCAGTTTTACGGGTGGAGGAAGCCTGAGTACCCGGAGAGAACCACCGAGCAACGACGAGCAGCTGCCAGCTCCCCAACATCGTAACTCCGCACTGCAGCACAGGCAGGGTTAGATTGGTTGAAGACATGCGTACCATCGACGTGCAGTAGGCCTTAGTACACGGCGTCATCGTGCCCCCACGCGAGCAATGGAGATTAAGTGTCTTGCCCAAGGACACAACGCGGTTGCCGCAGGTGGGATTCGAACCGAGGACCTCTCGGCTTGCAGCCTGCACCTCTACCTACTAAGCTACCAGTAGTAAAGGGGAGGCACTATGGACCCGAACCTTTGAAACTTATGGGTACAAGCATGAATGCACTACGCGTAGTAGTTAGGGGAGCCACTATTGGTATTTAGTGGCTCCCCTAACTACTACGCGTAGTGCATTCTTGCTTATACCTATAAGTTTCAAAGGTTTGGGTCTATAGTGCCTCCCCCAAACTACAATATATTCTGGGCAAAAATCTCAAAGGTTATCATCATTGAATGGAAATTAGCAGTAAAGGGGAGGCACTATGGACCCGAACCTTGAAACTTATAGGTACAAGCATGAATGCACTACGCGTAGTAGTTAGGGGAGCCACTATAGACCAATAGTGGCTCCCCTAACTACTACTCGTAGTGCATTCATGCTTGTACCTATAAGTTTCAAGGTTCGGGTCCATAGTGCCTCCCCTTTACTACTGCTACCGCGCTCCCAGGCATGCCTTCGACAAAGGCATGTCTTGATGATGAAGTTAGAATATTTTATCAGTCAGGACTTGCGCCATCACAGTCTGAACAAATAAGGTTTACAGCCACACTCCATCAATGGGTCATTATCAAGATGCCCTTGATTCGACTCGAGGTTCGATTCGATTTCGAAAAATTTACCCAGATTCGATTCGCGATTAGATTCGAATCAAAATGTTTGATTCACAGGCCCTACATCAATTCGAAGAGTTGTCTTCATATTTGGAAAAACGGTCGAATATTAGAATCAGTTGTAAAGCTAAATTTAGCTGAAAATTTGAATTTAACTCTTTGGAAAATCCCATCATGCATCCAGGGATGTGGCGGGGGGGGGGGGGGGGGGGGGTCTCACCCACCCCCCAGCTAGGAGTATTTTTTCAATAGTTGGAAATTCCGAGGTCAAAAATCAAATAGTTGGAAATTCAATAAATTAACATTGTTCATGAAAAATATTAAAATTCCAACTAATGATGAGAAATTTTGATCATTTATTTCCAACTGGAAACTTGAGTTTCAAATTTCCTACTCTAAAATTGACATGGCCTCAAAATTTCGGCTCTGACATCAATCCGGTAAATCTTCTGACCCAGACACATTATAAAATGCTTTTTCCGTTTCAGGACTAGCGAAAATTTTCAGAAGGGTTCAATTATCTCTTGAAATGTTGAACAAATAAATATTATTTAAACTAAAAGATATTACCCAGCGCTGCAGTACAACCACCTATCGAAATCACTCACAGTTGGAATTTACACCGGTGCCCCCCCCCCCCCCCCCCCCCAGCTGAAACCCTTTAGCCACATCCCATCATGCATCACATTAAAATAATTAAACTTCATAATTAAATTTAAGAAAGGCTTTAAAATCACGAAAGACTTATTTAGATGGGGTGATGGGGGTGGTGGAGGATTGGGAGGAGTCTCTATTCTTTGTTAGTTGGGGAAGCCATGTTTGAAATTATAAAATCGAAAATTAAACTTGAAATTGAAACTAGTTTGATTGCGTGAGTACCCATCATGCATCAAATTACCAGGGGAATGACGTCAAAATATGACCGTGGAATTTTCTAAAAATCTAATTGAAACACAAAAGTCAATTAAAAAACAAATAAAAACTTAAAAGACCAATTTAAACCAATTTTAAAAAAAATTAAATTGTTTTTTAAATTTAAAATTAAAAAAAAAAATAAAAAATTAAAATGACGTCATCGGTTGCTCCGGCTGCAAAAGGGGGCTGTTGGGGCACCTATACACTACTATTATGGCACCCCTTGAAGAGCTCTTTCCAGTGATGCGTCACAAGATATTTTTTGGATGAAAAAGTTGAAAAAATAATAATAAAAAAAAATTGAATGGGGGTTTGTGTGAATATTGGTAGAAAGTTTCCTCTGCGTTTTGTGAAGGTGTAAAGGGAAATAGTAGACCCCTCTGGGCCTTAACCCTCTACCCTACGAATCGGCCACATCCGCCCGCGTAATTTGCAAATTCAGCAGCTGAAAAATAGTATTTTTCAAAAAGTTTCAACAAAATCATATCATGTGACTCTTCTTTGGAACGAGTTCGTCGAGCTAATGGAAATTTAAAAAATGGTATTTAAAATAATAAATTTTGATAACGTCTACGTTGGGTAAAGAGTTAATCTCTCCAACAAGCTTTTTCACGGAATCCCCTTACTTTTAGCTAATAATGGTGATGGCTGAAAAATAGTGATGGTCAGGATATTGGATTGGAAAAAATAATAGTGATGGTATTCCCCCCTCTGTTCCTCACGGCCACATAATATAACAATAACAGGATTTTGGAGGGCATTATGGTTCATTAGCGGCCCTGCAGCAATGATGAACAGCCCGAGGGTTTATTAAAGGCCCGTTAATAAGCCCAAGGGCTGTTCAACATTGCTGCAGGGCCGCTAATGAATCATGATGCCTGACAACAATCATGTTATTACAATTATTACCGCTCCCTGTTACAGCTAACTTGAATCTAAAAAATAGCCGGGCCGCTAATGGCTATTTATACCATTATCGCCCGTGGCTCCGTCACTGAAATTATGGAGTTTTAACGGGCCTCCAAACTTATGTTAATCGACTAGTAACTTATAGAATAGATTAAGTGGTAATAATAGTGATTACTAGGATTTTTTCTCCAAAATTAATAATGGTGTCGACACTTGTTTGGCAGGTGAGAGCCTTGTGCAGAAACTGTATCCACCGTTTGCTCCGTGGTGGTATATGTGGAGGAACAAGCCCGAATTAGACGAATTTTGTCAAGTCGTATGACATTTGTGTAAGCGGTGTTTTCGACTTACCAACTGAAAGACGCTGACCTACATGAGACCTCGAAGTTCCATACTACTGTGCCTCTGTACTTTAAAGGCACTAAAAAGTTTCTCCCACAGAGAATAAAAAATATCCAAACGCAGTAAACCACAGCAAAAAATTGCGAACCAAACTCGCTGTAAGATTACAATATGGCTATAATACGTTCAAGGCCGTGAAATTATCGTGACGTTATTGAACATCAGAAGAAATTTTTGACCCAACGCCGAGATGAGAATTTGTCCTACTGCATTTATTTATTTATTTATTTATTTATTTATATTTATTTATTTATTATTTTTTTTATTGGGGCTTAACGACACTTTTGACAGCCAGGATCATCTCGTGTCGGACAGGTTTAGGTGTGGAGGAACTCCCCAACGTACTAACAAGCAGGGTTAGCACTGGTTGAAGACAAGTGCACCATCGACGTGCAGTACGCCTTAGTACACGGCGCCACTGTGCCCACGTAGGCAGTCGGGATGAAGTGCCTTGCCCAAGGACACAAGGCAGTTACCCCTGGTGGGGATCGAACCGTGGACCTTTCGGTGTGAATTCTAATACCGTACTATTGAGCCACCACGCTCTCGTTGACAGTATTGACTGAAATTATCAGTTACAGGGCGTTTAGTTGGCAGATACAGTGTTATATACGGCGAAGAGAAAACAATATTAGGTGAGGCGAAAAGCCTCACCTAATATTGTTTTCTCTTCCCCGTATATGACACTGTATTTGCCAACTAAACGCCCTGTAACGTATTTATTATGCATGGCATGCTAAAATGTCATTAGGGAAGTTAACTCAACGAATAGTTAAATGATGCGCACTTCTCGAAAAATGTTAACAAAGCCGACGATGTTTACATACGCTACAAGGGGAGTAATTTTTCTTCCGCATTCTAATAAATCACTTGTGACTTGTTCTATAACCGCCAATGTTTTGAGCTGGTTTGGCATTTTATTATAACAGTTTCATTCAATCGAATGCAATATTTATACGACGGGGCTATTTTATATGGTGGGTCTTCTGTACGCTGCAGCATGTTCGTACATGTAAATTAAAAGCTGAGGCGTGTGGATATAATGATAAAACAAAATGGCTGACGGGCACCTAATATTAAATTAATATTGGGTGCTTTTCAGCCATCCTGAACCGAATATTGCGGAGTCTATGTCTCTTAGTAACTTCATTTGATTGGATAAATAAATTTACTAGCATAATAATATATCTTCCAGGGCGCAGGTGTTGAAGGGATTAAAGTATCTTGGATATATCTTGTACTATAATACTATTGTGTACAAAACATTAATCGTACTGTTTTCATTATCCGTGTTGCAGATTGCGAATTGGCCATAATTTAATATTTTTTGTCTTTCTTTAATTAGAAGACACGAACATCTGAAATCTCGTTGCGACCAAAGGTGCCGAAATTTGCATGTTGACAATAGATGCCAGATATATTTTATCACATTGTTTGCATCGCCCGCACTTTACAATTAGAACAGTAACTATTTTGAGATATTGTTGTTGTGGCGGTGGCCCCCGAGTTTTTCCTGATCGTCACATGAATTTGCCTGTCAGTTCTAACGTAAATATTCCTATGCGTTCCGACGAGCTTTTAACCCTTAGAACCCTAGCGGTCGGTTTTCCGGCCAGGAACATGATACATCATTACGTCATTAAATAGGATGGCTGTTCAGTAAATGTGTGGGGTAGACCAATCAATATTTTCAACGTGCAGCCCCTGAGGCTGCACGTTGAAAATATTGATTGGTCTACCCCAAATAATGAATATGGACTCTTCTAATTGCTGCTATTGAACTGGTATGGACGATGACACTAGAGTTAAAGGGTTAAGGCAAGGAATCCAGAAGCCACGACATTAGCCACGACACTCGGCACGGCAATGTCGTGATAAAGGCCGTGGCAAAGCGCCACGGTCTTTACTACGCCATTTCCGGCTATCGTTGCTAATTTCTAATGAGTGTCCAACTCACATGTAACCACATCAGCGGAGGTATCTGAATATTTGTGCAAATATTACCCTGTTCCTTCACTGGCCAGTGCCCAACGAGAATTTCTTTTCCACTCCCACCTCGAGAATTTACGAAATAAATGTCTTTTGCAGCCAGGTGCAATGCTCACAAATTCCACTGTGCGACAGGAAGATGTATCGATGAGACGTGGTTGTGTGATGGTGACAACGATTGTGGAGACGGTTCTGATGAAGCGAATTGTACACGTAAGTTATGGAATCCAGTCAAACCAAATTTCATTCCACTAACTGCGTTCTGCTTCTCATTGCTGCACGTTTTAACATTAAAAGCAACGAGATAAATTAACAAAAACAAACAATCTGAGATTGTTCGCTTTTTTCGACAAGTGAGTGACTGCAGCGTTGTGAGGAGGGAATCGGAAAGCGACGAGATATCGATCCGGTCGCAGTTTTCTGTCTGCATTATAATCACAAAATGTGCCGTATGTGGTTTAAATCAGATGTGACAGTTGTAAAATTTCTCAGGTTACAAACTATGAAACATTTCAATTGTCTGGTTATGTATGCATTCAGTCAGTTTGTTTCGAAACCCTATTTACATCGCTTCCCACGTGGAAAATTATACTCCACAACGAGTTATGACAATGGTTGAGAATAAACAAAGTTAAAGGCTTAATGCGGAGAATGATCATCAGTGGTGATTCTGGAATTTTGAAAATCATAAAATAATTTCTCAATGATAGTGCTAGAAAGCACGGAATCAAAAAAAGCCGTTTAACAGAAAACGAAAATCATGAAATCGGAAATTAAACAGCTGACGCGCAGTTCGACAGAGTATAAGATGCTTGAAGGGTGATTAACCACCCTCTCATTTCAAGATGCGCCACGAATAATGATTTATGTGGCCATATTCTACTATCGACAAAAAACATCCAAGTGGTATGTATACAGTACGTGGAGAGTGTATTATCACTAAATCACCCGCAGAGTGGAGATTCCACCCAAGCAATAATTGCGAATTTGTTGCAAAGCATAACCAGCACAAGCAAAGTTTCAGCCAATGGACCTCCGGGTTAAACCCGGAGGTCCATTGGCTGAAACATTGCTTGTGTTTTTTGTCGATATGTACACAATTTGAAAGTTATAGCTTGGGTGACAACTCCACTCCGCGGGTGATTTAGTTACAATCCACTCTCCACGTACTGTATCTCCCTTTTTAGGCCGCTAACTTGTATCACCGCATGCTCAGAGGCGCTAGAATGGGTTTGTCTGCTAAGGTTAAAAGTCCGAGAGATGGAACGAAAAGTAGGGAGTAATATGTGTACGCTGTGAGCGTCAGTAGATTGATAATGTAAATGTGTTTCTGACGCGAACTTTTCACTGTCTTTGGTACGAATTTTGGAGGTGCCGACAGCGTTTAAGATTGTAAACGACTACGCTATGGACATTTTGAATTTTCTACTAAAATATTGACGATTTAATTTATTCACCTGTATAAATTTGTAAGTACAAATATTGGTACTTTCAACACATCGATCAGATTATTATGGAAGCGAATTTGGGGGGCGGCTGATAGTGGAAAAGTACTTGGAACGCAAAAATTAAAAAATTAAAATTGTCACTTGGAAGTTACATTTTAACTTCCAACTCAAATTTTATCTTCAGAGTTAACATATCAATTTTACAATTAAAATTTTAACTTTCAAACTCGAAGTTTTAGCTTCAGGTTTGAAATTTCATCTTCAAAAGTTAACCTTTCAACTTCAAAGTCAAACTTAGTCAAAATATTGGCTCAGAAAAAAACAACATTTTAACTTTTAAACTTGGAATTTTAACTTCAAAGTCTTTTTTTTTAAATTTTCAAAGTAAAAATTTTAATTTAAAGTTTTTTACTTTTGAATTTGGAATTTTAATTTTGAGGTCGTTTACATGCGCGCTAAGTTGCAAACTGTACCTGGTTTAAACGAACTTGCACCACCCATTGGGGTGGTGGAAGAAAAACCCGGTAGAAATTAAATATCCCGTACAAATCTGTTCACATGACAAAAATTTCGTTCTTGGTGCAAATATGTGTACCCAGAAATGCTATACAATTCGCCTCATGTAAATGGGACTTAAGGCTGCCGGTGGGCAACAAGTCGAATAAGTTAAAAATACACTGAAGCGAGAACAGACTGTCCATTTCTATACTTTCATACTAGATTCTAAAAAGATGAAATGATATTGTATAAGGCGTAAGCAAGTAGGGAAAAGGTATAAACAGACCAAAAGTTGTACCTTCGGTGCATACTCAGGCCTGAAAATAAGGCGTCTGACATTTGCAGAATGAGGTCCCCAGAGGGTGAATTTGATCATGGTATCCCATACAGTGGGCCAATTTATCCTCTGGGAACCTCATTCTGTTTAGTTTTGAGACCCTGATTCAGTTTGAGGTTCACAGAGGGTAAATTTAGTGATGCTACCCTGCTGTGCAGGGTAGCATCACTAAATTCACCCTCTGGGGACCTCATTTTGCAGATGTCAGTCTGCTTTTTTTCTGGCTTGTGCATACTATACTAGCACCCTAGACAAAGAAGCCTATTTCTCAACACCGCGTGGCCATGTATTGCGTGTTACCTGATGGGATAGTATAAACCATTAGGTGGAACAACAGGGTGGAAAAGCTATAGATTGCAACAAACGAGGTATGGACAGTCTTTACTATACTATCGTGCAACATTATGTAACCCTACCTATAGGGTGATACAGTATAAGGCATCCAATGTGTTAGTAATAGAAATGAGCTATACGTAGGCTAAAGAGGTTCTGGACAATCCATAGTAACATACGGCGTCTGTTTTCTCGTGTGCACGACTTATCTCGAGCACACACTTGCTCTCTTGTGCGCATGACATTTTTTCTTGTTCTCACAATTTCCTTTATTTCTGGCACATAGTTATGATGGGCGACCGTACATTGGGCAATCTCATTCTGCAAGTATGGTGAAGTTAAAAATTAGGGTGTGAAGTCAAAATTTTAACTTTCAAGTTACAATTTCGAGTTTGAAAGTTAAAAGCTTCTCTTTGGAATCGAAATTTCAAGTTTGAGGTTTACATTTGGAGTTTGAAGTTGACATTTTGACTTTGAAGTTAAATTTGTATCTTCGAAGTTCAAATTTCGAGTTTGATTATAAACTTTTGATTTCCAGTTTAATGTTAAATTATCGACTTTAGAGTAAACATTTTGACTCTGAAATTACAATGTTAACTTTGTGTTTGAAGTTAGGATTTTGACTTTAATGTAAACTGTAATTTTGAATATGAAATTTTAACTTTTGAAGTTGAATTATTAACATTGAAGTTAATTTTTTTAAGTTTTTTTACATTAAAGCTAAAATTTTAACTTTTGTGTTCCAAGTAATGTTTCACAACGTCCCTAATAGCCGCCCGTAGATTATTCGATTTAAGTACCTATAAAAGTTCTTACAGCCTTTTACCCTTTCATTTGCCACCGTTTTATTGTTGTTACTTCCCATTATTTGCGTAGAAAAATTTATTTCCCAACCCCCTTATGCACTCACACTGTAACGTGTTCTTCATTTGCCATCACTGTTCAATGGCATGTTGTACCCCCATCTCTTCGCCTCCATTCCAAAGAATACAAATATTTTCATTCTATGCAGATGCCTTCCCCATTTACTCCCGCTGTTCATTCTGCTTTAATTCAATTGTCCCCTTTGGATGGAAGAAGGTGACATCTGCTTTAGCATTGCACCCAAGGGACGTCATGCTTTACACAACATATTGTGTATACAGTTAAAACTAGAAGTCCTGTCATTAAATGCGCACAAATAGCACGTCGATCTGCGCGTTAATTTTCGCGTTAGGACCATAGTAACGCCATCAAATTCTGCACATATGGCCTGCGCACGAGCAATGTTTCTGCCAATGGACCTCCGGGTAAACCGGAGGTCCATTGGCGGAAACATTGCCTGTGTTTGCTATGAGTAACCAAGAGAACCTGCCGTGCTTTGGATTCCATTCAATATGGCAATTGCGCGCAATTCCTGCGCGCAATTAAGCCTAGATAAGCGCACAGTTCGTGACAGGACCTCTAGTTTTAACTGTACAATCACTAACCCACAACGGTCGTTATGCTCAACACAACATATTGTGTATAACAATCGATAAACCTCAAGGGTCGTCATTCTAAACACAACATATTGTCTGTAACAATCGCTAACCCTCAGTGGACACAATGAACGTCATGCTCAACACAACATATTGTGTATAACAATCGATGAACCTCAAGGGGCGTCATGCTAAACACAATATATTGTGTATAACAATCGATAAACCCTCAAGGGACGTCATGCTCAACACAACATATTGTGTATAACAATCGATAAATCTCAAGGGGCACCATGCTAAGCACAACATATTGTGTGTAACAATCACTAAACCTCAAGGGACGTCGTGTTCAACACAACATATTGTGTATAACAATCGCTAAACCTCATGGGACGTCATGCTCAGAACAACATATTGTGTGTGTAACAATCGCTAAACCTCAACGGACCCAAGGGGCCTCATGTGTAATACCACGTATTGTGTATAACAATCGCTAAACTTCAGGGGACGTCATGCTCAGCATAACTTATTGTGTGTAACAATCGCTAAAACTCAAGGGACGTCATGCTCAACACAACATATTGTGTGCAACAATCGCTAAACCTCAAGGGACGTCATGCTCAACACAACATACTGCGTATAACGATCGATAAACCTCAAGGGACGTCTTGCTAAACACAACTTATTGCGTGTAACAATCGCTAAACCTCAAGGGACGTCATGCTCAACACTACATATCGTGTGTAACAATCGCTAAACCTAAATGGACGTCATGCTCAACACAAGATATCGTGTGTAACAATTGCTAAACCTAAATGGCCGTCATGTTCAACACAACATATTGTGTGTAACAATCGCTAAACCTCGGGGGACGTCATGCTCAGCATAACATACTGTGTGTCATGCTCAACATAACATATTGTGTGTAACAATCGCTAAACCTCAAGGGACTCAAGGGAGTTTATGCTCAATACAACATACTGTGTATAAGTTACTATAACATTCGCTAAACCTCAGGGGACGTCATGCTCAGCACAGTATGTTTGTAACAATCGCTAAACCTAAAAGGGACTCAAGGGACATCATGCTCAACACAGCATATTGTGTAACTGTCGCTAAACCTCAAGTGACGACATGTTGAACACAACATATTGTGTATAACAATCGCTAAATCCAAGGGACCCAAGGGACGTCATGCTAGGCACAACAGATTGTGTATAACAATCGCGAAACCTAAAGGGGCTCACATGACGTCATTCACAACACAACATATCGTGTGTAACAATCGCTAAACCTCAAGGGACGTCATACTCAACACAACATATTGTGTGTAACTATCGCTAAACCTCAAGGGACGTCATGCTCAACACAGCATATTGTGTATAACAACTGCTAAACCTCAAGGGACGTCATGCTCAACACAACATATTGTGTGTAACAATCGCTAAACCTCAAAGGACGTCATGCTCAACACAACATATTGTGTGCAACAATCGCTACACCTCAAGGGACGTCATGCTTAACACAACATATAGTGTATATCAATCGCTAAACCCAAATGGACATCACCATGCTCAACACAATATATTGTGTGTAACAATCGCTAACCCTCAAGGAATGTCACGCACATCATCGCTAAACCTCAAGGAACTCAAAGGGCATGCTCAACTCAACATATTGTGTGTACTAAACCTCAAGGGACGTCATGCCCAACACAACATACTGTGTTCAACAATCGCTAACCCCCAAGGGACGTCACGTCCAACACAACATACTGTGTGTGACAATCGCTAAACCTCAAGGAACGTCATGCCCAGCACAGCATATTGTATGTAATAATCGCTAAACCTCAAGGGACTCAAGTGACGTCATGCTCAACACAACATATTCTGTGTAACAATCGCTAAACCTCAACGGACTCCAGAGACGGCATGCTCAACACAACATACTGTGTGTAACAATCGCTAAAGCGCAAAGAAAGTCATTCTCAACACAACATATTGTGTATAACAATCACTAAACCTCAAGGGACGTCATGCACTACAAAATATATCGTGTATAACAATCGCTAAACCTCAGGGGATGTCATGCTCAGCACTAGAGCTGTAGGTTAACCGAAGCCGAACCAAGGTTTTTAGTAGTTTTTTTAAAAGACCGAAACCGTCGACATCCCGTAATGTAAGGTTTTTCGTTTTTTATTAAATACTCTCTTGCTGTAGAAATTCACAGAATGTAGCCATCCCAGAGTAGTGAGAGTACCCAGACACTGCCAATGGCAGTGTCTGGGTACTCTCACTACTCTGGGAAGGCTACATTCTGTGAATTTCCGACATTTCAGTTTAGTTGTGTTTGCAGCTTTCCTCAAGTTGCGTGTAGGTGTCAGACCTCGAAAAATGGCCAAGCACAATAAACGTTCTGTATATTTAGGTAATTATTATATTGGCCTTCCTGATTCTTCATGTATTATAGCTTATTTCGGGCATTCATTGAGTTTCACTCAATTTCACTACCATTCAGTTATGACTCCGGACATAAGAATGAGTTTTATTGAATTTTACTTTGCCTCATGAACAAACCGAAAACCGAACCGAACCGAGGTTTTTCTCCACCTGAAAAACCAAAACCGAAACCGAACAAGAAATTTAAAAACCTACAGCTCTACTCAGCACAACATATTGTGTTTAACAACATATTCTGTGTAACAATCGCTAAACCTCAATGAACTCCAGAGACGTCATGCTCAACACAACACATTGTGTATAACAATCGTTAACCCTCAAGGGACGTCATGTTCAACATAGTATATTGTGTATAACAATCGCTAACCCTCAAGGGACTCACGTGACATCATGCTCAACATTGTGTGTAACAATCGCTAAACCTTCAGGGACGTCATGCTTAACACAACATATTGTATATAACAATCGCTAAACCTCAGGGTACTCAAGGGACGTCATGCTCAACACGACATATGGTGTGTAACAATCGCTAAACCTCAAGTGACGTCATGCTCAACACAACATATTGTGTATAACAATCGCTAAACCTCAGGGGACTCAAGGGACGTCATGCTCAACACAACATATGGTGTGTAACAATCGCTAAACCTCAAGTGACGCCATTCTCAACACAACATATTGTGTATAACAATCGCTAAACCTCAGGGGACTCAAGGGACGTCATGCTCAACACAACATATTGTGTATAACAATCGCTAAACCTCAAGGGACTCAAGGGACGTCTTGATCAACACAACATATTGTGTATAACAATCGCTAAACCTCAAGGGACTTCATGCTCAACACAACATATTGTGTTTAACAATAGCTAAACCTCAAGTGACGTCATGCTCAACACAACATATTGTGTGTAACAATCCCTAATCCTCAATGGACGTCATGCTCAAAACAACATATTGTGTATAACAATCACCGACCCTTAGAAATTTCAGTATTTCCTGTGTGGATTATTGCGATTGGACGAATCCAGTTTGTATTTACAGAGTGGTTCAGTAATAGTATAACACAACAACCCTGTGTGCTGTTGGGGTGAATTAGAACTGCCTCTTTTTTATTATTGCACGTCCGTCATGTTGTATGCTGGGTATCTGCTAATTGCCCGCCGAATTTTCTCTCACGCTAAAAATTCATGCGTACGCTGTTGAAAGGGTTGAGGGTATGGTGTAGCCGTGGGGGTGAGCAGCTTTTCCTCTGCCCAATCAAAGCTCATTCCTTCCCCTAATATCCTGAATTCTGCCATCTGCATGAGGCGACCACGAATGGAATTACAGATTACCTACGGTGCCAAGCTTGGTAAAAATTAACATTCTTTCAAACCCCAAAATGTCTCCAAATAGTGCCATTTTTGCGCATATTTAAAAAAAATTTCAATTTTCTAAAAAATACCCCTCCCCCAACCCTGACAACACGAGGAGGCATATCTCCTCCATGCCTTTCCGTAACTCAAGACTACAATTGTGGTATGCCTTCGACATAAAAATGCTTCCCCCAAAGGATCCTTGTACCCCCTACCCCGAAATACAGATACCTGGCTATGCGCCTGGTTGAGGGTATCATTTAATCACATAGATTTGGGGGCTTATTTTCCTTTTTAGGTGACTGCAATGAAAGGGAATTCAAATGCAGCAACGGTAGATGTGTAAATGCTGCGTATGTGTGTGATGGAGACAACGACTGCCTTGATTTTTCAGATGAGTCAAACTGTTCATGTAAGTAAAATATGTCATTAATTGTTAGCTGCACATTGCGTTCGAGAATCTTTGGAGTATTGCCTGTTGGAAAATGGAAGCTTCGAATCAAAGAATATTATAATATGACGCCCTCCACCCACTTTAGTCCAGATGCTGAAAAGCACTTTTTAACATTTTGATCGGACAAAGTTTCCCATTGGACGCTCGTCCAAGACCCAGCTGTGACGGAACATTTTTGAAAGGGGGCGGGGACATAAATTAGGGCACTATACCAGACCGAAATTCGCACGCGCACAGTTTCTGGATAGTATACTGCTCTATTTTATCGGTGCGCATATATTCATTGTGATTTCCGAGGGGGTAAATGTAACGAAAAAACAAATTTTAAACAGGTAGTGACGACGGAATTTGAAAGTTGGGGCAAACATTAGATATGGCATTATACTATACCGAAATTCGCACGAGCGAATTGCGCGTGCGAACTTTGGTATAGTATATTGCACTAGTTTGCACTACTTTGGTGTATGTATGGCGTAGTATTTTATTGGCTGGCCAATTCTTGTGAAGATAGAGGCTTGTTTCCAAATCAAGGTCAATAGTACTAGAGGGATGGATCGAGCCTTTTGAGCGGCCATATTGTGACGTTATCCCCGTATGATACGTGGTCTTAGTGCACATGCGCAGCGCGTTTTGTTAGGGTGCCACGTGTTTCCGTCGTCCATTTTGTATACTGGAGGCCGCCATCTTAATTTAGCACGTGTATTCTATATGACCCAAAGGCATGCAATACGACGGGGGCTTGTTCTGAGAGTGCGTTCCTTTGTATAAGAGTAAATCTAATTACCTAGAGTCCTCGATTACTTTCTAGAATTACCACAATCAACTCGGCAATTGTTTTGCTAAATCGGATTCGTTCGGAATATTATATTTTTGCCTGTTCTACGGATTCCCTGAGAATCCTAATTGTAAGAGTGGCACGAAACGCTTCTAAAAGGTGTGTTCGATTGAACTAGAGTACTTTTGCTGGTTTGGATTCTTCCAGAATTTAATTTTTCTGTCTGTTTATCTAGTTCGGATTCTTCCTGGATTTCTCCATGAGCTCTATTCTGCCTAAACTCGTTCTGCTGTTTGATATACGTGGAGAGGGGATTGTAACTGAATCACTCGCGGAGTGGAGTTATCACCCGAACTATAACTTTCAAATTTGGTATATATCGACTAAAAACACAAGGAATTTTCAGCCAATGGACCGGAGGTCCATTGGCTGAAACTTTGCTTGTGCTTGTTATGATTTGCAATAAATTTGCAATTATTGCTTGGGTGGAATCTCCACTCTGCGGGTGATTTAGTGATAATACACTCTCCATGTACTGTAGTTATGGGTATCTCTGGTCTCGACCTTTGGCCTTGACCAGTCAGATCACTCTGTTCATCTAAGCCCACCCACTGTCTCATAATTATCTGACACAAGGGCTTCTAAGAATAAATCCAAGCGTAAATCGAGTAGCGACTGGAACAGGCATTGTTCGAACGACTCGAAAGCTACCATGACAATCAAACATGACGTAACCGTGTCACTGTGTCTGCGGGATCCCCCAAAAAGGTCTGAACCATCCCTTCCTAACTATTACGCTCTGATGGTGAACTCGTTGCCTAGAAAGAAATTACGAAAGCATCTGGTCATATCGAGGGTATCAACTTCTACTTTTACCAAGGGAATCATATTCAATGTTGTGCATCTTACAAACTAAAGCCTTTGTTTGCATCCTTGATGGTTGTATCTGACAGGTTGTTTGCTCCTATTTTACTCAACAACCCAAGAGATATTGATGTACTCGTTCTCTTAGTTGGTCATGTAATATCCACGAGTTTCCGTCTACTTGCAATGTAAGATTGATGTATGACACACAGGCCTGAAAATAAGCAGTCTGACATTTGCAAAATGAGGTCTCCAGAGGGTGAATTTGATGATGCTATCCCATACAGTGGGCCTATTTATCCTGTGGGTAACTCTTTCTGTTTAGTTGAGGCCCTGATTCAGATTGAGGTTCACAGAGGGCAAATTTATGATGCTACCCTGCTGTGCAGGGTACCATCCCTAAATTCACCCTCTGGGGACCTCATTTTGCAGATGTCAGTCTCCTTTTTTCTGGCTTGATGACACATCAAAGAATAAAAGCAACATGGATGAACACGCGCAAATTCCTGATTCAAGTTTTGAGATTGTACCTGCTTTTCATACTCCCTGATTCAGATTCCACATCCTTTTATCTATGGACATTCGGAATGGTTAGCTTGACGGGATTTCTAGACCATTACATGTTGTTGAGCATAGAAACCCTGTCAGCTACAATTATCAAGGATGCAGACGCACTCATTTGTATAATGTACAAAGTGGAATATGGCTATATTTCTGTTGTTCCGGCGCTCAGAGTGCCCAGATAAGATACGCCCTCCCCCACCCACACCCGCGCTCAGAGTGCCCAGAGAAGATACGTAATCCCCTACCCAAAGCGCGCTCAGAGTGCCGAGAGAATATATGCCCTCCCCACCCACACCCGCATCCAGTGTACCCAGAGAAGATACGACCTCCCCCACCCACACCCGCGCTCAGAGTGTCCAGAGAAGATCCCCCACCCACCCACCCACACCCGTGCTCGGTGTGCCCAGAGAAGTTATCCCGATAAAATATGCTTTCAAATTTCAGATGTAAAGAATCCACTATCTGACGTAGCATTTTATAGAGAAAGCGCGCTATGTTTTCCAGCGTCGTTGATTACTTACTGCACGCATAGCGTATTTTAGAATGACCATGGTGTGTATCGGTTTCTTATAACCAAACAAGCATGTATCGCCCGGACCTACCTCTGTATATAGCTGTTCAGCGATGTATTGTCGGCCACATCAAGCATCTACGCAGACATTTTTGGCAGTATCGCCTAATTTCGTGGTATAAAGGTACCGTAGTGGCGGTCATATCTGGGCCTTGACTACAATCTATATAATTAATATTAGTTTACAAGCTGAAGACAATCAAATGCCAGCCTCAATGCTGTAGTTCATTTCCGGTGCTGTGTCGTCGCACAGTGTTGTCTATTTCCTGAAAATGTTTTAAGTCATATTACAATGTTTGTGCTTTTAGCGCTAGTTTGGCGGCCATCTTGAAATAATTACATTGTTAATGTAGTTATACGTTTTGGGTCCAAACACTCAATGCCCATTGGTCAGCTGGATGAAAACGTCATGACCAAATGTGATTCATTTTCCAATGAATACATTTGGTCGAACTTTGACCCGCATTTACGATAGAGCGCAGTTGACGGAATGTAATTCAGGCGGTGTTTGGGCGGGTTTATAACTTTTAGCGCCTCTCGCAGTGATCAGTGATTATAGTTTACTGATATGTTATATAAATTGTTTTGAACATTCTAAGTTTCGTTGCGAAAGTCGGCAATTTGACAAATTTGGGTCAATGCCGAAAACCGGCGCTCAACTCAGAGTTCTGCGGTTTGTCTTTTATGTGAGGGTGGTTTTTCGCCTTGTTCGTTCGTACATGTTTTATTTCGTCTTTCTGCTTTGTTGTTTGGTAAAAAATAGTTTAAACAGTTACGGAATGTAATTATAAGAATTGAATGCAATTTTTTATAATCTTTATTGGAGTATGAACGTGTGGGAATGGGTACAAATTATGTATGAATCCCGAAGGGATAGTTGCACTCAATTCTTAATAAAAAATGCCAGCTGTGAATTAGTTAGAAGGATTATCCTACCTCCGATGTGTAACATGCGTTCCGCTCTGAAAATATAGTTTGTTTATGCCCTCCTAGACATTTTCTATGAACATATGTTAAAATTCAATTTTCAAGGCAAGAAATCATCATGGGAACATCCATTTTCGGAACCACCGTGAAAAGATTACGGTAGATATGACATTCAAGCAACTGTTGGTAAAAATACCATTAGCACTCATTTCCAAGCCTCTTTTCGAGATCTAGCTCCTGACTGTCTAGAGGTTCTATCAAGAGAGTTTGTGTCGCCGGTAGCATGCCTTTCGTCTGTCGTCCAGGATTCATGTTTTGACATCATGACCGAATTCGCCAAAAAAATTTCTTTCAAATGTAGTTATCGAGGTGCATTTTTCTCTTTCGAGTTCACCAAAATAGTGGCTATATATACAGTACGTGGACTGGACAGTTTCCACGGGTGGTCAATATTTCCACCGACGCAATAATATTAGATTCCAAACACTAATTATAAAACACTAAACATCAATCATCAAAAATTTAATTCATGAAGTACCGGGTACAACCCGCCACTTCATTAATCAAAATATTGCTGATAATAATTTTTATTACCTGGTAATACGCATGCGTGCACATCACTGCCCACGTGTGGATTGCGACCAGTTCACATCGACTGTACTGTAGTTTGTCACCATAAACTAGGTAATTTTCTCGATCAGATCTCGATTTAGTCGCAAAATATCCGCACCAGTGGAACTTGTTTTCATCAATAAAATATTACGAAATTTAGACGGAACAAAGAAGTACAAAGGAGAAAAACATCCGAGATGCATAGATTTACCGTTTTACTTTCGATGGTTCTACGGTGTTCAGGGCAAGAAACCGGAAAGCGAATTTTCATCCGGATTGGAGTCTTAACCCGTTGAACCCTAATGGTACCTTCCTTGCTGTGTGGGAGCACGGTGTGCTGTGTGTGAGCATGGTGGTGCTGTGTGGGAGCACGGTGGTGCTGTGTGGGAGCACGGTGGTGCCGTGTGGGAGTGGGAGCACGGTAGTGCTGTGTGGGAACACGGTGGTGCTGTGTGGGAGCACGGTGGTGCTGTGTGGGAGCACGGTGGTGTTGTGTGGGAACACGGTGGTGCTGTGTGGGAGTACGGTGGTGCTGTGTGGGAGAACGGTGGTGCTGTGCGGGAACACGGTACTGCTGTGTATTAAGGCGTACTGCATTTACACTAGTCTTCAACCAATGCTAACCCTTCGTCAGCAGAGTTGTATATTGGGGAGTCTGGCATTTCCTCGCTAATGTTCGGTAGTTCTCTCTTGGTACTCCGGCTTCTTCCACCCGTAACACTCTCAGACACGTAGTGACCCTGGCTATTGAAAGTGTCGTTAAAGCTTATAAATAAAAAAATAAATTCAGAAGTTTCATCACGACTACCACATGTTTGTTTTATTTACTCACAAATAAATTTCCAATAGATCTTGAGTTTTTCAACAATAATCCAGACAGACTAATATTCCAACTATACCATCAAGGCATGCCTTCGACGAAGGCATGCCTTGATGATATAATTAGAATATTAGTCAGTCGGGTCTTGAGCCAACACAGTTGGGACAAATCAGGTTTACAACCCCCCTCCGCCCCCTCCTCCCAACCTTCATCTTCGCGAAGCCACCGAAGAGTTTATTTGACATTAAAAGTCGTATTGGTTATGGAATGAATGAACATTCTCTGTGGAGTAAGTCCTTGTCAATATATAGTTTAGATCGATTCCACTCTTTCTTGTGCCCGATTCGGGCTGGGGTTCAACATGACCATTTTGTTTTTATTTTATTCACAAATAAATTTTCAAGAAATCTTGAGTTTTCTCTTTCAACTATAATGTCAACTGTTTAATATTGTTAATCGTTGAAGGCATGCATTGGTAATGCAGTTAAAATATCAGTCAGTTGATACTTGACTTGATACATCACAATCGGGACAAATCAGATTGTAACACCCCCACCCCCACTTCATTCGGTTATCGTTACCCTGCGAGCTGGTGATAAAAAAAACTATTCTCGTAAATCGCCTGCAGTAACTACTCCAAGAGTTGCGTAACACTATCACGGCTGTTTTAGTGAGAGTTTGCCTTTTCAAACCTTTGTGCTGAATGAACATTTATGAAGTGCAAAAATACAGGAGAGTCAGTCGCGTTTGTACCTTTCTCACAATCGTGCCTCCAGTATTTGTCAAAGGTTCATCACGGGTGGTTCGAGCTAAATTATCTCTCAACGCAACACATTTACAATAGAAAAAACAGTCACAAACAACAGCAGATTAGCAGATTGTTTTGTTATTTATTAAGGTTTAACGGCACTTTAACAGCCAAGGTCATATCGTGTCGGTGACAGTTTTACGTGTGGAGGAAGCCGGAGTACCTGGAGAGAACCACCGAGCAACGAGGGGCTGCTGCCAGCTCCCGAACATCGTAACTCTTCACTGCAGCACAGGCAGGGTTAGATTGGTTGAAGACATGCGCACCGTCGACGTGCAGTACACCTTATTACATGACGTCATCGTGCCCCCATGTGGACAATCGGGGGGAAGTACCTTGCCCAAGGACACAATGCGGAAGTCCGAATCGATCGCTCAGACGGTCACCCATCCAAGGACTAACTGAGCTCGACCTTCCTTAACTTCGGTGATCTGACGAGAACCGGTTACCGCAACTTTACCGCGCCCTTGATTAATTTGTTTGATCTTTGTGTTTTTGTGTTTTTTTTATTTTTAATTACTTTTTTGTACCCCCCCCCCCCCCCCCCGCACTCCGATTTAGGTCGGGTGCCATATGCTGTGGGTGGGTGTGGGGGGTCTGTCTTCCAGAGTTTATGAGACCCTAGACAACAGTTTTGGGGTTACCACAAAGATTACCTTTGCTTTCTGGGTCCTCACAAAAAAAAACAATCACTGAGCACAAAACAAAAAAAGCAAGTCCTCCACAAAATCGGTCAACAATCATCTACTTAACACCCTCATAAAGAACAACGGGAGGAATGGCTCACATACCAAGGACAGTGGCGGTAACTTCAAGATGAAGGTCACATTTCAAGGTCACACTTAAAATTTTGTGTCTCAGCCATAACCCAGAAACGAATCAAACTACTTTTATCAAACTTCAAACTGGCACAACTGTAACCCTTTCAAACCGAGAGCCCGCTTTTTCGGACCTGAAAAATAAAATGGTTCCGTAAGTAGGATAGCTGCTTAGTGAATGTGTGGGGAGGACAAATCAATATTTTCAACGTGCAGCCCCGAGGCTGCACGTTGAAAATATTATTTAGTCTGCCCCCAAATAATGAAAATGGACTTCTTCAATCACTGCCATTGAACTGACATGGAACGTATTATCTCGATTCAAAGGTCAATGTACAGTCAGGAGGTGGGTCGCGTATAATAGTTGCTTGTGCATTTTAAAGTCATCAGATGTACACCACCACCACCCCACCTCCAAATCGGTCAATTTCACAACGTCCCTGGATTCTGTTATTTTGATATTTCCGTCCAGTGAACAGCATACAATTGTGCTGCTCCATAAAAGCTCTCTGCAGAGTTCAAATGATTTTTTTGGTTCTGATGTATTCTTTTATATATATATTCCAGCAAGCTGCCTATCAAGCCAGTTCAAGTGTGCCAATGGTAGATGTATAAGTGCGGGTTGGGTCTGTGATCACGACAATGACTGTGGCGATCTCTCGGATGAAAGAAACTGCACCACAAAACCAGGTATGTAGAAAGAGAGTAATCGCTTGACTGGACTGCTTACGTGAAATAATTCATGAGAGGTGAGGGACGTTGTACAAATGCAAGTGCGCGAATGCGCACGAGTGTTTTACAATATAGTCCCTCGCCTCGAATGAATTATTTCACATAACCTGTCCAGTCAAGCGATTACTCTGTTTATTACTTTTCATTATTAACGATAATTTTATTATTTAACCCTTTACCTAACGTAACGGCCAGCACTATTCTCAAAAATCGCCAATTAATTTTCATTATTGAAACAGGCCCAAGTTTGGGCATCACGTAGAAAAATGGTAATGTCCTCCAGGACTGTGCCACAACTAACTCAGCATTTTACTTCAATGATTTATTGAATAACAGTAATGAGAAGGAACTCTGAAATACAAAAATAATACACCATTGTACAAATTGTAAACAATCATTTCAGCTGTAAATAAGGTAGTATTACCAGCATAATAATGATATTATAACACCATTCATCAAATTTCTGTTCAAATCAACATGCCATAAACACACTAGATAACAGAATGTTTACTTCCTAATCATAATAAATACAACAATGTGAGTGATCAGTATGAACATCCAAAGGCTTTCCAAGTGTTGATGTGCAGATACCAAGTATACATCAACGAACTGGGTTCAAGCTTCACCTGTGTCTGGTGTTTTAGCCAGACACAAGCAAGGCTTGAACCAAGTTAGCGATGACAGAGATAAAAGGTTAACACTTTCTCCATAACACTCAAAATCGCCTTTAACTTGAATAATTCCTTCTTCATTAAATTAAAAACAAAATAACAACGCACATCAATACTGTACCCCCCTAAATTATATATACAAACACAACTTACTCCAATGAATATAATATCTTACCAGATTGTGGATCTGAGTCCCGTTCAAACTCTGCTCTCCCAGACGATGTTACACCACTTCCATCACCATTCTCTCTGTGCTGTGCAAGTTAGCTGTAAAAACAATACCCATAACCATTAATGCATTGCAGTATGTGAATTCAATTTAGTCAAGTCGATTTGTCAGTCAGTAGTTGGAAACGAAAGTATGACAGGAGAAAACAGCGTTATCAAAACAATGAAAATTCCACAAATCGACACTGAATTCGAAATGAATAAATTAAACACAATTCAAAATAAATAGATCAAGCGTAATATATACTAACCAAAAAAGATGATCAAAGTACTGAAGATTTAAGAAATGGCAAAATACATAAATACATTGGATTTTCTAAAGACGTGAAAAACAACAACCCATTCAACCTTTCTTGTCACGTGATCTCCGATACCCGCCAAAAATACGAAAGCATGTTACGACAATCCACAAAGTCCTTCACAAACCACGACTAATTTTCAGATACTAAAAGAGGGGCTCAGCTGAAGAAAATAAATACAGCTATATAATGATTTTTAAAAGAAATATAAAATCTCATCTGCTACATTATTTTTTCATTTTTTGTCTCTAAAACATAGGTTATGACCCCTTATTGGAACTAGCTCTTTCCAATGAGGGGTCATAACCTATGTCTTTGAGACAAAAAATGAAAATAATAGTTATTCAATAATTTTTTTTTTTGCAAGTGTCGTCTGCTTTTCATGTTAGGTAAAGGGTTAAAAAAACAATGAAGTGACCCATCACACCCACGGCAACGCGTCTTCGTTTGCGCGCACGGATACATGACACAATTGTTGATTGCATAATTCACTTGTGAAGTTATCGTTTATAATCAAACCCGGAAATCCCAGTAAATCACACTTTGGAAAGTAATAAATCCCACTTCCTCATACAATCGAAGGGATGGCTACAATGTTGACACGCAACCATTGATAGTATGGTCTATGAATTTCCAGGGTGACGTGATTGACTTTCAGAACTAGGAACTATAGAGTCGTAAAATGCCCTTCCCGGCAAGGGGGGGGGGGGGGGGGGGGCACTAAAATTTTGCAAGACGTGACGTCCTATTTTTTATTCGGCTCCTTTTTACATCCACCCACCCACTACGTGCAAATTTTCTACTACCGTTCTCAGACACCCACCCCCACTCTCCCATTAAAATCCAAAATAAGCTTATAAACTTAGTAGGCACTATGGTCCTGCGAATATTCGAGATTCGATTCGATATCGATACCATACGTATGCTTCGAGATCGATCCCGAATCAGTCTCAGGATTCGATGTTTTCGAATCTCCCTTACTAACTTCAGTTTGTTACATTTCCAACAAAAAATTGATCAAATTGACATTAGACAATTCATTCACGTGGGCTCAATTCACATTTAATTGAGTAATTGACAAAGGTTAATTGTTAGGTGCATTTTGTCCGGAACATTTTCCATAGTTTTAGATTTTGAAGGCTTAACTTGTTACTATTCACGTTCTTAAGAACGTGAATAGTAACAAGTTAAGCCTTCAAAAACTAAAACTATGGATAACAGGCCTAGCTGTTACAGCGACTGTGCTACAGAGAATATTTATTTATTGGTGTTTAAGGTATCAGTCAGTCTTGTGAGGATCACCACGGTGTACCGTAACTTCCATTTGGGGCAATATGAAATAACTTGTCTATTAAGATTCGATTCGAAATTCGATTCGATATCGATATCAGAGATACTATTCGGTTCGAGATTCGATTCGAAAAAAAATGTGTGATTCGCAGATCCCTAGTAGGCACAGCTGTCTTTAGGGGGGTTTCATAATGTTCTTAACCCTTCTCAAAAATCGGCAATTAATTTTTATTATTTTATCATTTTTTGTCTCAAAAACAGGTTATGACCCCTCATTGGAACGAGCTCGTCATAACCTATGTTTTTGAGACAAAAAATGGAAAAAATTAGTTATTCAATCATTTTTTGGCAAGTGTCGTCTGCTTTTCATGTTAGGTAAAGGGTTAAACTGGTACCACCAATTTAAACCTTTATGGGCTGCTGTGGGCCCCAGTCTACAAATGACAAGCTGTTCATTATCAGGCTTGGCCAGAGCAGATGTACATATATGGGAAAAAAATTTCATTTGAATTGTTCCCAAAATATTATCTGCACATTTTCTACATTTCGAACAAGACACCCACCCCCTACTAACGTGTGACATTTTCCCAGTTTAAGCCCAATATTCTCACATATAAAGCCTCCTGATGTTGTATTAATGTTAAGAATGTGATGTACAACATCATCTTTAAGGTATGAAACACAAATGATGGTATATATTAGCTGATATATTGATATATTTTTAAAAAATTCAAAAAATTGCACAAGTTGGAAATGCACATTTTTGGCGCACGCAAGAGACCCACCCACCCCCATGTCACGTCTTGCAAATTTTTGGTGGCCTCTCCCTGTTCCCAGGATTAAACCTTAATGTGAAATGAATTGAAACGTTTGTTCAATCATTATCATCTCAAACACAAAATTCAACCATTTCGGAACACGTGAAATGGCATACTGTAGGGAAGACGCTTCATCAGGTTTCATCTCAGTTTTTCACATCGAATTTTCGTAAATATGCCATATTTCAAGGACGTACCCACGATTTTCAAATCTTAATTCAAGTAAGTTAAGCGTAACATCCGAACATGGGCTGTCGAGTTTCAACGTCGTGACTTGAAAAGATAAAACCGCAGGTGGCCATTTGGGATTTTGATTTAAAAATCCTTGGGCACACCATACATCCCACATCCTTCGACAGAATGTAGAAAATGAGTCAACATCAGGATATGAGATTACAGTTGTAGTTCGAAAAACATGACCACCGTATATAACATTGGCCTTGAAACCCTTCACCACTCTCAAATTCTTGATATCCTCTATCCCTTATTCTTTCGCAAAGAAAGTCCATATTTTGCTTGCTATCACCGTATTGATAACAAGAGGTGGGCTTTGTGTGGATATATACTTGACCAATGAGCCCTGTCATTCCAGTGAACAAAGACTTGTTGACCAGAGAAGTAAGCGCTGTTCCACTTTCTGGAGTTCCAGCGGTAGTTTAAGGATACTGATAGTTCGTTCTTAATTTGTTGTATTTATAAATACTTCCACCCTTCTCCTTCCATGGTAAAAGTGGAAAGAAAATTGAGATCCGACTCCATTTTTCCAAATGTTTTTCATTAGGGCGACCCTCTCTGTCTCTCTCTCTATCTGTCTCTTTCTCTGTGTGCCTGTCTCTGTCTCTCTCCCTGTCTCTGTCTCTCTGTCTCTCGTCTCTCTGTCTCTCTCTGTCTCTCTGTCTCAGTCCCTCTGTCTCTCTCTCTCTGTCTCTCTCTCTGTGTCTCTCACTCTCTGTCTCTGTCTCTCTCTCTGTCTCTCTGTCTCTGTCTCTGTCTCTCTCTCTCTCTCTCTCTCTCTCTCTCTCTCTCTCTCTCTCTCTCTCTCTCTCTCTCTCTCTCTCTCTCTCTCTTTCTCTCTCTCTCTCTCTCATCAGCCTCACAATCCGGCAAAACACAAAGGGGTTTGAAGAATGGTATAAACTTAACTGAATTGCTTTACAGGTGATCTTCCGCATACCTGTGGTTCGTGGACCCAACTGAATGCTTCATCGGGACACATCAATAGCGCTAACTATCCCAACCATTACTTCACAGATGCAGATTGTACTTGGCAGATACGAGTTGACAAAGGAAAGGTAAGATCCCTACAGATCTACAAACACAAAGTACTTTATATAATAGCTCAGTAAAAGGCCCCGTATATATAAGAATTTAGGGCTTCCTGAAAAGCATCCCTGACAAATATCGTCATGGAAATTGACTTTCGATAAAGTTATCTCCCTTAAAATTATTATGCGCGCGAGGAAGGTCCAACTGGGAATCAAGTAATTGTTGAGAAAAACCTATGACGTCAGTAAAAACATAAAGCCAAGTTTCCGTTTGTTACTTATAATAAACGAAAACAGCAGACAGCTCTGAGAGCTGTCTGCTGTTTTCATTTTATTAAAAGTTGCAAAAGGAAACTTAGCTTCTTATGGTCAACTAATGATCATTAAGTAGGGGGCACGGTGACGTTGTGCACTAAGGCGTACCTCACGTCGATGGTTGTACATGTACAATATAGCAGCAGAGCATTGTAAAGCCTGAGAGGGCAATTTTTGTGTATTCATGGCTCTAAACTGTACTTATTTATTTATTTATTTATTTATTTATTAAAGGCGTACTACATTTATTTATTTATTTATTTATTTATTTATTTATTTATTTATTACTACACGTCGATGGTGCACCTGTCTTTAATCAGTGCTAACCCTTCTTGTGTGGAGTTAGTATGTTGGGGAGCTGACAGTTGCTCGGTGGTTCTCTCTGTGTATTCCGGCTTCCTCCACCGGTAAAACTGTTGTGGTCATGATTAGCCATTGTGCAGAAATATGTGACCTTAAACACCAATAAATAGACAAATAAATAATACATAATCACTAAGTAACTGCCCACCTTGCCCCTTTGTTTAGCGAATGTGTTTTTATTAATGGAAAGACAATGCCTGTGTTATATACCACATGCGTACACTATTGTTATAATGAACAGAACAATTACAGAACATCAAAAGATGGTGAAACGCCATTTCCTTATTTTATAAATGGGTTTCATTATATTTATTTATTTATTGGTGTTTAAGGTCACATACTTATGCACACGGGTGGAGGAAGCCGGAGTACCCCGAGAGAACGACCGAGCATCTACGAGCAGCTGCCAGCTCCCCAACATCGTAACTCCACACTGCAGCACAGGCAGGGTTAGATTGGTTGAAGACATGCGCACCATCGACGTGCAGTACGCCTTAGTACACGGAGTCATCGTGCCCCCATGTGGACAATCGGGGTTAAGTGCCTTGCCCAAGGACACAACGCGGGAGTCCGAATCGATCGCTCAGACGGTCACCCATCCGAGGACTAACCGGGCTCGACGTTGCTTAACTTCGGTGATCTGACGAGAACCGGTTACCACAATGCCACCGCGCCTACAAATGGGTTTCAACGAAGAAAAATAACCAAATGTTCAAACAGATTGTGAAAAAAATTGCAAAAAGCCAGCTTCTGTATTTTTATTCCACTCTTCAGAAATGTTTGTGAAATGATGCACACGTTGACGATACATACAATTTTTAAATGAAATTCCCATACCATTAGTGCGAAATTCACTGAAAAGCTTTCGGAAATTAAGGGGAGCTAACTTTTCCGTAAATCGCATCCAATAATAAAAATTGTCAGTCACGAATAATGCTTTTGGAAGTGCGGGCTCATTTGTTGGAGCACTGGACTTCAGCTTGAAAGGTCATAGGGTCGATCCTGATCCGTGCCATCTGTGTTGTATTCTTGGGCAAGACACTAATCAGAAGTGACGCAGTGTGCTAAAGTGTCCTGTATGTCGATGGAACCCATGCCTTCAACTGATGCATGAGTGGGGTTAGGGGTTAGTGAGTCCGACAGTTATTCGCCGTAACTCGGCGGTTCCATCCGGGCACACCGGCTTCCTTCACCCTTAAAACTATCCGACTTGACATAACAGTGGCTGACCTGGCTGGCGAGCTTGAAAGTGTCGTAAAAACTCAGTTAATAAATAAACATAAATCGGTAAAAAAAATCTGTAAGAAATTAGACGCTGGATTGGTTTGGGACCAGCCTAGCTCTCAAATAGTTGTTTAGATTCAGTCGTCTGGAATATTGCAGTTGGTTGGAAAAGCGAACCTATGGTTCGCTTGGCGTTTAAGGTCACATATTCCCCCACGTGGGCAATGAGGGTGAAGTGTCTTGCCCAAGGACACAACGCGGTTGCCGCAGGTGGGATTCGAACCGAGGACCTCTCGGCTTGTAGCCTGCACCTCTACCAACTGAGCCACCGCGCCCCCAATGGAGACTTTATTTGATCGACATTTTGATGACATTACAATCAGAAAAGAAGACTCATCACAACCGTAGTGTTATGATTACGCCGGGTAGTTCCACAATATGTGTTAATATATCTTGATGTTGTCGAGGGGGATTAATTGCTTATTCATTGGAATATCTATAAATACGACAGGAAAGAACACCTGCATATCTTTGTAAGTAAAAGAACATCAAATTACATCAACGGTCATCTGCGCACAAATTTCCACCAAAGGTGAGTAAACAAATAGTCCATAAGAGCCTGGAATTGCGAACAGAATTAGACTAATGGTCTGAGAACTTGGTGGAGACGTTGAAAACTTCAAATAACCCTTAACGCAACAGTCGTATAAGGCCATTGTTATTATTTTTCCACTTTTCGCCTTCAAATACTCGTTCCAGTGAGGGGTCAAAAGCCAAATTTTGGAGGCAAAAATTAAAGTTTTCGTAATTCAAGAGATATCTTCTGCTGTCAATACTATCAAACATTTTACAATTGTATTTTCTAGAATTGTATTTTCTGCCCATTAATACAACTGACTAAAATTAATCATTAGCATTTTAAAAGATATGGCAATTTGCCAACTGGGCAAATTGTCACATCTTTGAAAATGCTAATGGTTCATTTCAACCCATTTAAAGCTATAACTAGAAAACACAATTCTAAAAAATACAATTGTAAATGATCTATAGTATTTGCCCCTGGTCGTGTTCTGTGGAGTGATAAATATTTTTTCAAGAAATGGCGCTAAGATTTATTTATTTATTTATTTATTTATTTATTTATTTATTTATTTATTTATTTATTTATTTACTGGAGTTGACTGTCACTTTCGACAGCCAGGGTCACGTCGTGTCGGACAGTTTTTGCGGGTGGAGGAAGCCGGAATGTGGATCGTGGATGTCACTGCCAGACTCCCCCAACGTACTAACTCCGCACATGTAGGGTTAGCATTTGTTGAAAACAAGATCACCATCGACGCGCAGTACGCCCTAGTACACGGCACCACCGTGCCCCCTCGTGTGCAATCGGGATTAAGTATCTTGTCCAAGGACACAACGCGTTTACCCCTGACGCTAAGATAATACACGTGATTATGTATTGTTATCATAGAGACGACTGACACGCTGAAAACACTGCTTCTAAAAACGCCCAGAACTTATTAACAAATTTCGCTAACCTTTCTTGTGCCGTGATAGTAAATTGTGGAGCCCAGTATGTACTCGCAGTTGTTCCGTTGATCTCTCCAGGTATTCAGGCCTCCACCACATAGAAAATCGTTCGACATGATATGAACTTTGCTTGCTGAAAGTGGTTTTGTTATACAAGTTCTTGTAGCTGAGTGTCGTCTTGGTGTGAGGGAAGGATTCAAAAGACAAATTGATGGTTTCAAAGAATATGAGATTCAGGGTTCGTACGGGTCCTTGAAAGTGCTTGAAAGTGCTTAAATTAAAAAATCGAAAATCCAGGGTCTGGAAAGTGCTTGGAAATCATATCTCCAGTAGTAAAGTCCTGGAAAGTGCTTGAAAAATATGTACAGGGATGAGATTTTTCAGTTTTTTATCGGACTTCAGTCTTTTTCGAATTTTTTTTTTTAATTTTTTCATTTCTTTGAATTCACATGAAAGTGGTCTTTCAGACCATTTTCATGTGAATTCAAAGAAATAAAGGTTGAATCACAGCTTTACAAATTGGTTATTATATAATTGGGGGCATTATGGATGATTTTGATACATTTCCCTTCATGCAAGCACAATTTCAGTTTATTTTCAGATTTTTGTAATAGACTGAAGTCTCATGCTTGTATGTAGGGTCAATAAAATCTAACGTGTTTATGAAAGACAATTTCTGCAATAGCTTGCGTAATTGCGTAGATTGACAGTGCATAAAGTCGGTGTTTTTTTTCATTAAAAAACAGAGCATGCCTCCTTCATCGTGCGTCGGGTATTCCCGTTATTATTCGGACCATTACGTGACCGCTATAATGTTATAAACAGGTACGCAAGTATGAAATAGAAACAGCATTATGATGTTAGAAGGTCCTGGAAAGGTCCTAGAAAATTCTTAGCAAAAGTCCTTGAAAGTCCTAGAATTTTATTTTCTCAAGGGTGTACGAACCCTGGAGATCATTTATGACAGTGTCAGCACTTTTAATATAACTCTAATAGAGGTGGCTTCTATTGCAAAGACGGATAAATAATGAATTAAATAATGAATAAAAGCAAGGGCACCGGAATCAGGGGAGCTGTTCCTTGCTCTGAGGCTAGGGAGTAGCGCGAGCCCTTTTTTCGTGGGAAAGAATTTACTTTCCGAGAACTGTAACTGAGAAACGCTCGTGTATTCGGTTCTTTTTACGTGTGCCAATGTGAGGGTTTGTCAGGTATAACGGCGGAGTTTATTCGATAATCACTAAATAAAGAAACTATATAATCGGCGCGGTGATTTCTACATGTAAAGCTTTATATCGCCCCTTGAGTGGAACAAGGTGCCATCTGCAATTCTAAATACTAATATCTCACATGAAACGTCGTTAATTTCGACGTAACAACCCATGTCTTATTTCCTGATTATCAGCTAGTGTCTAATCGGCGCGTGGTCCCATAGCAGCAGCATTGTATTCTTGACATGACGTTCACATGACGTCAATTACGACAACAGGTGAAAGTAAAGAGCATTCATGGCGTCGTGGCGTGAAGCATCTGAGCCAACGAACTGATTGTCGATTGTTTTGGGAGAATTTAGCGACAATGAATTAAATAAAAAGTGTAAAAAAACATTCGAAAATTCATGTGATATACAGAATCTTTAACTCGTGATGTTTGGATATAAGATTTTTTGAAACTCGTTTGATGAATTCGATTCACAACTCGCCTAAAGGCTCGTTGTGAATCAAATTCATCAAACTCGTTTCAAAAAATCTTATATCCAAACATCACTCGTTTGAGATCCTCTGTATAAGTTCATATCAAGACTTCTTAACTGGTTGAGTGGTAGAAGCCACTGTCACGGCTTTCACAAAATGAGGATACCAGAGAACTTGTTTATACATGTATTTGATATTCAGTCAAACACAAATAATATTCTGTTTATATAAATTTGTTTTATTGCAAATTATTGGAGAGTGCCTGTAGGCACTCTCCAATAATTTGTAATAAAACAAGTTTTGAATAGTACATTCAGACTACCAAAAATAATCTAGTCCGCAACCAGATAATCACTAATGTGAAAAATATCTTATTTGTTCGTTCCGACGTTTGACGCAGCTGTTCGGGTGAAATAAAGATTTTGTAATATTGTTGACCGATAATTTCTTTTATTTTTTCGACGACGATGTTACACTTTTTCTTCAAAACATAAACAACAATAGACTCATTAAAAGAAAGATGACAAGCGCCGAAATTCCATTGGCCGATAATATAGACTGGCTTACTAATTTTGACTTTCCAATGGAAGGGAGATTACTCGAAATAAACGTCTTGCAAAGTTTTGCAAAAAGGGAAAGAACATCTCCAGCACAGTGGCATTTTGAAAAACGTTGAAGAAACTGAATTCTCAGTGACGTTTGAACGTCAAGATAATTAAAGTTATTAAAGTCTCAAAGGATTAAACTATGTTCGTTTTCTTTCAGTCTATTACTTTTAGTTTTTTCGCACCGTTCGGTATTGAGGAATCTGGAAAGAACCAATGCGATTATGATTCCCTAACAATCTACGAAGCTCACCATATGCACATGGAAGGTAAGTATTCGATAATTTTAGTCGTTTAACATAATACATAACACTCATTACATTCCTCAGTTCGTTTTGCATTGAATTTAATGTTGATTAAAAAGTGGTAATGTCACGAGTGAATTATGTCACTTCAATAGTAACTTTGGACCGACTGACGTATATAAGCCACGCCCCCACCGATGTTGATGTTTTGTTTTCCAGTTCAACATCAGTTAATTAAAATGAATTTTCCTTCTGAATATTTTTAAAAAACCTTTCTTTCCTCTATGAACAGGTTCGTTAGCACAGTTGACAAAATCCAAATAGAAAATGTTTTATCTTATGGCTGAATGCCATTCCCCAAATGCCACATAAAATAGTAAAATATCGAACGAAAGTCACAAAAATAAAACTCGGCCATTTCCAATCGAAGATTTGACACAGAAAGTGATGTATTCATACGCGCTAATTTCAGAAGTATTTCAGAGTTGCATTTGCGAATATTTTGAGTTGAATTATTTTTAATGAAAGACATTTTGGTCTAAAATGTCATTTACTAAAGGGAATGACCCATTCTTACGGCAAGTTACGGTATATAATTCGCCGCGAGACAGGACTATTTCGTATTTCCTTCCTGCTAATTTTAGAAATGTTTCCGTGTTTACACTAAATTGTAGTATATCTGACAATAGTTTGGGTTGAATTGTTATAGTAAAATACCTCTTTATTCCAAATGTCATGTAATAAACAGAGTAATCAATTTGTTTTGAGCGTTACGGTAAATAATTTATCGAAAGACGGGACGTGAGTAAATCACGAGGGCGTAGCCCGAGTGATTTACGAAACAGTCCCGTCTCTCGATGAATTATTTACCGTAAGGCTCAAAACAAATTGATTACTCTCTATATAATAACATAATTCCCTTATAACAATAAGGGAAAATCTGGAAGAGACCCATTTAAATAATTTTTTATGATGCTGTATTTGACAACAACAGGAAAATGGAAAAAATAAACTGAGAACTTATCGAGAGTTCAAGAACAAATATCACCTGAGCCTTATTTGATTTATACAACATCCCCCGAGGCGAGAAACATATTTATTCGTTTGCGTATAAGTAACCACAAACTTATGATAGAAAAGGGGAGGCATATGCAACCACCCATCCCCGTAAGTGAACGCTTATGCGCGATGTGCGGCTCAGGTGCAGTGGAAACAGAATGGCACTTCGTAATGGAGTGCGGTGAATATGCATCTCTCTGAGAACGTGCGTTTAACAAATTTGAACTTGAATACCAAGATTTTGTTGAGATGGACACATCCGAGAGATTCATATTCCTGTTGAGAAACAATGTGCCACAGCTGTGTGGTATCATCTGTAATATGACCCAGCAATTCTTAAAACAACGAGAACAAGTTTTGTCAATCTGACACCAAGAAGTGACATTAACAATATTACATTACAACCATTATAAGCCTTAATATTTACGTTTGTCATTTGGAATTAGTATTGTTTTATGTTTCTATGTATGTTGATTTTGTATATACAAAGCAATCTGCCTTTGTTCTGGTGTATTTGCTTAATGAATCTTATCTTATCTTATCTTATTTTATCTTAATAAAACTCAAAGTTCTTTGAACATATAAAAATAACCGTGCTGTAGTAAAATGAATTAAATATCGAATGTACAATTGAAGACCGTTTTGTCACGGGATTCGCCTGACTTGAACAAGCAGGCCTCCATGTGGTGAATTCCTTTAACGCGTATATCCATCCATTGTAATTTTGTCAAAAGCCTTTTCTTAAATAGCTTGTAAGCAATTCTCTGTATAACATCGGAGGCGGTAAATGCTCAATGAAAGTGTGGTTGGAAGGGTTGGGGGTGGGGGGGGGGGGGTAGAAAATATGAGATGCATCGGAGCTACAATGATACGGCTCTGTGGCCCGCGGGAACAAATGAAAAATTGGAGAAATGCCATTTCTTTGATTTTTATGGTATTTGCAACTGCGATGGAGGTGGTAAACAGTGTGAAAGGGATACTTTACTGGTGGGAGGGGTATATAGGGATGTATCCCCTCCCCACCCCCATAATTCCTGCAGCCGGGGCATTTTCGTCAGGACTGTACACAGTGCGTTAAGTGTCTTGCCCAAGGACACACGCAGTTATCCCTGGAGGGCATCACACCACGAACCTCTCGGTTTGAAGTTCAATGCCGCAACCACGGAGCCATCGCGCTCCATGTTGGGGACACAGCACGGCTAATTTGAAGTACCGATATGTTACGTGTTAATTACATAAGACGTTGCCTCGTGACTTTAGTATGTATATTGTATTTACTCATAAACAAATTTCCGACACGAGGATATCCTGGCTGTCGAAAGTGCCTTTAAACCCCATTAAATAAATAAATCACAAACAAATTTTCAAGAAGTTTGAGTTTTTTACTAAACATCGGACTGGCTAATATTCCAACTACGTCATCAAGGCATGCCTTCGATGAAGGCATGCCTTGATGATGTAGATGAAATATTAGTCAGTCGGGACTTAAGCCATAATAGGTCGAACCCCCAATCGGACATCTCCGTGGTGCCCCTAATTGGGGTGCATGCAAAGTCATGGTTCCGTTTATCTCTTCTACTTCCTCCATTTTCCATGTCGGAAAGTGATAATTAATATAACACCATTTATTTATTTATTTATTTATTTATTTATTTTATTTATTTATTTATTTATTTATTTGAGTTTAACGACACTTTCGGCAGCCAGGACCACCGCGTGTTCGACAGTTACGGGTGGAGGAAGCCGGAATACCCGGAGAGAATAAATTTATTTATTTATTTATTTATTTATTTATTTATTTATTTGAGTTCAACGACACTTTCGGCAGCCAGGATCACCTCGTGTCGGACAGTTGAACGGGGGATTAAGCCGGAGTACCCAGATAGAACCACCGAGCAACAGCGAGCAACTGTCAATCTCCCCAACGTACTAACTCCGCACAAGCAGGATTAGCATTGGTTGATAACGAGTGTGCCATCGACGTGCAGTAGGCCTTAGTACACAGCGCAAAGTGGGCAATCGGGATGAAGTGTTTTGCCCAATGACACAACGCAATTATCCCAGCGGGGGATCGAGCCGTGGACGTTTCGGTTTGAAGTTTAATGCCGTAACCACTTAATTACTTAAGAAATAACTGTTGTTTTCCTTCGGTTTATGCGATATAAACCGAAAATTTTCAGCACAAGCTTCATAACTCGCGTAGCGAGTTATGATTAAGCTTGTGCTGAAAATTTTCGGTTTATATCGCATAAACCGAAGGAAAACAACAGTTATTTCTTATAATTTAATCCGGCTGTAATATTAAAATATAAAAACTATGTGTACGTGAACGAAAAACTTTTAATTTTCGCAAAAGACAACAGTCAAACTCAGGAAAGTGTGCCACAAACAGGTCACGTCAATCATTGTCAAATTGTTTGTTGTTTTGATTTTCGATCGCAAACGACAGATATTTAGCAAGTCACGTAACAATATCATTAAAAACATTTTTTTTCTAGTTTCCCCAAAATCACGTTTGGGTATATGATCTTTTATTCGTCTCCCACTTTGGTATATTTTATGAAATTCAATTGTTCCTGAGAAATTATCATTATATTATCGCTGACTGGAGGCGATGAAAAATTGATCATTGATCTTTGTTTACAAGCTTGTTATCCATCTATCAGTCTGCCGTCACGCCCTCACGGTGACAATTGGATTGAGTGGGCGGGGCTTCCATAGTCTTCAAAGTTGGGTCGGATGTGCGAACGTGTAGCGACATTCCAAATCATGACGTGATTTGGTTTATACAATTTTGACGACTTTCACGCTGTTTGCTTTCAACCAATCAAACGCAGAGGCGGGGCAAATGATTAAATTATTGTATTTTGAAATAATACGTGGGGAGTGTTGACGATTATTGTCAGTGTTTTCCTCAGTCCTATATCACAAGTTATGACCCATTCATTGGTTAATCTCTTCTGCTGGCGTAATAGTATAACGTACGGAACGTTTTATTGGTGGATACGGTGTGGATACGGAAAACTATATGAGGCGATGCTTTAGATGAGCCCAGTGCTATTCACGTTGAGCCTTATATAACAGCGTGTCCGCCAACTAAACGTCTCGTAGCGTATTCATTGGACCAGCCTACGAAGATCTTGCAAACCTTTCATGTCTTCGTTAAACTTTCCCACCGGCATTCATTTGTTTGAAAAAGCAGACGGGTGGTGATTCAGTGCAAGGGAAATAATCCAGCATCACATGGATCGCCAAGAAAAGTATTCATTTATTGTCCATATAACTCCTTCTACATTTTTCTTCGGATTTTTACGAAATTGGGCGTCAAGTATCAGTGTGAAGTGTAGATGTCCATGTGGAAAGGAATTTCCTGTTCCGCATTTTGTTCTAGAGTTATGACACTTTTATTGTTTCATGTCACAAATGTTTGTCCACTTAACTCTAACGTCTCTTGTCGGATTTTCACAAAATGTGGTGTGATGTACGAGTACGTTGAGAAGAAGTGCATGTCGAACGAAATTTTCTTTTTCACATTTTTGTCCAAAGTTATTGCTCTTTTTATCCTTGAATGTCTGCCACAAATGTGTGTTCGTTTAACTCCTCCTAACTTGCTTGTCGAATGTTGACGAAATTAGATGCAAAAAAAATGTCCAAAGTGTAGATGTTCATGTGGAAAGGAATTTTGTATTTTGCATTTTTTCCAAAGTTGTGTTCCTTTTTATTGTTAAATGTCTGTCACAAATGTTTATCCATTGAACTCCTCCTACATCTCGTGTCGAATGTTTACGCAATTCGTTGCGGGGTATGAGTATAAAGTGTAGATAGACATGTGGAAAGATTTTTTTTATTCTGCGGTGTTTTCCTTTCCACATAGTTTCCCATTTTATCGTTAAATACCCGTCATAAATGTTTGTCAATTCAACTCTTTCTCAATTTATTGCCGATTGTTACAAAATTGTGAGTGATCACGATTACAGTACAGTCGCCGTGGAGTGGTCGAAATCCACGCATGGGCGGTGATGTCCACGCATGTGTTTACCAGGTAATGAAACTTATCAACAAAAATTTTAATTAATGAAGCACCAGGTTGTACAGTTAAAACTAGAAGTCCTGTCATGAAATGCGCACAAATAGCACGTTGATATGCGCGTTAATGTACGCGTTATGACCATAGTAAGGCTATCAAATTTTGTACATATGGACTGTGCACATGCAATGTTTCAGCCAATGGACCTCCGGGTAACCCGGAGGTCCATTGGCAGAAACATTGCATGTGTTTGCTCTGAGTAACCAAGAGAGCCTGCCGTGCTTTGGATGCCATTCGATATGGCAATTGCGCGCAATTCCAACGCGCAATTAAGCCTAGATAAGTGCACTATTCGTGACAGGACTTCTACTTTTAACTGTACCCGGTTCTTCATTGATTACATTTTTGGTGATTATTCCTATAATTAGTGTTTGAAATCTAATATCATTGCGTCCATGGAAATATTGCCCACCCATGTAAAGTGACCAGTTCATGGCGGCCGTGCTGTACATAGTGTAGATGTGCATGTGGAACGGAATTTTCAATTCCGCATTGTTTTCAGAGCTGAGTCCCATTTTGAAGTTAAATGTCCGTCACAAATGTTTGTCCTTTGCACTCCTCCTCAATCTCTTGTCAGATGTTTACGAAATTTGGTGTGAAGTGCAGATGTACATGTGTAGAAGAACTTTAGATTCCGCAGTTTTTTCCGGAGTTAAGGCTCTTTTTAACATTAAATGTTCGTCATAAATGTTTATCCTCTTAACACCCCCCCCCCCCCCCCCTACATTTTTGGTAGATTTACAAAATTGGTTTGAAGTATGAGTTGGAAGTGCAGATGTGCATGTTGAAAGAACGTTTTTATTCCGCCTTTTTCCAGAGTTATGTCCCTTTTCAGTGCTGAAAATCCGACAGCAATGTTTGTCCAGTTAACTACTCATACATTTATTGTCGGATTCTTTGTGAAATTTGATGTAAAGAATGAGAATCAATTGTAGATGTGCTGCAAAGGAATTTACCACTCCGTATTTTTTCTCAGAGTTATGGCCATTTCAGCGGTAAATGTCTGCCACAGATGTATGTTCGTTGAACTCCTCCAGCATCTCTTGTCGGATTTTTACGAAATTTGGTGTGAAATATGATTGTCGACGGGGGGAGGGGGGGTGATATGGAAGTCGTTAGAATATCTTGTTTATTTCTGTATCAAGATATTATACAATTATGGACCTTTGTGGTGGTGAATTTGATGTGATATGAACCTAAAAAACATGTATTGGCCGAGGTGTTTTATTATATACACCACCCTCAAAGCTAAAGCCTCGGTCAATATAAGTTTTTTAGTTTCATATCACATCATATTTACCAACACAAAAGTCCGTAACTGTTTTATTATATATACCATCCTCAAAAAAAAACAATCTTCTATTTGTCAATTAAAAGTTCTACTTTTTCAACCAGAAATACTTTTATTTCACAATAAAATAGTCATCACCGGCAGAATAACATGAAAATGAGACGGAAGTCGGGTTGACTGCGCATGCACGTCGATTAAAATAGAACGAGAGAGGGGATTTCCAAAAGCTATATTTAGAAAGTTGATATTTACTGGGAAACCGGTGTACATGGATTTTTGAGTACCAGTCACGTGTATAAGATCCAGCCAATAGAAAACTGGTTATTTATAAAGTATATAACATTTTTCTTTATTAAATGATTGAGTGTTGGAAGTCCAAATTGTTTTGTATTCTTTTTGAAGTCCAGGTACTGTAACTTAAAGACTTCATATTTTGTTGATGTGCTTCGTAATATTTCTGAAGTGCAATTATTTAGTCTGTGAGGTTTTGCATTGTGATAATTTATGAGAGAATGCTTATAGGCACTTTCCCATAAATAGTATTTGAAGTGACCATTTGGATCATTTGGGGGGAGTCATTGTTGTTCAGAGACTCACTGGAATTTAGAGTTTATGGTGGGGGTGGGGTGGGGGCGAGGACAGTTTATTTATTTATTGGGGTTTAACGACACATTCGACATCCAGGGTCGCCTCGTGTCGGACAGTTTTACAGGTGAAGGAAGTCGGAGTACCCAAACAGAACCACCGATCAGCGGCGAGCAACTGTCAGACTCCCCCAACGTACTAACTCCGCACAAGCACGGTCAGCATTGGTTGAAAACAAGTGCACCAGTGACGTGCAGTACGCCTTAGTACACAGCGCCACCGTGCCCTCACGTAGGATATCAGGATTAAGTGGCTTGCCCAAGGACACAACTCAGTTACCCCTGGTGGGGATCAATCCGTGAACCTTTCGGTGCCAATGCCGTAACCACTGAGCCACCGTGTTCCCTCGTTTGTAGTCAAATCAGTGCTTATAAACATAGCCGTATCCCCCAAAGCACGTGTATGCATGCGACGTTCACCTGTACATTCTGAACATTATCGTCGATTCTGCCGAGAGGTTATAAAAGAAACACCACGGTCAATTTACGCCATCAGTAGTCGGTTGCAGTGTGATTAATACTGTTGTGAAAAAATCGTGTCATGGGCTGTTCCGTAATTATATTTATTACATGCCTGTTCTATGACATCCCCATCTACAGCAACACTAAACCGTGCGGAAAATAAAAATCTGTTCCGCACATATGTGCGAAACGGAAATCGTTGACGGACTATTTTTAAATAGAAGCGAAATTTCACTTAAATTTTCTACAAATTGTGAAATGCAATTATAATTTGAATCGCTAGCGATAGCTGAAAATCGTCGACTGAGTTCCAATGTGTCATATGTGCCAGTAAGCACATAGAACACATTGCAACTCCGGGGTCGAAATATTAACACGGGCTCCCTCGCAAATTTGGTTGGCGATAAAATGTGTTGTCTGTGTTAATAGTTGTCAAATGAATTGCCGAGTGTCCTTCTAATAATTGTTTTTTATAGACGTGAAGGCGTGTAATAAACACAGAATGGCACACGCGTGTGAATGGGTTAATCGATATGACACTTGGGCCATCGTGGAAGGATAAAACTCGAGGCCTGCGGCCTCTCGTTCTATCCTTTCGCGCTGGCACTCCATTCACACGCGTGTGTCGTTCTGTGTATAAACTGCGCAATCAATAAATCCGCGCGATTAATGTACAAGAAAGAATTATCATCCAGACAACAAATTTTCAAAGTCTAACAAATGGAGAAAGGGCCATAACTCGGCCAACATTGGTCGAACCGAACGCAAATTCGAACTCAACCTGCGTAGTCTTCAGACAAATCTACGTACAGAAGTTGGTGTTGATTTAATTACTCAAACGGAAGTTATCATCCGGACACCAAATTTTCCAAGTTGCCAAAAATGGAAAAAGGGCCATAAATCAGCCAAAATTGGTCGAACCGAACCCAAATTCGAAATGGACCTGCGTATTCTTGAGGCAACATTTAGTGTTGATTCAATAACTCAAACTGACGTTATCATCAGAACACCAAATTTCCAAAGTTGCGGAATTGGGCGGAAAAGCGTCGTAAAAGGGACATAACTCCAACAAAAATGATCGGATCCAGCCGATATTCGTAATTCACCTAATTATTGGGGTAAGGGACATACACACCAAATATGGTTTTGATTCGAAGACCTGAACTTTACTTATCACTCCGGACGCACGCACGCACGCACGCACGAACGCACGCACGCACACACGCACACACGCACACACACAAGCAGTCGATTACAATAGTCATCTGACAAAATGTCGGGGGACAATTAACCGATCCACAATTTGTTCAACAAAGAAAATGGAACAATTCTGGAGTTAAATACTTTGTATGGAAATAATTTTTGTATTGTTTTGAAAAGGTACTTTCTGTGGATCAACAACGCCCCCTGCATTGACGGTCAACTCAGATTCCGTGGTAATAGTGTTCCGAAGTGATGATTCTAACAATGATGTCGGATTCAAACTGGAATGGAAATCTGATCAAGGTAAATATTGTAAAAATGCCTTCTAATCACAACAACAACAATATACAAAAAATAAAACTAGTCATTGTGGTAATTAGATGTAGTATAATACACATCATTCAGTATTTATGCTTAAAAACAGGGGTGGTGCCAGGGATTTCTCGACAGGGGGGCTGACCTCTCCGACAGGGGGCTATAACATTTGACCTCCCAAACGAAGGAAAATGAGTGAAAATTGGTAAATTGGAGAACCAAAATAGAAGCAAATTGAGTATGTTTGTTGATTATTTAACCCTTTACCTAACCTGAAAAGCAGACGACATTTGCAAAAATAATTCTTGAATAACTAATTTTTTTCATTTTTTGTCTCAAAAACATAGGTTATGACCCCCCCCCCCCCTCGTTGGAACGAGCTCGTCAGGGTCATAACCTATGTTTTTGAGACAAAAAATGAAAAAAATAATGAAAATTAATTGGCAATTTTTGAGAATAGCGCTGGCCGGTTTTGGCCGTAAAGGGTTAAAGTAAACATATTATAATAAGGTCGGGAAATATTCATCTATAAAGCCAGTTTGACGAACGACATTAAGGAATTTCGTGAGAATCACTATTCTCTATCAAAGTTCCACTGCTGCACGGGTTCGAGACTGACAAGACGAGATATCTACATTCGATTGTCGGAAATTTCTCGTGAAGTCGGGTTTACGAGACTCTCCGACGGACTGACTAAAAATCCCCCCCCCCCCCCCCGATGCCCCCCTTGGCGCCACCACTGCTTAAAAATATTCAGGTGTCAAAAACAGCGTCTTTGAGAAACAAAACTTTGGATTCTTATAGCCCATTAAAACAAAGTGCAGTCTTGCAAATGTGACCTTCTGGGTTCAGAACCCATTCTGTTACTCGACACACTGTCAACTCTTAATACACATGTAGATGCTTTTTTTTTTCTTTTTTATTTTTTTGGTTGAAAACATTTCAGTAGTCCTGAGTGGTCAAGAAAGCATTCTCCATACAAACAAAATGTTGTATCCTTATGGTCTAAGGAAACATTGCATCGTTCCTTGAACGCGGAAGGGTGTCAACTGCTTTCGCATTGCAGCCAGAGCCCCCCCCCCCCCCCCGCCCCCCTCCATCATGGCCAAAATTTCCTATAGTTGGAAATTCGGAGGGCGAGTCATGAGCAGTTGGAAATTCCATCTGTCTGGATTTTAGAGCTTCTTTGATGATGCTGATGTCTCCTTTACTTCCTAAAATTCCAACTCGGTTTCAATTCGGCAAAAATTCCAACTGTTACTATTTACACCTACAGTGTACGCAATGCCGAGTTTCATGAGTATGCATGATGTCAATCGATACACAATTTCTATAGTACGTTTACTTATCGTAATAAAAAAAAAATTCCTCGAAATGCACTTCAAGAAAATCGCATCATGTAAAATCGTTATCCTGAGTTAATTCCTTCATTCACGGTTACAAAAATGATGAAACATCGATCATTCTTGCTCAAAGTCCTCAGCTTGGGCATTTGTTTAACACATATTCAGTTCTCAGAATAATACCGAATAATAATAACCTGATAATTCAGTTACTAGAATCAATTTTATGCCCCCTTTCATGGCTTTATTTTCAATTTTTTTCTCGGTAGTGAATTTCCAAATAGGGGAGGGAATGGGGAGGTTTCCCCCTCCCGATCCCTCCCCGAGTTGGAAATTCACCACCCTACCCCCCCCCCCCCCACCCTCCAATCGGAAACCTCTAGCCACATCCGTGATTGCAGCTAGCACCTTTATTTGTTCAGCGGACGATATCGCCCTGTGACTTTATCCTTGGTGGTACAGACCTTATTGTGATGTGCATCACAGCATCTACTCACAATACACACATTAATCAGTTTATTGACAAATGTGCAGTTATCCACGGACAGGGCGTCGCTTTTTGCTATGCAAAACTTGCAAAAAGCTACACAATGTTCAATTATGTATAGCATTTTGCGATACAAGATAATCAACTGCAGCCTATTAGGCTGCAGTTGATTATCTTGTATCGCAAAATGTAAATGAAAATTTGCAAACAAATTTGAAAACTAGTTCACTGATGCTTTACTTCTGATTGTGGAACATTCCAGGCATTACTCAGATTAACTCTCCATCAAGCATCATCAGCAATTTCATAATAAAGATGAATTCTATTGGTTTAAATTCTTCCTGTTTTTACAACATTTTGCATAAAATGCCCATTAAAAATAACTTCAAGCCCATCAAATTAAAAATCCCAACTTCTATTTTGAGATTACCCGGAGGTCCATTGGCAGAAACATTGCTTGTGCACAGGCCATATATTTTGAATGTGATAGCCTTACTATGGTCATAACGCGTAGATTAACGAGCAGATCGACGTGTTATTTGTGCACATTTCATGACAGGACTTCTAGTTTTAACTGTATCTCAGGGGTATTGAGCCAATACTTATTTATTTATTTATTTATTTATTTATTTATTTATTTATTTATTTGGGTTTGACGACACTTTCGACAGCCAGGGTCACCTCGTAACGGACTGTTTTACGGGTGGAAGAAGCCGGAGTACTGGAGAGAACCACCGAGCAGCGGTGAGCATCTGTCAGACTTCTCAACTCCACACAAGCAGGGTAAGCACTGGTTGAAGACAAGTGTACCAGTGACGTGCTGTACACCTTAGTACACATCAACACCGTGTCTCCATGTGGGCAATCGAGATTAAGTGCCTTGCTCAAGGACGCAACGCAGTTACTCCTGGCGGTGATCGAACAGTTGACCTTTTGGTTTGAAGTCCAATGTTCTAACCACTGAGCTACCATGCGCTGGATACTTATAATTACTAACAGTTAATTATAGTTATCATTCCGGCTCAGGACCCGGTTGTTTTTCTATGCCCAACTTGAAAATGGTTTTACAGCGTACTGCTTTGTTTCCTGTCAAGTGTACTTTTGCCATGGAAGCATTACAGGCTTATAATTACTGGAGGTTAATAATAATTATCATTCCGTCTCAGTACCCGGTGACTCTTCTGTACCTTTCTCGAAGAGGTCTTTACTGAATGCAAATTTGTTTCCACCTAAGTCTACGTCTGTTCTGGAAGCGTTACACACAATGTCCTATTCTTGTCATTTATTTGTCCAACCTATTTTTTTAACCCTTTACCTACAGTATGTGGAGAGTGGATTGTAACTAAAACACCCGTGGAGTGGAGTTATCCAAAGTTTTGTCTTTTAAATTATGCACATATGGACAAAAACACAAACAATGTTTCAGCCAGTGGACCTGGAGGTCCATTGGCTGGAACTTTGCTTGTGCTTGTTATGCTTTTGCAACAAATTTGCAATCATTGCTTGGGTGGAATCTCCACTTTGCGTGTGATTTGTGATAATACCACTCTCCACGCACTGTAACACGAAAGGCATACGACCCTTGCGAATCAAATTCTTGAAAAATTTACTTTTTTCATTTTTGGCTCAAAAACATAGCTTATGACACCTCATTGAACGAGCTCAACGACAAAAAAATGAAAAAACAATTAAGGAAAACTAAATGGCGATTTTTGTGAATAGTGCTAATCGGTTTTGTTAGGTAAAGGGCTAATCTTAGGCTATTTGTGTACTGCACTGTCACTGTTTCTCCATTAGACAGTTCCAATAATTTTACAACCCTCATAGCGAATAAGTTTTATTTACAGTTAAAATTATAAGTCCTGTCAAGAAATGCGCACAAATAGCACGTCGATCTGCGCGTTAATTTACGCGTTATTTCCATTGTAAGACTATCAAATTCTGTACATTTCGCCCGTGCACAAGCAATGTTTCAGCCAATGGACCTCCGGGTAACCCGGAGGTCCATTGGCAGAAACATTGCCTGTGTTTTCTATGAGTAACCAGGAGCAACTGCCGTGCTTTGGGTGCCATTCGATATGGAAATTGCGCGCAATGTCTACGCGCAATTGAGCCTGGATAAGCGCACAGTTCGTGACAGGACTTCTAGTTTTAACTGTACTGTGTCTTGAGTTTGTTCTCTGTTTGAATACTTTCGTCGAGTTAGTGCTGGTACTTTGTTCTTGCCTTATAAAATGCCCGTCCGTTTTCTTCAAAAGCCGATGGGTGCCACGGACAGTATCTTGAATTACTCTCTGGTTACGATTTATTTTTTAATCCAAGCCACTGTTTGTGGTGTGTGTGTTTTATGTATTTTGACCAAACTGAGGCCAGTAGCGTTAAAGCACTGCCCAGGAAAACTTTAAAGTCAAGGCAGTGCGCTACATGATAATCTCCAAACACGGAGAGTTTGTTTTGTTTTTTGTTCTTTTCTGTTGGGTATCCTTCACACGAAAGCAGCGAACATTCCAGTTGAAATGAGCGAGCATCAAACTCATCGCAATGAAGCTCCACCTGTTATGTTATGAGACAAATAAAATATTTCATAATCCTCCTGTTTTATAGGAAGGTGAAATAGTTATGCACACACATTAGCCATATTTAATTCTCACTTTCATGCATTTTTAAAATGTAATTTCGTAAGAATTCTCTTTCAATTTTTTTTCCAAATTAAATTCCCTACATTCGTTTTTTCATTCGTTTGTTCGGCAAGCCGCCGTGAACTGACCGTAATCCACGCGTGGGCAGTGATGTCCACGCATGCGTTTACCAGGTAATAAAAGTCATTAACAACGAAATTTTATTCCTATAATTAGTGTTTGGAATCTGATAGTACAGTGGAGCCCACTTAATTGGATATCTCTTAATTGTATATCCCTGTTAATTGAATAAAATTTTCAAACACAAAACCATTTACCACACCTCCAGTACAAATTTGATCTGTTAATTGCATAAGGGTTGTAGAGTAAACTCCTGTTAATTGTATATAAATGTTTGTAATATGTCGAAAACATTACTGTGACACGTACCAAATTCCCCTTATTTATCAGCCTTTTTGGCCTCACTACATCCAGTACAGGCATTTATTCTATTAGACCTTGTTTGGCAGAGCTCTATGAGCTCTGTCAAACAAGATATAATAGACTAAATGCTCAGTTTACCTCCAGAACACAGGAAACTGACCAAATCCCTGTTAATTGTATACTCCTGTTAATTGAATAATTTTCACTGGCAAAATGGATATTCAATTAAGAGGATTCTACTGTATTGCGTTCGTGGATATATTGCCCACACATGGAAAGTGACCAGCGCACGGCAACCGTACTGTATGAATCGTGTTTCATCTGACCAATACGGTCTCGTTAACAATGCAGAATATGGCATTCAAGTCTGCTTGCCCCTTGTAATAATGTTTTGTTTATTTTATAACAGCAGTGGATATTTACAAATTGAATACCACACCTGAACGGAAAACAAAGGAGAAATTATGTGATGTTTGTCAAGTGTTCGCGTTTGTTATCGGCCCGAAAATCTTCGCATGTCAGTGTCGTCATGTGAGCGTCGTTTGTGACATGGCGTGACCTGGACTTGGTGAAGTTGAGCATGGCAGACAATTTTCTTCAATGGAGGAGATTTACGGGAAACTTAGCTTTGTTTAATTTTCTAAAACTGTCAGTATATTTAACACTAAGTGGTATGGGAATTTCATATAAATATTGAAATTTCGAAATGTAAGGGGATTTGTATCGTCGATGTCCGCATCATTTCACAAATTTCTTGCATTTTCCTGCAGAGTGGTATAAAAATACACAAGCTGACTTTTTACAATTTTTTTTTTCCCAGTCCGTTTGAACGTTTCACTATTTTCTCTGTTGAAACCCATTTAAAAATAAGAAAATAGCGTTTTTACGTTCTTTTTATGTTCTTTATTTTTTATGTTCTTTATTTATTTATTTATTTATTTATTGGTGTTTTAAGGTCACATATTTATGCACAATGGCTAATCGTGACCGTGCCAGTTTTACGGGTCGAGGAAGCCGGAGTTCCCGGAGAGAATCACCGAGCATCGACGAGCAACTGTCAGCTTCTCGACATTCTAACTCTGTTCAAGCTCCGCTCAAGCAGGGTTAGAGCGATTGAAGACATGTGCACAGTCGACGTGCAGTACGCTTTAGTACACGGCGTCATCGTGCCCCCATGTAAGCAACCGGGAGAAAGGGACTTGCCCAAGGACACAACGCAGGTCGTCGAGGACGGGGATCGAACTCGGGACCTCTAGCACAGAAGTCCAACAGCCTACCACTGAGCCACCGCGATCCCTTCTGTTCATTTTATCAATAATGTGCGCATCGTTACATATAATACAGACACTATCCTTTCCATCATTATTTATTTATTTATTGGTGTTTAAGGTCACATATTTCTGCACAATGGCTAATCATGACCACTACAGCATTACGGGTGGAGGAAACCGTCTACCCGGAGAGAACCACCGAGCAACTGCGAGCAACTGTCAGCTCCCCAACATACCAACTCCACACAAGCAGGGTTAGCATTGGTTGAAGACAGGTGCACCATCGACGTGCAGTACGCCTTAGTACACAGCGTCACCGTGCCCCCACGTGGGCAATGGGGGTGAAGTGTCTTGCCCAAGGACACAACGCGGTTACCGCAGGTGGGATTCGAACCGAGGGCCTCTCGGCTTGCAGCCTGCACCTCTACCAACTGAGCCACCGCGCCCCCACCCTTTCCATCAATTTAAAAGTCTAGGAGGTCGGATTTGCTAAAAAAAAAAAAATTCCCAGGAAGAATAAACATCTGCAAATTACTGTAAAAGCACGTTCGCCAAACAAAAGGCTGAGTGGACATTTGGTGTTGGTGTTTGTAATACTGATAGATATTCTTAATGGCAGATTATCTGTGAACGAGTTGCTTTCAACTGGCTTTTGATAAAAAGCTAGGTTTCCTTTTGTTACTTTTAATAAACGAAAACAACAGACAGCTCCGAGAGCTGTCTGTTGCTTTCGCTTATTAAACGTTACAAATGGAAACTACCTCATCTAATAATTTCAAGGGAGATAACTTTATCGAAAGTCGATTTTCATGATCAGAAAAATCAGGGGTTACTCTCATATTCGTGAGAGGTAGAATTGATGAGTAAACAGTAGCGTCTGTGTGGAACCATTTGTGTCAGTCATATAACAAAGTTACAGTTGAAACTAGAAGTCCTGTCACGAGCTGTGCGCTTATCTAGGCTAAATTGCCCGTAGGAACTGCGCGCAATTGCCATATCGAATGGCATCCAAAGCATGGCAGGTTCTCCTGGTTACTCATCGCAGACACAGGCAATGTTTCTGCCAATGGACCTCCGGGTTACCCGGAGATCCATTGGCTGAAACATTGCTTGTGCACAGGCCATATGTACAGAATTTGATAGCCTTACTATCATCATAACGCGTAGATTAACGTGCAGATCGGCGTGCTATTTGTGCGCATTTCATGATAGGACTTCTAGTTTTAACTGTATTATCACAATCTTTAGTACAATCGCAGTTTTCTTCAACTATTGTTTCAAATTTCAGGTTTTTGAAACCAGTTAAAGTAGAGACTGAGCTAGTCGGCATGTTCGATCCTCATTTCTCCTGTATGTCATTATCATAATAAAGCAATCTTAGAAATAGCTAAAGTCTTGTTTCAATTTTGTCTATTATATAATTCCCTTAGATTACTTCAAAACCTTTTGTCGGATTTTTGTTAGGTAACACTACCCTTATTCTGCACAAATAGACAAGAAAATAAATGTCACTCCAGATCACTATATCGCCACGTATTTAAATGCCTATTTGGTTTATATGTTTTCTCCTTTCTCGAAAAGTCAGAGTACATGGCGCGATTCACAAAAAATCACCATTCCAGATTTCTCATTATTTTAATCTTTGCGTCCATCGCATGGCTAATAATCGACCGGCGCCATTCACAAAAAATCACCATTCCAGATTTCTCATTACTTTAATCTTTGCGTCCATCGCATGGCTAATAATCGACCGGCGCCATTCACAAAAAAAATCACCATTCCAGATTTCTCATTATTTTAATCTTTGCGTCCATCGCATGACTAAAATACCCAATGTTACAGTAATAATCGACCAGCGCCATTCACAAAAAATCACCATTCCAGATTTCTCATCATTTTAATCTTTGCGTCCATCGCATGGCTAAAATACCCAATGTTACAGTAATAATCGACCGGCCTCATTCAAAATAAATCACCATTCCAGATTTCCCATTATTTTAATCTTTGCGTCCATCGCATGGCTAAAATACCTAATGTTACAGTAATAATCGACCGGCGCCATTCACAAAAATCACCATTCCAGATTTCTCATTATTTTAATCTTTGCGTCCATCGCATGGCTAAAATACCTAATGTTACAGTAATAATCGACCGGTGCCATTCACAAAAAATCACCATTCCAGATTTCTTATTATTTTAATCTTTGCGTCCATCGCATGGCTAAAATACCCAATGTTACAGTAATAATCGACCGGCGCCATTCACAAAAATCACCATTCCAGATTTCTCATTATTTTTAATCTTTGCGTCCATCGCATGGCTAAAATACCCAATGTTACAGTAATAATCGACCACGCCATTCACAAAAATCACCATTCCAGATTTCTCATTATTTTAATCTTTGCGACAATGCCATGGTTAAAATACCCAATGTTACAGTAATAATCGACCGGCGCCATTCACAAAAAAAATCACCATTCCAGATTTCTCATTATTTTTAATCTTTGCGTCCATCGCATGGCTAAAATACCCAATGTTACAGTAATAATCGACCGGCCTCATTCAAAAAAAATCACCATTCCAGATTTCTCATTATTTTTAATCTTTGCGTCCATCGCATGGCTAAAATACCCAATGTTACAGTAATAATCGACCGGCACCATTCACAAAAAATCGCCATTCCAGATTTCTCATTATTTTAATCTTTGCGTCCATCGCATGGCTAAAATACCCAATGTTACAGTAATAATCGACCGGCGCCATTCACAAAAATCACCATTCCAGATTTCTCATTATTTTTAATCTTTGCGTCCATCGCATGGCTAAAATACCCAATGTTACAGTAATAATCGACCGGCGCCATTCACAAAAATCTCCATTCCAGATTTCCCATTATTTTAATATTTGCGTCCATCGCATGGCTAAAATACCTAATGTTACAGTAATAATCGACCTGCGCCATTCACAAAAAATCACCATTCCAGATTTCTCGTTATTTTAATCTTTGCGTCCATCGCATGGTTAAAATACCCAATGTTACAGTAATAATCGACCGGCCTCATTCACAAAAAAATCACAATTTCAGATTTCTCATTATTTTAATCTTTGCGTCCATCGCATGGCTAAAATACCCAATGTTACAGTAATAATCGACCGGCCTCATTCACAAAAAATCACCATTCCAGATTTCTCATTATTTTAATCTTTGCGTCCATCGCATGGCTAAAATACCCAATGTTACAGTAATAATCGACCGGCGCAATTCACAAAAAATCACCATTCCAGATTTCTCATTATTTTTAATCTTTGCGTCCATCGCATGGCTAAAATACCCAATGTTACAGTAATAATCGACCGGCGCCATTCACAAAAATCACCATTCCAGATTTCCCATTATTTTAATATTTGCGTCCATCGCATGGCTAAAATACCTAATGTTACAGTTATAATCGACCTGCGCCATTTACAAAAAATCACCATTCCAGATTTCTCATTATTTTTAATCTTTGCGTCCATCGCATGGCTAAAATACCTAATGTTACAGTAATAATCGACCGGCGCCATTCACAAAAAATCGCCATTCCAGATTTCTCATTATTTTAATCTTTGCGTCCATCGCATGGTTAAAATACCCAATGTTACAGTAATAATCGACCGGCGCCATTCACAAAAAATCGCCATTCCAGATTTCTCATTATTTTAATCTTTGCGTCCATCGCATGGCTAAAATACCCAATGTTACAGTAATAATCGACCGGCGCCATTCACAAAAAATCACCATTCCAGATTTCTCATTATTTTAATCTTTGCGTCCATCGCATGGCTAAAATACCTAATGTTACAGTAATAATCGACCGGCGCCATTCACAAAAAATCACCATTCCAGATTTCTCATTATTTTAATCTTTGCATCCATCGCATGGCTAAATACCCAATGTTACAGTAAATAATCGACCGGTGGCCATTCACAAAAATCACCATTCCAGATTTCTCATATTTTAATCTTTGCGTCCATCGCATGGCTAAAATACCCAATGTTACAGTAATAATCTACCGGCGCCATTCACAAAAAATCGCTATTCCAGATGTCTCATTATTTTATCTTTGCGTCCATCGCATGTTAAAATACCCAATGTTACAGTAATAATCGACCGGCGCCATTCCAGATTTCTCATTATTTTAATCTTTGCGTCCATCGCATGGCTAAAATACCAATGTTACAGTAATAATCGACCGGCGCCATTCACAAAAAATCACCATTCCAGATTTCTCATTATTTTAATCTTTGCGTCCATCGCATGGCTAAAATACCTAATGTTACAGTAATAATCGACGGCGCCATTCACAAAAAATCACCATTCCAGATTTCTCATTATTTTAATCTTTGCGTCCATCGCATGGCTAAAATACCCAATGTTACAGTAATAATCGACCGGCGCCATCACAAAAAATCGCCATTACGATTTCTCATTATTTTAATCTTTGCGTCCATCGCATGGCTAAAATACCCAATGTTACAGTAATAATCGACCGCGCCATTCACAAAAAATCGCCATTCCAGATTTCTCATTATTTTAATCTTTGCGTCCATCGCATGGCTAAAATACCCAATGTTACAGTAATAATCGACCGGCGCCATTCACAAAAATCGCCATTCCAGATTTCTCATTATGTTAATCTTTGCGTCCATCGCATGGCTAAAATACCCAATGTACAGTAGAAATCGACCGGCGCCATTCACAAAAAATCACCATTCCAGATTTCTCATTATTTTAATCTTTGCGTCCATCGCATGCTAAAATACCCAATGTTACAGTAATAATCGAGCCGGCGCCATTCACAAAAAATCACCATTCCAGATTTCTCATTATTTTAATCTTTGCGTCCATCGCATGGCTAAAATACCTAATGTTACAGTAATAATCGACCGGGCCGCCATTCACAAAAATCACCATTCCAGATTTCTCATTATTTTAATCTTTGCGTCCATCGCATGGCTAATAATCGACCGGCGCCATTCACAAAAAATCACCATTCCAGATTTCTCATTACTTTAATCTTTGCGTCCATCGCATGGCTAATAATCGACCGGGCGCCATTCACAAAAAAAAATCACCATTCCAGATTTCTCATTATTTTAATCTTTGCGTCCATCGCATGACTAAAATACCCAATGTTACAGTAATAATCGACCAGCGCCATTCACAAAAAATCACCATTCCAGATTTCTCATCATTTTAATCTTTGCGTCATCGCATGGCTAAAATACCCAATGTTACAGTAATAATCGACCGGCCTCATTCAAAATAAATCACCATTCCAGATTTCCATTATTTAATCTTTGCGTCCATCGCATGGCTAAAATACCTAATGTTACAGTAATAATCGACCGGCGCCATTCACAAAAATCACCATTCCAGATTTCTCATTATTTTAATCTTTGCGTCCATCGCATGGCTAAAATACCTAATGTTACAGTAATAATCGACCGGTGCCATTCACAAAAAATCACCATTCCAGATTTCTTATTATTTTAAATCTTTGCGTCCATCGCATGGCTAAAATACCCAATGTTACAGTAATAATCGACCGGCGCCCATTCACAAAAATCACCATTCCAGATTTCTCATTATTTTTAATCTTTGCGTCCATCGCATGGCTAAAATACCCAATGTTACAGTAATAATCGACCACGCCATTCACAAAAATCACCATTCCAGATTCTCATTATTTTAATCTTTGCGACAATGCCATGGTTAAAATACCAATGTTACAGTAATAATCGACCGGCGCCATTCACAAAAAAAATCACCATTCCAGATTTCTCATTATTTTTAATCTTTGCGTCCATCGCATGGCTAAAATACCCAATGTTACAGTAATAATCGACCGGCCTCATTCAAAAAAAAATCACCATTCCAGATTTCTCATTATTTTTAATCTTTGCGTCCATCGCATGGCTAAAATACCCAATGTTACAGTAATAATCGACCGGCGCCATTCACAAAAAATCGCCATTCCAGATTTCTCATTATTTTAATCTTTGCGTCCATCGCATGGCTAAAATACCCAATGTTACAGTAATAATCGACCGGCGCCATTCACAAAAATCACCATTCCAGATTTCTCATTATTTTTAATCTTTGCGTCCATCGCATGGCTAAAATACCCAATGTTACAGTAATAATCGACCGGCGCCATTCACAAAAATCTCCATTCCAGATTTCCCATTATTTTAATATTTGCGTCCATCGCATGGCTAAAATACCTAATGTTACAGTAATAATCGACCTGCGCCATTCACAAAAAATCACCATTCCAGATTTCTCGTTATTTTAATCTTTGCGTCCATCGCATGGTTAAAATACCCAATGTTACAGTAATAATCGACCGGCCTCATTCACAAAAAAATCACCATTTCAGATTTCTCATTATTTTAATCTTTGCGTCCATCGCATGGCTAAAATACCCAATGTTACAGTAATAATCGACCGGCCTCATTCACAAAAAATCACCATTCCAGATTTCTCATTATTTTAATCTTTGCGTCCATCGCATGGCTAAAATACCCAATGTTACAGTAATAATCGATCGGCGCCATTCACAAAAAATCACCATTCCAGATTTCTCATTATTTTTAATCTTTGCGTCCATCGCATGGCTAAAATACCCAATGTTACAGTAATAATCGACCGGCGCCATTCACAAAAATCACCATTCCAGATTTCCCATTATTTTAATATTTGCGTCCATCGCATGGCTAAAATACCTAATGTTACAGTTATAATCGACCTGCGCCATTTACAAAAAATCACCATTCCAGATTTCTCATTATTTTTAATCTTTGCGTCCATCGCATGGCTAAAATACCTAATGTTACAGTAATAATCGACCGGCGCCATTCACAAAAAATCGCCATTCCAGATTTCTCATTATTTTAATCTTTGCGTCCATCGCATGGTTAAAATACCCAATGTTACAGTAATAATCGACCGGCGCCATTCACAAAAAATCGCCATTCCAGATTTCTCATTATTTTAATCTTTGCGTCCATCGCATGGCTAAAATACCCAATGTTACAGTAATAATCGACCGGCGCCATTCACAAAAAATCACCATTCCAGATTTCTCATTATTTTAATCTTTGCGTCCATCGCATGGCTAAAATACCTAATGTTACAGTAATAATCGACCGGCGCCATTCACAAAAAATCACCATTCCAGATTTCTCATTATTTTAATCTTTGCATCCATCGCATGGCTAAAATACCCAATGTTACAGTAATAATCGACCGGTGCCATTCACAAAAAATCACCATTCCAGATTTCTCATTATTTTAATCTTTGCGTCCATCGCATGGCTAAAATACCCAATGTTACAGTAATAATCTACCGGCGCCATTCACAAAAAATCGCTATTCCAGATGTCTCATTATTTTAATCTTTGCGTCCATCGCATGGTTTAAAATACCCAATGTTACAGTAATAATCGACCGGCGCCATTCCAGATTTCTCATTATTTTAATCTTTGCGTCCATCGCATGGCTAAAATACCCAATGTTACAGTAATAATCGACCGGCGCCATTCACAAAAAATCACCATTCCAGATTTCTCATTATTTTAATCTTTGCGTCCATCGCATGGCTAAAATACCTAATGTTACAGTAATAATCGACCGGCGCCATTCACAAAAAATCACCATTCCAGATTTCTCATTATTTTAATCTTTGCGTCCATCGCATGGCTAAAATACCCAATGTTACAGTAATAATCGACCGGCGCCATTCACAAAAAATCGCCATTCCAGATTTCTCATTATTTTAATCTTTGCGTCCATCGCATGGCTAAAATACCCAATGTTACAGTAATAATCGACCGGCGCCATTCACAAAAAATCGCCATTCCAGATTTCTCATTATTTTAATCTTTGCGTCCATCGCATGGCTAAAATACCCAATTTTACAGTAATAATCGACCGGCGCCATTCACAAAAAATCGCCATTCCAGATTTCTCATTATGTTAATCTTTGCGTCCATCGCATGGCTAAAATACCCAATGTTACAGTAATAATCGACCGGCGCCATTCACAAAAAATCACCATTCCAGATTTCTCATTATTTTAATCTTTGCGTCCATCGCATGGCTAAAATACCCAATGTTACAGTAATAATCGACCGGCGCCATTCACAAAAAATCACCATTCCAGATTTCTCATTATTTTAATCTTTGCGTCCATCGCATGGCTAAAATACCTAATGTTACAGTAATAATCGACCGGCGCCATTCACAAAAAAATCGCTATTCCAGATTTCTCATTATTTTAATCTTTGCGCCCATCGCATGGCTAAAATACCCAATGTTACAGTAATAATCTACCGGCGCCATTCACAAAAAATCGCTATTCCAGATGTCTCATTATTTTAATCTTTGCGTCCACCGCCTGGCTTTTTTATATCTTGGTAACAGCAATAACCAGCATGCGCCATTGACAAAAATCAGCATTCCAGATTTCTCGAAGTTTCCATCTTGCTTCCATCACATGGCTTATAACCCCTCATTGGAACGAGCTCATCGAGATCATTCCAATGAGGAGCCTCAAGTTATGCATTGAGTGCAAAGAAAATAACTTGATTGAGCTTGTCGATATTCTTTTTAAAAGTATCGTCTTCTTGACACGTTGCGTAAAAGGGTTAAAACGCTGCAAAGCGCAGTGCCCACTCAGGCTGTTACTCTCTTTTTGTGAAAAGCACGCACAAAATTTCAGCAAAGTTATCTCTGCTTCCAGTATAAAGAATCGAATCGAGAAAGGATATCGACTCAATTCGATGCTCAAATCAGGAATGACATGTCCAAAGATACCACTACATAGTAACTGTGCAATTGGAGAGTACCGGGATTTCATGCATTTCCGGATTAATAATAATTCCGCTGATATGTCGCGAGCCTCTACGAGGATGCCCACATCACCCAAGAATTCCATGTCGCCCCCCCCCCCCCCCCCCCAACTCTCCTTCCTCATCTGAACTGTTTCATAAAAGAAAACATTGGTGCTTTCTCGATGTCCCCAACTATAAAACTGACCCTTTCCCTCGTGTTATTCCTCATCAACTTAAGCTTCATGTTTAAATCCCATTTTTCCATTAGTGTCCCGAGGAGTCTTGTACTAGGTAAATATTTAGGGCATTCTAAAATGAAATATTTAAGGCAGGGTCTCCGTCACTCCTTGGTGACATATTTGGCACGCTCTTTCATCGCCTTTCCCGATTCTTCCCTCAATTACAGTGACTTGGATCTCACTCTGAACAAAAATGCCCCCCAAAACGATCCATCTGGATAAGCCTAAAAAACTGGCACATCTTTTTATGCCACCCGTCGAAAGAGATCTTGGTCCTAATTCAAGTTCACCAGTCTTCTGTTGCAATCCTCACACACTCTTGCCACGATAAAGCGACTCCCTTGCTTCAGTTCCGCCTTCTAAATCTTCAGTCTCAATAGAGTACTTCTCATTAGCTCTCTCGCCTGCGTTTTCGGATTATCCTCGTAGGAAAAGTAGGATGCTACAGACCCCGCACTTTCGATCATTATGCCAGTAACTTACTGAGAAAATTAGCTCCAATATCTAGTGACCGTATATGAGACTGTATCATCGAGCTGACCGTATATAGAGCTTATATACGGTCAGTTCCGACATTTTGTTTTTGACATCCAACGCTCGCTTCGATGTTTTCCTAATTTCGCGTGTTCAACGAACAACAAATAATTTCGCGTGTGTGTCTGTCGAACAACGTACAACTATAATACGTTTCTTCCAGTCTTTGAGAAATTTTAATAATAGAAATTTTAATAAACAAATGTAAATAAATACAATAAATAAACCACTAAAACGACATGTATAGAAGCCAACTGGCACTGTCTGAGACGAACTCAAGCGAGAATCCTTACCCGAATAATCTGCCCTTCTCAGTTCATGCAAATATTTTCGAGTTACTCCCCCTGGACTGTAAATTTTATCGTATGTTTTGTTTTGATTTGAATGATTGAACTTGAATGTTGATCGATATCGAACATAAATTACACTTATGGTTGTGTCTTTTTCAAAGGACTGGCATAATAAATACGTTATGGGGCTTTCAGGGGGCGGATATGGTGTGATGTTAGGCTCAGCGAGATCCATAATTGATTCCACTTCGCTTTACATCACACCAAATCCGCCCCCTGAAAGCCCCACAACTTATAGAGTCTCGAGTTAAATACTTTCAAGCTATCAACTTGGGTTCGCCATTCACAAACTATGATGATGGTGAAAATGGATTTTTCATTTTCTTGTGCACTTCAAGCAATTAATTTTGACAAAACAAAATATAGATGGAATGTTCCATAAGTGGATTTTGAAGGCACTAAAGTTAACGCACACACGTTTGTTTTGGGGTTTAACCCATTACTTAACATAGCGGCCAAAACAGCCAGAAAATTAGCCAGAATAAGCTTCCCACAGCCTAACATATCTCGGGAGTTTCTCAATAAAACCATACAAATATGAGCTGGTTCTGATGATATCCATATTTGTACGGTTTTATTGAAACATTGTGAAAATTTGTTTTCGAAAAATGTGAAATTTAATTTATTTTTTAAAAATGCTGTGTTAGGTAAAAGGTTAAAATTTCGCAAATTCCAATTAGCAACTAAACAGGATTTTTGAGAACACTGTTCCTCGTTGGTTGTTAAGCAGTCATTGTTCATTGTCATTGATACCGCCGCAATTTAGGGCCCTTTCAGACCTTTATAACATATACTAGATCCCCGCACTAGCTTAATGCGGCCCAGATTTCTGCAATTTTCATCTACTCGGGCCTTCTTTCCTTCGCTCGCGGGAGGGGGGGGGGGGGGGGCGTATAAAAGGCGACTACAAAATGGAAACGAAGAAAGCTTTGAACGCGATGCGATAAAGTAGTGGTTACAGATTTTTTATATTAGTTTGAAGTTTCAGTATACTGTGGTGCCTCTAGTTTAAGCCTCGCTGTGGAACAAAAACAAGTTAATGGACGGAATTCAATATCCAGCGGGAGAAAATTATAATCAGCGATTGTGTGTTCAAGTGGCGCCATTCGAAATTTCATTTGATTTCAAATCACCCAGATGAATCGATTCGAGTGCTGCGAAATCGACAATTTCGAATCATCGTGTTTGTTGGAGGTTTTTTCTTGGGTGGGGGGTGAGGGGGGGGGGTGTTATTGACTTGACCAAACAGATGAGTTTCCCTTGAATACAACATTGGCGTTATTTTCTATATTCAACGGCTGTTAGGCGGTGCAGTATCAACAAATTAAAACGTATGTGAGATTCAATTCGTTTCGAAACCGGTTGCCTGACTACATTTGAGATTCGATTCCATCCGAAATTTCGAGAGTCACAGGGCGCCATGTTTCATTTTATTTACTGGGGTTTAACTACACTTTCAATAGCCAGGGTCAAATCGTGTCGGGCAGTTTTACAGGATGAGGAAGTCAGGCAAGCTGGAGAGAACCACCGAGCAGCTGCTAGTAACTGTCGGACTCTCCAACATACTGACCCCCACACAAGTAGGGTTAGTATCGGACGAAGCCTTGTGTACGATTCACGTGTAGTACGTATAGCACACTCTGCCCCACCGTGCTCCCTCTTGGGAAATTCCTATTAACCCTTTACCCAACGAATCGACCGCATCCGCCCGCGTAATATTGAAATTCAGTAGTTGAAAAAATATTATTTTTCAAAAAATTTCAACAAAACAATATCATGTGACCCCTCGTTGGAACGAGCTCGTTGAGCTCGTTCCAACGAGGGGTCACATGATATGGTTTTGTTGAAATTTTTTGAAAAATTTGAAAAAATGATATTTAAAAAAATAAATTTTGATATCGTCTGCGTTGGGTAAAGGGTTAATTGTCATCTGCAGATAGCATGGAGCAGGATCGAACTTACGACTTTCAGTTCTGAAATCCGTGTATTAACTAGCGAACCACCGCTCTTCAGTGGCGTTATTATTATTTATTTAATTATTAAGGTTTAACGACACTTTAACAGTCAAGGTCATGTCGTGTCGGTGACAGTTTTACGGGTGGAGGAAGCTGAAGTACCCGGAGAGGACCACCGAGCAACGACGAGCAGCTGCCAGTTCCCCAACATCGTAACTCCGCACTGCAGAACAGGCAGGTTTAGATTGATTGAAGACATGCGCACCATCGACGTGCAGTACGCCTTAGTACACGGCGTCATCGTGCCCTCATGTGGACAACGGGGTTAAGTGCCTTGCCCATGGACACAACGCGGGAGTCCGAATCGATCTCAGTGGCGTTAATATTTTAGATTGTTTCACAGCCAGGGTGTGATTCTTCGCCGTCTTAAGAAGATTTTGGACACGAGATAGGACCAAAGATTCATACATGCCTAATATCGTCATGAAAATCATCAGTTGATAAAGTTATCTCCCTTGAAATTATTAGACAATAGACAGTTCATTGAGCCCATAGAGTTGTTGTCTGTTGTTTTCGTTTACTAAAAGGAACAAAAGGAAACTTGGCTTTTCATGGCAAGCTAAGTGGAAGTAACTGTTTCACATATTATCTGCCATTACGAATATCTATCCGTATCACACCTACCAACACTAACTCAGTAAGTGCTTTTACAGTAATTTGCTGGTTTTTATTGTTCGCAGGAAAAAAATTAGTAAGTCTCACCTCCTAGACTTTTATATTAATGGTATGGACTCAGGACGCTAAGGAAAAATCGGGGGTGGGGGTGGGGCCGGGTCGGTAACACCATTTAAGCGAAGTGCCACCATCTGTTGGCGCGTAGCGTGCCCCAAACTTTTGGCAAAAAATGCCTCCCAGATTGCCGGAAATGGCATTTCCCAAACCTTCACAGAAAATATTGGGGGGGGGGGGGGCGCACCGTTGGCATGACGCCACTGTATGAGTTGTGTCTGTATTATACGTCACAATGCACTATGTTCATATCATGAGCAGAACACAGGTTACAGAAGATCAAAAGATGGTGAAAGCGCCATTTTCTTATTTTTAATGGGTTTCAGCAGATAACTGGACGGTTTTGCAATCGCAAAGCGAATTTCCGGAAGTCATCCAGTTTAGGGCGGCTAATTCTGAACACCCCAATAACGAGGAGAATGTGTCTGTCGCCCTTTAACGTACTGGGCCACTCGATAAAGCATATAGCCCGCCGCTCATTTTAGTGAAATATGTCAGAAATATGCCACACTTTGAAGTGACACAAAAACGTCAAAATGGGGGCAAATCGAAAAACAACAAAACAACAGCTTTCTCATAACCCTTTGAATACTAGCGGCCGTTTTTTTCCGGCCAGGAACATGACATTACGTCATTACATCATTAAATAGGATGGCTGTTCAGTAAATGTGTGGGGTAGACCAATCAATATTTTCAACGTGCAGCCTCGAGGCTGCACGTTGAAAATATTGATTGGGCTATCCTAAATAAAGAACATGGACTCTTCTAATTGCTGCCATTGAACTGACATGGAAGATCCCACAAGAGTTCAAAGGGTTAATTTTTTTAGCTTTACATCATACTAAAAGTTTTGAAAAATCGGACGCATTTTAATTTTTTACTCTTAGACCATCTATGACATCACCCCGGCGTACGACCATAACGGTGGAGAATTTCCTGGGAAAGCAGGGGGGTCTGCCAAAAACTTCCAGACACAGGGTAGGGGTGGGTGGGTCCATTGGCCCGAAAAAACGTGAAAATGACCCAAATTGCAATTTTTTTCCTGCACTTGAATTCATTCAAAGAATGATGTTCTTATACCTCTAAGATGATTCAGGATGGTGAATAGAGTATTTTAAACATGCTTTGGGGAGAATGTGGGGGTATATACAAGCTCAGAAGAGTCAAAATGTTCTCAGTGAAGATTCGCAAATTCGACAACTGAAGTGGACATTAGAAACATTAACATACACTGATCAAATGTGAATAATCTGTAATTGAGTTTTGTTATGAACACTTTTTTTTCAGTTCAACCAAACTAACTCATGTAGAATTACTCTACTGAATTCAGCTATTAATATACTTTAACAAAATATATCTTTGCTATATAATCTTTAGAACCAACTCATTTGAGTTTTCCTAATCCCGCAGCTCATCTCTCCAAATGTAAAAAGTAAAAACTATCATATTTATTTTGATTAGTTTATATAAAATGTAAACTTAACTAAAATAAAAACATATTCAACCATGACTTGGTTAAGAAGTTAACTCTATGAAAAAAATCAAGATATTTGTAAATCGAAAATGTTGTGATAAAATAAAACCTTGAATGTAAAAAAAAAACATGGAAAAATAAACTGAATCTCTTAAAAATTAACAAAAATGAAACAATTGTATATCTCAAACAGTTTATATAGCATTGAGGGAACATGCGTCCGTGTGAGTTTCACCACAATAGCATAGAAAACGGACCATTGACAACTGGCCAGGTTTCAGCAGTGTTTTGAGCTCCGAAATGAAATATGGGAGTGGGTCCCCTCGAGAGGAGTGGAAAAAAATTGCAGGTTTGGGGTGGTGGGTCCCCGGCAGGCGGAAAAATTTTTTTAGACCCTGGGTCTGCAATTTTTTTTCAGACCCCCCCCCCCCTCCCTGTCGCCTCCCCCCCCCCCCCCCCCCACCCACTGGGGAAAGCATGACATTCTTCGATATAGTTTTTGGTGGAGATTATAGATGCAATAATATTAGATTCCAAACACCAATTATAGGAATAATCATCAAAAAATTAATTAATGAAGCACTGGGTAGAACCCGGTGTTTCATTAATTAAAATTTTGGTGATGATGACTTTTATTGCCCAGTAAACGCTTGTGTGAACATCAGTGCCCATGCGTGGATCACTAGTCCACAGCGACTATACTGGAGCAGAATAATTTTATTACCATTGGGTATATGTGCGTGTTAGTGCAACACAAAGGCACTTACGAGTATTCTGTCTATCAGTGGACACGGTGCCATTCTGTTGATGGATCATTGTTGAGGCATCATACCCAGAGAAGTTGCGGGTCACGTGGTTGTGTCGTGTGAATGTGAGCTTGTTTTCAAGTGAACAATATGCGCACAACACATGCAGCACATTCGGATATTGGGGAGTTATAACATTCTCCTGTTAGGTTATTACTGATGGACACATTGATGAGTTTGTGTGCAAGTACACAATTATTAACAATGTGTATCGGTGTGAACTATTATAATCCCTGATGGGTACGGGTGTGGGATGGGAAAATCTCACCCGAGGGCAAGATATTTGGGCCAGACACGAGGCTTGCCGAGTGTCTGGACCAAATATCTTGTCCCGAGGGTGAAATTTTCCCATCCCGATCGTTCTTGGTCTCGCTAGGCTGGGAACAAGATTGGATTCGCAAGGATGGGGGCATCTATGAGCATACGACCCGCGGCAGGAGGCCAGGATAGCTGTGCCTGAGATTGGGCTGGAAGCGCGAAATGGGGAAATGCTGGCCATGAATGAGTTGATGAATGAGTTTATTTTCTGCTTAGTTGTGGTCCATGTTTATTGTCAAGCTCCCAGGCCACCAAATGTATGTAAGGTAAGTACTGTAAGTAAGGCCTAGAAAGGTTAAAAATCTGTTTCTCAGGCCCTCCTGCTTGGTCGTTTTGGCTGCCACAAGCTCTTTTTTTACCAATGCAACTTAAAAAAAAATACAAATTAAATGGTTTATATCTGATATTTGACCCAAGTTAATAAAATTGATAAAATTGTCCCTTGGATGCAACAAGGCTTTGTAATGCTTTAGTATTGCACCCAAGAGATGAAATACACCACCCACCAAGCTGTTCTGTACAGTTAAAACTAGAAGTCCTGTCGTGAAATGCGCACACATAGCACGTCGATCTGCGCGTTACTCTACGCGTTATAACCATAGTAAGGATATCAAATTCTGTACATATTGCGTGTGCACAAGCAATGTTTCAGCCAATGGACCTCCGGGTAACCCGGAGGTCCATTGGCAGAAATATTGCTTGTGTTTACGATGAGTAACCAAGAGAATCTGCCGTGCATTGGATGCCATTCGATATGGTAATTGCGCGCAATTCCTACGCGCAATTATGTCAAGATAAGCGCACAGTTCGTGACAGGACTTCTAGTTTTAACTGTAGATTATGAGGTCTAAAACATAAAACAAACCGAGAACTTTTGATGGCAAAGAAATAATTACAAAAATAAACAATAAAATAAAAAAAAACATGCAATTTTACCAAAACAATGGCCTGAGAAACAGAACATCTACTTTGTGGCGCCTAATTCGAGGCTGTCATTGGCTCTTTGTCGAACCAAGTTTTGTTAAGTTTGCGCACAGACCACCGTTGATGTAAAGTGATATTTCTTCACTCAGACAGATATGCAGGTATTTATTTCGTGCTCCAGTATAGATATTCCAACAATAAGTATTTAATTCACCTTGAAACCATCAAGGTATTAATATAATTAGTGGAATTACGTGACGTAATCATAAAACTACAGCAGTGGTAAGACTTCATGCATAATGGTAATGTTATCAATGATTCGGATTATTCGTTTTTCCAACTAACTGAAATATTCCATCTGATTGAATATAAAATAGACGATTTCAGTGTTGGACCCGTGTGCGTGCATTAAGAGCGTCAGATTTGGTTAGGAACTGACTGGTGACTTAAAAGCTTGTTCTACTGTTTGTGCGAGCACTTTTCTTTGTTCCTAGGTAGGTCACATGTCTACCGCTTGTTTGTTTTCCACGTTGTCTCATATAATTGTCTTACACCCAGGCCTGGGAGCAGTTAACGTTTCAAACGTTCACATGTTAAATTATTTTAACAACGTTAACTTTGAAGATTATAATTGTATAATATGTAGCATTCCGTCGTTATCTTGTGTTTACCCAAGCCGGATCGCGCGTGCCGATGACGTCGAATTTTACGCCATTTGGAGAAATTGAAGAAAGTTAATTTAGATGTCCTAGAATCATAGACGACCCATTGATTTGGCGGAGAGACCATTAAGCCCTCCTACCAACGTTGGCGAAGTTACCCGCCGATATTTGACGATACAGCAATATCAGCTTCATCCGAACGCCTAATTTCCATGTAAGGACGGTATTTGAGCAACGGCGGATGTCTCTTTCTAAGGAGGGTCGAAAGAGGCTTGTCCCTCATACCGTTCCTGCGCGCCTTCGGCGCGCGAAACCATTCCTTTCCTTTCTAAGGATACGGCCGCAGCGATTGTATTGTTAAATGAAAACATCGCCGAATGTTAGAATTTACGATAACCTGAGAGAACTATCTTAACTACATGTCCTCTGAGTTCCAATGTGTTCTATGTGCCAGTAGGCTGCCAGTAGACTGTCAGGAGGCTGCCAGTAGGCACATAGAACACATTGGAACTTACATGTAGGAGACGAACTGACGTAAATTCAATTGTATTCAAATTCAAATCAATAAAAATGGCCGAAGTTATTAACATTTTGTTCATTTTAACATTTAAATTCATTTAACTGGTTAACGCAGAATTATTTAACACGTTAATGTGTTCAGAAAATTTTTAACTCATCCCAGCAACGATTACACCCATCACCGTAGTAAGGTTAAAAACGGCAAATGCAGTGTTACGGGTGTCAATAGAAACATCTACGGCCTCAAAATTAAATCCTACACCGGCAATAGTGCTCAAACGACTAGTGAATTCCAAAGTCAACTAGTCAATACCCAAAAGTCAAACCGACTTCGACTAGTCATTGGTGATAACCTGTCTCCTTATAACAGTGTTGGTGTTCCGGTAGAGTGCTGAAGGTCCAAATTTGGCTTCATTTGGGCATTCATATACAGCAACTTACTGGAACATTATTCTGTTAATGTGCTTCTAATTATGATAAGAGTGAAATTATATAGTCTTATTTAATTTGCCTTGTTGCGATTTATGGGAGAGTGCCTATATTCATCTTCATTTGTGAGGAGTGCGGTGGCTCTGGGGTTACGGTATTGGACTTCAAACCAAATGCTCCACGATTCGAACCCAACCAGGGATACCTGCCTTGTGTCCTTGGGCAAGACATTTAATCCCGATTATCCATGTGGGGGCACGGTAGCGCTGTGTACTAAGGAACACTCTACGTCGATGGTGTACTTGCCTTTAACCAATGCTAACCCTGCCTGTGTGGAGTTAGTACGTTGGGAAGTCTGGCAGTTGCTCGCCGTAGCTCGGTGATTCTCTCCTTGTATTCCGGCTTCCTCCACCCGTAAAACTGTTCGACACTAGGTGAGCCTGGCTATCGAAAGTGTCATTAAGCCCCAATAAATAAATAAATCTTCATTTGTGAATCTAACGAGACAGTTACGACCACACACATACACCGCACCCTGTCCATCAGTACACAAACCCTCTAGAACTGAGTGGGACCTAATCAGTCTTTTGATTTTGAGGCGAGCTGTAGCTCATGCACGCCATACATCCTGCAATTTTGACTATTTTCGAGTTGACTATAGCGCACCTCGGCTCCACATAGCGAGCGATTAACCCTTGACTAACGAATCGGCTGCTCTCGCCGTGTAATATGCAAATTGTGCAGTAGAAATTCGTTTTAAAAAATTCATCAAAACCATATCATGTGGCCCTCTCATTGGAATGAACTAATCGAGATCGTTCCAATGGAGTGTCACATTAGATGTTTTTGACGACTATTTTTTAAGAATTGGGAGGAAAATAAAATAACAAATTTTGATATTATTTGTTTTCTGTGAAGGTTTAACACTTTACCCAACGTAACGGCCAAAACCTGCTAGCGCTATTCTCAAAAATCGCCAATTAATTTTCATTATTTTTTCATTTTTTTGTAAAAAACAATAGGTTATGACCCCGCATTGGAACGAGCTCGTCGAGCTCGTTCCAATGAGGGGTCATAACTATATTTTTTTAGACAAAAATGAAAAACATTCGTTATTCAAGAAATTTTTTACATGTGTCGTCTGCTTTTCATGTTAGGTAAAGGGTTAAATCTTTTCAAATAAAATATAAACAATACACCATGAATTATAAGCTGTAACATTCCAAGACTTCAGGCTAATCAAACTTCACTTTCTAAGACTTCGTACCTAAACGACATTGTCCCTGTATCAGTATGCATCGCGTCTTTTGATTGGTCAACGTGACCGAAACAATGGTATCGGCTGTCTTCAAACATGCGGGTGATAAAAGCGCGCGCCGATTGTTCTCCGTTTGCCACTCGAGAAACATCCAGGTGATAAAAATAACCTTTGACCCCCGACTGGGTCACATCGATTGCAGAAACTCTTATTAGAACTGTTAAGTTATATCCAACTTATTGTCGTATTGTAGTGAATACTAAAAAATATCTTTGCAGCCCCTATGAGTAGAAGCACTTGTTGGTTGTCGTATTCCATGAGAACTGAACAGATTGAATCGGATTCGCAAATATACTTTTGCGCTTTGTGGGGTGAGAACATCAAGGGGAGCAACTCATCTGTTTATCTTCGATATCGCTTGAGCAGCGCACTTCATAATTTATTTTGCGGTTTCCGATGGTCAGCGTAGAAATGTATGCTATTAATTCCACCTACCTCTTACAAAATTCAATGACTGCGGCTCAATCCAATATCTTCAAGTTTAAACCCAAGTGGAGTCTGAAATTGTGAGACATCGTTCCCGAAATTCAAAATGTCACCTTCCATGTTCCATGTCCAGCTTCGTTTTAAGTGAATATTTAAGCTCTTCTCCCAAAGACATGAATAAAACACACAACACAACACATCTAACATGCTAAAGCCTGTTCCATGGAAATGCAATACACTCTTTTAACGAATTCAAATTCACCAAAGTGAAAAACTTCTCCATGTCTGACCTGGTTTATAAACAACGGATATGTTTCAGTGAGCTATTCCGGTTTACTTGGTTTATTGTGAGCATGCGTAGACACACGGAATAAAAACCAGGTCGTTTTATTGAGCAGTTTATATTCTGGTTTATGTCATTCTGGATTAAACCAACTAAACCTCCTTGAGAGCAGGGTTATCTGGTTTATCATTCTATTCTTGACATGCGCAGTGGGACGCACATAAAAGTTCTACGCCTCGCACAACGACAATAACAAAACATTCAATTTCGAGTGTCAAAACGGAAATAAACTGTGCAAGAGTCATGAAAAATGCTATAACTCAAGAGAGAGAAACTATAAAAAAAAAGTTAATAACATTTATTTAGCCCATAAAAGCGGCATTTCAAAAATATTCGATTCTCAACTGAGCGGGTGTTTTTCTCTCAGAAAAATTGTTACAACTTTCAGAAGATCCTTTTTGGCCATTTTATTTCCATGATAGCAGTCACGCAATTTTTGACACCATCACTGGAAAGTTTCTGATGAGGGCCTTTTTAACGATGGATTTCTGAGATTGTTTAAAAATGAAAGCAGGGATATGTTTCCCACGTTTTGGATGTCCCCCTAACAATACTTTCACGCGTCGCGTTTCCTAGCAACATCAAACAGGGGTTTATGTGGAACAATATTCGCATTAAACATATCGTTCTGTTGTGATTTCTAAACCTAGTTTAGGTTTACATGGAATAGTAAACTAAGTAAACCGGAATAGTTCACTGAAACATACCCAACGATTCGGAAATAGACTCGGTCTATTTATAGTTTTGCTGTGCCGTTTCTTTCGCTGTTTGGTTCAAAACCTGAGGCTCAGTGTGGGGTTTAAACTTCGTCACCTGAGTCTTAATGCGGGATCATATTTTACATCTCGGCATTATTTCTATGTTAGGAGGCGGGACAAATCGTTATCTCGGGCAACATCCAGGGTACATGGAGATTTAATACCTGGATGTCTCCTTTTCAACCATTCGGCTTGCACCTCATGGTTGAAAACCGACATCCAGGTATAAATCTCCATGTACCCTGGATGTTGCCCGAGATAACTTATATTATTCAGCGAACTTCAAACGCCAGTTATGCAACTCGCGGTCTTTTCTCTCATGCATTCCGAGGAGAATCATCTAACTGACTTACGATTGCTTTATCTAAGTTCCATTTCATGTTTTAAACTGAACTCAAATAAATTTATCTACAGTACGTGGAGAGTGGATTGTAACTAAATCACCCGCAGAGTGGAATTATCACCCAAGCTATAACTTTCAAATTTTGCATATATCGACAAAAAACACAAGCAAAGTTTTAGCCAATGGACCTCCGGGTTTAACCCGGAGGTCCACTGGCTGAAACTTTGCTGGTGCTGGGTATGCTTTGCAACAAATTTGCAAGTATTGCTCGGGTGGAATCTCCACTCTGTGGGTGATTTAGTGATAATACACTCTCCACATGCTGCACGTTCCATTTCATCTTTAAACCGAACTCAAATAAATCTGATTAGTGCTGCGAATAAGCTTATTCGAAGAAATCGGGTGTACAGAAGTTCGTTGATATTTTCTTGAAAACATTTCTATGATGCTGGGGCTCAATAATAGCGCGTTTCATTTCAAGTGGTAGTGAGCAGTATACAGCGTGTCTCCCTTTTTCACGAAAGACTGGACATGGTAAACGTAAAAGTTTGCTAGTCTCTGCTCATTGCGACGATTACCTCCATCAGATATTAGGATATGATTATTGACTTCTGAAAATCCTACATCTGAAGGATTGACAAACATTTGTCCAGACCAGTTGCTCACGTGACCGCAGTCATCGATCCTTTTCACGACACCATTTTCACGTCATCGTTCCTTTTCACGATACCGCTACAATGAAACTGTTGTCTGCATGGCATAGCTTTTGAAATTTAACACTCACCTGAATATCCGAGTGTTCATTGAATTCAGATAAGTGAAATACTTTGATCGAGCTTTCAAAACGTATTACCACATTCTCAACATAAACACAAAAATCGTTTGCACTATCGGAAAATGCAAGCGATTTCAATACTTTCCCATTTTTATCGATGCATTGTATTAAAAACTCAAACGTGCTACCAATACTATTATTTTCTCCCCTCACTATACGTGAAACATACGCGTGTCCCGGGTGAGACAGCAGGGTGGGATATTTCTATCCCACCCACCATTTCTATCCCACCCACCCATGCACGTGACATACTCATTTGCATTTTTTATTAGGTCGCCGGAACTATTTCGTCATCGTCAACACAATTGTAAATAAAAAGAGAAAATGTCAAAACAGAATTGTGTATTCAAATTCTGAGAGCGACTAACCTTTTGAGGTCACCGGTGAGCGATTTCCAGTTTGACAGATCGACATTCTAAATAGTTCTAATGAATTAGTGTTCACAAACCTTCAAACGCTTCTTAAATTGTGTTCGTTTATTACCTTTTTATCTGTTACTTGTTGATATAGACTCAATATTTAATTATTATTCAAATATTAAACTTGATTTGTTTCAACCCCATGTTTCTCTGCAGATTTAATAATATCACTGCGCGAATTTATCGATCGATCAATAATCGCACAATGCCCTTTACATTAGAGTTTGACACTCGCAAATTCATTAACCCCTTAGGGACAGTGTTACAAATCAATTTTTAGTTTTTACCTGTGGTATATACCTAGATTTTGTACGATCTTTCCGATGAAATTGTTTGTTTTTCGAAAGGACTACGACTTGATAAATTGGGTATATCAGCACGTGACCGCCAATTATCTATAATGACGTAATCCTAGTTTGTGTGTGGGGGGGGGGGGGGAGAAAAATCAACCTCGATGAGTCTGGAGGTGGGAATGGCGAAATCTCACCCTCGGGGCAAGATATTTGAACCAGACCCTCGGCAAGCCTCGGGTCTGGCTCAAATACCTTGCCCCTCGGGTGAGATTTCTCTATCGCACCTCCAGACTCATCGGAGATCATAATAATCCCTGTTGGGTGAGGGTGTGAGATGGGGAAATCTCACCCGAGGGCAAGATATTTGGGCCAGACACGAGGCTTGCCGAGTGTCTGGACCACATATCTTATCCCGAGGGTGAGATTTCCCCATCTCACGCACACCCCCATCAGGAATAATTTTTCTCCCCCACCAAAACACTCGTCATCAAAAGTAATCAAAAGGCACGCGCAGCTATATCGAACAATTTTGTTTGTTCTGTCCATTTCTGAAAAAAACTGATTTGCTTATCGGAAAGAGCGCTCAAAAGTTCTGTTTGTGTCTACAGGTATATACCACGAAATTAAATCCCAACGCTGGCAATACAGGGGTTAAAGTTTTGTAGCGAAATGAACATCTTCTGTGTGGACATTTTTTATGAATTCTTCAATGTATTCGTATAACTTTCGACGGGAATTTCGTGCAACTCTTTCCACTCAAAATGGTGTTCCGCCAAAAAATCCTATAAAAGAGTCAAGTGTCCTTTTGTTTTGCGGTCTGCGTTTTTATTTCTATTTTCTTCGACAAACGTTCGTCTGCTAATATTTCTGAAACGTGACGTCATGCTGTTTGTTTACGGAAGAATGTGCGGTGAGTAAATAGTCCGTGCGCTCAATAAGTATGTCAATAAGCCGGTCACGTGGGCCATGTGAGATGCATATCTATCTCACATGGCCTTCTCACATGAGACACGAATATCTTGTACAAGCAGTGTGGGGGTGGAAGCATTTCCTGTTCAGCATTTAGAAATAGTTTTAAAAATTTATTCGTAACACTCGAAGATTCGATAATGAGTTTCCATCCTAGTATTGTTTAACACATGCAGTTCATTGCGACTCCTTAGGCGCGTGATTAGGCGGCTGAAGTGTAACCAATGGATGGTTACGGAAATTAATATGCAGGAGTGATATGTCGGTGGTAAGATTTGAACGCGATAGTAAAAGTATTATCTATAGTAGTAGCAGTAATGATGGTGGTGGTAGTAGTAGCAACCACTCAGTGCAGCGCCTGGTCGACCCTCGGCATGGAAAATCAAATTGACAGAGGCAGACTCAAGGTGCAGAAAGGACATCAATCAATCAGTCACTCTTTTTTTTTCTCTCTCTCTCTCTTTCTCTCTCTCTCTCTCTCTCTCTCTCTCTCTCTCTCTCTCTCTCTCTCACTCTTTTTTATTGCGAAGTTAGATTTTCTAGTATATATATATTTTTGTTTTATTTTTTTTTTTACATTTCTCTCAATTGTTTGTTTCGCCATTATATTGATTTTGTGTATCATGTTAAGGGAGCGGAGGGTATACAAAGTGGAAAGCACCTGTCCTCCTATCCCAATTTGCAACTTATTTGTTTGGCAAATAAAAATATGTTTAACTTAATAGTTTTAAGCTGAAAAGGTAACTATGTACATCGGAAGAGCTGGAAGATCTCTATGTAATACTAATGATGACGTTTGAACAGCACTTATAAGATTCGGAACTATATTTTCAATAAGACTCTCATCTTTCTCTAAATATTCCACAATATTTTTTTCACTCAACTCGTTTACGTCAATCATTAGTTTCGTTTCAATCAGATCAAGTGAGGCTGTTTGTCGCCTCTTATTCCCAATTATACTTTTTCTATCTGTCTGCAACAGATCATTTTTATAGGAGGCTAAATTACCCTCCATTTTACTATTGGGCTTCACAATATTTTGTTGAGGTGCTCTCCAAATCTTAAAATACTCTCGACATGTTTATTCGCCAAATAACACTCATCAAAATACGGAACTTGCAGAAATTTCCGTTTTTACTAGGTCCTGAAGTATCTTCAATCTCTCCCTCTCAGTCTCGTTGATCGTAGGACTGTCGTCATAAAATTTCAGAATTCACAGGGATTCTTTAGGGTATCTCCAGAGGCCATTTATGGGACCACCTCCCAATAACATTTGGGCATGACTTTTCCCAAAACCCAAACTAACTCCGCCATAGTCGGTCCCAACCCCAAATTTCCCAATCTCACTTCCCACTCAAACAAAAAATGCATTGCATAACTGGCAGGCCTGAAAATAAGCAGTCTGACATTTGCAGAATGAGGTCCCCAGAGGGTGAATTTGATGATGCTATCCCATACAGTGGGCCAATTTATCCTCTAAGTACCTCTTTCTGTTTAGTTATGAGACCCTGATTCAGATTGAGGTTCACAGAGGGTAAATTTAGTGATGCTACCCTGCTATGCAGGGTAGCATCACTAAAGTCACCCTCTTGGGGACCTCATTTGCAGATGTCAGTCTGCTTATTTTCTGACTGGTGCCCTGAACTGGGTGGTCATACGGGCTCAGAAAACAATTGGTCTTCTGAGGCCTTATGACCACCTAGTTTGGGACAAGAATTATTGTACATTAAAATCATATTGCTTGCCTAACGAAGTCTCTTAATGCAAAGGCAAATGGGAAGTTCTTCTTTAACAGTATTAGTACAGTATAGTAGAGACTACAAAGTCTGGAATGAACATCATTCCATGTGACTGTTTGTTATAAAACTTAAAAAATCATTTACGAAATATGGCAGAATAATCGCTGATTCTGGTTTCAGCGAGTTGGATATGGGATTCTATTTTCCTCAGATACGACCGTCAATCACTTTCTTTTTTCTCAATATTATCACCGACATGAGAGTGGTGGCCGAGTGGATAAGTGCGCTGGTCTCTCATGCCAGAGGTTCCAGGATCGATCCCCGGTCGGGGAAAGTTCTCGAGGTGTCCGAACACTCTCTGTCAGCATCAATTGTGGGGTTGATGCTGTCACAGCGTATCGTCCTATCGGGTGGGGACGTAAAATGGCTGTCCTCTGTGCGGAGAGAGACACACTTCGTGCAGGCTAAGATCCCTTCGTAGTATTCCAGAAGAGCTAGGCCACGAAGTTGCCACTTTGAAGGTCATCCCACACACCTACGCCAAGGAGAGGCGTTAATATAAGTTGCATAACTTGTTCGCCAATCCTTTTAAAACAAATAAGATTAAATAGGAAAAAAAAATCACCGACATGCTTCATACGTCCGAGCAACATTGAGAACTCTGAACTTATTTCATCTGTAGAAATAACAGTAGATAGTTTTTAGTTTTTGGATTAACACTTAATACAGCAATCTACCCGATGTTGGTCAGAGAAATAAAGTACTTCTTTGTTAGGATGATCACAACAAAACAAGCTTGAAAAAGTTTCTGAACTGTCGCTAGTTTTTTTTTCTCTGATTTGACTGTAGAATCAGTGTTTCCCGAAACCATTGTTCCTTCACAGTATCCATGTTTATCGTTATTACTGGTTGAAGCCATTTTATTACGTTCACAGGGAACATAAATGATATACATTATCCAGAGACGTGTCAAAATGATATTCACGGTTAGTGGTAGGAGATGTGGTAAACGTCCTCTATAGGCAGGACCTAGTGCAGGACCTAGGGAGTGACGTCATGTCACGTGACCCAGTGGCGCCATGTTTGTTTGTCATGGTAGCCCGCGTGAGCGGCCATCTTGTGACGTCATTTCCATAGTGATATGTGTTGTTAGGGTGATACGTGTTTCCGCCGTCCATTTTGTATACTGGAGGCCGCCATCTTGGTTTCTATGGTAGCACGTGGTTGCTATGCTGCCCAAAGGCCTGCGTTCGATTGAATCGGAGTAATTTCCCGATTCGTAGAATTACCACAAACAACCCGACAACTTGAACTATTTCGAATTCTTTCAGAATTCTCTGTTTCATCTATGCAATAATTTTGTTCCTTTGTTTCATTTATTGGAATTTAACAATTTGGACAGCCAGATCCACCTCGTGTCGGACATTTTTACGGGTGGTGGAAGCCGGAGTACCCGGAGAGAACCACAGAGAAACGGCGAGTAACTGTTCGACTCCAAAGCGTACTAACTCCGCACAAGCAGGGTTAGCATTAGATGAAGACAGGTCCACTAACGACGTGCAGTACGTCTTAGTAAACAGTGTCATCATGGGTAATCATGATTAAGTACCTTGCCCAAGGACACAACGCAGTTATCCCTGGCGAGGATCGAATCGTGGCCCTCTTGATTTGAAGTTCAATGTCGTAACCACTGAGTCAAAGCGCACCCCAAACAGCTTGTTAAGTTAATCCTTTACCCAACGCAGACGATATCAAAATTTATTATTTTAAATATCATTTTTTCAAATTTTTCAAAACATGTCAACAAAATCATATCATGTGACCCCTCGTTGGAACGAGTTCGACGAGCTCGTTCCAACGAGGGGTCACATGATATGGTTTTGTTGAAAGTTTTTGAAAAATAATATTTTTTCAACTACTGAATTTGCATATTACGCGGGTGGATGCGGCCGATTCGTTGGGTAAAGGGTTAAGACAAGCTATTACAAGTTTGTTTTGTACGTCGCGACCTAATTTTTTCTTCTTTAATGATTTGCTTTCTAAGGAATTTCCGTGATTTTATTCCAACAAGCTCATTGGTCAGTGCATTGGTCTTCAGATAGACAGCTCGGTAGTTCGATCCTGATCCGCGTCATCTGAGTTATGTCCTTGCGCATGACACTTAATCCCGATCGTCCAAGTGAAAGCATGGTGGCGCCGTGCACTCAGAACCGTCACTACCGAATGTATTGGGCTGCCCCCCATCCCCACCCCCACAAAAAAAGTTTAACGGGGGAAAATCTGGCAAAGTTATTTCGGCACGAACCAACTTAAGTCAAATGTTAACTCCTTGCTTGCTGTTGATGGCTATTCCTTCCAAGGACAGATTTTCTCTTGTCGCTCAAATAAGTATAATTTAGACATATTTAATCAAATTTTCCGTCTTTAAATTGAATGGATGTTTTCACCAATTAGTTCTTGAATTAAAGTTGGTTGAATTTTTTATCAGTTGTAGTCATGGCTGCTCCATAGCAGCCATGACTAGACTTGATGAAAAATATCTTGAAAATCCTCAGTGGGTAAAGCGTTAAAGTATCGTTAACGTTTGCAGTAATACGCATGCGTTCTACTCTGTCTCCTTCTCCTGCAATATCCGTGCTCTCATTTTCTAGAACTTGTTAGATATCACCTTGTGTGATCTGCTTTTTAATCTGCTACAGACGTCAGAGTTTATAACAACCATACGTTTTCATTGGGTGCGGATCCAGAAAAGGTGCGCTGGGTGTGAACGCACCTCCCCAGAAAATTGGAGTTTCACTTGTGATTTAAAATTTTTGATAAAATGGATTGACCTTACTTACCCCGATACATCCACAGAAAGCACGATGTATACATCCACAGAAAGCACGATGTATACATCCACAGAAAGTACGATGTATACATCCACTGAAAGCACGATGTATACATCCACGGAAAGCAAGATGATGTATACATCCACAGAAAGCAAGATGTATACATCCACAGAAAGCACGATGTATACATCCACACATCCACAGAAAGCACGATGTATACATCGACAGAAAGCACGATGTACACATCCACAGAAAGCACGATGTACACATCCACAGAAAGCACAATGTAAACATCCACAGAAAGCACGATGTATACATTCACAGAAAGCAAGATGTATACATCCACAGAAAGCAAGATGTATACATCCACAGAAAGCAAGATGTATACATCCACAGAAAGCACGATGTATACATCCACAGAAAGTATACATCCACAGAAAGCACGATGTATACATCCACAGAAAGCACGATGTATACATCAACAGAAAGCACGATGTACACATCTACAGAAAGCACGATGTATATATCCACAGAAAGCACGATGTATACATCCACAGAAAGCATGATGATGTATACATCCACAGAAAGCACGATGTATACATCCACAGAAAGCAAGATGTATACATCCACAGAAAGCACGATGTATACATCCACAGAAAGTATACATCCACAAAAAACACGATGTATACATCCACAGAAAGCACGATGTATACATCAACAGAAAGCACGATGTACACATCTACAGAAAGCACGATGTATATATCCACAGAAAGCACGATGTATACATCCACAGAAAGCATGATGATGTATACATCCACAGAAAGCACGATGTATACATCCACAGAAAGCACGATGTATACATCCACAGAAAGCACGATGTATACATCCACAGAAAGCACGATGTATACATCCACAGAAAGCACGATGTATACATCCACAGAAAGCACGATGTATACATCCACAGAAAGCACGATGTATACATCCACAGAAAGTATACATCCACAAAAAACACGATGTATACATCCACAGAAAGCACGATGTACACATCCACAGAAAGCACGATGCATACATCCACAGAAAACACGATGTATACATCCAAAGACAGCACGATGTATACATCGACAGAAAGCGTGATCTATACATCCACAGAAAGCACGATGTATACATCCACAGAAAGCACGATGTATACATCCACAGAAAGCATACATCCACAGAAAGCACGATGTATACATCCACAGAAAGCACGATGTATACATCCACAGAAAGCACGATGTATACATCCACAGAAAGCACGATGTATACATCCACAGAAAGCACGATGTATACATCCACAGAAAACACGATGTATACATCCACAGAAAACACGATGTATACATCCACAGAAAGCACGATGTATACATCCACAGAAAGCACGATGTAACATCCACAGAAAGCACGATGTATACATCCACAGAAAGCACGATGTATACATCTACAGAAAGCACGATGTACACATCCACAGAAAGCACGATGTACACATCCACAGAAAGCACGATGTATACATCCACAGAAAGCAAGATGTATACATCCACAGAAAGCAAGATGTATACATCCACAGAAAGCAAGATGTATACATCCACAGAAAGCACGATGTATACATCCACAGAAAGCACGATGTACACATCCACAGAAAGCACGATGTATACATCCACAGAAAGCACGATGTATACATCCACAGAAAGCACGATGTATCGGATTAAGTTGTTTTAAAATATAAATGTTCTCTGGCTGTATCGGGGATGTGGCTAGAAGGTTTCAGCTGGGGGTGGGGGGTGCCACCGGTGTAAATTCCAACTGAGAGTGGTTTCGATAGGTGGTTGCACTGCAGCGCTGGGTGATATACTTTAACCCTTTAACCAACGAATCGCCCGCATCCGCGCGCGTAATATGCAAATACAGCTGCTGAAAAAAAAAAAAATTTCGAAAAATTTCAACAAAACCATATCATGTGACCCCTCTTTGGAACGAGCTGGTTTTGTTGAAATTTTTTTTAAAAATTTAAAAAATTATATTTAAAATAATGAATTTTGAAATCGTTTGCGTTGGGTAAAGGGTTAAAGTGATTATATATATATATATATATATACACATGCTTATGAACCCTTCTGAAAATTTTCACTAGCCCTGAAACGGAAAAAGCATCATTTATAATGTGTCTGGGTCAGAAAATTTACCGGATTGATGTCAGAGTCGAAATTTTGAGGCCAATCTCAATTTTAGAGTAGGAAATTTGAAACTCAAGTTTCCAGTTGGAAATAAAAGATCAAAATTTCTCATCATTAAGTTGGAATTTTAATATTTTTCATGAACAATGTTAATTTATTGCATTTCCAGCTATTTGATTTTTGACCTCGGAATTTCCAACTATTCAAAGAATACTCCTAGCTGGGGGGGAGACTCCCCCACCCCTGTCGCCACATCCCTGGGTGGTATTCACCACCGGTAGGCCCCCTCTTTTCGGCGTTCTTAGGCGGTCCTAGTAACCCCTATTGAAATTCTCTTGATATTACTCGCCAGTCGGTGTGTCGACAAATGTCTCAGACGTGAGGATTTTTCGGCTTTTTGGTAGCGAAAATCAACATTTTTCTACACGCACCCAAACCATGTTCAGGTTCAGGTTCAATACCACTAAAATTAAGTCTTAACAACACACAACTCTCGGCGCAGACAGATGCCTTATATTCAAGTTTTGAGTGTCTTTTGGGTCCAGAAACTGTTCGAGATATCGTTAAATACCTCCGATATTTTACAGCTTTTCAGTCCTGAATAAGAGAATTTTCTCCCACGATAGGCATCAGTACAATTCTTTCATTGTTACGCACTACCCATAGCATCTACAATTATGTACGTGCGAGGATTTTGCGTCTTTTCAATTTTGAAAATGAAAATTTTCACACGCAGAGCTAAAACATGCTCGACCTCGTGGGTAGGATGCCAGTGAAATAATCTCACGCAACTCAAGGCACCAACACTTGGCTCTGATGCGAGCATTGGGCGTCTGTTCGGTCCCAAAAATCCCACCAACTCGGAGCATCGAGAAATGCATACACAGAAGAACGACGCTCGCGTGTGAATGGGTTAATCGATATGGCATGAGTGCCAGCGCGGAAGAATAAAACGAGCGGCAACAGGCGTGTTTGTGTCGTTCTGTGTTTATTAAACGTCTTCACGTCTATCAAAGCAATTATTAGGACACTCAGCAATTCATTTGACAACTCGTCTCCTGAGTTCCATTGTGTTTTATGTGCCAGTAGAGAACACATTGGAACTCAGGGGACCAACTATCAACTAAAACAACGCATTTTATCGCCGATCAAATATGCGAAGGGAATCCGTGTTACAATGTTTAGCTATCCCTAGCGATTCAAATTGTAACTGTGGTGCACAATTTGTAGAAATTCCAGCGAAATTTCGCTTCCATTTAAAAATAGCCCGCCAACGATTTTCGTTTGGCACATATGTGCGGAACGGATTTTCATTTTCTGCATGGTTCAGTGTTGCTATAAATGGGAATTTCATAGAACAGGCGTGCAATAAATCTTAGTACATAGCTGTTGAGAGCAATAAACTTACAAAAAATAAAAAAACATTTTTGTGTATTTCGACAGGTGGATTTTCCGTCTTGTTCCGGTTGCGTTATTCAGAAATCGCATTTGTCACTGTTGGCACAACCGGCGAATCACAATGAATATAATAACCAATAGGAAATAAACTCGCTATAATGATATGAATGTGAGACATGTTTACTATTTCAAGGTGAAAAGGGGGCGCGGTGGCGTTGCGGTAACCGGTTCTCGCCAGATCACCGAAGTTAAGCAACGTCGAGACCGGTTAATACTTGGATGGGTGACCATCTGAGCGATCAATTCGGACTCCCGCGTTGTGTCCTTGGGCAAGGCACTTAACCCCGATTGTCCAGATGGGGGCACGATGACGCCGTGTACTAAGGCGTACAGCACGTCGATGGTTCGCATGTCTTCAACCAATCTAACCCTGCCTGTGCTACAGTGCGGAGTTACGATGTTGGGGAGCTGGCAACTGCTCGTCGTTGCTCGGTGATTCTCCCCGGGTACTCCGGCTTCCTCCACCGTAAAACTGTCACGGTCATGATTAGCCATTGTGCATAAGTATGTGACCTTAAACACCAATAAATAAATAAGGTGAAAAGTTGTTGTTTTTGTTATTTGTGGTATGAAATTAATAACCATTAACATTTCTGTGGCGCGTTCAATAAAAATCTGAGGGATCTATTTTGTTTCGCGGAAGACTTATTTCGTCGCTGATAAATGTTGGTCCCTTTCAAGGCAATTACTTTACATTAATTTGGGTTAAAAACGAAAAGGCTCTTTTTAGAATATATACGGTAACGCATATAATAAGAAGTACACCAATGTCTTTGAGTGGTAACGATGATCATTTCGTTCGTGATTGGCAGGTAATAAATAAAATTTCAACATATCGACACATGGCCGCTAGTTGAAAATTTATATTTCATCTGTTTGGGTACGTGCAAAGTGCAATCGTTCAGCGAAGCGAACCGGACTGGGCGATTTCGGCGATAAGATTTATGCTTGGTTTTCCGTTTGTACTGTTCACACACCACGAGGGAAGCGAGGCCATGTGTAGTGATGAAACCAAAATTTTTGATTTGACCGCTCGGACATGAGCGAATTGTTATAGCAATGCGACATATTGGTGGTTGGAATCCCAGTTTTGACAGGAACTGGGGTTCCCACACGCTAAAAACTAAAGTGTTAAAAACTACACTTGAAGTGCTGTATTTAACACTTACTGAGTGCTGAACTAGCACTTTGTTCAAGTGTAGATATCCCAGAACTTGACAGGTGTTACAATAATACCACTTGACAAGTGTAATGTCGCGACACTTAAAGGAAAGAACGCAGATGACGCGGATCAGGCTCGAACTCTCGAGCCTGATCCGCGTCATCTGCGTTGCGTCCTTTTAATTATGTACCCACCAAGCGCAAATCAAATTATGGACGATTCTGGAAGAACCACCAATGCTAGACACATGGGAAGTGCCATCCATTCAAGTTTCAGATGTCTGACGATTGTAATGTCTAAGTGCTTAAAACATTGCACTTTGAGTGTCAAAATCAAACCCTAAGAGTTAGAATGGGTTTAACACCTTGAAAGTGTCAGTTTTAACACTTTAGTTTTTAGTGTGCAGAAAAACTGTGGATATCGGTCATTGATTGCTGCTGTGGGATTCAAAGGACAGAAAACATACAAAGGTTTCAATCTGAAATAGTCCTGAAACTTTTCCTCATTATTTCGCAGCTGAGGCTTTTAAATATTGATATCCCCTCAGTTCGTCCCTGCAGGCATTTATTTCATGTACCCACACATTTCTCCTCCGAAAATTGAACCTCAGTGCTGAATTTTCCAGCAGTGACATTTCGTCCCCTGAGTTCCAATGTGTTCTGTGTGTCAGGAGGATTGGAACCCAGGGGACGATTTGTCTTGCCCGTAAATACTCCATTTTGTTTTTAACGCGAACCAAAGCGACATTCGTTTCGCTTCACCCGCCGCTCGCCCTAATTTGCTTTGCTTCGCTTTGCCTCGCTACGCTGACTGAATGCAGTTTGTACATACCCTTAGTCACTCATGAAATAATTACGGTAATCACTCAAAATCCATAAGTGTTCTCTATCTTATTTCTTGACCTGCGTAGTACTCAAACGATTAGTCGACTAGTCGTTGTCGACTCTGGGCAAACCAGTAGTCGACTCTCAATTGTGCAGTCGACTAGTCGGAGGAGTTCAAGCTTTTAGGTAAATAGTATCCCTTCTGTGCCACTGTCAGACAGTTTGAACATCAATATTGGGCAATCAATGTATACATCTATTGCCATCTAATAGTAGTGACAGTAGTTTGTTTTAACTGGCACTAGTAGAGTGCTGAATTATTTTGGGCTATCAGGATATGTTATTAATTTGCCTTGTTGCAATTTATGGGGCACTCTCCTATAAATCGCAACAAGGCAAATTAAATAAGACTATATAATTTCACTCTTAGCATAATTAGAAGCACATTAACAGAATAATGTTCCAGTAAGTTGCTGTATATGAATGCCCAAGTGAAGCCAAATTTGGACCTTCAGCACTCTACCGGAACACCAACACTGTTATAAGGAGACAGGTTATCACCAATGACTAGTCGAAGTCGACTTGACTAGTCGACTTTGGAATTCACTAGTCGTTTGAGCACTAGACCTGCGACATAATCTCCAATCTAGTTTACTAATCTCATGTTCTAATTGAAGGTTCTAAGGAAGAGAGTGCAATCGGTGACCATCAGCCATTTAAACGCCACCACAAATACAGTTGTGGTGGTCCATACCACTTCAAGAATCAGAATGGAACTATTGTCATGAATAACTCAAAGGCGGACAGCAGATGCTTGTGGCACATCGAGGCACCACCAGACTTTCTCATACACATTCACTTCCATGTGTTTAATTTGGAAAGTTCGCTTGGTTGCCAACACGGACGTCTTAATATATTTGATGGACAGAGTACTCTTTCTACGAAACTTGTCGAGATTTGTGGAGGTGAACTTCCAGTTGACGTCGACTCCACGTCCAATAGCCTAGTATTATTATATGAATCGGACCTATCCGATGGTAACAGCAGTTTTACTTTGGACTATACAACTGAAAGAAACAAAGGTACGGTTTACAAATAATTTAAAATCTCAACACATTGTTAGGGCCATGTAAAGCTTCGAAACTCGATTCGATTTTAACCCTTTACCTAACATGAAAAGCAGACGACACTTGCAAAAAAATTCTTGAATAACTAATTTTTTTCATTTTTGTCTCAAAAACATAGGTTATGACCCCTCGTTGGAACGAGCTCGACGAGCTCGTTCCAACGAGGGGTCATAACCTATGTTTTTGAGACAAAAAAATGAAAAAATAATGAAAATTAATTGTCGATTTTTGAGAATAGCGCTGGCCGGTTTTGGCCGTTACGTTAGGTAAAGGGTTAAACCGTCCCACTGATTCCATTCAAATCTACTCGAGTCTCGCTGATTCGGAAATTTACGAAACGTTATGGTGATATGGTAAAGATCGGCCAACCTCATCATGTATGGAAATCATTGAAAACAACCAAAATGATATACGAAAAAGTTGCACCAAAGCAAGACTTCTCACTGGGACCTACATTCTCCAGGAAAATACTGCTTCTTTTTACAAAAATACTTCTTCAACATGCCAGTTATGTGGAATAGAAGAGGAAACCAGAGAACATTTACAGTACGTGGAGAGTGTATTATCACTAAATCACCCCCAGAGTGGAGTTTCCACCAAAACAATAATTTCAAATTTGTTGCAAAGCATAAGCAGCACAAGCAAAGTTTCAGCCAATGGACCTCCGGGTTAAACCCGGAGGTCCATTGGCTGAAACCTTGCTTGTGTTTTTTGTCGATATGCACAAAATTTGAAAGTTATAGCTTGGGTGATAACTCCACTCCGCGGGTGATTTAGTTACAATCCACTCGTCACGTACTGTAGTATCCTCTTGTTCAGCTGATCCCATAGCTGATGTAAGAAAAAAGGCTTTGAAGAAATTGGAAAAACTCATTCCCACAATGCTATATGAGTCCTGCTGCTCTGATCCTGCCATACTAACCCAACTAACGCTCGACTACTCAGCTTTTCTACCTGATTCTTTCTCTACATCATATATTTCTGCACTCTATGCTGTTGAATCTTGGAGCAGGAACTTCATCTATAATATTCACCAAATTCGCTCTGTGCACCCGATGAAGTCTCGGCAGAATCAGCTCTTCGATTGTTTGTAATTATTTTAACTGTTTTAATAAGTCAAACTGAATCAATGTAAATTAGATGATTGCACTTCTATGAAGATAATTTAATTTATTTTTTTTTACTCATTGCACCTTTGGAGGTGCTGCGAAAAATTACCGCAGGAAATTCCTTGAAGAAGAAGTATGATGTTCTCAAAATCCGACCAACTGCCTCCTCTTGAACCGAACTCTTTTATCATCAGATCTCTCGTAAGGCTTTTTTGATTGACGAGTCGCCATTGAATACAATACTTAAGTGGAGAGTGACAATATTTACGGTTGCCAAAGGGTCAACATTTACAAGTCGTGAGATTCGGTTTTATTCGAAATTCTGGATTCGATCCAACCCCAATCTGTACTTCATTCTCTAAATGACTTTATTGCACGCCCGTTACTTTCAAGCCAGTTCCATATTTATAAATTCGTACGGAAAACGTGTCCCATATGGATTTCTGTTGACGACTATTTTTCCACCGTCGAAAGGAATGGTTTCGCGCGCCGAATGCGCGCAGGGACGGTATGGGGGACAAGCCCCTTTCGACCCTCAGTGACTGTAGATGATTAGTTCTCACATGTCTAGGCGTGTTGAAGGAGGAACGGCTTCAGGTTCTCGGCAGATGTCACCAGTTGCGTCGAGATGGTCTCTTGGCTGATGTCGGTTGAACCCTCGGGTGAGGACCAGTGTGAGAGGTTGGGTCCTCTCACAAAGATACTACCTCTCCCCGAGGGTGCAGTCGATCTGGATTTTCGGGCAAGTATAGCCTGCCGCTTCGAGGATGATTTTGAGTGATGGCCATCACTGGCAAGTATAATCTGCCTCAGGCTGTCTCTGTTTGGTTGGACTCTTTGAAAGAAAACAACAACGACCCCTTTCGGGGACCACAAAGAAGAAGACCCGAACTTCCCTGTTTCGGTGGCAGGCCTGCATTGTAATCATATTGGGTTGGGACAAAAAGATGCGCAATGCGCTTATAAAAAGGGGCAGAGGTGGGACGCAGGACCAACGCTCGCCTCCCCTAAAGTGGTCGACCACTTTTAGGGATGGAGCGGAGGATGTACACGAACCATGGGGGTTTCCGTTTCTGTAACGGTTGGACTGTCCGTAGCGGTTATTGGGGTGCTGGTCAAAAAACATCTTCTGTGTACCTGCTTAAAAGAAGAAGGCAGAATCAGTTTTCATTAGAATAAAAGATAAAAGTAGCACATTATATTTTAATTGTGATCACAGTTAGCTGTTGATCAGCCTGTTAGATCACCTTCATAGGGTGATAGTGAGTTTGTAGCGGGAGGGTAACAGGTTTAGACACTAAACCACACCCGAGGGTGTTTCTGTTATGCCCTTCGCTGGTTTCGACCATATTTAGATTAATTTGAGTTTGTTTAGGGTCACGATTAAACACTGCAAATCCCACCCCGGCCGGGGAGGCCCAGCCCACACAAAACGCTCTCGCCTGGTATCTCGAGCGTCCTGTGTGGGCCTGAGCCCCCCCCCCCCCCCCCCCCGGCTGAAATGAGATCTACAGTGTCCAATCGTGATTTAGTTTTAATTGAGTCGGTGAAGGCAGCCCTTTCTGGTAGAAGGCCACAGTTAAGCTGTTTTTCTGCCTGTTTATTCACCTTCTCGTTCCCTATTTATTTAGTTTTTTAACAATATTTAATCCTCATGTAATATTACCTGAGTCGGTGAAGGCAGCCCTTTCTGGTAGAAGGCCACAGTTAAGCTGTTTTTCTGCCTGTTTATTCACCTTCTCGTTCCCTATTTATTTAGTTCTTTAACAATATTTAATCCTCATGTAATATTACCTGAGTCGGTGAAGGCAGCCCTTTCTGGTAGAAGGCCACAGTTAAGCTGTTTTTATGCCTGTTAGTTCACCTTCTCGTTCCCTAGTTTTTCCGAGCGATCTTAGTTTTGATTGCAATTTTTGGGCTTTTGTCGACTTTCGCAAATGGCTCCAAGTTCGGAGATTAGTTCGCTGTCGGCATTTTTCCACCAAACGTCGTGGATTCTTAAAAAGAACTAAACTCCGACCATTTTCGTAATCGGCCAATCGAAACATCGCATTCTGATTCACGTGAATTCGGAAGCTGCATTGACAGCTGATAAATCGAATGTTAATTGAAAAATGTATGTTTTGTCCAAATCCACCAAAATTAACGAAATTCAACTTATTAAAATGGGGAGTGGTTTTATAACATTCAAAATTGACTTTGAAGCGAATATCTCTCAGATAATGGCAGCTAATTTCTTAAAAATACAAACAAATAATCTATTTAGACACAATTTTCATTTATATTTTTTCTGTTTACGTATCGATTGTCGGATGCCAATCACACCTGAATTTTGTTTTTGTTTTTATGTCAAGCAGACGTCAGATCTGTTAAATTCTATAAATAAGACAGAATTTTTCACGATGAATTTAGAAAATGCTAATTATCATATAGGCGTGTAATAAACAAAGAACGCAGCGATGTGTGAATTCGTGCGTCAATACGACACTCATACCATCGCGGAAGGATCAGGGATGTGGCGACGGGGGGGGGGGGGGTGAGGCGGTGGAGGGGGGGGTCTCACCCCCAGCTAGGAGTATTTTTTTTCAATAATTGGAAATTCCGAGGTCAAAAATCAAATAGTTGGAAATTCAATAAATTAACATTGTTCATGAAAAATATTAAAATTCCAACTAATGATGAGAAATTTTGATCTTTTATTTCCAAGTGGAAACTTGAGTTTCAAATTTCCTACTCTAAAATTGACGTGGCCTCAAAATTTCGACTCTGACATCAATCCGGTAAATTTTCTGACCCAGACACATTATAAATGATGTTTTTTCCGTTTCAGGACAAGTGAAAATTTCAGAAGGGTTCATAACCCTTTACCCAACGCAGATGATTTCAAAATTCATTATTTTAAATATCATTTTTTAAAATTTTTTTTCAAAATTTCAACAAAACTATATCATGTGACCGCTCTTTTGGAACGAGCTGCTGAAAAAATATTATTTTTCGAAAAATAATATTTTTTCAGCAGCTGTATTTGCATATTACGCGGGCGGATGTGGGCGATTCGTTGGGTAAAGGGTTAAAAGATATCACCCAGCGCTGCAGTGCAACCACCTATCCAACCATCTAGCCACATCACTGGGAAGGATAGAACTCGAGGCTGCGCCTCTCGTTCTACCCTTTCGCACTGGCACTCGTGCCATATTGATGAACGCATTCTAACACCGTAACGTTCTATATATTTTCCGTTATATTGTGATAACAGGACAGGACAGACACAGGAAGGACGACCCTCACCACTACCAAATGAGTTGTTGGAAACCTTGAGGCTTGTCAGAAATTCAGTTGGAGTTGTAGTCTTGGTAGATCGACCTATTATCGAAGTGGGAGTGGACAGGACCAATAGTCTATTACAAGGGATGCGGCTAGAGTGTTTCAGCTAGGGGGGGGGGGGGTGGGGGGTGCCACCGGTGTAAATTCCATTTTCACTAGTCCTGAAACGAAAAAAGCATCATTTATAATGTGTCTGGGTCAGAAAATTTACCGGATTGATGTCAGAGTCGAAATTTCCAACTATTGAATCCCCCCCCCCACCCCCACCCCCACCCCCACCACCCATCGCCAAATCCCTGTCTATTACCAGTAGGAATCAGGCAGATTGCTTGTCCTTGAGGCAAACTTTTTAAATTTTTAAAAAACTTGTTTATGTTGGGTAGGGAGACATCCTCACTTAATACAGATGTTAATCATTGGGCAGAATGCTCAGTTTGATTTGTTATCTGCCCTACTACAGTATGGCCGCCGTGGACTGATCACTTTCCACGGGTGGGCAATATTTCCACGGAGGCAATAATATTAGATACCAAACACTAATTATAGGAATAATCATTAAAAATTTAATTAATGAAGCACCGGGTACAACCCAGTGCTTCATTCATTAAAATAATGGTGACAGTGATTTTTATTACCCGGTAAACGCATGCGTGGACATCACTGCCCACGTGTGGATTACGACCAGCCCACGGCGACAGTACTATACTAAATAAGTTCATCTACATGTATCGGGAAATAGAGATATTTCATACAGAGAACTAAATTTATTATAGTAATGTTTGCCACCATTCAGCTATCCGGAATAAATTCAGTTCTCTACCATAAATGGTAGATAAATGGAACAGAATACGGAAATAAGATTGGTCTGTACGGTGCGTCGACTTGTGGAAAGATGAATGGAAACGAAAATAAATTCTGAAGCCTTTTTGGCTACAAAAATCTGAAAAAAAATGTTGAAAGTTGTTCAAAATTCAAAACCATATCGTTTAGTTATTAAAAACCAAAAAGAATCTGAATTGTTATTCAAAAGTTAAAGTATGGAAATGAAAGGAATGGATGCAGAGATACACAGACATATGTACAGACAGATGGACGGACGGTCCAGCTGAAAACACTACACCATACCAACACTTTATTTTGAATATAAACGGGGACTGATTTATTTATTTATTTATTTATTTATTTATTTATTTATTTATTTATTTATTTATTTATTTATATTTATTTATTTATTTATTTATTTGTGTTTAGAGTCACATATTTCTGCATAATGGCTAATCATGACCGCGACAATTTTACGGGTGGAGGAAGCCGGAGTACCCAGAGAGAACCACCGAGCAACGGCGAGCAACTGTCAGCTCCCCAACATACTAACTCCACACAATTAAGCAGGGTTAGCATTGGTTGAAGACAAGTGCACCATCGACGTGCAGTATGCCTTAGTACACAACGCGTGCCTCCACGTGGGCAATGGGGGTGGGGGGGGGGGTGTCTTGCCCAAGGACACAACGCGGTTGCCGCAGGTGAGATTCGAACAGGGGACCTCTCGGCTTGCAGCCTGCACCTCTCCCTACTGAGCCACCGCGCCCCCAGGGTCTGATTACTTAAACTGACGTAAACCTGTGAACCAAGATTTTGTACCCGAAATGGTGTGATTTTGATTTTAGCTGACACTACACATTGATCAAGAAATAATTATAGTGCAGTATACTTAATTGGATATCGCTTAACCCTTTACCCAACGTAACGACCAAAACCGGCCAGCACTATTCTAAAAAATCGCCAATTAATTTTCATTATTTCTTCACTTTTTGTCTCAAAAACATAGGTTATGACCCCTCATTGGAACGAGCTCGTCGAGCTCGTTCCAATGAGGGGTCATAGCCTATGTTTTCGAGACACAAAATGAGTTATTCAAGAATTTTGTTTGCAAGTGTTAGGTAAAAGGTCAAAGGAATAATTTCGCGCTCCAGCGTTGTGTCCTTGGGCAAGGCACTTCACCCCGATTGCCTACACGGGGGCACGATGACGCTGTGCACTAAGGCGTACTGCATGTCGATGGTGCGCATGTCTTCAACCAATCTAACCCTGCTGTGCCGCGGTGCAGAGTTACGATGTTGGAGAGCTGACAGCTGCTCGTCATTGCTCGGTGGTTCTCTCCGGGTACTTCGGCTTCCTCCACCCGTAAAACTGTCACCGACATGATGTGAACCTGGCTGTTAATGTGTCGTTAAACCCTAATAAAAAAGGAGAAAAAAAGGAATAATTATCTTACAGTTGAAACTAGACGTCCTGTCACTGTAATGTGTACAACCTACTTTGAAGTAATAGCGCGCTTCGTAGGTGCACTTTTTGATCCATTCAGACCCCGACTACCCCATTAGCGTAACTCAATTCCCGTAGAAAAAACAGCGTGCTCAACAATTCTACACTAGTAATTAGCGATCATTAACATCATTCCTAACATCTACAGGGGTACATGTAATTATGTAAACAGGTATTAAAATTCGACTACATACACAGAATAAAGTGGATTTTACTGAATCGCAGCGACATAAATATATTCCCCACTCAAAATGTATTTACAATTGTTCATAACAGCACAAGAAGCACCTGCAAACTATCATCAAATTGTGCAACCCGGTGGTCCATGTGAAAGTTTGCAACTGCATCTTGTGTTTTGGGGTTTTTTTTCTCAGAGATTGTAAATAATTACGAAGTGAAAAATCTATCCCGCAGCGATTTATTAGTTATCCTCCCTGTAGTGTCGACATTTTCTTTCTGTTCGTGATTTCACAACCGACCTCGCTAATATCACATTATATTTAATGCTCAGGCATCAATTCACGCTGAAAAATTAAGTCATATTCCCCTGTCGGTCGACAAAACGAAATATCAAAATGATATTTAGAAATCGATATTTCATCGTAGGTTCGGATGACGAATCACATGTACTTTAAACGAGTCAGCACATCAGTAATGAATTCCAGAGTCCCAAATACAAACGAATTCGAATAATTGATAGTGACAGTGACTAAATCAATTCATTAAATCAGCGGTTTCAAAGTTTGACTTTCTCATTCACCTTCCAGCGAAAAGCCGAAATCACTTTCAAATTTCTTCAGTTCAACTTCACACGTCTTCAGTGCATTGAGTTCAAAAAAAATAAAATGACGTGTCTTGTTATTGAAAATAAGAAAGTGGTGTTTTTTGTTATTGTTCTATTTCTTCGAAACACATTGCGATTATTTCAATTCGCCAGCCTTGGTAAATCGTAAAGTTAGGGGAGAAATAAGACGTGACTACTTTTTGTGCGGATATTCACACATTCCAATGGTTGGAGTTTGGTTGTTGTAATTTTTGTATGGACGCCGGTTCGGCACATAAATTTTGCGCCTTAATGGCAAATAAAGGCCACAAATTGGAGAGTTTGTAGTCGTAGAGCATTAAATAAAAAGAAAAACGCTCTTGTGTATTTAAGACTACAGTTAAAACTAGAAGTCCTGTCATGTAATGCGCAAAAATAGCACGTTGATCTGCGCGTTAATCTACGCGTTATGACCAGAGTAATTCTATCAAATTCTGTACATATGATCTGTGCACAAGCAATGTTTCAGCCAATGGACCTCCGGGTATCCCGGAGGTCCATTGGCAGAGACATTGCCCGTGTTTGCTATGAGTAACCAGGAGAACCTGCCATGCTTTGGATACCATTCGATATGGCAATTGCGCGCAATGCCTACGCGCAATTAAGCCTAGATAAGTGCACAGTTCGTGACAGGACTTCTAGTTTTAACTGTACTTCATTCTTCCGCAATAAAGAGCGCGTTAACTAACGAGCATTTTCTGCGCTAATTGTGACAGGACTTCTAGTTTCAACTGTAATAACATAAATAGATATTAAAATTTGACTGCATTTACAAAATGAAGAGAATGGGTTACCACTGAATTGCAGTGTCATATATTCTCCACTCGAAAAATTTTCACAATAGCACAAGAAACACTTGTAATCTTTCATCACATGGGTCACCGGGTGCAACCCTATTGTCCATGTGATGAATGTTTGCAAGTGCTTCTTGTCTGGTTTGGTCTCAGAATTTGTAAAATAATTATGAAATGAAAAGTCTATCATACAGCGATTTAATAGTAATCCCCCATCTGCATACTGTGGTCTCAATAGTTTTGATCTGTTTGATGGGTTCCGTTTGTGATTTCACTTCCGACCTAGCTAAATAACACATTATATTTTGCGTTGCACAGCGCAAACATTCTTGTGTATTTCAGAATACTTCATTCTTCCACAGTAAGGAGCCTCTCAGCCAACGAGCATTTTCTGCGCTAATTGTGACAAGATTTCTAGTTCAACTGTACTTGAAGTAATTCGATTACCATAACTGCAGTACAAATTGAACCTGTTAATTGTATATAGGTTACAGTATAAACTCTTTTTAATAGGATAAAAAATGTTGTAACCTGCCGAAGAATTACAGTGCAGTCATCGTGGACGGGTCGTAATCCACGAGCGGGAAGTGATGTCCACGTATGCGTTTACAAGGTACAAAAGTCATCATCAGCTAAATTTTAAATAATGAAGCACCGGGTTGTACCGGGTTGTCGGGTTGTACCTGGTTGTACCGGGTTGTATCGGGGCGGGTTGCACCCGGTACTTCATTAATTGATTGTCTGGTGATTATTCCTATAATTAGTGTTTGGAATCTAATATTATTGCGTCCGTGGAAATATTGCCCACCCGGCGAAGTGACCAGTCCACGGCAGCTGTACAGTACTCTGACGACCACTGAATTCCCCACACTCAAAAACATTTTTGGCCTCAGTACATCCAATATGGGTCTTGATTCTGTTACAACTAATTTGGCAGAGCTCCATGAGACAAACTGACTGACAACATGTATTGCATGAGATCTCTGGGTATTTCATCGACAGATCTGTTTATTGTACGACTTTTATGAACTTGAAATAAGCCTGAACAGCGCGTCAGGGTACTGAAGAGCCCGTGTCCTCAAATAATATAAAACTGGCATGTGCGCTAGTATGTGCTCAAGAAGTGGGGGCTAGAAACTTGGTGTAACATTCTTGTCCAGGAATGGGATCAAACTGGTCAGAATCAAGTTCGTACACCCATATACAATATGACGCAAAGCTGACTAGGGGTGGACATACCCGATACTGACTTGTAAAAATTGATTTTTGGATTTTTGGACACCGATCCTCGAATATGTGTCGAGTGTTACCACTTGCAATCGTTAATGAATTTGTTTGAAACGATCCTGACTTTTGTCAATAGATGAATTTCCTTCCACGTGATATATTGAGTTTCATTATTGTTTCAATTTTTGGTCATTTACGCTAAAACCTTTGAGGTGGTTCCTAACATTTTTGTATGTAATATATATTGCGTGGTTGTTGTATTGTTCGCGGACTCATGTTATATTTCAATACATATTCACACTAGATTCAATGGGTGCGTTCCGAGAGGTGCGATAAAATAATGAACAAAGATTTGTCTCCTCATTTTGCAATTTCTGCTCAATGTAATGGCTCTGATTTTTTATTTGCCATGGAACAAAGATAATAATCAAGTGAACTTAAACCAATATGAGATATGGAGTATATTGTGCCTTGAGTGCAACAAAGCGCCATCTGCAATGCTAAAGCATTGCAGATGGCGCCTTGTTGCACTCTATGGAAGATTTAATCATTAAATTTAATTGTGACGCAACGATTCGTTGCGGCACAAAAATGATGTTTGGTAATTTAATATTGTATTGTAGCGCCCTTTCTTGATTCTTTAACAAACGGGAAATTTTTAAAAGTGACGTTCTCGCTGATTTCCATGAGGTGCAGTATGTAGAATTAAGTGATGCATCTTTATGATAAATACTTGAAAAATTGAGTGTTCCATGTGTTCTGTACTGATCTCGTGTATCCCTGTTAACTAGCATTCCCATTTTAGGGTCTGTCGATGGCCGACTGGTGTGCGTGGTTCAGTCTGGTTTTGCTAGGCGGATGGTGCAGAAGGTAACTCTCTCGGCGTGAGTTCGACCACCACAATGCCATTGTCAATATTGTATCCTGCACATTGGTCTCGTTGTAGTTAGCATTTGTGTTTGATTCATAACGAGGCTCACATTAAAGACACCACATCATTTAGAAATTGCAAGAATGAGATTAGGGTTTATACTCATGTTCTCCATTTTAGAGCATTTCCACCCCAAGAATTGGTGAATGGGTCCTCTTTTACCAGTAAAACTGAGCTTGTTTACCACACTAAACAGGCACTGTTTCACTTCCCGGGTTCCGACGGGGGAGGAGCAAAAATGAGATGAAAATTTGATGTTTACTTTTTCGCAACGCTTGAAACGCACACATCGCACCCAGCGTGTATATGTCTCTATTTCCATTTCTATTTACAGCGATCAATGCCAGCCTCATCCCCGCTTGTATGCTGCGGGGTTTGAACTTGACGTTGCCAGAAGGTGAAATAGAGTCTCCCGGTTATGATGGAGTCACGTCATACGGTCGTAATCTCAATTGTACCTGGATGTTGTCAGCGCCACCTGGAGAGGTGATCACCTTGAGATTTAACTCGTTTGATTTAGAGCGTGAAGCGAAATGCAACTACGATTTTCTAGACATTCGAGAGGGCTTGGTTTCAAGAAAAAAACTTTGTGGTACAAAACTTCCAAGAGAAATTACGTCATCTGGTGGAAATCTAACGCTAGTGTTTCATTCCGATGGAGACGTCGGAGGGTTTGGCTTCAATATTACATATTATTCGCATGTCGCTTTACGTAAGTTCCATTCTATGCAGACACCTAGGAACCGGGGAAGGGCACAAAAGGCAGGAGCCCCCCACATTTTTTCTAGGAATAGTTGAGAGAGGGAGAGAGAGACATACAAACAATAAAGGGGCAGCTTCCATGTAATCCTCCCGGGAGGGAGAAGATGTAGCCAACTGACCCCCCCCCCCCCTCCAGCGATACCCCTGGTTCACAGATCCTTTACTCTTAAAACGTGAACGCAGATTCTCTCGTTCAATTCGTCTCTTCGAAATTGGCAAAGTGCACATTTTTGGCTCCACGTTTAACAAATTTCTTCCCACCGGGTGGAGAAATGTATTAAATAGGCAGCAAGAAATGTGCAAATTTCTCAACTGTAGAGGTGTGTTAGTCCCAATCCTCACTTCTACGAAGGCTCATTGGTTACCACTAATATATACCAGTGGGGTGTGCCCTTCTACGACCAGCTCCCCCTCCCCACCCCAACTTCAAAATGTTCCCCATGTCCCTGATTCTACGGTGCCTGTATTCTGAATTATAGTAATCCCCACAAATTCTCATTGTGAACAGTAATGAGGTGATTATATATTTAGTGAATTTATTGCCATTCTTTCTAGTGTCTATTGAAAACGCCGTACTGAAAAATTGAGTTTTTGGTAGAGCTGTAGGTTTTTCAATTTCTTGTTCGGTTTCGGTTTTGGTTTGTCAGGTGGAGTAAAACCTCGGTTCGGTTCGGTTTTCGGCTTGTTCATGAGGCCAAATAAAATTCAGTAAAACTCATTCTTATGTCCGAAGTCAGAAATCATAACTGAATGGCACTGAAATTGAGACAAACTCGATGAATGCCCGAAATAAGCTATAATACATGAAGAATCAGGAAGGCCAATATAATAATTACCTAAATATACAGAACTTTTATTGTGCTTGGCCATTTTTCGAGGTCTGACACCTACACGGAACTTGAGGAAAGCTGCAAACACAAACTAAACTGAAATGTCGGAAATTCACAGAATGTAGCCTTCCCAGAGAAGTGAGAGTACCCAGACACTGCCATTGGCAGTGTCTGGGCACTCTCACTACTCTGGGATGGCTACATTCTGTGAATTTCTGCAGCAATGGAGTATTTAATAAAAAACGAAAAACCTTAGATTACGGGATGTCGACGGTTTCGGTTTTAAAAAAAAACAACTAAAAACCTCGGTTCGGTTTCGGTTAAACTATAGCTCTAGTTTTTGGACAACTGCAGAAAACAAGTTTTCTTAGCTTTCCTGTGTAGAACATTCCTACACTTCATATGTTTTGGGAAGCTATCTCTGAGAGCTTCCCACTGCATGAAGTAAAGGGTTAAATTATCAAAGAAAGAACATAATAGAACGCCTCTTGGGGTTATCTTACACTTTATTTACGTTGGAAGTGTTAGGTTCAACTTCAATAGATAACCAGAGGTTATAACTTAGACCAAGCCTGGAAATAAGCAATCTATCATTTGCTGAATTATCTCCCCAGAAAGGTGAATTTGCTGATTCTATGCCATACAGTGGACCAATTTATCCTCTGAGCACATCTTTCTGTTTAGGGTTGAGACTTTGAGACGGAGGGTAAATGTAATGATGTTCTCCAGTTGTGCATGGTAGCATCACCAAATTCACCCTCTGGGGACCTCCTTCAGCAGTCTGCTTATTTCCAGGCTTGACTTTGACACTGTGTTCGAGGAGTGAAGTCGTCTGGTTGTTGATTGTAGTACTAGACCCGATGCGTCGGATCTATATGTCACGATTGCACAAAACGCATAAATGCGTGTTCAGTGATGATCTGAGACGCACATAAACTTATCCATTCCCATGATCACCTTTATTCACTCGCACATTATATGCAATTCGCTCGCTCGTTCGCTGTCCCATACCAGAAGCGGACTGGCCGTATGGTCCACCGGGAAATTTCCCTGTGCCCCCTATTAGCCCCCCCCCCCCCGGGGCCCCCAAATTGATGCAGCCCAACAGCTGTGCGCACACGAAATTTCGTGGAATTGACTAAAAGGCGAAATGAATCTGATTGAAAAGGCTGGATACATATCGAAATGGGCTTCCAGCAGGTAAATTAATAATTTTGATAACAAATGTTCAAACAATCGTATACCCTAATAAGGAAATTACTGTTGATAATTTCCTATCATTGTATGCCATAATTAGAGAGCTAGCAGAATGTCGAGCCCTTCTCTGTTTATCCCAACAAGAAACATATAAGAGATCACTACTACGATCTTCCAAAGCTCGGAATCTAAATAAATCGTGATTCGGCAACAATGTTTACGAAAACATCCAATCAAAGTGTATCTTATCCTCCTAGTTAAGCCCCGCCATCGGTCTATGTGAAGTTGTCATCACCAGCCCTCCAGGGACCAATGTCGGGGCTCAACTCAAGGCCTAACCAGAATTCCGTAAGTGCTGAATTCAACAAAATCATTATTAGGGACGAGTTGTATTTATTTTTGTTGTTTCTTTAGGTTTTGGTGTTTTGGTTTTGTTTTTTTGTTGTTTTTTTTTTGGGGGGGGGGGGGTGGGTGTTGTGTTTTTGTTTTCTTTTTCTTTAACCCTTTACCTAACATGAAAAGCAGACGACACTTGCAAAAAAAATTCTTCAATGACTAATTTTTTTCATTTTTCGTCTCAAAAACATAGGTTATGACCCCTCATTGGAACGAGCTCGACGAGCTCGTTCCAATGAGGGGTCATAACCTATGTTTTTGAGACGAAAAATGAAAAAAATAATGAAAATTAATTGCCGATTTTTGAGAATAGCGCTGGCCGGTTTTGGCCGTTACGTTGGGTAAAGGGTTTTTATATCCCAGGCAAGAAAGTTAGCGCTTTGCCGTGTATCATTTCGTAACATCACACTCGGCTTTTGAAGCGGAAATACGTCTTCAAGATGTTCTCCTGACTTACATTCCAAAAGTTGTTTTATTATGTCATTGTAAAAAGGGCACTCCAACTGAAAATGAAACTCATTTTCCAAGGTATGTTCTTCACACGGAACCATAATCTCTCATGTGGTTGCCTCGGAAGTTACCAATCTTAATATACGTATACAGAGAACACCGCAGCGGAAGCAGACCATTACTGATCGTTGGTGAAGATCAGGATTAACTTTTACATAACTTTCTGCCTCATGAGAGTTTTTAAATAACTTGTAAGTTCTTAGTTTGGGTACTTATTATATGCTAGTCTGTGAATTATCTCAAACTATCTTAAAGATAATCCTCGATATCCTTCGACTTGATAGATAACGAGGGATATCCCTCAGTAGTTTCCTAAATGACGTCACGCGTCGGCATATCACTATGACGTCGCATTGAAAGAACGATCACCTGGACTTTCTTATTGTTTTAAAACGTACGTGTTTGTAGTCGAATTGGGCTCAATGTTGTGCTGAAAAATATCACGCAGCATATAATAGAAAGAAAATCTACGTTATTTTGGTGAATATTAGGATATTCACAAAAATAGCGTAGATCTATATCGCCTATATATTGTATACCATTCAGTCATTTGTCAGAAAAATATGTGCTAATCAAAAGTTCCATTTATCATAAACACATTGACGATCAAACCCTTCACTCTTATCAATTTCTTCTGATGTGTATCTCCCATCGACGCAACACCCGCAGCTATTGTAGTCCCACTGAAAAATTGTGTGTACTAAATGTTCATTCAATTCAACTAATTTATTCCCAAATCAATTGTGGTCTTTACTAGATTTTAACCCCATATCTCCATTTATTGCCAGCAGTGATGTGTAGCGATGAGCGCCTAAAATAACCGAATGCCTATTTTTATTGCATCTATGCAGGAATGTGTTTTAAAACCCCAAATAGCAGAGGCATAATCTAAAATTGGACAGACACACTGCATCCTTGGCTGATATCACCATGAAAATCGACTTTCGATAAAGTTATCTCCCCTGAAATTATTAGACGAGCGAAGAAGCTCCAGTTAAAAAGCAACTAATTGTTAAGAAAATACCTATGACATCAGAATAATAAAGCCAAGTTTCCTTTTGTTACTTTTAATAAGCGAAAAGAACAGACAGCTCTCTGAGATGTCTGTTATTTTCGTTTAACCCTTCACCCAACGCAGACGATATCAAAATTTATTATTTTAAATATCATTTTTTTCAAATTTTTCAAAATATTTCAGCAAAACCATATCATGTGACCCCTCGTTGGAACGAGCTCGACGAGCTCGTTCCAACGAGGGTCACATGATATGGATTTGTTGAATTGTTTTGAAAAATAATATTTTTTCAACTGCTGAATTTGCATATTACGCGGGCGGATGCGGCCGATTCGTTGAGTAAAGGGTTAATAAAAGTTATAAAAGGAAACCTTTGATATATATCACTATAACACCTACCATCACTAAGACACTATCCACTTTGACTCTTTGTTTATGGAAAGTATTTTACCAGTAATTTGCAAGTTTTGATTCTTGCCAAGAAAAGAATTAGCAAATCTCACCTCCTAGACTTTTATTATACTGGAAAAGACAGTATCCATATTATATGTCACGACGCGTATACTTTTGATTTATTACATTCCTCAGTTCGTTTTGCATTGAATTTAATGTTGATTAAAAAGTGGTAATGTCACGGGTGAATTATGTCACTTCAATAGTAACTTTGGAACGACTGACGTATTTAAGCCACGCCCCCACCGATTTGTTGATGTTTTGTTTTCCAGTTCCACATCAGTTGATTAAAATGAATTTTCCTTCTGAATATTTTTTAAAAATCCTTTCTTTCCTCTATGAACAGGTTCGTTAGCACAGTTGACAAAATGCAAATAGAAATGTTTTATCTTATGGCTGAATGCCATTCCCCAAATGCGACTGGAACGCCACGAAAGTCACAAAAATAAAACTGGGCCATTTCCAATCGAAGATTTGACACAGAAAGTGATGTATTCATACGCGCTAATTTCAGAAGTATTTCAGAGTTGCATTTGCGAATATTTTGTGTTGAATTATTTTTAACGAAAGACATTTTGGTCTAAAATGTCATTTACTAAAGAGAGTGACCCATTCTTACGGCAAGTTACGGTATATAATTCGTCTCGAGACAGGACTATTTCGTATTTCCTTCCTGCTAATTTTAGAAATGTTTCCGTGTTTACACTAAATTGGATTATATCTGACAATAGTTTGGGTTGCATTATTATAGTAAAAGACCTCTTTATTCCAAATGTCATGTAATAAACAGAGTAATCAATTTTTTTGAGCGTTACGGTAAATAATTCATCGAGAGACGGGACGTGAGTAAATCACTCGGGCTATGCCCTCGTGATTTACTCACGTCCCGTCTCTCGATGAATTATTTACCGTAACCCTCAAAACAAATTGATTATTCTCTATACAATGAACAAAAAAAGAAAGTTAGAGAATATCAAAAGATGGTGAAAAGTCCGTTTTCTTATTTTTCAGCAGAATAATAGTCAAACGTACAAACTGAATGAGAAAAAAAATTGTAAAAAGCCTGAAGGTTATGAAATGATAAGCACATCGATGACACAACGTCACTAACATTTTGAAAATTTATTTTTTTATATCAAATTCCCACACTCTTAGTGTTAAATTTACTGACAACTTTAGAAAATTAAGGGGAGATAACTTTCTTGGAAATCTCTCCCATTGACGAAAAAATATTAGCCATGTAGGAGGTTCGCGCGGACCTACAGTTATGCTATAGTTGTACGGTACAGTTCGGCCGCCGTGGACTGGCCACTTTCCACAGGTGTTCAATATTTCCGCGGACACAATAATATTTGATTCCAGACACTAATTATAGGAATAATCATCAAAAATGTAATTAATGAAGCACTGGGTAGAATCCGGTGCTTCATTAATTAAAATGTTCACTTCATCTCCATTGCCCACGTGGGGGCACGGTGACGTGTACTAAGGCGTACTGCACGTCGATGGTGCACTTGTCTTCAACCAATGCCAACCCTGCTTGTGTGGAGTTCGTATGTTGGGGAGCTGACAGTTGCTCACCGTTGCTCGGGGTTCTCTCCGGGTACTCTGGCTTCCTCCACCTGTAAAACTGTCGCGGTCATGATTAGCCATTGTGCATAAATATGTGACCTTAAACACCAATAAATAAATAAATAAAACGTTGCTGTTAATGATTTTTAATTACCTGGTAAACGCATGAGTGGACATAACTGCCCGGGCGTGGATTACGAACAGTCCAGGGCGTTTGTACTGTCTTGTCCGCGATAACACGCGGTCCCATGGTAGTGGATGTTCATGTGTTGTTGTTGATAAATCCTTGTCCTCTGGTCTCAGTGCGTGTGAAAATCATTTGCGTCACAAAAATAGTGATAAACCCCTGCATACGTTTATAACCCGAATCGACTTTTATTCCTATGCAAAACTGTTATTTTTCAGCTTCATGTAAATCTCACGAATTCACGTGCAAAAATGGATCCTGCATCGAATACAACATGGTCTGTGATCACAATGATGACTGTTTCGATTCATCTGACGAAATGACATGTGGTGAGTTATTATAGATTTTTTATTATATGCTAGTCTGCGAATTTTCGCAGATTATCTATAAGATATTTCTCGATATCCATCGACTTGATGGATAACGAGGAATATCCATCAGCAGCTTCTTAAATGACGCTACGCTTCGGAACATCACTTCGCCTTCGAGTCTGTTACAAGTGATTCAGTGCCGGTGTGACAGGAATGATAGTCCGTAGGAACGTTAGTCCCTCTGGACTATTATTCCGCGGAATTATAGTCCTAGGTCTAACATTCCTAGGAATAGTAGTCCGCCGGACTACTATTCCTAGGAATGTTAGACCTAGGACTATAATTCCGCGGAATAATAGTCCAGAGGGACTAATTTTCCTACGGACTATCATTCCTGTCACACCGGCTTTACCAGAAGTACAAGAAGTTAATACTATTCCAAGCCATTCTGGTGATTCTATGACTGAATAATTAGATTATAATAATAATAATTTAATCATTTGCCCCGCCTTTGCGTTTGATTGGTTGAAAGCATACAGCATGGAAGTCGTCAAAATCGTATAAACCAAATCACGTCATGATTTGGAATGTCGCTACACGTTCGCAGATGCGATCCAACTTTGAAGACTATGGAAGCCCCGCCCACTCAATCCAATTGTCACCGTGAGGGCGTGACGGCAGGCTGATAGATGGATAACAAGCTTGTAAACAAAGATCAATGATCGATTTTTCATCGCCTCCAGTCAGCGAGAATATAATGATAACTTCTCAGGAACAATTGAATTTCAAAAAATATACCGAAGTGGGAGACGAATAAAAGATCATACATCCAAACATGATTTTGGGGGAACTTAAAAAAAATGTTTTTAATGATATTGTTACGTGACTTGCTAAATATCTGTCGTCTGCGATCGAAAATCAAAACAACAAACAATTTGACAATGATTGACGTGACCTGTTTGTGGCACACTTTCCTGAGTTTGACTGTTGTCTTATGCGGAAATTAAAAGTTTTTCGTTCACGTACACATAGTTTTTTAGATTTTAATATCACAGCCGGATTAAATTATAAGAAATAACTGTTGTTTTCCTTCGGTTTATGCGATATAAACCGAAAATTTTCAGCACAAGCTTAATCATAACTCGATACGCGAGTTATGAAGCTTGTGCTGAAAATTTTCGGTTTATATCGCATAAACCGAAGGAAAACAACAGTTATTTCTCAAATAAATCAATAAAGTAAAATAATTATTAGATGTATAGAAAGTGACTCTCAGAGAGTGAAATTGAGCCTAAATGTTAGAATTTACAATAACCTGAGAGAACTATATTAACTACAGTGACGTCCACTGAGTTCCAATGTGTCCTATCTGCCAGTAGGCTGCCAGTAGGCACATAGAACACATTGGAACTCAAGAGACGAACTGTACGTAAGTTCAATCATATTTAAGGGGCTATATAAGTAATGGAATTTTGTTTATTTTTAAATTCTCACCTCTCATATTCCTTAAATTCAGATTTAATATACACAAATTATACATCAAAATGAAGGCTCGGATGTATAGAACCCAAAACAAACACACATGCAATCAACTCATAGAGTAGACTGTAGGCACTACTGGTTCCTGGAAGTCTGCTACCGTATTCGCACCAGAACTGATAATAAAATAATATTTCATCAGAACAACTTGTGACCAAATGTGCTTCATATATCCAAGAACAAAGCTAGGCATTCAAACCACTTTCGAATACAGCGATAGGTCTGCATTTTGGAAAAGGACAACACTGTCTGCATTTTTTTTTGAAGATGGTTTCCATGCTCGACAGACATGCACAAATCACTCGTTACCACGAATTTCCATCAAAAAACAAAATCGTAATTCTAAGAAATTTCAACAGGTATCATGATACCCTGCATTGAATATGGCAATTTGCAATCCCTATCTGATAACAGTATACTGTATGAAGGCGATCTTTTTCATTATTTAATTTTAGACGGCGTTGTTTTTACATGCTTTTTCTGTCCGATGACGTCGACCGGAAATCGAAAGTATACTCATACGTAAACAAAAGCAAAGGCTTTGGAATTTTCCCCAATGCAGCTCTGTCGCCGTGTTTTGAAAAAAAATTATCCCCTAGCTTTGTTCTTGGATATGTAAAGCACATTTGGCTACAAGTTGTTTTCGTGAAATATTATTAAATTATCAGTTCTGGTGCGAATACGGCAGCAGACTTCCAGGAACCAGTGGTGCCTACAGTCGACTCTATGAGTTGATTACACATGTGTTTCGTGTTCCATACATCCCAACCTTCATTTTGATGTTCATTTTATGTATATTTAATTTGAATTGAAGGAACATCAGAGGTGAGAATTTTCAAAATAAACAAAATTTCATTACTTATATAGGCCCTTAAATTCAAATCAATAAAAATGGCCGAAGTTATTAAAATTTTGTTCATTTTAACATTTAACGTCATTTAACTCGTTAACGCGGAATTATTTAACACGTTAAAGTGTTAAGGAAAATTTTGACTCCTCCCAGCCCTGACCGGAAGTCCATGCGATTCCAAGACGTTTTGGTGATTCTATGACTGAAACATTAGATGTACAATAATAATAAAATAATGAAGTAAAATAACTAGATGTATAGAAAGTTACTTCGGGAGTGTGATTGAGCCTTAAACTGGGTAACTTTTCCGAAAAACCTTGTTGATCGATTCGCCCAGGAATTTTTTTTTTTTAATTTTTTTTTTTTTTTTTTTTTTTTGGATGAGTCGGCGCATTCATTTCCAAATTCCTTGTTATAATTGACATTTAAAATGTTTTAAAAATTAACATTAATGAAAAATACGAGAGTATTCTCATTTGTTGTATTATAGTTGTTAAATTTCATCTGTGATGAACAATTAGTTGATTAATTTATCATGGAAAAGTGGGACTATTTTTTCTGTTTGAGTGATTTGGCTAGTACAGGCTTGAAAGAACGATCAGCTGATCCTTGTTATTGTTTTGAAACGTACGTGTTTGAAATCGAATTGGGTTGAGTATTGCGCAGTAAAAAAGCCACCTGGCATACAATAAAAAAAAATCTATGCTATTTAACCCCCTACACACTGATACGGAATATCTAAAGTTCAGGGTGTAAATATTTCCCATAATGCAACTAGAAATTTAACCAATTCAATCTTGTTTGACAGAGCTCAATGAGCTCTGTCAAACAAAATTGAATTGGTTAAATTCCCAGTTGCATTATGGGAAAAATGGCTACTTCAAATCTGGATATCTTGACATCAGTGTGCAGGGGGTTAAACTAAACCTTTCGGGTCCACACTCACGAAATAATTCCCCGATATTCACAAAAATAGTCAAGATATCCTCTATGTTGTATTGCAAAAGTATTGTTAGAGTCGACATTTTCTTGTTTGTTAGCCCAGGGTGAATGTGCTCTACTTAATTTGATGTTGCTCAACCAGGGGGAGGCCACCAAAAATTTGCAAGAGATGACGTGGGGGTGGGTGGGTCTCTTGAGTGCGCCAAAAATGTGCATTTCCAACTTGTGCAATTTTTTTAATTTTTTAAAAATATATCAGCTAATATATACCATAATTTGTGTTTCAAACCTTAAAGATGATGTTGTACATCACACTCTTAACATAAATACAACATCAGGAGGCTTTATATGTGAGAAAATTGGGCTTAAACTGGGAAAATGTCACACGTTAGTAGGGGTGGGTGTCTTCTTCGAAATGTAGAAAATGTGCAGACAATATTTTGGGAACAATTCAAATGAAAATTTTTTCCCGTATATGTACACCTGCTCTGGCCAAGCCTGATAATGAACAGCTTGTCATTTGTAGATTGGGGCCCACAGCAGCCCACAGAGGTTTAAATTGGTGGTACCAGTTGAACCCTTTACCTAACATGAAAAGCTGACGACACTTGCCAAAAAATGATTGAATAACTATTTTTTTTTTATTTTTGTCTCAAAAACATAGGTTATGACCCCTCACTGGAACGAGCTCGACGAGTGTCTGAGAACGGTAGTAGAAAATTTGCACGTTGTGGGTGCGTGGGTGTAAAAAGGAGCCGAATAAAAAATAGGACGTCACGCCTTGCAAATTTTTAGTGCCCCCCCCCCCCCCCCCTTGGCTCAACAGAATATTTCCAAGCACTTAAAATATTACTTTCGGCTAAAATGTCACTTGTTAATAATTATATATTAATTATTTTAGAAATCCCTGTTCGTTAAAAGTTAAATATGAAAATTCTTATGTACCGGAGAATTGTAACCTTATTTATACCATGAGATTATATATTCTACTATATATGAAAAGCCTGTGACATAAATTTTATCTTTACACACCAGCCGTGGTGAACACGTCAGTAATGGGATTTCAATAGCTAAAATTTACACCTACAGTGGAACTACATCCAAGTGGACCTTTGGTGACCTCGAGAACTTGTCTAAATTTATCGCACGTCGCCTCGCGAAGAGTGAAATGAAAGTGGCAATTATTTATTACGTTTTTAAATGGGTTTACCCCATAAGACACCAAGAATTAACAAACATGCATTGTCTCGTGTTAACAAAGCATCCATAACACGAAATAGCATGTTATTATGTTATTAAAATGAAAAGGGGGGCGAGGTGGCGTCGCGGTAACCGGTTCTCGTCAGGTCACCGAAGTTAAGCAACGTCGAGCGCTGTTAGTAGTTGGATGGGTGACCATTTCAGCGACTGATTCGTGCTCCCGCGTTGTGTCCTTGGGCAAGGCACTTAACACTGATTGCCTACATGGGGGCACGATGACGCTGTGTACTAAGGCGTACTACACGTCGATGGTGCGCGTGTCTTCAACCAATCTAACCCCGCCTGTCCCGCGATGCAGAGTTCAGAGTTACGATGTTGGAGAGCTAACAGCTGCTCGCCGTTGCTTTGTGGTCCTCTCCAGGTACTCCGGCTTCCTCCACCCGTAAAACTGTCACCGACATGATATGACCCGGGCTGTTAATGTTTCGTTAAACCCTAATCCCATTTCGTTTCGGTGATAAAATTGCCAGCGGAAGTACCGCCCACCGGTGCTCATGTAAACAAAAACTGATTCGCATCTGTGAATATTGATTTATTTAACATTTAGACTCTTATTAATCAGACGATCATGGTATAAATAAAATATTCCCAAAGGAGCTTGGTGTACCAAATGTTCACCACTCGTGGTGTTAGCATTTGGTGTTAACCGCGTGCCTCGCGGTTAACACCACTTCACCACTCGTGGTGGATATTTGGTACACCAAGCTACTATGGGTATATTGTATAACACCACTTCACCACTCGTGGTGGATATTTGGTACACCAAGCTACTATGGGTATATTGTATAACACCCCTTCACCACTCGTGGTGGATATTTGGTACACCAAGCTACTATGGGTATATTGTATAACACCCCTTCACCACTCGTGGTGGATATTTGGTACACCAAGCTACTATGGGTATATTCTATATATCTTTCTCTCTTACTAAAAACATCTGAATGTATACAGACATTTAATTATCTACATTTACGGCACCAAACAATACGTCATCCCGTTGGCGCCTGTCTGAGTACACATCTGACCTCGACACCGGGGGCGTTCCAGTGTGGTGCAGGATTTTATTAAAAGAATTCTCACTCTCAGAAAATGCCTTCAAATACATTTGATGATTAACTGGACGCAACCTCTTTGGTCGTGGGCTCTCCGGTTCAAAGAGAGCGTTGCGTTCAGCACCACCAAAGTAGCTTTGGTATCCTTTAGTTTGTGGCCGTCCGTATCTCCAATCCCAGTCAAGCGTGGTAATAGGGAGAGAGATGCACGAAACAGTCTGCCATCAGAGCACAATAACAGCAACATCATGTACGGAAGTCTTTGATCACAGATTGAAGGTCAGTATGCCAATGTCGAACTTCTCCAGTCTTGTAAGGATCTTATATAATCCATTCTGACTCGCTTTAGAGGGTCAATGTACCTTTCATCTGGGCTATTGAAATGAAGATACCTTTGACAAAGTGAACTGTCATCTGCGCATGTCACATTTTACACTACTGCTGGATTAGAGAGGGGTGTAGTTATATTTCGACCATTGTCTTTTATATACTGGCGTGCAATGTCGTCAAGTGTGTCATCTTTCGCCAGTGTATTTCTGTCTGACAGAAGGTCTTTCCATTTTATTAAATCCTGCATGCCATAATCAATGGCCCAACACCATCTGATTACTTTCTTTGTAATTCTATTTAGTTTCACTTTATATGTTGAATGAGTCTCTATTGAAAGAATTTCGGAATCCCATTGTCTCCCATACGCTTGTATTAGCGTGTTCGAAGAACAAGGCACATGTTGCACCGATACAGTTGTGCTCTGAGGGCGAATAGTCACTCCAAGTCAACTTTAGAAATTGGAAAAGTGTGTGTATTATTGTTATGGTACCTTTTAGAAACTGAAGCACACATTTCTGAAAATTCTGTTTCGCTATTATCAGCCTCTTCAGGAACATGTGTTTCTTTTGTTTCTTTCTGATAAATTCTTCCTGCAAGACACTGTGAGTCTCTCAAACGGTTTGCTGCAAATCTAGGCTTTTTCAATGAACACGAAGGCTCCCACCATCAAAGATTAAGCCGACTTCTTCTGTTCCTGCATGAAAGTCCCATGACAGTTGAAACGTGTAAGCCCCATAGAAAATGTTCTTTTCTTGAAGGAATCGCGCTGCGCATGTTTGATACCTTAAAGTGAGCTAGAGAGTCACTTGTGTGTTGAATTCTCCACAAAACTTCATAAAGATACTTTGTATCAGGGATTTTACGTAAGTTGCGAACTACACACTCTAACACAACTTCAATAACAATTCATTGGACCTCATAATAGGCGCGGTGGCTCAGTTGGTAGAGGTGCAGGCTGCAAGCCGAGAGGTCCTCGGTTCGAATCCCACCTGCGGCAACCACGTTGTGTCCTTGGGCAAGACACTTCACCCCCATTACCCACGTGGGGGCACGGTGACGCTGTGTACTAAGGCGTACTGCACGTCGATGGTGCACCTGTCTTCAACCAATGCTAACCCTGCTTGTGTGGAGTTGGTATGTTGGGGAGCTGACTGCTGCTCGCCGTTGCGCGGTGGTTCTCTCCGGGTACTCCGGCTTCCTCCACCCGTAAAACTGTCACGGTCATGGTTAGCCATTGTGCAGAAATATGTGACCTTAAACACCAATAAATAAATAAATATACCTCATAATAAACATGTGACGAGATTCGGCTACCAAACTATGTTAGATACTCGAACTTCTTTTCAATCGACAATACAGCAGTCTACAAACTTTATATACGCACAATGCCTTAACAATACAATTGCACGAATAACGAATTACCCAACGAATCGCCCGAATCCGCCTGCGTAATATGCAAATTCAGCAGAGGAAACAATATTATTTTTTGAAAAATTTCAACAAAACCATATCATGTGACCCCTCTTTGGAACGAGCTCGTCGAGCTCGTTCCAAAGAGGTGTCACATGATATGGGTTTGTTGAAACTTTTTGAAAAAATTTAAAAAATGATATTTAAAATAATAAATTTTGAATCGTCTGCGTTGGGTAAAGGATTAATTAACCGCAGCTCGGTGTCTCAGTGGTTACGGCTGTGGACTTCAAACCGAAAAGTTTACGATTCGATCCCCACCGGGGTCACCTGCACTATGTTCTTGAGCAAGGCACTTAATCCTTGAATAGGCAGACGACAGCTAAATAGAAATAACCACTACGTCATAAGTCTTCATAAATTTGTTATCGTTCGGTTTGTACTCTTCAGGTTGCTTGCAAAATAAACTTTGTGCAGTACCCCTCGTGCTTCATTATCAAGAGCTTCGTGATTTATCCTATACGCACAGTAGATTATTATACAATTATTGACTTTTGTGGCGGTGAATATGATGTGATATGAACCTAAAAAACGTATATTGACCGAGGTGTTAGCCACAAAAGTCCATAACTGTTTTATTATATACACCATCCTCAAAAAAAAATCTTCTATTTGTCAATTAAAAGTTCAATTATATCAATCAGAAATTCTTTTATTTAACAATAAAATCGTTATCATCTGCAGAATAACATAAAAATAAACAATGTTAAAGAGATTACGTCGATTGAAATAGAATTATGGGGATTTCCAAAAGCTATTTTTAGAAAGTTGATATTCACTGGAAAATCGGTTTACATGTATTTTTGAGTACCAGTCACGTGCATAAGATCCAGAAAATGGAAATGTGGTTATTTATAAAGTATATAATAATTGATATTGGGGTGAGTTTCTAGTATATATTTCCGCTAGATGGAGGAATTAGGTTTTGGGGGGAAAGAACTGGGCAAGACGTTTAAAATTTGCTTTGGGAATGGGGACCGATATTCGGCCTCGTTCGAGGAGGCGTTGCTAGGGGTATGAGGAAATTTTTGATCTGAAAATATTTTCCGTTTTTCAGCTAACCATTCCAGTGGTTGTGGAAATCCACCTATACACCCTGTTCTCACTGGAGATAGAATCGTGGGCGGACGTGAAGCTCTTCCTGGAAGCTGGCCCTGGATGGTATCGTTGGTGCATGAGGGCAGACATATGTGTGGCGGAAGTATTATCCTCAAAGATTGGATAATCACAGCAGCACATTGTTTTGACAAGTATGTGTGAACAATTGATAGCAAAGGCCTAGCAAGTTGTTCTATCTGCAGGATTCTCCTAGTTAATGTTTCGTTCCCAATAGATATTTACATTCACTTTAAATAGATTCTAAATTGTTCTGATTTAATTACCGTAGAAATTATTTTAAACGTTACTAAACTACATTACTAAATTTAGATTTATAATGCATCGATTACAATAAAACTTGGAATTTTCGAACTTAAACATGACATCGTGTGTGATACATAAATCGTATCCATCTAACGGCCTGACAATCACACCACGTCAGTCATTGTGCATCTAGCTGCTTTTCAACCCATGAAACATTTGAGAATGCTTTTTGGTCACAAGGTTATAATGCATCATCAAACTCTATATTGTTCATTAAATAAATCCATGCTTACTTTTTATTCACATGTTACAGGAGTGGGAGAAAAGCAATGCAATCGTATATCGGTACCATGGCATGCTATAGTCTCTCGTTTAGATGAGCATGCCACGGTGCGGTCACTGCCCTATTTCTTCTACTTCAATCAACTTCCAACCCGAAAGCCAACCTTCGGGTTGGAAGATGGCTGAAGTAGAAGAAACGGATCGGAGCGACCGAAGGTGGGATTCATTGGCCAAATTTTGCTTGGATTTGCAAATAATATATAACAGGAATTCCTGTATATTGACACGTTTGTACGCGCCATTTTAACTCAATGTGTAACCGCGGAACATGTCTGTGGAAAAAGCTGAGGTGCACGTGTCCCCTGTGCCCGATTCCACCGCATCTGCTTCGACCTTCGGTCTCAGGCTGATATGAACTCAACTCGGGCTGATATCTCGACCAGTATGAAACTAATCAGTGACAATATCTAAATTTATATTGGTTGCGTGAACATCAAGCCTATACCTATGTTAATCCGCAGTATGCATTGACTGGTCCATTGACTGTGACTGACTGGATGGTGTTAGCTCAAAAGGGGCGGTGGGTGTCAGGAAATCAAACAGAAACAAGTATGGCATTCATGAAATGCAGGCGGGCTAAAAATCGCATCCTTCGCTTGGCCTAGGGGAGCGATTAGCTCTCTCGAGCTTACAAAAGCTAAAAGCGGCAAACTGAAGTTTTACTATTAATGAATTCTGCCTAGCGTTTTATTTGGTGCTGCTAACAAGGTAGTCTCTGTGAGACGGCTACTCTGCCCCTCCCACACCTCCGGGCTTCGGGAAGGCCTGGGGTGTGGGAGGGGCAGTGTTGTCATCTTACAGAGCCACTAACATAGCATAGATCTGAAACGATGTGGGTTTTAGGAGTAGGCTGTTATAGTAATCATTTTCGGAGGCCAGGAGGGCTAGTTTTCGCCCTCCTTATTTTTTAAGGCGAACAGTAGGCGAACGAATAAATCGCTTTCCTAAAAATGCCAGGCCTCCAGAAAATATTTATTTATTTATTGGTGTTTTAAGGTCACATATTTCTGCCCAATGGCTAATCATGACCCTGACAGTTTTACGGGTGGAGGAAGCCGGAGAGAACCACCGAGCAACGGCGAGCAACTGTCAGCTCCCCAACATACCAACTCCACACAAGCAGTGTTAGCAGTGGTTGAAGACAGGTGCACCATCGACGTGCAGTACGCCTTAGTACACAGCGTCACCGTGCCCCCACGCGGGCAATGGGGGTGAAGTGTCTTGCTAAAAGACACAACGCGGCTGCTGCAGGTGGGATTCGAACCGAGGACCTCTCGGTTTGTAGCCTGCACCTCTACCTACTGAGCCACCGCGCCCCCAGGCCTCCAGAAAAACATTACACGTTTGGGGTGGAGGATAATTATTCTGTGCCCAGCCGAATAACCCAGCGTTGTGAATCTTCAGGGTGATTGAGACATAAAATTTGTTTGTAACTTTCTGACTCGAAAATGCATGGACATGTTGGAAATTATCGATGTCAGTAAAATTTGTATTAAACACCAAGCTGACGCGGCAGTTGGTTAGGGCGTGTTCCATGATGACAAGAGGCGGTGGAACCTGGGGGCATACAGGGCACGTGCCCCACCACTATTTTCAACAGACATGTTACACGGTTACACAATGAGTTAAAATGGACGATTCAGTACAGGCATTCCAGTAATATATTATTTGCAAATTCAAACATTTGGTCAAAGAATTCCACCTTGGGCCCGTTTCTTCTGCTTCCGTCATCTTCCAACCTGCCGGCTAGTCTTCCGGTTGGAATATGGTTGAAGCAGAAGCAATGAACAGGACAGTGACTACAACGCGGCATGCTCATCTCAACGAGAGACTATAGTGTATCATGGTACAGGACAATGACCACACCACGACATGCTCATCTAAACGAGAGACTATAGTGTATCATGGTACATTTACCGATATACGATTGTAACTTTTGCCCACTAGGTGGAGCCATGGCAGCCTTGTAAATGTGTGTTCCTCAACTTTTATCGAGCTCCCACACGCTAAAAACTAAAGTGTTAAAAACTACACTTGAAGTGCTGTATTTAACACTTCCTAAGTGCTGAACTAGCACTTTGTTCAAGTGTAGATATCCCAGAACTTGACAGGTGTTACCATAATACCACTTGACAAGTGTACTGTCGCGACACTTAAAAGGAAACAACGCAGATGACACGGATCAGGCTCGAACTCTCGAGCCTGATCCGCGTCATCTGCGCTGTGTCCTTTTAATTATGTACCCACCAAGCGCAAATCAAATTATGGACGATTCTGGAAGAACCACCAATGCTAGACACATGGGAAGTGCTATCCATTCAAGTTTCAGATGTCTGACGTTTGTAATGTCTAAGTGCTTAAAGCATTGCACTTTGAGTGTTAAAATCAAACCGTAAGAGTTAGAATGGGTTTAACACCTTGAAAGTGTCAGTTTTAACACTTTAGTTGTTAGTGTGCACCTCCTCTGATGATGACGACTATGTCAAACTGCTCATCAATATCTGATTTCAACTCCATGTCAAGGAAAATGGCGCTGTCGGCAATAGTGACGTTAGTGACGTCATAGAGTGCCAATTTCTATTGAAGTGCCGCTACAAGTGCCTCGGCGGTTCATCGAATCATGTCCGACCTTCATCGGCGTTTCAAACTATATCTGAAATGTGAAATTCAATTTTCCACAATCAAAAAGTGATATATTTGTGAGAAATGGTATCGTTGATGTTAGAGGTGCGACGAAGGAGACAATTTAACCCACCTCATGTTACTCTTTGGATAATTGTATTCTCGTGAGTACCAAATTTGAGCGTTATTTCTCTACCATTTTTGTGAGGCATTGATAACAAAAGCAACTGGAGAGAAATATCTTACTCGTATTTAAATTCGCGCAGTACTATTATTCGCACGCTCCTAGGTGCGCGAATTTAAAACTGAGTGAATTATAATATGATATTTTCGGCTGTTTGTGATGACAACACATGTGTTTTCAGGTGATTGGGACTGTTCATGTGTAGCTACATACAGTTAAAACTAGAAGTCATGTCACGAACTGAGCGCTTATCTTGACTTAATTGCGCGTAGGAATTGCGCGCAATTTCCATATCGAATGGCATCCAAAGCACGGCAGGTTCTCCTGGTTACTCATAGCAAACTCGGGCAATGTTTCTGCCGGTGGACTCCGGATTACCCGGATGTCCATTGGCTGAAACATTGCTTGTGTACAGGCCATATGTACAGAATTTGATAGCCTTACTATGGTCATAACGCGTAGATTAACGCGCAGATCGATGTGCTATTTATGCGCATTTCATGACAGGACTTCTAGTTTTAACTGTATACACCTCTCACTGGTGGATCTTGGATACACTCCTTTATATGGTATGTATGTTGGGAACGCCATTCCGTTGTGGGCGCATAGCGGCGATCGTGAGGTCAGCGCGAGGGGAGTGCCCCCTCCCTCTCGTCGGGGTGGGAGGGGGCGGGAGTCTATCCGCTAGAAACCTTTTCCGTGTAGACGCTAAAAACGGAAGCCTATATTTTCCCTGATTTAAGAACTTTCGTCTAGCGACCAAAGTGTTATTTTAAGCGTAATGAAGAAGGGACTGATTGCGCCAGAAAATTGCCAGAGAGGGGGCTCTCATAGGGCGTGGGCGCTAAGTACCCCGCCCCCTTTGGATCCACCTATGCCCCTGCAAACTCCAAGCGGGAGACTCTGACGAATTGATACGGAGTCTCAACCGTTTAAACGATAGAGGAATCTTTTGGCTTAACCCTTTACCCAACGTAACGGCCAAAACCGGCCAGCGCTATTCTCAAAAATCGCTAATTAATTTTCATTATTTTTTTCATTTTTTGTCTCAAAAACATAGGTTATGACCCCTCATTGGAACGAGCTCGTCGAGCTCGTTCCAAAGAGGGGTCATAACCTATGTTTTTGAGACAAAAAATGAAAAAAATTAGTTGTTCAAGAATTTTTTTTACAAGTGTCGTCTGCTTTTCATGTTAGGTAAAGGGTTAATCGTACTGGAATTTTCGGACAACCTGGGAACACGGAACGTAGGGTGGATGTAACACACAAACTCAATGAAGGCATTAAGTGCAATCGATAACATCGTCGTCTTCGTTTTCTCCCTCTGGTAGACGTGGAAGCGTTCCGGGTCCATATACCCTACTCCCACAAGGGTACGTGAATTTAAAGTACCGGTACGCAAAATTAAAACTGTGCTAACTATAATACTGCCCGAATTCAATTTAAATACGAGTAATGTAGACAGAGAGACATAACAATTTAGATACGAGTAATGTAGGCAGAGAGACATAACAATTTAGATACGAGTAATGTAGACAGAGAGACATAACAATTTAGATACGAGTAATGTAGACAGAGAGACATAACAATTTAGATACGAGTAATGTAGACAGAGAGACATAACAATTTAGATACGAGTAATGTAGACAGAGAGACATAACAATTTAGATACGAGTAATGTAGACAGAGAGACATAATTTAGATACGAGTAATGTAGACAGAGAGACATAACAATTTAGATACGAGTAATGTAGACAGAGAGACATAACAATTTAGATACGAGTAATGTAGACAGAGAGACATAACAATTTAGATACGAGTAATGTAGGCAGAGAGACATAACAATTTAGATAGAGTAATGTAGACAGAGAGACATAACAATTTAGATAGAGTAATGTAGACAGAGAGACATAATTTAGATACGAGTAATGTAGGCAGAGAGATATAATAATTTCATTCATTACTTTCCAAAGTGTGATTTACTGGGATTTCCGGGTTTCGTTATAAACAATAACTTCGCAAGTGAATTATGCAATCAACACAATTGTGTTATGCATCCGTACGCGCAAACGAAGACGATTTGCCGTGGGTGTAATGGGGACTTCATTGTTTTTTGTTTTTTTAACCCTTTACCTAATATGAAAAGCAGACGACACTTGCAAAAAAATTTCTCGAATAGCTATTTTTTAATTTTTTTGTCTCAAAAACATAGGTTATGACCCCTCATTGGAACGAGCTCGTTCCAATGAGGGGGTCATAACCTATGTTTTAGAGAAAAAATAATGAAAATTAATTGGCCATTTTTTAGAATAGTGCTGGCCGTTACGTTAGGTCGAGGCGAGGGACTATATTGTAAAACACTCGTGCGCATTCGCGCACTCGTGTTTGTACAACGTCCCTCACCTCTCATGAATTATTTCACGTAACCAGTCCAGTCAAGCGATTACTCTCTATTTTTTAAAGGCTAATCTTCTCTTTTTTGCAGTGACGAATATCCTAATCACTGGGTAGCGGTGGCAGGAAAACATCACGCCACCAAGCACGACCCCATGGAAAGCCGCTTATCTATCTCTAAGATCTTCGTGCACGATGATTACGACTCGTTTACGACCGACAACGATATAGCATTGATGAAGTTAACTCGACCTGTCATCTTTAACATGTACATCTCTCCAGTATGCCTTCCTTCGCATGACGTATCTCCTGGTACATTTTGTTACGCTACAGGCTGGGGCAGCACACAAGGTTCGTATTGTAAATGTCTGTAATATATTTTACCCCAATTTTAATCACAGAAATTTATCGCGGGGTGCGCACACATTATCATTATGTATTAAACGCTGCCAATCTTTTCACCACATGTATGTTTTCGATTTCTAAGAAAGGGCACTATCAAGCGGTCAGTTCATGCACGCGGTGGTCAGTGAACTGAACGCATGATAATATTCTCTTTATATGTATCAGAAACTAGCGGGGCCAACTGTCTCAGGATGTGAAGCCCCACCCGCGCGATGGAAAATTTCTAGCTGGGCGGAATCACGGAATCACAGACTTCCCATTAATGTATGTAATAGTCTAGCTGGCAGACCCACAGGATTCCGGTTGCATTGCGAATCAAGGGAGATAATCAAAGTTTGAGTTTCTGGTTGGACGGATCTTGGAATTACAAAATCACACACTTCCCATTTATATTACAGATTAAGAAAAAGAATTGTTGGGTTCAAGATCCGTCCGTATTGTTTCAGTAGTAATCAACAGTGATACTCATGCTGCGATATCAGAGGCGTCAAGGAGATGTCCGTTTGGGGCGAGAGGGTGTCTCGACTGCGTTATCAAGGCATGTCTTCGTCGAAATCACAGGTGGTCCAGATGATAATTCGTATAACCTGAGCTGTTGTGTCTTTTCAAGTGTCGCCTACCTTTGAGGCAAACACGACACTTCACTAGAAACAACTGCTGGGGCGTGAGCCTCATAATGTTTGACATTCAATATTAATTATTAATTATTTATTATATTGGTGTTTAAGGTCACATACTTATGCACAATGGTTAATCGTGATCGTGACAGTTTTACGGGTGGAGGAAGCCGGAATACCCGGAGAGAACCACCGAGCAACTGTCAGCTCCTCAACATTCTAACTCTGTTCAAGCTCCGCTCAAGCAGGGTTACAGCAGCTGAAGACACCATCCACGTGCAGTACGCCTTAGTGCACGGCGTCATCGTGCCCCTATGTGGGCAACCGGGATAAAGTGCCTTGCCCAAGGAAACAAGGCGGGTCGACCCGGACTGGGATCGAACTCGGGACCTCTAGCATAGGAGCCCAACAGTCTTCCACTGAGCCACCGTGCTCCCTTGATATTCAGTAAAAAGTAAATACATTTTTATCTCCCAGTCTTGCACGAGTTAATATTATATTAATATTTATTAATATTTCAACAGGTACATGTTGCCCCGGTGTACTGAATCAAGTTGGGCTGCCAATGTTGAAAACAAGTTTATGCAACTCGTCATTGTATTATTCCGGCGATATCACAGAAAGTATGTCTTGTGCTGGTTATCCGGGAGGAGGGAAGGACGCATGTCATGTGAGTAAACCATTAGCATAGATCTTTTAATAGACAATCCTTCGGCTCTACAAATATTTTGCTCCCATCTACCACTAAGCCATTTTGTATGGTGAACTAAAACAGAATTCTTGTCCATTCAACTTAGGTTTGCGTGATGTTTCAGAAAACTGTCATGCACACATATCTCTTGGCACGCACAGTCACTTGCAAATGTGCACTTACCCCATACGCGTGCACAATGACAGCAAACATAAACACCAACATCCACAAGCAACCACACACCTCACAAGCACACCTTAACCCTTTGAATCCTAGCGGCCGCTTTTCCGACCAGGAACATGATACATCATAATATCATTAAATAGGATGTTCAGTAAATGTGTGTGGTAGACCAATCAGTATTTTCAACGTGCAGCTCCGAGGCTGCACGTTGAAAATATTGATTCGTCTACCCCGAATAATGAATATGGACTCTTCGAATTGCCGCTATTGAACAAGTATGGAAGATACCACTGGAGTCCAAAGGGTTAAACACACATAGGCATGTAAGATAGCATTTTGTAAATTGAAAGTCGGAACTGTGACAGACCTTCTTTTATTAACTAATGCAGTGAGTGTGAAATTGTAAAAATTTAGCTGATATTTGTAACTTCATAACAAGCCGTATATTTTTCAGGGTGACAGTGGAGGACCATTAGTTTGTGACGAGGGAGGGCATTGGCAGATTGAAGGAATTTCTTCTTGGGGTGTTGGATGCGCTGGTAAGTTTTTCCAAACCTCACACGGGAAAATCGTAACCCCGTACACCTTTGATTGAAGAGGCGTGGCACATATTTCTTACCTCAACCACAATTCATTCGTCTGGATTGGAGTTTCTGGTATCGATTCGCTCTTCTGGGTAATCTTGTACTTTCTTACGAAAACATACTTGATGCAATTTCTTTGACATATGAAACTCCAGAATCCAGCTTATCCAAATGACAAATACTGAGTCAGATAGCGCTGGGTGACAGTGTCCTGTAGGGAAGAGGACGACAAGAAAGGGTGAGTTTCCGAACGTCATTGGTATGTCAGGCATTCTGTGGATCCCATGGGGGATGTCGGAAGCGATGTCAAGTTGCAGTGCATTGTACATTGTAGCTCGTATCAGCGGACATGTTGTGACATAATTGTCATAGTGATACGTGTTAGTACACATACGTAATGCATATTATGGTGACACGTGTTTCCGTCGTTCGTTTTGTATGTACCATCTTTGGTGTTATGACAGTAAAGGGATTCGATTGGAGTGTTTGTGTTCGATTCAATGAAAGTATATCGTAGGCCTATTACCGGGAACAACTCCACAATTATTAAAAATTACCCAAATAGATTCCAAAACTTTCAATAGCCGGTCATTTTGAGAGATTTCAATGGAACCAGTACCCACAACTCCCGTGCAAATGTTTAGTTTTTCTTGGCAAAACGTTTTGGGTTCATTCACAAAATTCGAAATAAATCCTACATGCAGGAACATATGGTCATCAATTGTTCCAGGTCTTCTATACCCAGATTCCGACATTTTGAAGAAGTCTCAGGGGCGCGGTCGCTCAGTGGTTAAGGCATTGGACTTCAAACCGAAAGCTCTACGGTTCAACCCCGACCAGTGTTAACTGCCTTCTGCCCTCAAGCAAGACACTTAATCCCGATTGCCCACGTGGAAGCACGGTGGTGCGCACTGCACCTCGATTGTGCACTAACCTTCAACCAGTGCAAGTCATATTTGTGCAGAGTTAGAACACGTTGGTGAGTCTGACTCTGCTGCTCGCCGCTGCTCGGTGTTTCTTTTCTGTATTCTCGTAAAACTCCCCCGACACGAGGTTCTCCTGCCTGTCGAAAATGTCGTTAAACCTAGGGTTGTCACGATTTGTCAATTTAGAAATCGATTAATCGTCGCAAATAATCGATAATAATTGATTAATCGTACCTAGATTGAAGTTTGAAGTCAATAAAAATGAAGTTCAAGTAAGCTGACCTACCTCAAGTAAACAACGAAGACGATCAACTTTTAGGAACATTCAAAGCTTTGATGTTCTGAACCTTTGAACCGTCAGTGTAATAATCAAGACCGGTCGGCAGTTGCGATCTTCGCAACTGCCGACCGGTCTTGATTATTACACTGGCGGTTCAAAGATTCAGAACATCAAAGCTTTGATGAATGAACCTGGAAGACAAATGCTTCCAACGGCTTCTTGGGGTTTAACATCGATGTTCATAACTCAATACCTTTAGAAACAGTAGTTTTTTCATCAAATTTTCTTTTAATTATTAAACATCTAAAACGGGATACAATTTACCGATTATTCAACAACGAAAAATACTAATCGATTTCGCCGTGACCGATCAACAATCGATTAATCGATTGATCGTGACAGCCCTAGTTAAACCCCCAATAAATAAATTGATGCAATCTCTCAAACGGGCATACTAGGGGAAATAACTCTAATCTAAGACCATGCTGGATGATTTCAAACGAAATTTTAATATCTCACATCAGCCGAGTGACAATTAATCAAAAAGGAACCTTCTATAGGCCCGAGAGCATTCTCCTATCACAAATGCACTCCGCTACCCAGCCTGGCCAGCTTATGTTAGTTTGGTGGGCAAATTCTAGCAGAAATTCATCTCACTTATTTTTGTGACTTGTTCAAAGAGCCAACATTCTGCATTTCGTTCGCGTAGCGAGTTATGATTAACCGAAGGAAAACAACAGTTATTTCTTATAATTTAATCCGGCTGTAATATTAAAATATAAAAACTATGTGTACGTGAACGAAAAACTTTTAATTTTCGCAAAAGACAACAGTCAAACTCGGGAAAGTGTGCCACAAACAGGTCACGTCAATCATTGTCAAATTGTTTGTTGTTGATTTTCGACCGCAGACGACAGATATTTAGCAAATCACGTAACAATAGCATTAAAAACATTTTTTTTTTAAGTTCCCCCAAAATCATGTTTGGATGTATGAATATTTTATTCGTCTCCCACTTCGGTATATTTTATTAAATTCAATTATTCCCGAGAAATTATCTTTATATTCTCGCTGACTGGAGGCGATGAAAAATCGATCACTGATCTTGTTTGCAAGCTTGTTGTCCATCTATCAGTCTGCCGTCACGCCCTGATGGTGACAACTGGATTGAGTGGGCGGGGCTTCCAGGGTCTTCCAAGTTGGATCGGATACATGTGCGAACGTGTTGGCATTCCAAATTATTACGTGATTTGGTTTATACGATTTTGACGACTTTCACGCTGTATGCTTTCAACCAATCAAACGCAGAGGCGGGGCAAATGATTAAATTATATTGACTATAACTCAATCTTTATTAATATTTATTTATTTATTGATGTTTAAGGTCACATATTTATGCACAATGGCTAATCATGACCGTGACAGTTTTATGGGCGGAGGAAGCCGGAGTACCCGGAGAGAACCACCGAGCAACAGCGAGCAACTGTCAACTCCCAACATACGAACTCCACACAAGCAAGGTTAGCATTGGTTGAAGACAAGTGCACCATCGACGTGCAGTACGCCGTACGCGTACACAACGCCACCGTGCCCCACGCGGGCAATGGAGATGAAGTGTCTTGCCCAAGGACACAACGCGGTTGCCGCAGGTGGGATTCGAACCGAGGACCTGTCGGCTTGCAGCCTGCACCTCTGTCTACTGAGCCACCGCACTCCCAACTCAATCTTTACCCCGACTGACTGCTAATTAATTGTTGGCTGCCGACATATCGAGACTAACACTTTCGATCAACACGCGGTTCCAGAGAATCAAAACTTATGGGGTGCTTGGTGCATTAAGCTGTTGATTTCACGATGAATTAATTTCTTTTTATCATTGCTTGTTGTATTATTAACTCTTTACCCAACGGAGACGATTCCAAAATTTATTATTTTAAATACCATTTTTTTAAATTTTTCAAAAAAAATTCAACAAAACCATATCATGTGACCCCTCGTTGGAACGAGCTCGTTCCAACGAGGGGTCACATGATATGGTTTTGTTGAAATTTTTTTAAACATAATATTTTTTCAACTGCTGAATTTGCATATTACGCGGGCGGATGCGGCCGATTCGTTGGGTAAAGGGTTAATCCGTGGGTTAATAAGACAGAAAACAACCAGGGTACGGTGCCAGGGGCTGGAATCGACGACCGGAGTTGGAGTTTTTTCCTGTATTTCACGAGCGCCGAAGTCCACCAAGGAGCGTTGATTCCTGCCCGGCAGAACACAACTTGGATAGAGGAGAATGGAGGGCCTCCATTCTCCTCTATCCAAGTTGTGTTCTGTTTTTTTTAAACTTGAATCAAGTGAATGAAGCTGGTATTTTTAAAGACAAATGTTATATTACTTTCTTTCTTGACACTGTTTTCTGTCGAAGCATTTCATTCACGTCAGCAATATGTCATGTACACTTCTTGCCCCTTCTTATGGACCCCGATATTGAAACTGGAAGTGACGTCATATCGAGATGCATTGCGGGTGTCATGTGTCCTGTCATGGTAGGCCGCCTGAGCGGCCATGTTGTGATGTCATCCCCATAATGATACGTGCGTGTTGTTATGATGACACGTGTTTCTGTTGTCCATTCTGTATACAGGAAGCCGCCATCTTGGTTTATATGGTGATACGCGGTTGCTATGTGACCCCATATCATCTAATAGGACAGAATGTTCTTTATAATTGTGGTATTTGGTTACTAACAGCCTGAAAAGCTTCTTGTCGGTGGGGGTGTTCAGGGGATGCGTTCAACTCGATGGGAGTATCTTTGCTTGTTCGGATTTTACCAGAATCATCGGTTACTTCCTAGAATTACCGAAATGGACCCGATAGCTATTTTTACTAGATTGGGGCACTGTGGCGCTGTGTACTAAGGCGTAATGGACGTCGATTGGTGCTCGTTCCAAAGAGGGGTCATAACCTATGTTTTTGAGACAAATAGTGAAAATTAATTGGCGATGTTTGTGAATAGCGCTGGGCGGTCTTGACCGTTACGTTGGGTAAAGGGTTAATAAAAAAAAACTGTTGAAAACAAATGGACGATACCGTGATGGAGATGGATGAATGTGTGTACAGATGGATGTATGCGAAGCCCCAAATCACTAACTTTCCTTAGTGCAATCGGAAAACAGGGCCCTAATCAAACTCATTATGTATTGTCTTGTAATAAACCAATATACCAAATGCACGTCGATGGTGCACTTGTCGTCAACCGCTACTAAACCTGCTTGTGCAGAATTAATGAGATGGATATAGTCTAAAGGTTGCTCATCGCTGATCGGTCGTTCTCTCCGGATTCCTCCATCGTACTACTGCCCAGCAAGATGTGACCTTGGTTATTGAAAGTGTCGTTAAACCACAATAAACACAAACATAGATTTAACCAGCTTGATTTTCATTTCAGAACCAAGAAACCCTGGTGTGTATACAAGAGTGTTCAAGTTTATGCGATGGGTTCAACAGACTATTGCCTCTAACTGAAGGTTAGACCAATACAGTGGTACTAATCCAAATTAGCGATTAAATATGTAAATTGGCTTTACCGTTATATGTAAATAAAATAAAAGTTTTATTTGTTTCTTGTTGAATTTTACAGCTTTGTTGTGTTTTTTCTTTGATTGTAACAAACACCAGCGACTTTATGGGGCGTCGCGAAGATGACTGATTGGGGAGAGGCGGGGAGGGGATGGGGTGAAAAAACAAATTTGTCCCGATTGTGATGGCTCCATTCAATCCTGGTCAGGGGAGGGCCGGGAAAAACTGCGTGAACATAGGTGGAATTTTTTCGTTTGCAGATTTTTTGACCGGCCACCCTTTCTTGCATACTTTTTCCATGACAAGTTTGGGACTCATCTCCTTTTTCATATATTTTTATATACAAAACTTCGGTAATCGAACACCAACTCGAAACGCGTAATGCGCACATGCAAAACTGGTAAGCAATTTACCATATCACACGGGGGGGGGGGGGGGGGGGGGGGTAGGGTTGGGGAGGGTGTTCCAAAAAAAAATCCAGGAACATAGGCGGGGGGGGGGGGGAGGGGAGGGTCCATCGGCCCCCAAATGAGTTTTTTCCATGAGCTAAAAAAAATTTTGTTCACAAGGTCTTTTGCTACAATTTGTGATCTAGTAGGAAGGAAAATGACAAAACACAACTGCTAGAGTATGTGCATATGGTGGGGGTACCATATATAATGGGATATGGCTCAGTATGGCTTGGGAATTTTCAAGATATGTCAGAATATGTTGGTTTTCATGGACACATGCCTCACAGCGACAGAAAAGGAAAATTTGCAATTATTGACTTCGCCAATGAGTGCATTAACTTTTCAAATTAAATGAGAATTGTGTGATTTTAACAAATTTAATCAGAATAAAATACAACAAATAACTGAACTTAATTAAATAAACACTTTGATTTGGCACTATCCAATGTGCATCACATAACGCTTTCTGTAAATAGCCCAAGAACATTAGGTTTCACTAGGGAAAAAAATCGGAGAAAGCTGATTTTTTCAGGGAATGTCGAGTACATGTCACTGAACGATTAGACAAAAGTCCCCTAAAATCCCAGTTGAGCTTTTTTTTCTACAGCCTTTTTTTCGAAAACGCGTTTGAAAAAAATTTAAAAAAATCGCACGAACTTTGTAACCTCGAATTGATCCAACTGTATTTTTTGTTTACGCGTATTTCGAGCTACATAATGTCTAATATACATTTACCTAGAGGAAAATGTGCATTCTGTGACAATTTCTGCGAAAAATTATTGAAAATTCACAAAAAAAGTATCGGATTTACGCAAAAAATGACGATTTTCCTAACGGATTTGCCCAAAGGGTCGTAGTACAGAACGGGATGTTAGTTGGACAGACGATAAAAAATCCACCACCATTTGAAGACTTTTATCATTGCTTACAAAATAGACATTATGGAAGACCCCCTCTGCTTCTGGCCGAGTTCCCCTTTTGGCATAAAATTCGTCAGCATGAGAACTCAACTATTTTCGGGCTTGGGACCGAACAGACACGTCTGTGTCTGGCAGCATCAGATCAATAAATAATATTTACAGAATGTACAAAAATCAATAAATAATATTTACAGAATGTACAAATCAATCAACATGGATTAAGTTACATTGACTATTATCAACGCTATATACAGAAATGACATGGCCTATATACATATTATTCATCGAACTCAGAAATTTCCGACAGGACAGTGTTTCTGTGGTTGTTACAAGAATCCGAACTGCAATTACACAAACCTGAGCAAGAGAGTCCTGCCTTCTTACACCCACACCTTTTTGTACAAGCACTCTTGCAACCACAACTGATCAGATTCAGTAGGTTACCGGGGGCACATGGCTTTGTGGCTGCAGTCGGTACAAGAAGTCCATTGTCTAGCGACCAGTCGTTTTATCGGAGACTCTTCTGTGTGATCTCTGCTTGGAGTTATACAGGCGATGCCTCCCATACTATGGAAAGTATTCTTGCCATCTAGCGTGCGCACATTACAATCGGCGTTATCGAAAACGAATTGTGTGAAGTTCGCAAGTCTAGGCGACGGACCTTTGCTTATCATGACAGAATGAACGTATTGTTGAACTTCCCGGTAGCTAGAAGAGAACATTAGTCCATCATTAGTCCATTCAGAATGTCGATCAATTCCCGAGATGCGAATTTCCTATGTATGTAAACTGCTACCGACAATAATACTGGTGGCAAGAATGAACGGGGCCGACAAGAACTTATTAGAGACTGACCTTTGGCTGTCACGCGTCTCTGGTTGGCTTGGATATTTTGCCCACGCTGCGACGGAGCAACAATCCCTTGTAACAAGGTTTGGAGTGTATCGGGTAGTAGATCACTAGATACAGATAACGAATCGGGTTTGGGATAAACGTCACACTCGTAAATGGCTGACCGAATATCATCGCGGACTATAGCCGATGCTTTCTTGACGATGCGCATACGTTCATCAGTTTCATTGGTACATTTGACTGAGTACCACGAATCATATAGTATTTTGTCTGATGAATCTCTGAATGTGACAACATTTTTTAGGAACCTCAGTGTTGTAATAGAGATTCTACTACCGAAATGCTCAAGCAGTTTGGTTTTAAGATGTTTAATTGTGTAACCGACTTCGTCACCAAGATACGATTCAAACGTCTCTGTCAATTCGCTCAAGGAAAACTGACACTCATCGCTGTTCTCCATAAAGGTACACAATTCATGGAATGTAAGTGCTTTCTTGTCTGCAACAGGCCTACCCCGTGAAAGAGTTCGCTCAGGCTTATCTCTGACAAATCCTGTCCAGCAATCATGGTGATACCGACCTTCCTCGGCCACTAGATCGATAGCACGACCGATCCAAGTAAGTACAGACTCACCCCATTCATCACTACGTTTCAAACAACGGGTTCTGATACTATCAACAAAAGTCAATGTTTCAACGGTGTGGACTTCTCTTCTACGTTGAACGGGTATATGAGTTTGTTTGTCGGCGGATTCTCCACAGAACAGACAATGGAGTTTAAAATTGAAAGCATCTTGATCAGAGCGCAATTTTTTTGTCATAGATGGACCAGCTTCGTCAGATTCAGCTGCATCTAGAGACATTCTCTTACTTTTTCTTACAGAACTTTCCCGTGTATAATTCTTGTAGCAGAATTTGTGAATTTTCTCACCAACTGTGGGTTTCTTCGAACCGGCAAAAAGATTATCGCCAAGCTCGACGCTTACAGCAACCAACTTTTCTATACCCCGCTCACTAAGTGTAGTTATTCCGGACGAGCCGGTCAACTCATCGTTACATTTGATACATTTATCCATTGCCAAAGTCACAACAGAAAAAAGATGATAGACACAATAAACTCAAGTACAATACCACAGAACAGATATCAATGTGCGGACCTGCTTCGTTGTCACCGTAAGGTATCAACAGGTAACGCTAAGTGATATGCCAACAACATAACTGATCAGTTCTACAAATAACACAACACTCTAATAATCAACAACAGGCAAAATTACATATATATCTATCAAGGGATCATTGGTTTCAATATCTAGGCACCAAATGCGAAGTGTCCAATACTGAACAGAGCAAATTGTGCAATGGACAGACCTGGAATGCGGAATTAAACAGCGTTTCCTGATGAAAGTCGTTCAAGGCTATTTTGCATCAAATTAAAGAGCGTTGTCTGTACACAAAGACCTGGAATGCGGAATTAAACAGCGTTTCCTGATGAAAGTCGTTCAAGGTTATTTTGCATCAAATTAAAGAGCGTTGTCTGTACATAAAGACCTGGAATGCGGAATTAAACAGCGTTTCCTGATGAAAGTCGTTCAAGGCTATTTTGCATTAAATTAAAGAGCGTTGTCTGTACAATACAAATTTGTTTATGAGTACACATCAAGGGCGTGCACACATTACATGCCAATGCATCTTGAGTGCAGGCGAACACCACATTATGTGATTTAATCGAACATGGAAATTGAAACAATGATGCTATAATACGGTATTTGAATGAGAAAAGTCGATGCCGTTTGAATTTGAGTTTAGGGGGTATGGTTAATATTTCACACGTTTCACCAGTTCATTATGGAATAAATGACTATTGTTATATATCATTATAAAGCCACTGCTTTTCTGCAATTTTTGATATATAATTTAACTCGTAGATTTGATTTAATGGACGTTGTGTACCGTTGTGTGTATGAAAACAATAAAATTTTTTTCGTAATTTTGTACATTTTCGTGAATATTTCACCACTGAGTGTGAGGATTGGTACAAAGTTGGCATTTTCTGTTGGGGATATGTATTCTCAATATAATTCAGCACGATATTTATGATTCTCACCCTACTAAGGCGAATAAGAATGAGAAATATGGAGCTGGGTCGAATTTTTTTTTTAATTTTTTTTTTCATCAAAAAAACGCTATAACTAAAAAAGCTCAACTCGGATTCGCGGGGACTTTTCACACTTTATCCGCAATGTGTGTCCCGGAAACATATAAAAAAATCAGCTTTCTCCGATTTTTTTCCTTACTTTCTCATTTTTATGTCTAATGTGCCTGGACTATATTATTCATGAGCAGAATGAGGTTTCAAGAGTGGTCCAGAGGGGAATTTAGTGACGCTGTCCTACTTCACATAACATGTCATTGTTTTTCACGTAATTAGCCTTTTGGCTTCAAAGTGACTAGAATATAAAAGCACATCACAAACATAGTACCAATGTCACGCGATGTGGTGAATATACGGGTTTACTTCAAATATTTCTTGAAATGGGAGCGTGGGTGTCTGAAAATTATGCGGAAAAAACTTCCCAACATTTTTTTCAGGGGTGGGGGTGGTCATTTTGGGCAAAATTAAAAAATGCGCCTATGCCTATGTTCCTGGATTTTTTTTCCGCCCCCCCCCCCCCCCCCCCTCCTATCACACGTAATAATTAAAGATTATACCCTGGGTGATTTCCTGTTTACGTTATAATTTATGTCACGCTACAGCGTTGTTGACAAAACAGATCAGACAAACTAAATGTATAGCTTAATATTCTTACAAATCTAGTTTCTGGTGTGTACCTTGCAAATGGAACTCAGTTATTATTTTTCCCCAGAAACCTTTGATATTAAATTGAATTTAAATAAGCTTTTCCTAATTTTATCTCAGATATGCAGTGACATGGACTTCGAACAGACAAGTTTCTGTAAATCATGGCATATGCAGGCATATGTGAAGACTTTGCCTGCTGGGCCCATAATTAATTTACTTCTGCTTATACTGTAACCGTGGAAATGTTGCATATATTGCTGAATATTAGATAAGTAAATGGTTTTGGTGAAATTCTCTAATATGTTTCATATTAACCCTTTACTCAACGAATCGGCCGCATCCGCCCGCGTAATATGCAAATTCAGCAGTTGAAAAAATATTATTTTTCAAAAGATTTCAACAAAACCATATCATGCGACCCCTCGTTGGAACGAGCTCGTCGAGCTCGTTCCAACGAGGGGTCACATGATATGGTTTTGTTGAAATCTTTTGAAAAGTTTGAAAAAATTATATTTAAAATAATAAATTTTTATATCGTCTGCGTTGGGTAAAGGGTTAAGGGGGTAACATTTGTTGATAATGCTTCTAAATGAGCTCTTGGGCGCGGTGGCGTTGCGGTAATCGGTTCTCGTCAGATCACCGAAGTTAAGCAACGTCGAGCCCGGTCAGTCCTCGGATGGGTGACCGTCTGAGCGATCGATCCGGACTCCCGCGTTGTGTGTTTGGGCAAGGCACTTAACCCCGATTGTCCACACGGAGGCACGATGGCGCCGTGCACTAAGGCGTACTGCACGTCGATGGTGCGCATGTCTTCAACCAATCTAACCCTGCCTGTGCTGCAGTGCGGAGTTACGATGTTAGAGAGCTGGCAGCTGCTCGTGGTTGCTCGGTGGTCTCTCGTCATCGTCCCATGTGGACAATCGGGGTTAAGTGCCTTGCCCAAGGACACAACGCGAGAGTCCGAAACGATCGCTCAGACGGTCACCCATCTGAGGACTAACCGGGCTCGACGTTGCTTAACTTCGGTGATCTGACGAGAACCGGTTACCGCAACGGCACTGCGCACTATAGGTGTGGATTACAACAAACTCGTTCTTTGAAAAGATACAGACAGCACACTCTAAAATAAGTTGGGTTAAAATTCAACCCAAATCAACTGGGTTGAGTCAACCCAGTTGATTTATTTTGATTTTACCCCTACCCCCCCCCCCCCCCCCCCCCCACCACCCACCACCCTGATTTTAGAGTGCAGAAGCAAAGTTTCTGTCATGGAGTTGAAACACTGCATTTTATTTATTTATTTATTTATTTATTTATTTATTGGTGTTTAAGGTCACATATTTTTGCACACTGGCTAATCATGACCACAACAGTTTTACGGGTGGAGGAAGCCGGAGTACCCGGAGAGAACTACAAAGCATCGACGAGCAACTGTCAACTCCCCAACATAATAACTCCACACAAGCAGGGTTAGCATTGGTTGAAGACAGGTGCACCATCGACGTGCAGTACGCCTTTACTACACAGCGTCACCGTGCCCCCCACGTGGGCAATGGGGGTGAGTGAAGTGTCTTGCGGTTGCCGCAGGTGGGATTCGAAACGAGGACCTCTCGGCTTGCAGACTGCACCTCTACCAACTGAGCCACCGCGCCCCCACACTGTATTTTATTTTATGTGCACAATCTGGAGAGCTAGCGTATTTTATTGCTGTCCAAACAAAACATATATACAGTAAATGCAATTTTGTCGTTCCACCGCCGGGAGGTGGAGTAGTGGTCCGTAAAACTAATTTCATTTACTGTGACCTGTGGCCAACGCCTGGTGAAAGTCCTCTACAGTGTGTAGCTTAGGCTTAAACAGTTGGTTGGACTTGTCTTCATACTTGTGGTGTGGTCTTAATATAGCTATAGATGCTGAATGTGGTCTTAAGCACTAATAAAGAAATATTGGTGGTGTTAAATTACTATTTACCAGTTATTTCCAACAGAATTGATATCCGCATAACATCCCACTATATTCATGTACAGGGACCGACCTGGGCATGCGCCAGTGCGTATTTGGTTCTGAAACATCAGGACCTGGCTCTTAAATCCCAGAAATAGGCTTCTCAGTTGGCGCGTAACTTCTCAGATCATATTTTGATATTCTTTCGATGGATAATCGAGAGAGACACTCTTACATGTATTATATATACATGATTATCATTTATCATTGTTGTAGAGTGCTTAAGTTAATGCTTCAAGTCTTAATTACCAAGCATTCATCTTCACTGCGGTTTCTGAAGTCTTGGCTGCCTAAATAGGCAGCCAAGACTTGATCAGAAACCAAAGTGAAGATTAATGTTTGCTATAGTGCACTAAATGAAAATGATGAGAGCTATTACATACTTGCAGTGTGTGTTACAAACAGCAGTGTGACTCCGTAAATTGAAATCTGGCGCATGAATTGAAAAAATAGGCTCCGAGGCTAGAGCGTATTTTAAATAGTCCTGATCGGTCCCTGCATGTATGACATTCTAGTGATGCTTTCCGAAATTAAGGAGTGGCAGAACAGCGCCGGTCGGGCGATGGGAAGGCCCGGGGGAGGGGGTCCTCTTCTCATAGCAGGGGGCCCAGCTCCGGGATTTTTTTTTGCAATTCACTACCCCAAACTCTTTTAAAAATGTGGGAACTATTTTCTGGGCGGGACTGTGTGAGCTGCACACAGCTAATATGGGTTTAGTGGGCTTACATATATATATCAAAGCGATTGAATGCGCTCTGTGTCGGAAATTCAAGACGAATGAACCATTGAAGGACGATGGGGATCCTCTTCTCATAGCAGGGGTCCGGGGAGCCCTGCTCCGGGAATTTTTTTGCAATTTAGTACCCCAAACTCTTTAAAAAATGTGGGAACTATTTTCTGGGCGGGGCTGCGTGAGTTGCACACAGCTAAAATGGGTTTAGTGGGCTAAGATATATTTTGCAAAGCGATTGAGTGCTCTCTGCGTTTGATATTCATGAAGAATGAGCCATTGAAGGTCTTAAAATTGTATGAAAGGGTGTCCTCACTCAGTAGGGGAATGGCGTTCCCGGGATTGGAATACATGTACGTGGAATACACACCTACCAGCCTTTCAGAAATTTCAGGAGATCTCCTTTTACCCCCTTCAAATCTGTATTGAACGGTCTTGTTATTGTCAACTATAATTAATTTAAAATATAGTCAATGCAATCGTCGTTTCTAGATAAATCTTTGCTTTCTCTTCAGCAAAGACCAATCGTTATTTAGCCCTCCTAGCCTTAGAAAATAATGATTACCACAACAGCCTATTCCTAAAACACACAGGTTTTCAGATCTCTGCAATGTTAGTGGTCTCTGCAATATGGCCACACTGCCCCTCCCACACCTCCGGGCCTTACAAAGGCGCGGAGGTGGGGGAGGGGCAGTGTAGCCGTCTCGCAGAGACTACCTGGTTAGCAGCACCAAATAAAATGTACAAAGCCCACTTGGCAGAATTCATTAATAGTACAACTTCACTTTGCCACTTTTAGCCTTTGTAGGCTTGAGGAGAGCTAATCGCTCCACTAGGCCATGTTAGGAGAGCGATTTTTAGCCCTCCTGCATTTTTAAGAATGCCAGGCCTGGCATTTAAACTGCCCCAACTGCCCGTTCCACCATTCCGTTACTCCGAGGATATAATGAGCTAGAGGTTAGAGGTGATACAAGTAAACCCATATTTTTTCAAATTTCTTGAACACAAATATCGAGCAAATAGAATTGTTAACTTGCCAATAACTGCTGTGGACATTGTATTAACCTTTTACCTACCTAATCGGCCACATCCATCCGAGTAATGTACAAATCGAGCAGGCGAAAAAATAGTATTTTAATTTTTTTTAACAAAACCATATCACGGATCACCTCGTGTCGGACAGTTTTACGGGGGTGGAGGAAGCCAAAATACCCGGAGAGAACCACTGAGGAACGGCGAGCAACTGCCAGACTCCCCAACGTACTGACTCCACACAGGGTAATACTTTTTGCCGGTAAGAAGGACGGTATCCGGTAAAAAGGATGGTAAGTGTATAAAAACTAAGTTTTTAAGTACTAAATGTACCTCTGAATGTGTGAAAAGTGATTATTTAAGGAAGCTAAAGCAATAATAAATATATATAACGAAGATTAAGTATTGTTTGTTTTATTGTAGACTATTTTCAAGACAAAATAGATCATTTCGCCATCGACACTGATCGACAAGCCATTTTGAGCAAGAAAAACAACGAATTCTCTGAGGTGCACGACGGGGTGAATATTATCATACTTGCTTGACGGAGGTGTAGCTAATTTTAGATGTTTCTGTTCACTACGAGAGTATTTAACAAAACGTTTTTTGGAGAGAAACCGTTCATAATTTGAAAATAGTCTACAATAAAACAAATAATACTTAATCTTCGTTTTATATTGCGCACTGTTCATTAAATTGTCACTTCACACTTTCAGAGATACATTTAGTACTTTAAAACAGTTTTTATACGCTTACCGTCCTTTTTACCGGCAAAAAGTTAAAACCAACCATACATCAGTGGATACTTTTTCTAGATTCCTGTAAGTCCCACCTCAGTGATACCCACATGAGCCAATTAAGACTAGGCCCCCTTGTGCTCACTCCACCAATCCCAATCCCTATTTGTGAACTCACAGTGGTGGACCCGGGGGGGGGGGGGGGCTGAGGGCCCCAAATACAAACCGAAACTTACTATTTTTAACCCCCACGTTTCCTCAGGAGGCACCAGAATCGATCTCAGAGCTTCAGAATTTGAAGAAAAAAATATCCGGAAAAAGGTCTCACAACCGTAGGAGAATTTTACGCCCAATTTCAAAGGTCAAGCCATTGAAATATGCCAGCGTTATGTCGATCTTGCCCCCCCCCCCCCCCCATTTCGAAAATGTGGGAAATGGATTATATATATAGCGGGGCGGGGCCAGGATCTGTAAAGGGGGGGGGGGGCAATCATGATATTTGGAAGGTCGTTGTGGGGTCCCTTCCAGGCCTAACTAGGGCTAGACCTCCCCAGAAACAAATTATCGTAAACAATTTCATTAGTTATTAATTCCAATCGCCCGCTATACACATTAGTGTCTATCATACACAATATATACAGTGGACGACTGAAATTAACTAGCAATAGATTTGGAATGCTTCCAATTACTTGATGCCCAATCTTGGAGTGCAAGTTCAAGATAGCATAAAGCGCCAGTTTGTGTCAGAGAAAAGCAGTAGGGATTGTGTTCAGATGCCAGTTTCAATGTAATCGTATGTGCTTACTGGGCAGGGAATATAGATAAGAGAATTAACATGCACAGGGATTGGACACTGACCTAGTCTTCGATTCTGGTCGCCATGCTGGCTTTCCAAGCAACTTAAGCAACTTAAAAAAAAAAAAAAAAAAAAAAAAACAAGGTGGGTGGGTTCTGCACCAAACAACCTTCAAATGGTACATTTTCATCACCAATGTACTGCACTAAGATGAAACGCCCATTCGGGGCAAGCTGGTACTCCACTTTTATGAACTACGGTGAACAACTATGCTTTCCACCGGGCATTTTGATATGAAAAACAGTTTTCTTATAATTTGGCTATAGATAGCGGCACTTTCCTTGACCCAGAGTTTTTCCACTTATACGCATCACAACGCCAATCGTGTACCTTGGAAAATGTTGTGGAATCTACCACAAACACGTTACTACCACTTGGCCTTGTTGTATTTGTCGTCGACATAAGGTCCATATTTGGGCTACCGAGAATAGCTAAAACTTCATGTAGATTGATGCGATCGTGCGAGATCATGTACGGCTTAGAATCGCTTCCTCCATCCACGCAACTGACATCTGAGATTGTCCCTTCTATAATGTGGACGCTGTGGGGCCTCCCCAATCTCCGGTTCAGATTAACACTGAATGACACTGACCACTAAACCACGGCATTCTCAAAATACAATATCAACGGTGGCCCCAGTGGCAGAGCTAGGATCCCCAATCGAAGGCCTGGGTGAGGGTTAAAAACAGTAAGTGGCAGTTTGCATTTAGGAGCCCCACCCCCGCCCCACCACTGGGAAGAAGGTTAAGTTGCTAGACTCTGGGCAGATCGATCCTGGTGCCTCCTGAAGAAAGGTAGGGGTTAAAAACGGTATGTGACTGTTTGCATGTTTTTTTGTGTCTTTTTTTTGGGGGGGGGGGGGAGTGGGGGCAAACCCCACAACGACCTTCCACATATCATGATTGCACCCCCCCCCCCCAACAAAAAAGAATGGCTACCTCCCCCACCCCCCCCCCCCATTATAGAATCCTGTGTACGCCCCTACTAGATAAAAAAAATTCTATTTAATATTTTCGAAATGGTGTTGGGGGGGGGGGGGGCTAGATCGATAGATCGATATAACGCTTGAACTATGGAATTGTGCGTACTCCCTCCCACGATTATGAGCCCTTCCCAGGATATTTTTTTCTTCAAATTCTGAATCTATGAGATCGATTCTGGTGCCTCCTGGGGAAACGTGGGGGTTAAAAACAGTTAATTATGATTTGCATTTGGGGGCCTCAGCCACCCCTCCCGGGCCCACCACTGGGAGCTCACACATGGGGATTGGTGGAGTGAGAACAAGGCGCTCCAGTCTTAATGGGCGCCTGGGAGTATCATTGGGGTAGGACATACAGGAATCTAGAACTAGTATCCACTGGTGTGTGTGTTCTTTTTTAATATTTATTATCATCTCGGCATGTGTTTGGCGAAACGCTAACTAAAAATAAGTTATGAACCCCCCCCCCCCTTCCCGCCCCCTTCGTTTAAAAAATAGCTTGAACACAACTTTTTGCCGGTAAAAAGGACGGTAAGTGTATAAAACTATGTTTTAAAGTACTAAATGTACAGCTGAATGTGTGAAAAGTGACAATTTAATGAAGCGTACGCAATAATAAATATATATAACAAACATTAAGTATTGTTTGTTTTATTGTAGACTATTTTCAAATTATAAATGGTTTCTCTCCCCCAAACCTTTCTCTTAAATCGCCTCGGCGTGAACAGAAATATCTAAATGCACACGAATTAGGCTTGTTACAACTCCGTCGAGCAAGTATGATAATATCCACCCCGTCGTGTACCTCAGCGAATTCGTTGTTTTCCTTGCACAAACTGGCGTGTCGATCAGTGTCGATGGCGAAATGATATATTTTGTCTCGAAAATAGTCCACAATAAAACAAACAATACTTAATCTTCCTTATATGTATTTATTATTACGTTAGCTTCCTTAAAAAATCACTTTTCACACATTCAGGGATACATTTAGTACTTTTAAAACGTAGTTTTTATACACTTACCGTCCTTTTTACCGGATACCGTCCTTTTTACCGGCAAAAAGTATTACCCTCCACACATTCAGGGTTAGGATTGGTTGCAGACAAGTGTACCATCGACGTGCAGTACGCCTTAGCACACAACGCCAACGTGCCCTCTCCATCCCCAATCCCCGTGGGCAATTGGGAGTAAGCGTCTTGCCCAAGGAAAACACGCGGCTGTCGCAGGTGGGATTCGAAACGTGGACCTCACGGCTTGCAGCCTGCATCTCTACCTACTCCCTTTGCTCCCGACTCGATCCAATGAAGGGTCACACGATATGGTTATCGTATATACATATATACAAAGTATACATCAAAGTGGGGGTTATGATGTATAGAACAAGAAGATAATATGCAATCAAATCACAGAGTTGACACCAGGCACCAATGGCTCCTGAAAGTCTGCTACCGTATTCGTACCAGAACTAATATTAAAATAATGTTTTAGGCGAATAAGTCGTGGTCAAATGTGCTTCATATATCCAAGAACAAAGCTAGGATATCAAAATTCTTCAAAACGCAGCCACAGAGCTGTGTGAGGGTAAATTCCAAAATGCGCATCTTGATATGCGCATGTCCGTCGGCCATGGAACAATTTTCAATAAAAAAAATTGCAGACAGTTTTGTCCTTTCCCCACACACAGTCATGTCGCTAAAGTAAAGTAAAGTGTATTGCTTTGTTCTTGGATATCTGAAGAACATTTGGCCACGAGTTAATCTCGAGAAATATTATTTTTTCAACCAATTCCATTTTTTTAACCAAATTTAGTGTATGAACACATGATGCTTTGGAAATTGATATATTCGGCAATTGGCCATGTCACATGACACCCATAGCAACCAGCGCGATTCCCTGGCAACGGGAAAAGAACTACGTCGATTTTGGTCAAATTTTGTATACAGTACGTGGAGAGTGTATTATCACTAAATCACCCGCAGAGTGGAGATTCCACCTATCAGAGCAATAATTGCAGATTTGTTGCAAAGCATAACCGGCACCAGCTAAGTTTCAGCCAATTGACCTCCGGGTTTAACCCGGAGGTCCATTAGCTGTAACATTGCTTGTGTTTTGTTGTCGATATGTACAACATTTGAAAGTTATAGCTTGGGTGATAATCCCACTCCACGGGTGATTTAGTTACAATCCACTCTTCACATACTGTATGAACACAGGGTACATTGGGAAATTCGGCTATTCTGGCATTGACGAAGTCACCTGACTCTCATATCAACTGAAGGGACGACTTCCTAGGAATGGCAAACTACTGAGCCGATTTCAACCAAAGAATGTGTATGAACACATAAACTGACATAATGCCTTGGGAATTCGATCTATTGGGCAATTGACCATGTCACGTGACCCCCCCCCCCCCCCTAGCAACTAGTGCGATTCCTTGGTAACGGGAAAACTACTGGACCAATTTTGATCAGCTTTGGAATATGGACACAGTATACATCGGGAAATCGGGCGATTAGTGCACTGGCGGGGTTACCTGACTTCCATAGCAACCGACGCGACTCCCTAGCAACGGGTAAACTACTAGGCGGATTTTATCCAAATGTGGTATATGAACCCATAATACACTGGGAGATCAACCTATTGGGCCACTGACCATGTCACGTTACACACATAGCAACCAATTCAACTTCCTAACAATAGGGAAGGTACTAGTCCGAATTTGAACAAATTTGGTATATGGCCGCATCATACATTTGGAATTAGATCTATAACGGCACTAAGGTCACGTGATTCTCATAGCAACCAACTCGACTCCTTAGCAACGGACAAACTACTGTGCCGATTTTAACTAAATTTGATGTATGAACCCATAATACATTGGAAAATCGACCTATATGGACATTGACCATATCACGTGACACACATGGCAACAAACGCGATTCCCCAGAAACATGGATGACATTGGGTCGATTTTGATCAAATTTGGTATATGAACCCATAATATATTTGGAATTCGACCTATTAGGGCACCGACCATGTCACATGACTTCAATAACAACTAACTCGACCCCTAACAACGGGCACGACTCCCAAAGCAACCAACGCAATTCCCTAGCAACTGCAAACTAGGGCCTACTAGGTCCATTATGGTGAAATTTTATATTGGATGCATAGTGTAACAGGAGGAGAGATAAGTGCGGGAGCCGGGGTTCGAACCGTCGACCTCTAGCACACAAAGCGACCGATTTACCACGAGACTAAGAGATCCGGACCAACCAGGCTGGTTGGTAAATGGCCTTTATACCTCGACCGCTACACTACTCTCCCCTTCTTTTTTGAGATTCACCACATGTGAATCTCACCCAAGTTCCTCCTCAGAGCGGTCGAAACACCCGCAGTGCCACCTACTGCTGAGGATCGGACGAGCCCCCAAATGTAGCAGGAGGAGAGATAAGTGCGGGAGCCGGGGTTCGAACCGTCGACCTCTAGCACACAAAGCGACCGATTTACCACGAGACTAAGAGATCCGGACCAACCAGGCTGGTTGGTAAATGGCCTTTATACCTCGACCGCTACACATAGTATATTGGGAAACTAACCTATTGGGTCACTTCCCATGTCACGTGACTTCCAAAGCAACGAACGCGGCTGCCTTGCAACAGGGAAAGTACTGGGTCAATTTTTACCATATTGGACCCATAATACATTCGGAGTTTGGCCAATTATGGCACTGGACATGTCCTGTGATCTCCATGGCAACCAACGCGAGTTCCTAGCAACAAACAATTTTTCAAGATATTCGACTTTTTGGCTGATACTATATTGGGTAACAAAGCAGGCAGATCGTCGATACTATGTGACTAGGCAACCTATTGTGATGGTTTTAACCGAATTTGGTTCATGGACTCAATACACTGCTAATCCAAACAGAAAGGTCTGTGGTAGTATCTCATACATTAATTTTCTTAGCAACCACAGTGACTCCCTTGAAACATCAATATAACAGTTAATGGTATATAATTATAAACAGTTAAAACTAGAAGTCCTGTCACGAACTGTGCGCTTATCTAGGTTTAATTGTGCGCAGGAATTGAGCGCAATTACCATATCGAATGGCATCCAAAGCACGGTAGGTTCTCCTGGTTACTCATCGCAAACACGGGCAATGTTTCTGCTAATGGACCTCGGGTTGCCCGAGATCCATTGGCTGAAACAGTGCTTGTGCACAGGCCACATGTACAGAATTTGATAGCCTCATTATGGTCATAACGCGTAGATTAACGCGCAGATCGACGTGCTATTTGTGCGCATCTCTTGACAGGACTTCTAGTTTTAACTGTAGCCAGTGGGCTAACTGAAATGTTTCCCACTATATGCACTTGACTCGTCATACATTGGAAATCTAACCAAGCATATCCCCGCTTATGCCTCCCTACCATTTATTTACTTATTGGTGTTTAAGGTCACATATTTCTGCACAATGGCTAATCATGACCACGACAGTTTTACGGATGGAGGAAGCCGGAGTACCCGGGGAGAACCACCGAGCAACGGCGAGCAACTGTCAGCTCCCCAACATACTAACTCCACACAAGCAGGGTTAGCACTGACTGAAGACAAGTGCACCATCGACATGCAGTACGCCTTAGTACACAGCGTCACCGTGCCCCCGTGTGGGCAATGGGGTGCCTCCCTACCAGCCTGAAATGCAAAATAAACCCTGGTGACATGAAAACAATTGGGCCCATTTTGACCAATGTTGAATGATAAGTGATGCACAATATTTATAGTGAGAAAGATTTACACGTCCAATCACTGTATCATGTGGTTTCCTAAGGCTAAACAAGCTCCACGTTTCCAGTGTGTTATCGCCGGGACATCCTTTTTGTGTAGCTTTGCCATATTTTCTTGTTAAGGTTGTTTTCTGATTTTCCGACCTGTCAAGATTGTTTGGTGTCAAAAATGTCGACAACTGACGTCGTGGTTACTTATTTTAAATTTTGAAAAAAATTATGACGTCATGACGTTATACTATAATAGTAATGACGTAATATGTTGGCATGTGACATATTCATGCATATTTGAGAAGTTCGATGATTGATATTAAAATGAACAATTGTAAACTTTCAGCTTCAAATTTATCAATCGGGCCGTAAGGTCTACAAAGTAGTAACCGTTGCAAGTAGATAACATTTCGTAAATTCCTTGAAAAAAAAGTAACTGAACCGTTGAATGTGGCAACTTGTCACTGTCAGTCACATTAATATGATGTAACACTCAAGATTGCTAACTATGTTTGTTACAAATGCAAAGTACAAGAAAAAATAATTCTTAACTACAGATAATTCAGGCCTATATTTTGGTTTTTAACCGTGGTTATCAAGGCGGTTTTTCTCCCAGAATCAACGAATTTCTCCTAAAAGTAGTTTTGTGTACATAATTACCAAGCAACAGCAGTTCTTTTCTGCATATCACAAGCGACTGACCAATTGAGTGTGCGCATTTCAAGAAAAGATGGATTGTGGGACTGTTTTTTCCCCACCGCCATGATGTTTATTTGTTTTTGTTGATCGATATACGCTTGATGACTTTTCGAATGTCAAAATCAAGAACTCTTTTAATTAACGAAAAGACATGATAAAAATTTAAAACAAATCAAGTTAACTGAATGCACCCATATTCACTGAACAGTTCATGCATCCCCTGTACATTGGTGTAAACCCGTACGGTATAGCTTCGCTATACACACTTGCCTATTTTCGTTATAGGTAACTACGGGAAAACAAGATAGACTTGAGCAATTTACATCCTAGTCCTACTACGATCTGTTATGAGATGCTTTGTCCAGGATGAAAAGACTTCCAAATATTTGTCTAAATGAAGCAAATGCAAATTGACAATGACAGGACGCTATACTCGGAAGAAGGTTCCTCTGGAAATGTAAGTCAGAAAGTGAGATCCGTCCTGTCAAATTCAACTTCAAGAGCCAATTTAGCTCTAAATGTTCAAATATTTTGTATGCCCGTTTGACCCTAGCCGCCAAGGCTGTATACAAAATACATCAGATCCACGTTGTAGTTGTTTCTTTACATTTTTGTTCCCCAAGTGGGTATAGAAAATATTAATTGCCATGTACCAGAGTGTACTAACTGTTGGCAATGTTTAGGTGCATTGGGATACCAGTATTCAATACTGTATGTGAGCTTGTACACACAATTATTATCCTGCAATACATTGCAAAATTTGGTAATTGAAACATTTTTAGACACATTGTCACACATGACATGTAACAACGGTATATGGCTACACACATAATCTTTCAATGTTAATAAATTGTTTAGATGTATAGCCACAGAGTGGGTCAGGCCGGCCAATAAAGTTACTGGGTAATCAGCTGGAAGGAGCTCCAATTTAGTATTACTGAACATACAGCAGGGTAGGATTTGTTCGGTTTCGCATCGCACTTTGCGACGCAATTTTCCTCTAATGCGAATCAGTTCCATAAAATTGGATCGCAAAGTGCGATGCGCATGTATTTCTGCAAACAGAATAGGATTATCCCTCTTTGTTCTCCTGGCATTTAATGCACTCTCATAGGTATGGTATATAGGTACATCATAACTACGAAGGATGCTTTTTTAGACACATTGAAACTACGAGAGATGTTCAAAACAGTCACTCACAAATGTGAATGACATACAGAAACACGTGATTGCTTAGCAACCAATCAACTGTACTTTGCTTGAAGGTCATCGAGCTGTTCCAGGCAAGAAGTCCATCTAGAGTGTTATGGTTTTCACATGCAACCTTCTCACCCAAGTGTCAGGGCTCGAAATGTACACCTGTCCACCTGTCACTGACAGCCAGACATTGGGTGGAGACAAGTAAAAATAAATCATACCTGTCACAATGACAGGCCAGTTACCCTTCACCTAACAAATCAGCCAAAACCGACTCCATATTAATATAAAAAAATCGCCATTCTATTTATTAATTTTTCTCTCCCAAACCATAGCCTATGATCAATGATCCCTCATTGGAATGAGCTCATCATCGGGTTCCCCAAACAAATTAATTATTTTTCCCCGGCCATAGAGCTGTCATCTGCAACTAGTGTTAGATAATGGGTTAATAACCAGTGAATGATTTGATTTTGAAATCAAAGCATCAAGATCAGGGATAAGCCAACAGTATTTGTTTTGTTCACTGATGAATGGTATGGCACAACATACATGTAGTATACATTTTAAACACAACTTTTCACAGTACTGTGTCTGTATACAGGTATTCATAAATTCACACAAGCTTCCAGTGTTCAGGTGAAAATTTGAAGCGACAGGGAAGAAAAAAATCCACCTGTCATGTGTGACAGGTAGAAATTTTGGAACATTTCAAGGCCTGCCAAGTGTTCAGGATTTAATTATCTATATTCTGCCTAGAGGTTATATCATTAATACTGAGAAATACTCACTTCGTGTGAAACAAAACTAAAAATACAAAAAAAATGGTTGATAAGGCATTTTTGTCTTTTAATAGGTATCAGGTCCGTTCACCCTAAATACCATGGATCAAAATAAGCGGTATCGTATCATCGCATTTCGCTATGCAAAATTCAAGAAAAGCTATGCAATCATTAAATATGCATAGCGAAATGCGATGCACATTCTCAAGTTCCATATCATGGTGGACAATGGGCATCAGTCCAAACTTGTAACTGCTTGTCTGGAAGAAACATGATGGCTCAATGCCAAATCAGCAGTTCATGGACCACCAGGTAGAATACCGGGTGGTCCATGCACTGCCAATTTGCCTCCCAATTCCTCAAGTATCCACTCGAGTGAAAAAATTAATTGGGGATTTAAGCCCATTCACACGACTCAAGGGCAGAGTTTCAAACCACTTGAAACTTTGAAAACTTCAGTTGTGAAAGAGTTGAAGATTCCACTTCTGTTGATGCCAGGCGGCACTACAGAAATTTACACCTAGGTAATTGCTGCCAGTGCTACCTGCAAGTTAATAACAGCATGACCCGACTGTATAAATTGTTTGGTATTTTTTTCATCAAGTAGGCCTACCACTAATATACATGTTACTAAGTATCAAATGCTTTCTGGGGAACAAAAGCATTCATTATTGTATACTGAATTTGAAACATTAAAATGCTACACAATTTTCAAAAAATGCTATAGCATTTTGCTATGGAAATAAAAAAAAGTATTTTGATCCCTGCTAAATATTCGCCCTAAAAGTGGGTCTTTTGCCCTAGGTATCGGGTGTGTCCACCCTACGGCCTGTTTGCCCTAGTATTGTTGTAGGGGTTTAATACATAAAAAATTATTCTTATAATGAGATCTGGAGGTTTCGTACCACTACAAGTTCATCCCAGTGCACTTTTGTATAGTAATGAACCGATTATCAAAACTTGCTATCAACTGATTACCGGTTATTTCTCTGCTGATTATGCTGATTCTGATTCTGATGGCTGAAGTAGGACACTGAAGAAAATCTGTTGGTGCCTGTTATACTACAGAAATTTCGTTGATAAATCATCAATTATGAAAGCTTAATACCACATAAGTTCTCAGAGTATGCATATTTAGCGCTGGGCGATATTAGCCAAAATAATATTTACATTTTGGTTGGGGCGTAGGGAAAAGATCGTTATTAATGATACAATCACACAAAATTGTTCTCATGAAGATTGTGGTTTATTCCGGTAAATAGTTAGGGTTTTGTGTAAGGATACAATACACTTGGGTGTGTTAACCAGGAATATCCTGAGCACACATACTTTGGGTCTTAAATGAATAATAATTTTGATGTTTATGTGTGTTGTGAAGTCATATGACGCATGGTTTACACGTTTTTTTCAGAATGTATTATTCACTGTTCTTTTTCAATGTGTTACATTCCTTGATGTGTTTCTCTAATGTTTTCATGAACTCTACAATCTTCTGGAAATGGTGGCAATCTCGTACCAATTGCAGTTGATAAATTCCGTAATATCTCTGCTCTGCAAATCCCCAAATTTTCTGCTATGCACTACACAAGTTTTTAATGGGGAAACTTTGTTGAAATGGCCAGATATCAAAGGGATTTTTTATAGTCAGTGTTAAATATAGAATAACCGGAAACTGTTGGTTTTTAACTGCCGGTTGTCATAATTGGCCGATGCCCCATAACCGACCGGTTCCGATTGCCGATTCCAATTATCGGTTCATCACTACTTTTGTACCACTACTGGTTCATCCCAGGAGGTTTTGTACCACAATGTCTGGAGGATTCGAACCACTACAAATTTGTTCCACCTACTGCCCCCCCCCCCCCCCCCCAATTCCCCCCCCCCCCCCCCCCCCAGCGATCAGTATTTGAAACAAATTTGTAAGTGACCGAAATGAAAGCCTTAATAACTTGTCAATGAACATGAATCGATTTTGCTGTATTTCAGGATTGTGGCATTGTATGCCCTTATGTGGTTGCCACCATACATGTATTTCATACACTGCTCTGTTCCTCATTTCCTTGAACATTACTGTTTGCCAATTGTTTTTAGTTTGGGTGGAAGATTGGCAGGTAATATGTAGGGTGCACAATCAGCATGATGCCTGCCAGGAGGGAGAAAGTCTGGTATGTTGTTTATCATATAGACCAGTGGAGTCTTTACAGTTCATGTTCGAGTGAGTGTGACATTGCTATGTTAGTTTGTTTTATTTTATTTGGTTGATTGAGACATGATTACACATGTAATTGTTGACTTATTTTAGTACTTTTGGAACCATCATTAATGAAAATTGCTCAACAGTTACACCTACTTGCTAATCAGTTTCAAGAGATAGGAAAAAAACTGCTAAACAAAAATTTCAAAACAAATCCTACAGTTAAACTAGAAGTCCTCTCCCGAACTGTGCACTTATCTAGGCTTAATTGCGCGTAGGAATTGTGCGCAATTGCCATATCGAATGTCATCCAAAGCATGGCAGGTTCTCCTGGTTACTTGTAGCAAACACAGGCAATGTTTTGGCCAATGGACCTCCGGATTACCCGGAGGTCCATTGGCTGAAACATTTCTTGTGCACAGGCCATATGTACGATATTTGATAGTCTTACTATGATCATAACGTGTAGATTAACGCGCAGACTGACATGCTATTTGTGCGCATTTCATGGCAGGACTTCTAGTTTTAACTGTACCCTGTACAAGGGTGAGTCATGACCTTGATCAGACCTCATGGAACAAAATGTTGATTTTCAGGATTGAAAAGACACAAAAACCTTCCATCTGAGACATTTGTTAATGGCCCATGTCGTATGTTATATAATAAAAAGAATATTTGTGGCACTGAACCCACTTGCCGACCATGGTTTATTACTGTGGCAGAAAAGTTTCAATTTTGTTATCGAAAAGTTGCAAAATCCTCTCCAGTGGGCTAATTGTTCACTCCCCAAACAGTGTGTAATAATGAGAGATTTTCAGTGGGCGTATCCGTTTGCACTCGCCCTTTACCTATTCAGCCCAAAGTAGATTCCTCTTGGTCCAAGGAGTAAGTCTTCTCGGCCTAAGGCAGGGTTTCCGCTAGGGGAGAATTTGTGTGTCCGGTAGTTTAAAGAAACTGAAACACAGACGCCGAAGGCATCTGCCGCATATGCCGAAGGCACGTGCGTATAGAGGGGGGTCTGGGGGGGTTCTTCTCCCAGGAAAACTTTGATTTTTAGGTGCTCTCTGGGGGCATTCTGGTCATTAAAATGCTGAATAATTGAAGTGGAAAATATGTATTTTTTCCTCCTACAATTCTCTAAATTCCCACGGGACACACAATACTACATCTGGTCGGAGGTTTCATAAAAATACAAACCCAAAACAACACAAAATCCCCGAATCCTGACAGTGACTGCAACGCTTGACCTCAATTTTTTTTATACAACCCGATATTTGAAAAGAACCATGATGCGTACGTGTGACATCATGCACGTGCAATTACGTCATTTATCGCTCGAAATAAAACCCAGTGATTTAGGACCAAACACGACAATTTGAGTCCGAAATTTTATAGGTGACGTTTAGGATTTGAACTTTGTTTCCCCCTCTCATCTGGGGGTTATAAAGTATCAGGTTGTCACCAGTAATAGTAGGCATAATATACAACATAATTATGCCTATATTACGTGGAAACAAAGGATCCTGAGTGTCGTTACGATACAGCATTGTACTCAACATTTTAACCACCAGCTTTTCTGAGTATGATCTGCGGGAGGAATGGGTCCAGTCGACGGACCCACAGCCGGTCTAGCGGAAACCCTGCCCAAGGGTAAGTCCACTCAGCCAAAGAAGTGAGTCTGCTTGGTCCAAGAGAAGAGTCTACTTGGCCCAAAGAAAATTCCTTATTGTAGCACCACTGTTATAAAAACATAATAACGTTTGTGATTTGTTCAACAACACATTAATAGATTCAAGCAGGTTTGGTTTGTTTATTTAGTCAATTTTAATCATTAATAGAAGCCAGGTGATGTAATATAGCCACGATGTATTCACTGATTGCTTAGTCAGTGTGATTGGTTAAACATTTGTAAATGAAGTATATGTTAATTATCAGTTGGAGGTTCATATCCCCCCAAATCCCACAGTACCCTAAAAATACTGACTTCCACGATGTGCATGGAACTAGGGCTGCACGATATTCAAAACAGAATACCGTTATCGGTATTCAAAACAATACCGCGGTATACCGGTATGTCGAAAACTGTTCAGATATCTGAACATAAGTACCACAATCGAGACTTGAGGCATCACAGTCGGAATGAATCAACATGCGGTTACACAATGCAGACGATATCAAAATTTATTATTTTAAATCAAATTTTTCCAGAAATTTCTGCAAAACAATATCATGTGACCCCCTCATTGGAACGGGCTCGTTGAGCTCGTTCCAATGAGGGGTCACATGATATAGTTTTGTTGAAATTTTTTAAAATTATTTTTTCAATTGCTGAATTTGTATATTGCGTGGGCACATGCTGACGATTCCTTGGGTGAAGCGATAATATTATTCATTCTGAGCTCCAGTTCAAAAACTCGAGACATCTTGAAAATTAAATTGTGTGTAAATAAATAATGACGATAAACCTTTATTTTTGTAATTACGGTATTCAATCGATATTGGTTTGAATACCGGTATATATCAGTTTATCGAAATACCATGCAGCCCTACATGGAACGTCAACTCATGAAATTATATTCTTAAAAATACAGGAGGGCTAAAAATCAATTCCCTCGCATGGCCTAGGGGAGCGATTAGCTCTTCTCAATATTACAAAAGCAAAGATACTATTAATGAATTCTGCCAAGTGGGCTTTGTACATTTTATTTGCTGCTGCTAATAAGGTAGTCTCTGTGAAATCGATTCACTGCCCCTCCCACACCTCAGGGCCTCGGCAAAGCCCAGAGGTATGGGAGGGGCAGTTTGGCTGTCTTACAGAGATCACTACACTTATGTTTTTATTTATTCATAAATTCATTTATTTTGGGCACACCCTTTTGCCCTAATTTGGGCACATTAAAACCCGAAAAAACAGCCTTATCTTGTTAAGTGTTATTGCCATGCCTTTCTTTCTAGGGTCATATTATGATGGAAGTTATACTCAAATGTAGAAGATGCACAGGGAATTTATGTACATTTATTCTTCTTGACATCTTCACATCTTCTCTAATTTGGGCCCACCTGTTAAAAAGGTGTGAAATTGGGGCAATCTGAAAGCCTGCACTAACATAGCAGAGATCTGAAAAGGTGTAGGTTTTAGAAATAGGCTGTTATGGTAATCATTATTTTCTAAGGTCAGGAGGGCTAATTTTCTCCCTCCTTAAGTTTTTTAAGGCGAGCAAATAAATCGCTCTCCTGAAAATGCCAAGCATGATTATAGATGACATGCCACACTTGGTGAAAATTCAGGCACTTTGGCACCTCAAAATGTCTTCCAGTAGTGTTATCTGAAGGCTTATTTTTGAAAAATTTATCTGGGGTTCATACCCCTCACTCCCCTAACTGACCACATGAATGCAAGAGGTACACACCTTCATACCTTTCTCCAACTCAAAATGTTTGTCTTTGATTGTCAGAGAGTTCTGTCTTCAATCTTTGGGTATCGACTCACACACGTTACAGTTAAAACTAGAAGTCCTGTCACGAACTGTGCGCTTATCTAGGCTTAATTGCACGTAGGAATTTTGCGCTATTGCCATATTGAATGGCATCCAAAGCACGGAAGGTTCTCCTGGTTACTCATAGCAAACACAGGCAATGTTTCTGCCAATGGACCTCCGGGTTACCCGGAGGTCCCTTGGCTGAAACGTTGCTTGTGCACAGGCCATATGTACAGAATTTGATAGCCTTACTATGGTCTTAACGCATAGATTAACGCGCATATCGACATGCTATTTGTGTGCATTTCATGACAGGACTTCTAGTTTTAACTGTACACTGAACAACAAATCAATATTTGCCTTTTTGGCCAGGTTCGGTGGTCATTTAGTGCTTCAGACATATGGTGTCTATAGTTTTGAATCATATCCTATCCTCTCCTCTTAGTGTTTAGTTTTCAATATTCGGTGTGACCACACATTACCATCTTCCTCACTACATCAAAATCTGTGTTGAAATAGGTTAGAATTTATACAGAAGAAACCATAAGACCTAAAAAAGTTAAAAATCTGTTCCTCAGGCCCCCCTTGTCTGTGTCTCTTAAGCTGTTGCATGCTTTCTTTTTATAACCAATGCAAACTTAAAAAGAATAAAAAATAAACAGTTTAAGTCTGATATTTTGCCCAAGTTAATAATATTGATGAGTTTGTCCCTTGAGTGCAACAAGGTTTTGCAGAGCTTTGAGCTCAATGGTATTTTGTAGATTCTGAGGCCTAAAACATCAAACAAACCAAGAACATGAACTTTTGATGCCAAAGAAATAATTACAAAAATAAAAAAACCCACCCGCCTGCATGTGATATTTTTATACTGTACCAATGACCCAGACTTAGCTGGTGCTAACTCTAACAAAACCAGGGCCAAACACAAATTTTGCCCCCCAATCCCCAAAATTTGCATCCAAAACAAAAAGAAATCATGTCCTAAAGGACCTCCATACTACGCCTCTACTGCGCATGCGCAGTGACGCAGACGTCCCGAAATTGGCGCCAATTATCATTCTCTGTTTGACCCTTCATCAGTCAACATCTCACTGATCTTTGTGCTTGTAAATCTCAGTTTAAAGGATGCCAGACACGTAATTCTTGGAGAAAATGTGATTCTAAGGAGGATAGAAGGAGGAGAGGAAAAAGAAGTGACAAAAAATAATCAGGGCTGTACTTAAAATTTTTTGATGAAATTATGTTAAGTTGCCTATTTTCAAGGCATGGGCCTCTTGTTGTCATTCTTGCTAATTGTTGCACTGCTTATTCAGTGTTTCCTCTCCCCTAGCCTTCTAAAGTCCCCCCTTGCAATTCTCCCATGCTTTTGGCATATTTTTGAGAAATTTCATTTCTATAATTTCCTGGGAGAGTTGCTTGGTTACAGAATGTTTTCTGTTATTTTCCCCATAGTTACGTTTTCACCCATGGGTGTATAACGTTTGTGTTCTGCATCTTCCATCTGATGTTCTACAGATTCTCCCCTGGGAGTCTCTGTTTTGCATCAGATAGAGTGTAATTGATGACTGATTCCGGGCCAGTTTTTTCAGTGCCTGGAGTCATGTTTTCTGGTGTTTTTACACTGTTTGTTTTCATTGGCAACAGCCTTTTTTGAGGGGGGCTGTTTGCCTTTGCTGTAGTTTATCTCACTATAAGATACATTTGTATTATCCGAAAGTGTCTCATTAATTATTTAATATAAATTTAAAATTTTTGACCACACTTTGCCATCGGATCCATCGGGGCTCAACGTTACTTTTCAGCAACTTGGGCTTCGCTGAAAAAATATTTTTTCAAAATTATTTTGTTTTGCAATTGTTTTTTCATTTATTAATGGATCATGTTATTATGTATCTTTGTGTCAGGGGTTTTTGCGAGTAACTAGGACTTATTGTTGTTCTTTCACAATGAAGGGACGTTGTTCAAATTGTAATAGGAAGAAATCTTCCTCTGACTTTCATGATCATTGTATTAATTGTAGTCAGTGTTCTCGCATTAATCCCTGTCCTATATGTGAACATTGGGATGAGAAACATTGGAAACGTGTGTCACGATATGTTGTTTCTGGAGAAAGAGCGATTCCGGCTCTTTCTCCGCAAGGTCACTCTACTCTCTCAGTTTCTATTTCAGAGGAACCAGAACAGGGTGATGTTTCCATGTTATCTTCTTCAAGTGTGCGTCCGTCGTCACAAATGAATTCAGAGCTAGCGGCAAAAGTGCTCATGGAGATTAGACAAATGTCGTCCGCTAGCTCGCCCGGTGTAGCGTCCATTCACCGAATGGTTCGGCAGCCGGGTTCGTCCGATGCGGTCCAAGAGGAAATGTTGGGTGATGCGAGCACTATAAACATAATAGATGCACACCCAGTGACGGCGGATAGTAAGCGAGAACGGAGGAAGCCTTTGAGTCCGGTTCCTAGCTCGTCCAGGTCCAGCCGGGCCGCGAGCGAGAGAGGCCCCTCTCTCGTACAACAACATCTGGGACCAGATGTTGTGGTACAAAATGTGTCTTTAGCGGAGCATACGTCCGTCGCTCGGGACGCTCCGTTGTATAAGCAGTCCGCAGAGACTGTTAAGGCTTCCTCTTCTCGTCAGCGCACACGAACGCACCTTGGCTGCGTGACCGCCGATATATTACCAGCTTCGCCGATCAAGGATTCTTCGGCGACCAGGTCACACCATCCGGCAGCCAGGGATTCGAGACCGATGGACTCCGGACGTTCGCATAGGAAAAGTATGCGGGAGCCATCTGATGCGGAGCTGCCCTCGGCGAAGCAGCGAAAGACTGCGCCTCCGCAGGTCTCGACGCCGGACATTCTTGTGCAGATAGCACAGCTTATCGCAGCATCCCAGCAACTGACAGAAATGGTGTCGGATCGAGAATTATCCGACGGCGCTGGGTCGGTACGCTCCGCCGAAGCATCGGGGACGGACGACCGGGAACATCATGAGGTCCGACCGGATGGTGAAAGGGATACGGATGACTTGGAGCTATCCCTTTCGGAACAACATAAAGCTGCCGTGGACTTCATCTGGCACTTTCTCCCTCAAGTTGTTCCGTCGGGCCAGACTGCTGCGCTTCCAGACAAGAGAATTATAGCGTCATTGGACTCTGAATTTTTTGAGCGGTTCAGGGACATTGCTCCCGAGTTTCCGTCGCAGTCCAATAATGTTGCAAGAACATTTGAATTATTGAACGACGCTATATTTAAACTTGCTTCCAGGACGGGGAAGCAGGTTTCTTGTCCGCTAATACTCTCAACCTGCCTTTCATTAATGCAAGGAATAAATTCGATACGGCAGGACAGGGTATACCGAGAGTTCCTCTGCGTATGGACGACGAGGCGGAAGACTTAGAGCTATCATTACCGTCGTCAGCTTCTATTCCAACCGCGGTGTTGGAAACAGCTATTGCGTCTAACAGAGCCAATTTAGATGCCTTATCTTACGCAGATCACCTTACTAAGGCGTTATCACTGCGCCTTCAGGGGAAAGAGTTTCAGGATATACAATCCTCTTTAAGACTTCTTTCAAGGGCAGTAGCTTATTCCACGTGTAACTCCGCCCTTTCAGTGGCAAATCTGGAGTTGGTTAGACGTGACGCAGCCCTAGCTACATCCACACTAGTGGATTCTAAGGTGAAGAACTCTCTTAGAGTCGCTTCGGTCTCAGGAGAACTTCTCTTTGACGGCAAGCTTTCCGCTATTTATGATAAAATTACAAAGAAAGCTAAGGATTCTCTGTTGTTCAAATCTGCTCCTAAGAAGTCGGATACAGCAGACACGAATAAGACAGGCACTTCTGGGTCTAATGCGCCCAAGAGAGGTTCCTATAGAGGTTCCGGTGCGTCCTCTTGGTCTTATTCGAGAGACCGTCAGGATAGCGACTCTCGTTCGGGACGTCCTTCAGGTCGGGACAATCGGTCGGACGCCCCGAGGTCGACGGGGCGAGGTGCGGGTCGTGGAAGACGTGGTTTCTCCTACCGCAGGCCTCGCAGGTCCAGGAGGTGATGGCTTAAACCTCTATCGCGTTCCGGTTGGCGGAAGGTTGTCAAGCTTTTCACAAGAATGGGCGTCGATTACGGACGACCCTTGGGTGAGAGGAGTGACTTCGGAAGGTCTAAAGATATCCTTCAAACGAAAGCCTCCATTAACTCGAAGTCCAAAGTGGACTCATCTTCCGTCAAATCCGCAGAAAAGAGACGCTCTGTTATCAGAGGTGCAGTCTCTTTTAATGAAGAACGCGGTAGAGGTCGTAGAAAACCAGGAATCTCCGGGATTCTACAGCCATCTGTTTCTGGTTCCGAAACCAGACGGTTCGTTCCGTCCAGTCATAGATTTGAGCTGGATAAACAAGCTGATCGTCGCTCCGAAGTTTTATATGGAGACGATTCGATCGGTCAGAGCGAGTATTCGGGTGAACGATTATGCAACGAGCATAGATCTCAAAGATGCGTACTTTCACGTCATGGTACATCCGACATTCCGAAAGTATCTACGCTTCGCAGTCCTAGGAGTGGTGTATCAATTCCGGGCGATGTGCTTCGGATTGAATCTAGCACCCTGGGCTTTCACTCGGGTAATGAACTCGGTAATGATCTACTTCCGAGCTCATTCGTCTGCGGTAACGTTGGCCTACCTGGACGACATTCTTCAGAGGTACGGCAACGAGTTAACTCTTCAGAACGATGTTCAGAATCTTTTTCTATTGCTCCGACGTCTCGGTTTTATAGTAAACGAGGAGAAGTCGGATATGGTGCCGTCCAAGTCATTCACTCATCTGGGAATGAGCTTCGAGACGCACAACAATCTCGTTCGTCTGCCGTTAACCAGAGCGAAATTAGTCAGTTGTTACACTCGCTATTGTCTGCACGCAGACAAAGTCACGGCGAGAGAATTTATGAGACTGATAGGTCTGAGCGGAGCCGCCGCGGATCTCATTTCGATGGGGCGGTTACGCACACGTCCTCTTCAAATTTTCCTGACTCAGAATTGGAGTGTGAAAATTCATTCGCTCGATGTAGACGTTCTCTTGTCAGATCAAGTGAAACAAGAGATTCAGACTTGGGCAAACATTCAGTGGTTAACTCAAGGAGTTCCGCTGCAGTTGCCGGATCCGAGTTTTACCGTTATGACGGATGCCAGTCAAACAGGTTGGGGTGCATCATTAATCCCAACGGATTCGAGATGCCAGGGTCTTTGGGATCCGCAATTCCTGTGCAAGCACATAAACATCAAGGAAATGATGTCAATTTGGCTTGCGTTACGTCACTGGATGGACATTATTCACGATGCTCATGTCCAAATCCTATCCGACAATACGACAGTAGTGGCGTATATACGGAATCAGGGAGGCACTCATTCAGTTCCGTTGTTCAATCTAACGGAAAGAATCCTTCTGTTTGCGTTAGAACATCACGTTCTTCTTTCGGTCCGTCACATACCGGGTCGTCTGAATGTGCTAGCAGACTCCCTTTCACGAAAGGGTCGCTTGTTGCCGTCGGAGTGGACTCTCAACAAACAAGTATTCAATCAGATTTGCTACCAATGGGAATGGCCAATGATAGACTTATTTGCGACACATCTCAACAATCAGTTGCAGACGTATGTGTCTCCGTGTCCGGATCCAAGAGCATTTGCAGTAGACGCTCTGTCGATCCCTTGGGACGGAATGATAGGATATGCGTATCCTCCAGCGCCGTTAATTCAACAAGTATTGCTAAAGATAAAACAATCTCAATGCAAGATTCTGTTGGTAGCATCTCTGTCGCCACAGAGACCGTGGATAAATCTACTCAGGTGTCTGTTGTGGGACCTACCGTGGAAGCTTCCTCCACGGGAGGATCTTCTTTCGCAGGGGAAATCGCGCCAACTCCATCACAACCCGCAAGGTCTCAACCTTCACGTTTTTCCGATGTGCGGTCCTTCTTGCATGGCAAGCACTTTACAGGACGAGCAGTGGACGCGATTTCTAACTGTAGGAGGACCTCCTCTTCGCTAAACTATGCGGCTAAGTGGAAGGTTTTTCGTCGTTGGTGTAGGGATCATTCTGTAGATATATTCGATCCCTCTATACCAGACATTGCAAACTTTCTAGTATACTTGTTTGACGAAATCAAACTGCAGCCTGTTACTATAAAGGGTTATAGATCTATGTTATCTGATACCTATGCACATCATGATAGTTTACAAATTGGATCTAATGTCTCTTTATCGAAGTTGGTTAGAAACTTTTCGATAAATAGACCCAGAACTCTTAGATTAATTCCTAAGTGGAATTTAGCTTGGGTTCTTCTTAAATTGAAGGAAAAGCCATTTGAACCTCTTGGGACAGTAGATTTCAAATTCTTATCTTATAAGACAGCTTTTCTCTTAGCTTTCTCTTCTGCTAGAAGAGTCAGTGAGCTTCATGCACTATCGGTGGATGATTCTCATTATCGTAGTGTTGGGAATACTATCACCTTCACTACTAATGTGGGTTTTTTAGCTAAGAATCAGGCTCCTAATAAATATCCGGAACCTATTGTTATTAAGGCTCTTCCGTCTTCAGATGGGCGTAGGCCTTTACTCTGTCCTGTTAGAGCATTACGTATCTATAAACAGAGATCTCAGTTTATCAGAAAGGGACGGAAACGTTTCTTTCTGTCTTTGATGCCTAATAGAAAGGATATTTCAGTCCATTCTATTGCTAGATGGATTCAGTTAACTATCCGTACTGCTTATGAAGATTTATCTTCTTCTCAGCAGTCTGTGCTTAAGATTTCTGCTCATGAAGTAAGAGCTCTTTCTACTTCCTGGGCTTATGCTAATAGTGTTGCTATTACAGATTTAATGAAGGCTGCTTATTGGTCTCAGCCATCCACATTTACGAATTTTTATCTCAGAAATATTGAGTCCATTTCTGGAGACCTGCATTGTTTAGGTCCGTTATCTGTTGCTCAGAATGTCATCCACTAAACAGTTGCAACTATAGTTATGCAGGCTTTCTGTTCCGGCAGTGACTCCATCCGGCAGCCCTCTTCGCTCTGGGCTATTTGACCCAGGGCAAGGGGAAGGGGGGGGGGGCGGGTGTTCCCTTAGGACACCTGCTTTATAGTGAAAAGCAAGGGAATGCCTCCTCCACGTCAGTATTTCTGAGTCGCTTCCGGGATGGTTTTTAAGTGTAATATTAATGTTTAAATTCATTCATGTCTTATTTTTAAAGTGTAGCTCGGTTTGAAGCATTTGTATATGTCAAGTGTCAAACGGGCTTTAATATACAATACTCGGACACTTTTAAATGACTATAAAGAGTCTCAATTCTCTGGACTACTTTATTTATTGGCTTGCTTTAAAAATAATTAGTATAAGGGTTATACTGGATGTTAATAGAGAACATGAATGTTATTGTGCTCAATTATTAAGGGTAGTGTATCTTTCTAATTTAATATTAAATAAGAAAGATACATGTAAAGCCTAATACTCCTTTTCTCCTTAAGGGGTTACCTCTTTACTATATAGTTGAGCTTATTGGATTTTCCTCTATGTCCTAGGCCCTCCAGCCTGTTTACTATTCAGCTAAGTCTGGGTCATTGGTACAGTATAAAAATGTTAAAAAATTTATAGTAATTTATATATTTTTTATACTTACCAATGACCCAGACGGGGATGGCCCTCCCTGGAGTTGGGAACTCTTGCCTCCCCGCTGAGTACATAGCGCTGACCAGGCACTGCCAGTAAGAATGATAATTGGCGCCAATTTCGGGACGTCTGCGTCACTGCGCATGCGCAGTAGAGGCGTAGTATGGAGGTCCTTTAGGACATGATTTCTTTTTGTTTTGGATGCAAATTTTGGGGATTGGGGGGCAAAATTTGTGTTTGGCCCTGGTTTTGTTAGAGTTAGCACCAGCTAAGTCTGGGTCATTGGTAAGTATAAAAAATATATAAATTACTATAAATTTTTTAACTTTTCCAAAAATGGCCAGAGAAACAGTTGATCTACTTGTTGGGAACTACATGTAATAGCTTTATTTATACAAAATCCTAAAAATAATGCCTGCTACTTCGAGCTATGACAAAGAATTATTGCTGATCCTGCACTGTTTTTTTTAAATAGAAGGTGTTAATTGTTTTGGACCGGGGGTGCAGTGGCATTGTGGTAACCGCTTCTCATCAGATCACCAAAGTTAAGCAACGTTGAGCCCGGTTAGTCCTTGGATTGGATGGATGACCATCTGAGCGATCGATTCGGACTCCCGCGCTGTGTCCTTGGGCAAGGCACTTAACCCTGATTGTCCACATGGGGGCACGATGACGCCGAGTACTATAGGTGTACTGCACGTCGATGGTGTGCATGTCTTCAAACAATCTAACCCTGCCTGTGCTGCAGTGTGGAGTTACGATGTTGGGGAGCTGGCAACTGCTCGTCGTTGCTCGGTGGTTCTCTCCGTGTACTCCGGCTTCTTCCATTCGTAAAACTGTCACCAACACGATATGACCTTGGCTGTTAGCCCTTTAGAAGGCTTTACCCAACAAATCGCCCCGCATCCACCCGCGTAATATGCAAATTCAGCAGCTGAAAAAATATTATTTTAAAACAAAAATTTCAACAAAACCATATCATGTGACCCCTCTTTGGAACGAGATCGTCGAGCTCGTTCCAAAGAGGGGTCACATGATATGGTTTTGTCGAAATTTTTTTAAAAAATTAAAAAAATGATATTTAAAATAATAAATTTTGAAATCGTCTGCGTTGGGTAAAGGGTTAAAGTGTCGTTAAACCCTAATAAATAAATACTTAATTTGGGCAGAGTTGACACATACTTTTGGGGGTGAGTGTTTGGGCCAAGTAGGTTTTGGGTCAATGCACTGGAAACTACCTGGAGGGGCAGGAGTGGGGCACCCATGAATGGTGCCCACTAGATAATTTCCCAGTGTATATACATCCAGATCACCTCAAACTTAGATTTCATAACTTAGGATCATAAAGACTGAGTTTCCCAAGCCAGACTTAATTTAATCTAAAAAGTTTCATCCGTAATTTCTATTCATTTGGGAAAATTGATCATCAGTTGTTTAATATTAACATCAGGCTTTTATTTATTGAACAGTAAAATTTGGATATTGATTTGTGAAATGCTTGGGGGCGCGGTTGCGTTTTGGTAACCGATTCTCGTCAGATCACTGAAGTTAAGTAACGTCGAGCCCAGTTAGTCCTTGGATGGGTGACCGTCTGAGCGATCAATTCGGACTCCCGCATTGTGTCCTTGGGCAAGGCACTTAACCCCGATTGTCCACATGGGGGCACAATGACGCCATGTACTAAGGCGTACTGCACGCCGATGGTGCACATGTCTTCAACCAATCTAACCCTGCCTGTGCTGCAGCTACTCGTCTTTGCTCGGTTGTTCTCTCTGGGTACTCCGGCTTCCTCCACCCCGTAAAACTGTCATGGTCAGGATTAGCCATTGTGCATAAGTATATAACCTTAAACACCAATAAATAAATTGTGAAATGCTCTGTGAATCAAGTTAACCCTTTACCCAATGCAGACGATATCAAAATTTATTATTTTAAATACCATTTTTTTTAATTTTTCAAAAAATCTCAACAAAACCATATCATGTGACCCCTCGTTGGAATGAGCTCGACGAGCTTGTTCCAACAAGGAGTCATATGATATGGTTTTGTTGAAATTTTTTTAAAAATAATATTTTTTCAACTGCTAAATTTGCATATTACGCGGGCGGATGCGGGCGATTCGTTGGGTAAAGGGTTAAATCCAGCTCTGTTCCCAAGTGGTTATGGACCCACCAAAAGTTATTTTGAACCTGCCTTGAGTGATTTGGGCTCCGATCTTCGGAGTTCTTGCAGGCCTTTAGATTATCCCAATTTACCACCCTTTACAGGTGTGCCCAAATTAGAGAATGTATGAAGACATCAAGAAAAATATGTAAAATGTCTGACATCTGTGCCTCTTCTTAGAGCTGCACGGTATATCGATAAACTGGTATTCAGACCAGTATCGATTGAATACCGGTGTAATTACAAAAATATTGGTTTATCGTCATTATTTACTTACCCACAATTTAAGTTTCAAGATGTCTTGAGTTTTTTAACTGTAGCCCCGAATGAATAATATTATCCCTTTATCCAAGGAATCGTCTCCTTGTGCCCTCGCAACATACAAATTCAACAGTCGAAAAAATGATTTTCAAAAATTTCGGCAAAATATATCATGTGACCCCTCATTGGAACGAGCTCATTGAGCTCGTTCCAATGAGGGGTCACATGATATAGTTTTGTTGAAATCTTTGGGGAAAATCTGATAAACTAATTTTGAAAATAATAAATTTTGATATCGTCTGCGTTGGGTAAAGGATTTTAGAACCGCATCATCAAGACATGCTAATTCGTTCCGACTGTGATGCCTCGAGTCTCGATTGTGGTACTTGTGTTCATATATCTGAACAGTTTTCGATATACCGGTACACCGCGGTATTTTTTTGAATATCGATACCGGTATTCAGTTTTGAATATCGTGCAGCCCTAACTCTTCTACATTTGAGAATAACTTCCATCATAATGTGACCATAGAAACACAAAGAAAGGCATAGCAATAAAACATAACAGGATAAGGCTGTTATTTCTTGTTTTAATGTGCTCAAATTAGGGCAAAGTGGTCTGCCCAAAATCAATGAATTTAAAGGCCTGTCTTGACATAGTTGTTTCAGCCATACAGAGTATTGAGGGCCTATAAAGTTAGAGGGCGATTAAAAGGCAACTAACTGAGGTGTAAAAAGATTAGACTGCTTATAAACTACATATGCATGATTTAGCAGTGAAAAATATGGTCTATATGTGATATTTGCCTCCCTGCACAAGTGGCGAGTTGGTGCAGGGCCAATATGCCTCTGATTTGTCAAAATGCAGGCGCCACAGTTTAGGCTATACAGAGGTTGTACAACTTCATGACTGTAAGACCTGTATTTAACTTTTGCAACAATTTTGGAGGAAGAGATCTGTGGTGGCAAAATGTTTTTTTTTATCTTCGAATTATGGGTTTGGGGGATCAAGTAGTGAATTAATAGGCCAACGCCCAAAACATTTATTGCGTCTAGATGTATTTGGAATTATTTTCTTAATTATGTTACACAATTAAATGGAATGCTACCATGTCAGCGGTACAGTAGAACCTGTCTTGAGAGACCGCCCTTTGGGCCACACAAAAGTGGTCTCTGAAGACAGGTGGTCTCTCATAACAGGTTTCAGATTTTCTCAAGTCAGTGAATAGCCAACCACAAAATTCAGAAATGGAGAAGAATGGATTTTTGTAATTACTTTGTAGTTGTTCTTTTTTATGAAGTTTTTAACAAATTGAAATGGACTGTTATAAAAATTATAAAAATAAATTAGTGTTGAAAATCTTCATTGAAGATTTTCAACACTAATTTATTTTTATAATTTTTATAACAGTCCATTTCAATTTGTTACAAAAAGATTTTCAACACAAATTTATTTTTATTCCTATCTGTCACATTTCAGGTTTGTATGAAATTGTTTATTCAGCAATAATCCTAATCTTTTCATAGGGGTCTTATAAAAACATCTCAATCTTTAATGAGTTAGTAATTGAAACCCAATTAAGAGCTTTTAATACTTTTAATTATGTTAGTATAACCACAATGGATTTTCCAATTCCAGAACAGTATCTGAATCGGACCAGTTTTATCAGCACTGTGTCAAACATATCAAAGTGCCGACAGTCAAGTGCAGGATATTTTCTGCACGGACAGGAGACAGCATCTGTCTGTTTGGTGTGTTGATTTTCTCTCTAATGAGGTGTTATTTCGTCGCAGATTATCACTCCGAAAAAATCCCTCAGTGTCAGTAATACTGCTTCCAGAATAAATTGACTGTCCATGGTACTTTTCCGAAGTGTTTTGTATCATACGAAAACCATGTTTTGATTTTTTTAAACTGCTTAAAACTTTGAATGTATGTCATAAAAAGTCTTATTTTAAAATCTAACATTTAAAGTTTGTTTTCCAATGATCACTGGCAGACAACAAGGGGATATTGGTCAAAGGTGCATATTATAATTCCTTACCACCCTCTTTTCATGATTTGCAAATTGTTTCCTCCAGAAATTTCAATTGCAAGGAATTGGTACACATCGAACTGTTTGTAACACATTTATCTTAAAAGCAGTCCTGGTAATTCATCCTTGTTTCCTCGGCAAAAAAACTGCTGTGGAAAACTGGTGCTTCTACATGTACAGCAATTGCTGTGGAGCCTTTCCATTGTGTAAAAATCTTCGGGGTTGGGCAGAATCTCAATTGCCATGTATTTGTAGTATGTGGCGAAGTGAAATTTTTCAAGTAACTTTAACATATGAAAGTAGTTCGAGATACATGTGTATATAATCATAATCAACATGCAGAATCTTTCACTCAATTAGATCATGCCAATATAGAACCATGTGAATGCGGAGAAAAAATCTTAAGTAAGTAGGGGACTTGCTCAGTATGTAGAGTATGAGTGAAAGTAAGATGTAGTATAACCACAAATTATGTATCTCTCTACTTCTATGTTGATAATACCAGAATCTGACATCAGTTTCTGGAAAGCTCTGTAAGATTCTGGTGTTATCAATATAGAAGAAGCAGCCACATAGTTTCTAGTTGTTATGCTGCATCTTGTACTGTAAATTGTAATACAGTATAGTGCAACCCACATGGTTTGATTCATTGTGTAACCTGGAAGTTGTGTAATTTCTGCCACCACGTGGCTTTCAGAAGAAGCCATCCTCGGCAGTATTTTTCGTTTCCTCGACACTGCTGATTGCTGAGGGTGAATTACCAGGGCTGTAAAAGTGAATAGAAAAAAATAATCAACATACCGCACGCCTGTAATTTTCAAACGGCAAGGCCTGATATCAACTTATGGAATACAAACTTTCATTTGATTATTCACACCTAGTGGACTGCTTTATTGTTGAGTGCAAAAAATTTAACCAGCAACAACTAGTTGTTTCAACCAGCAACACTTGGTGTGCAGATGTTCACTAATGTTTTTTCTTGAAAACATTTCCCTGATGCTGGGACTCAATAATAGTGTGCTTCACTTCAAATGGTAGTGAGCAGTATACAGCATGCCTCCCATTTTCAAAATTGAAAGACTGCTCAGAGTCCTTTCCAACAGTCTTTTACACAACAGCGCTGTTTGCCCTTACCCACAGAACGCTATTTAATTATGCCCCATCAGGTAGTGGGGGGGGATGTACAGTACTATCGCTGTGGACTGGTCACTTTCCATGCATGGGCAATACTTCCACGGACGCAATAATATTAGATTCCAAACACTAATTACAGGAATAATCATTAAAAATTTAATTAATGAAGCACCGGGTACAACCCGGTGCTTCATTAATTAAAATTTTGCTAATGATGATTTTTACTACCTGGTAAACAGATGCGTGGACATAACTGCCCATGTGTGGATTACGACCAATCCACGGTGACTGTACTGTAGGAATGTGTTCATCCACCCTAACAAAATGTGGGTTAGGTGCCATCAATACATAGCACTGTTATGAGTCTCTCTGATTTATGTGATTAGCCACATATATTTGAACTAACAAATCAGGGTTTACGTGGGTGAAAAAGTGTTTTTTGAGGCTACTACATGACAAAAAGAAGGTGTTGTACAGTACAGCTGCCATGGACTGGTCACTTTCCACGGGTGAGCAATATTTCCATGGCTTAAAAAATATTAGATTCCAAACACTAATTATAGGAATAATCATCAAAGATTTAATTTATGAAGCACTGGGTAGGAATAAAATTTTGCTGATGATGATTTTTATTACCTTGTAAATGCATGAGTGGACATCACTGTCCACGTCTACATTACGACCAGTCCACATACTGTATTTTCAAGGATTTTATGTTAGTGGTAGGATCAGTAAGCTGGAAGTTATTTATTTATTTATTGGTGTTTAAGGTCACTTACTTATGCACAATGGCTAATCGTGACCATAACAGTTTTAGGGGTGGAGGAAGCCGGAGTACCCGGAGAGAACCACCGAGCATCAACGAGCAACTGTCAGCTCCTCAACATTCTAACTCTTTTCAAGCTCTGCTCAAGCAGGGTTACAGCGGTTGAAGACATACAGTTAAAACTAGAAAGCCTGTCCAGCATTCTGCACTAATCTGAAATAATAGTGCGTTTGGTTGATGCAGAAAATCAAATCACCAGAGAATCACTTCTGATGCATGGTAGTGTATTACGATTTCTGCAGAATTGGAATGCGCGATGGCTGATTGATATTCAGTACTTGTAACAGGCAATCAGCAGTAATTAATTTTTATGGTGATTTTACGAACAAATTTATCCATGTTTTCCAAGTCGAACGAAGTCAGATATTAATTGATAAAATGTTAGTGTCAAAACATTTCTTATTAGGCTATTTCATAATGATCACATGCTGGGCTGTTCGTACATTCCCATCTCACACAAGTCTTGTTCCTGTGTTCAACAATAGCACTGAATAAATAATTTAAAAGATGATTATCCAGGCTTCTTGTGAAAATTAAAATTGGTCATTTCGACAATTTTTTTCGGCGCTTTTTCTTTCATTGTCACTACTAATTTATCGGGCGAACGTGATTTGAAATGATATCGACGGATGTTCGAGTCCAGTTACAACATATTTCTTTTCCTAATGATATGTGTCGGAGATCAAAGTTAGCAACCTTGTGAATAGTGCACCACATTCTACGTTACATAGCGCAGAAGTTATCGCATGTTTAACTAGGTTTACTTGACTGTTCTGCACTAGATAGTGCATTAACTAACTAGCATTGTCTGCACTAGACGTGACAGAACTTCCAGTTTTAACTGTACACATCAGTATGCAGGAATTTAATGTTAACTATTCAATTGATGTAGAGTGTGGTCTCTGTGGGCTGGCACTTTCCATTCATGGGCACAATAATATTACAGTCCAAACACTAATTATAGGAATAATCATCAAAATTTAATTAATGAAGTAGGGCTGTCACGATTAATCGATTGTTGATTGGTCACGGTGAAATCGATTAGTATTTTTCGTTGTCGAATAATCGGTAAATTGTACCCCATTTTAGATGTTTAATAATTAAAAGAAAATTTGATGAAAAAACTATTGTTTCTAAAGGTAAAGAGTTAAGAACATCGATGTTAAGCCCCAAGAAGCCGTTGGAAGCATTTGTCTTCCATGTACATTCATCAAAGCTTTGATGTTCTGAATTTTTGAACCGTCAGTGTAATAATCAAGACCGGTCGGCAGTTGCAAAGTTCGCAACTGCCGACCGGTCTTGATTATTACACTGACGGTTCAAAAGTTTAGAACATCAAAGCTTTGAATGTCCCTAAAAGTTGATCGTCTTCGTTGTTTACTTGAGGTAGGTCACCTGACTTGAACTTCATTTTTATCGACTTCAAAGAGAGGGAGAGGGGGTGGGGGTCATCTAGGTACGATTAATCAATTATTTGCGATGATTAATCGATTCCTAAAATGAAAAATCGTGACAGCCCTATAATGAAGCACCGGGTACAACCCGGTGCTTCATTAATTAAAATTTTGCTGCTGCGGATTTTTATTACCTGGTAAACGCATGCGTGGACACCACTGCCCATGCATGGATTATGACCACTCCATGCCGATTGTACTGTAAATGTAATTCTTTTTATTATGTTTGCCAAAATGTAATCCAGTGAGTTCATTTCATTCATATTGACACCTCTCACTTTTATGTCTTGTCTGGTCCAATAATATATTATTTATTTCGTTTAGTTTGGTATGTCTTCAATCACATATTGGTAATAGCATTTCATCAACAATGCCACATATGTACCATGCGTCATCATAAGTAAAAAAAAAAGTTAAATAGTGTGTTGGATTATTATGTATTCCACCTTTGTTTCTCTTATTGTTTGTGCATCAAGGGAGATAACTCCTTTGTTAGTCTTATTGTTTGTGCATCAAGGGAGATAATTTGTACATAAATTTTGAAACATCTTCAGAGTTTGTATGCTTTTTGTCTGTCAGTTGCAGTTTCGAGTTGTTTCTCCAGTTTACAACTAACCTCCTCCACCCCACCCCCACCCCCCAGGATAATTTTGGGCATCTACAAGGGTCATTTGCGGAACCCGTTCCCAATAACATTTGGGCATGATTTTTCCCAATTCTTAACCCTGATATTCCCAATCTCACTCAAACAAAAATTTAATTCACAACTGGTTCCCTGAACTGGGTTGTCATTAGTACTCAAACGATTAGTCGACTAGTCGATGTCGACTCTGGGCAAACCAGTAGTCGACTCTCAATTGTGCAGTCGACTAGTCGGAGGAGTTCAGACTTTTAGGTAAATAGTATCCCTTCTGTTCCACTGTCAGACAGTTTGAACAGCAATATTGGGCAATCAATGTATACATCTATTGCTATCTAATAGTAGTGACAGTAGTTTGTTTTAACTGGTACTAGTAGAGGGCTGAATTATTTTGGGCTATCAGGATATGTTATTAATTTGCCTTGTTGCAATTTATGGGAGAGTGCCTATAGGCACTCTCCCATAAATCGCAACAAGGCAAATTAAATAAGACTATATAATTTCACTCTTAGCATAATTAGAAGCACATTAACAGAATAATGTTCCAGTAAGTTGCTGTATTTGAATGCCCAAGTGAAGCCAAATTTGGACCTTCAGCACTCTACCGGAACACCAACACTGTTATAAGGAGACAAGTTTTCACCAATGACTAGTCGAAGTTGACTTTACTTTTGGGTATTGACTAGTTGACTTTGGAATTCACTAGTCGTTTGAGCACTAGTTGTCATTGGTTTTCTGAGGCCTGATGACCACCAAGTTCGGGACAACAATTATACATTAAATTTTAATTGCTTGCCTAACGAAGTCCCTAAATTCAAAGGCAATTAACAAGATCTTTAGGAGTATGAAAATAATTTAATGAAGACTACAGAGACTGTGTGAACATGATTGCATGTGACCGTTTGTTACAAAAAACTTACTTGTAGTATACAGTTAAAACTAGAAATCCTGTCATGAAATGCGCACAAATAGCACGTCGATTTGCGCGTTAATCTACGCGTTATGACGATAGTAAAGCTATCAAATTCTGTACATATGGCATGTGCACAAGCAATGTTTCAGCCAATGGACCTCCGGGTAACCCGGAGGTCCATTGGCAGAAACATTTCTTGTGCTTGCTATGAGTAACCAGGAGAACCTGCCGTGATTTGGATGGCAATTGAGCTCAATCCCTACGCGTAATTAAGCCTAGATAAGCGCACAGTTCGTGACAGGACTTCTACTTGTAACTGTACATGCAGTTGTTCAAATATCGGTTTTAGTGTTCTCTGTTCAATTTGAATGTAAAATTTCTTAGTCTTTGTAGGTTTTTTTCCCTTCCAAAACAAATTCCTAATTGGGCCCCCCATGATGCAGATTTTCCCAATGGCATGGGCCCCGAACCCTTTCCCCAAGAGGGCAGAATAATCCCCCCCACCCCACCCCACCCCGAACAGGGCTGTCACGATTTTTAGCTCACCTGACTTTCAGTCAGGAGAGCTATAGTGATCACTCACCGTCCGTCGTCCTGCGTCCGTTGTCCGTGAACATGGTGTTTGCGTCTTCTCCTCCCAAACCGCTGAACCAATTTAATTGATATTTGAGATAATAGTTTATGACATCGCAATTTGATTTTGTTCAAATCAAGTCGCCCCGCCCGTGGGTAGGGCCACACCCAAAAAGTGTGCTGAAATCTTTAAAAATCTTCTTCTCATGAACCAGCAGTAGCAGAGACTTGATATTTGGTGTGCGGCTTCCTTTTGAGGTGTAGACTCAGATTTGTTCAAGAGAAGTTTGTGGGGCTATACTTGGCGTCGTTATGGGAGGGGCAAAATTTTTGGCCCCGCCCAAAATTTCTATTTTCCAAACCGAGAGGCTGATTTGAACCAAATTTTATGTGAGGGCTTATTGGGTGATAAGTACCTAATTTATGCTGATTTTTTTTTTCCCGTAGCCCCATGGGAACCGCAGGAGCTAAAAATAGAAAAAAATTAAAACGCCCATATTTCCAAAACTGCACGGCACCGAGAATTTTTATTTGGTGTGAAGCTTCCTTAGGACCAACAGAAAGAATTGGTAAAAAAAAATTGCCATCGGTTTTATCATAGGGTACAGTTTCGGGACATTGAAAAAGTGCTGAGTCAGCACTTTTTAACACTGTAGGCAATGGGAAAAACATTAAAAAATCTTCTTCTCCAGATCCAGCAGGCAGAATCTTTTGATATTTGGTATGCAACATTGGAGGGTGGATCTGATTCAAGGTTGTTCAAATCGGCCCCCTGGGTTCATATTTGGGCTCAGTATAGGAGCCCGATTTCGAATTTAGTGCATTTCAGGCAAATTTCTTAAAAAATCTTCTTCTCCAGATCCAGCAGGCAGAATCTTTTGATATTTGGTATGCAACATTGTGGGGTGGATTTGATTCAAGTTTGTTCAAATCGGCCCCCGGGATTTATATTTGGGCTCAGTATAGGAGCCCAAATTTGAACTTACTGCATTTCATGCAAATTTCTTTGAAAATCATCTTCTCCAGATCCAGCAGGCAGAATCTTTTGATATTTGGTATGCAACATTGTGGGGTGGATCTGATTCAAGTTTGTTCAAATCGGCCCCTTGGGTTTATATTTGGGCTCAGTATAGGAGCCCAAATTTGAACTTAGTGCATTTCAGGCAAATTTCTTTGAAAATCTTCTTCTCAAGATCCAGCAGGCAGAATCTTTTGATATTGGGTATGCAACATTGTGGGGTGGATCTGATTCTATTTTGTTCAAATCGGCTCCCTAGATTCATATTTGGGCTCACTATAGAAGCTCGAATTTGAACTTAGTGCATTTCAGGCAAATTTCTTCAAAACTCTTCTTCTCCAGATCCTGCAGGCAGAATCTTTTGATATTTGGTATGCAACATTGTGGGGTGGATCTGATTCCAGTTTGTTCAAATCGGCCACCTGGATTCATATTTGGGCTCACTATAGAAGCCCAAATTCGAACTTAGTGCATTTCAGGCAAATTTCTTCAAAAATCTTCTTCTCAAGATCCAGCAGGCAAAATCTTGTGATATTTGGTATGCAGCATCCTTAGGGGGGTGAGATTCAAGTTTGTTCAAGCCATGTCCCTAGGTCCATATTTGGGCTCAATGTGGGAGCTTGAATTGTAACTTTGTTCGAAGTGAGGAATTTTCTTAAAAAATCTTCTTCTTCAGATCCAGCAGTCGGAATGGTTTGATATGTGGTGAGTAGCATCCTTGGGGGGAGGGGGGATTCAAGTGTGTTAAAGCCAAGTCCATGGTTCCATATTTGGGCTCCCTGTGGGAGCCCAAATTATAACTTAGTCAATATGAGGAATTTTTCTTTAAAAATCTTCTTCTTCAGATTCAGCAGTTGGAATGTTTTGATATTTGGCATGGAGCAACCTTAGGGGGCTGAGATTCAAGTTTGTTCAAGCCAAGTCCCTTGGTTCATATTTGGGCTCACTATGGGAGCCTAAATGACAACTTAGTTCAAAATGAGGAATTTTATTTAAAAATCTTCAGATCCAGCAGATGAATGCTTTTGATATTTTTTATGCAGCATCCTTAGGGGGGTAAGATTCAAGTTTTTTCAAGCCATGTCCCTAGGTCCATATTTGGGCTGATTGTGGAAGCTCGAATTGTAACTTGGTTCAAAATGAGGAATTTTCTTTAAAAATCTTCTTCTTCAGATCCAGCAGTCGGAATGTTTTGATATTTGGTGTGCAGAATCCTTAGGGGTGTGAGATTCAGGTTTGTTAAAGCCAAGTCCCTGGGTTCATATATGGGCTTCCTGTGGGAGCCCGAATTATGACTTAGTTCAGTATGAGGAATATTCTTTAAAAATCTTTTTTTAGATCCACTGGTCAGAATATTTGGATATTTGGTTTCAGCTTTTCTTAGGAGGAGCAGATGCAACTTGTGGAAATCAATTCTCTGGGTTGATATTTAGGCTACCATGTCAGGTGAGCGTCCTCAGGCCCCCTGGGGCCTCTTGTTGAATTTAGGAATCGATTAATTGTCTCAAATAATAGATAATAATTGATTAATCATACCTTGTCATGTGCGTATATTATTGTATCTTATACATGTACTGGTTACTTATAGGTTCAAATGGACTGGGTGCTATTTTATACATTCATTGCTACTTTGTTACAATTTCATAGCACAAGTCACATAAATAAAGATATACTTACTTACTTTAGGGAGCGCGGTGGCTCAGTTGGTAGAGGTGCAGGCTGCAATCCGAGAGGTCCTCGGTTCGAATCCCATCTGCGGCAATCGCGTTGTGTCCTTGGGCAAGGCACTTCACCCCCATTGCTCATGTGGGGGCATGGTGACGCTGTGTACTAAGGCGTACTGCATGTTGATGGTGCACCCGTCTTCAACCAATGCTAACCCTGTTTGTTTTTGGTGCAGAAGAGGAATATTCTTTAAAGTCTTCTTCTCCAGAACCAGTCCACCATTCAGAATCTGTTGATGTTTGGTATACAACAACCTGGAAGGTGGGGGTGAGGGAGGGGGAGGGGGAGATTCAAGTTTCTTCAAAAAACAAAATCAAACAAATCAAGTGCGAGGATTCATATTCGGTCTCCTAATGGAAGACTAAATTTTAACTTAGTGTAATATGACGAATAATCTATAAAAACTCCTTCTTTAGATCCACCGTTCAAAATTTATTGATAACTTGGTATACTGCAACTGTGAATGTGAGATATACTAGAAAAAAATCTAACTTTGACAAATATTCCATCTACATCATCAGCTCGGTTGCGGCATTAGACAATCCCGAAAGGTGTAACTGTATTGTGACCTTGGGCCAGGCACTTAATTCTGATTGCCCGCATGTGAGCACAGTGGTTCTTTGTTCTAAAGTGTACTGCTCGGCGATGGTGAATTTGCTTTCAACTAATGCTAACCTTGCTTGTGCAGAGTTAATACATGACAGACAGTTTCTTGCCACTGTTCAGTCGTTCTCTTTGTGTACTCCGGCTTCTTCCACCCATAAAATTCTTTGACATGCAGTGATCTTGGCTATTGAAAAGTCATTAAACCCCAATAAAAAACGATGAAGGCATGTCTTGATGATATTGTTGGAATATTTTATCTCTCGGGGAAAATGAGTTACCACAGTCAGGACAACTCCACATGCTGCTTGGGCAGAGTCACCGAGAGCTAGGATGGGCCCCTAGCAATACAGGCTCTGTGCAGGGACCAGCCTAGGGGGGAATTTTAGGGAGACTTCAAGTCTCCCTCCAGAAAAAATAGGGAGACTGCAGAGTCATGTAGGGAGACTTCATAGGCAAGTGGGAAAAATTAAGAATATTCATGTACCACCCCCGCCGCCCCTTCATATTTTCAATTTATGGTCCTCCATTAACGTACAAATAATCCAGGTCCAGTTGTCTATGATGCATCTGTGCCAGGTTAAAAAATCACAATGTAATTATTGACTGAAAATCCCCCACTGCTACCTTCTCCTTCATGACCCCTCACCTCTTCTTCGTGCCAATCCCCCATCACCCTCCTGTGGTTGCCTTTCAACAAAGTCTACTAAGCTAATAATTTCCTAAGTCTGAAAGTGTGAACAGGACCAGATGTAAGAAGGTTGCTTGGGAGTTACTTTGTTAGTTAATAAACTAAATACATTCTGGGGTCGAGTATTTTGTAAAAGAAATGTCACTCCGCATCATTTTTATGGCATTCCGGTGTCATTCCGCGTCATTTCATGTCATTCCGATGTTTAGGAGGACCCTTTTTCAAGATCGTCCACATGCACACTTGTGTCCTGTACAAAGCTTTTCTTGACATCACTAAAGCTTTTTTTCATGTGTTTCAATTCCATTCGTGTTTTTCTGGGAATAGACAGCCAACAGTTAACAGTCGTCAGCAAATCGAAATGAAAATAATGTGTTATAAAATTCGTCCGTTGTGTATACATTTTCGGCATCCTAAGCGACGTAACCTACTTTCGTGTAAGTCACCTATTTTCGTTTCGACACTTGAAGCTCCGACTGGAACGCAACAAAAAAGAAATAAAAAAATCTGCCAAAAGCGACAATGGACAATTGCTTGTCGTGTGATTTCAAATAAATGGACGTTTATTTGGCGAATTAAAATGCCCATTTATCACACTCGAGCACATTCGATTTTTGAAAATACTCGTTTTCATGTAAACCTCGCATCACTCAGTTCAGCCTTTTCTCATTTTGGCCATTTTTTAGAGGGCGACTTGTAATCGCCCCGACTATTTTTCTAGGCGACTTTGGGCTTAGAAGGGCGACTTAATCGCCCTAGTCGCCCCCACGGCTGGTCCCTGGCTCTGTGTTGAAGACTTGAAGTGATAAGAGGGCTGGTCTGGGTGCCCTCCCCCAGAAATGTTTTGAGCTCACCGAAGGGAGCTAAACTTATCACTTATCCGTCGTCCGTCTGGCATTGTGAACATTTTTCAAACGACTTCTCTCTGAAACCACTGGTCCGATTTTCACGAAACTTCATTTGGATGTTCATTACTATGTGGCAATTCAGGTTTGTTCAAATGAAATGGCCACGTTCCTTGGGGACTCTGTATGGGCATAACTCGGATAGCACTGTATGAATTATAGAAAAATTATTAAAAAAATTTTCTTCTCCAGAGGCAGAACCAGTGGGCAGAATCTTTTGATACTTGGTATGCAGCATCTTGGTATGGGTCTGATTCAAGTTTGTTCAAATCGGTCCCCTGGATTCATATTTGGGCTCACTATAGAAGCCCAAATTGGAACTTAGTGCATTTCAGGCAAATTTCTTAAATTAAAAAATTTTCTTCTCCAGATCCAGCAGGCAGAATCTTTTGATATTTGGCATGCAACATTGTGGGGTGGATCTGATTCAAGTTTGTTCAAATCGGCCCCCTGGATTCACATTTGGGTTCAGTATAGAAGCCTGAATTCGAACTTAGTGCATTTCAGGCAAATTTCTTAAAAAATCTTCTTCTCCAGATCCAGCAGGCAGAATCTTTTGATATTTGGTGTGCAACATTGTGGGGTGGATTTGATTCAAGTTTGTTCAATTCGGCCCCCTGTATTCATATTTGGGCTCAGTATAGAAGCCTAAATTCGAACTTAGTGCATTTCAGGCAAATTTCTTAAAAAATCTTCTTTTCAAGATCCAGCAGGCAGAATCTTTTGATATTTGGTATGCAACATTGTGGGGTGGATCTGATTCAAGTTTGTTCAAATCGGCCCCTGGATTCACATTTGGGTTCAGTATAGAAGCCTGAATTCGAACTTAGTGCATTTCAGGCAAATTTCTTAAAAAATCTTCTCCAGATCCAGCAGGCAGAATCTTTTGATATTTGGTGTGCAACATTGTGGGGTGGATCTGATTCAAGTTTGTTCAATTTGGCCCCCTGGATTCATATTTGGGCTCAGTATAGAAGCCTGAATTCGAACTTAGTGCATTTCAGGCAAATTTCTTAAAAAATCTTCTCCAGATCCAGCAGGTAGAATCTTTTGATATTTGGCATGCAACATTGTGGGGTGGATCTGATTCAAGTTTGTTCAAATCGGCCCCTGGATTCACATTTGGGTTCAGTATAGAAGCCTGAATTCGAACTTAGTACATTTCAGGCAAATTTCTTAAAAAATCTTCTTCTCCAGATCCAGCAAGCAGAATCTTTTGATATTTAGTGTGCAACATTGTGGGGTGGATCTGATTCAAGTTTGTTCAATTTGGCCCCCTGGATTCATATTTGGGCTCAGTATAGAAGCCTGAATTCGAACTTAGTGCATTTCAGGCAAATTTCTTAAAAAATCTTCTTTTCAAGATCCAGCAGGCAGAGTCTTTTGATATTTGGTATGCAACATTGTGGGGGGGGGGGGGGGGGGGGTGGGGGGGATCTGATTCAAGTTTGTTCAAATCGGCCTCCTGGATTCATATTTGGGCTCACTATAAAAGCTCGAATTCGAACTTAGTGCATTTCAGGCAAATTTCTTCAAAAATCTTCTTCTCCAGATCCAGCAGGCAGAATCTTTTGATATTTGGTATGCAACATTGTGGGGTGGATCTGATTCAAGTTTGTTCAAATTGGCCCCCTTGATTCATATTTGTGCTCAGTATAGAAGCCTGAATTCGAACTTAGTGCATTTCAGGCAAATTTCTTAAAAAATTTTCAGCTCAAAATCCAGTAGACAGAATCTTTTGATATTTAGTATGCAACATTGTGGGGTGGATCTGATTCAAGTTTGTTCAAATCGGCCCCCTGGATTCATATTTGGGCTCAGTATAGAAGCCCGAATTCGAACTTAGTGCATTTCAGGCAAATTTCTTAAAAAATCTTCTTTTCAAGATCCAGCAGGCAGAATCTTTTGATATTTGGTATGCAACATTGTGGGGTGGATCTGATTCAAATTTGTTCAAATCGCCCCCTGGATTCATATTTGGGCTCACTATGAAAGCTTGAATTCGAACTTAGTGCATTTCAGGCAAATTTCTTAAAAAATCTTCTTCTCCAGATCCAGCAGGCAGAATCTTTTGATATTTGGTGTGCAACATTGTGGGGTGGATCTGATTCAAGTTTGTTCAATTTGGCCCCCTGGATTCATATTTGGGCTCAGTATAGAAGCCCGAATTCGAACTTAGTGCATTTCAAGGTCTTGATTTGATGCTGAATAAAGTTGTGTGTGATTCGTTTTCCATCACTATATACGAAAATCGCCGTCCAATTTTTTTTTATATTTTCATTTTTTGCTCCAAATCATAGCTTATGATCCCTCATTGGAACGAGCACAATGCGCACGTTCCAATGCGGGATCATAAGCTATGTTTTGGAAGCAAAAAATGAAAATTTTTAGTTACTCAAGAATTTTTTTTAGGAGTGTTGTCTGCTACTAGTGACGGGCCAACTGGAAACAAATCTCCTGAATGTCCCAAACTTTGGAGCATAAAAAAAATATAGTTTTGTGGAAAAAATGTGTGTCCCAAATCATAGAGTGTCCCAATACATAGAGTAAATACGGTATGTCCCGTTTTGTACACAGTAATTCAGATTTTTTTGTTGTGGGGTGGAAATCTATGACTGAAAATACATTCATAATGGCTGTGCTTTTGAATAGCTTTTAACACGGCAATTCACTCCATTTCGTAGATTCATATTCATGTGTCTTGTGCCGGAAAATCCCGAATGGAAAAATATAATGTTTCACAAATGATAACCAATCCCAAAAGTCCATGCACAAAATGGCCATACACTATTTTTAGATTGTTTATATAATTTACAGTTAAAACTAGAAGTCCTGCCATGAAATGAATATGCACAAATAGCACGTTGATCTGCGCGTTAATCTACGCGTTATGACCATAGTAAGGCTATCAAATTCTGTACATATGGCCTGTGCACAAGCAATGTTACAGCCAATGGACCTCTGGATAACCTGGAGGTCCATTGGCAGAAATATTGCCTGTGTTTGCTATGAGTAACCAGGAGAACCTGCCGTGCTTTGGGTGCCATTCGATATGGCAGTTGCATGCAATCTCTACGCGTAATTAAGCCTAGATAACCGCACAGTTCGTGACAGGACTTCTAGTTCTAACTGTAGTAACATGCACAACAGATTGAAGTTGTACTCTGACTGTGAAAACAATTGGCTGATGAGTGTATTTTGTGTTCATTTGTTATTGTCCACTTTGTGTTGACAGTGAATAAAGAAGAACTTGGTAACTAGATTGTTTAAAAGTAAGCTGACAGTGATATCAATAGAGCTGTAGGTTTTTAAATTTCGTGTTCGGTTTCGGTTTTGGTTTTTCAGATGGACTAAAACCTTGGTTCGGTTTTCGGTTTGTTCATGAGGCCAAATAAAATTCAATAAAACTCATTCTTATGTCCGAAGGCATAACTGAATGGCACTGAAATTGAGACAAACTCAATGAATGCCTGAAATAAGATATAATACATGAAGAATCAGGAAGGCCAATATAATAATTACCTAAATATACATAACTTTTATTGTGCTTGGCCATTTTTCGAGGTCTGACACCAACACGCAACTTGAGGAAAACTGCAAACACAACTAAACTGAAATGTCGGGGGATGGCTACATTCTGTGAATTTCTGCAGCAAGAGAGTATTTAATAAAAAATGAAAAACCTTGGATTACGGGATGTTGACGGTTTCGGTTTAGGTTTTAAAAAAAACCCTAAAAACCTTGGTTCGGTTTCGGTTAACCTACAGCTCTAGATATCAAACGATGAAACGGCAATTCATAGTACTGGAGGGGTGCTGTCAGTGTACATGTAACTTGTACAGGGAGTGGTATATTTTGTTGAATAATCGACAACTCATTTCAACACCACTGTCAATCATCATGGCAACTTATTAAGCTTGTTACTGTTTGTATGTCGTCATGAATCAAAAGTAAATACGAATAATTTTGATCCTATGGTGCTCCATGTAACCATCGGCATGAACCGATGTTCAAACACTTCTACTGATGGACAACCGATAGCTTAATATTGACCGATGTCAGATGCGATTGCCAAACATCATTTAATCACTACCGTCTTGGCGCAAGTGTGCTTGGGTCATAAACTGAAAATATGTTCACTCATCCATATTCAATGTTTGATATTTATTCGATTTTTTTATTTAATTTGAATTTCAATTTGAGTGGAAATGTTATATTTGTAGGACTCTATCTTCAGCATACTTTGACTAGAACTGTAGAGATATACATTTCTGCATTATTGATGATTTTATTTGTACAGTGTTTTTACACATGCTATTACTTGTGTTTTTTATGATACAATTAATTTTTTGTAATACATAATTTTTACAGTTCGTTCTTTATTTATAGGAATCGACATTTACTTAGTCAGTGAGTATATCTATGGAATACCTGTGTGTCTTTTTCTCCAGGTTATGGTCATTACTTATTCCATATTGTGCTCTGTCTATCAAGAAGAAGCTATTAATTGAAAATAGAATGTTTTCATTTTTAGAACTCGCATTAAAAAAATTTTCACAATCCAATAAGCCCAAACAGTTGAATCTGTCTTGAGAGACCGCGCACAAAAGTGGTCTCCCAAGGCAGATGGTCTCTCAAAACAGGTTTCAGGTTTTCTCACATCAGTGAATAACCAACCACAAAATTCAGAAATGGAGAATAGATTTTTGTAATTACTTTGTAGTTCTTTTTTATGAAGTTTTTGTAACAAATTGAAATGGACTGTTATAAAAATTACAAAAATAAATTAGTGTTGAAAATCTTCATTGAAGATTTTCTACACTAATTTATTTTTATAATTTTTATAACAGTCCATTTCAATTTGTTACAGAAAGATTTTCAACACAAATTTATTTTTATTCCTATCTGTCACATTTCAGGTGTGTCTGAAATTGTTTATTCAGCAATAATCCTAATCTTTTCACAGGGGTCTTATAAGAACATCTCAATCATTAATGAGTTAGCAATTGAAACCCAATTAAGAGCTTTTAATACTTTTAATTATGTTAGTATAACCACAATGGATTTTCCAGTTCCAGAACAGGTAAAAAGTTTTTGTCATGGTTTCTGTTTTCAAAGGGCGGTCTCTCAATACAGGTGCATTATGGCATAAAAATACAAGTTAGTACCAGGTCACAGTGGTCTCTCAAGACAGGTGGTCTCCCATAACAGGTCCATTATAGAGTAAAACCAATCGGTGCCTGGCACATATGGTCTCTCAAGACAGGTGGTCTCTCAAGACAGTGGTCTCTCAAGACAGGTTTTACTGTATTTTCATTTTCATGGAGTGTGTGGTGCAATCCTGACAATTCATCCTTGTTTCCTCGGCAAAACAATTGCTGAGGAAAACTTTTGCTTCTACGGCAATTGCTGTGAAGCCTGTTCGATTGTGCAAAAATCATCAGGGGGCAGGGCATAGTCTCAATTGCCATGTATATGTGGTATGCAGTGAAGTGAAAACTTTCAAGTAACTTTAACATGTGAAAGTAGTTCGAGATACATGTGTATATAATCACAATCAATGTGCAGAATCTTTCTCTCAATTAGATAATTCCAGTATCATGAACCATGTGAATGCTGAAAAAAATCTTGGAAGTAAGCTTGCTCAGTATGTATAGTATTGGTGAAAATATGATGCTGCTTAACCACAGACTAAGTATCTCACTGCTTCTACAGTGTGCAAACTTTGACAAGAACGCTCGTTTCGTTCGCGTGGTGGCTATGCAAATTTAAATTTACACAAACGGATGACTGGTTAGCCAAAAGTGGCGCATCTTGAATGGTGAAGTCTGAGTCACTCAACTGGTAGAGTGGTAATTTTTTTCTCAGCATCAGAATTCGTTCACACATTTTTGCCTTGTTACAATTAATGGGAGAGTGCCTATCGATGGAGATGAAGTAATTTTACTTACAAGACAATACGAAGGACATCCTTGGAATATGAAGCCTTTAACTTTAAGTACCTGCAGTTCAGAATAAAGCCCAAATATGGGCTTCTAGCACTCTAATAGTTAAGCAGCCTTTCTTGTGTCTTGATAGATTTTTAGTAGTGTTCAACCGATGATCGGAACCGGCCACCACAATCGGCCGATTATGGGCAACCAGATGACAATGGCAATGGCTCCTGGAACATCGGTTCAACTGATTGTTGCCAAGCAATTTGTGATTTTTCTGAATCGCATTTTATTGTCTTCTGCAATTGTTCAATTGTTAATGTAAAATGATGTCGATGATACCATTCAATAAAGTTGAGAAACAACCACAATGTGTATTCTAAATCTCTCTAGACGCCCCTTTACGGGATATACAAGTTAAACGACACGTAAAGCCTACAACTAAGCGTACTTGCGTCAAACGCCAGGTCATATATCAGAAAAGTGAAGCTTGCACGCCATTGACTCAGGTCGCTGTAAAATTACCAGTCGCACGCACTTGGGCGGTAAATGTGTCTCTGAGAGCCACGTTTACCACCCAAGTGTGCGCGACTGGTAATTTTACTGGGACCCCAGTCAACGAAGTTTAACACTTTGAAAAATGTTCAGTTTAATGTAGTTCTTTCGAGCCTCAACTTGTCTAGTATTGCACGGTATTACAATCGGAATTAGCATCAGAATCGGCCGATTGTGGGCTCAAGTAACCGGTAATTGGTCAGCAACCAATTTTGGTAATCGGTTGAACACTAATTTTTAGACATTTGCCTTGAGAAGCTATATACATTTCAATTCCATGCAATATATGAATACTTATTAATGATAAAAAAAGCAGTTTTCCTAGAATTTTTACACAGCTGGGCGTTCGGTTAGCCATCACCAACCCACGTGAATGCTCAGTTTGTTACAGTCATTTTTGAAATTTTGCACACTGCTTCTATGTTGATAACACCAGAATCTAACATCAGTTTCTGGAAAGCTCTGTAAGAGCTTTCCAGAAGCTGATGTCAGATTCTGGTGTTATTAACATAGAAGAAGCAGAACACATAGGCTCTAGTGGTTATGCTGCAACTTGTACAGTAAATTGTGAGATTAACAATACAGCGTAGGGCAACCCACATGGTTGGATTCCTTGTGTAAACTGGAAGTTTTGCAATTTCTGCCACAACAAGACTTTCTGAAGAAGCCATCCTCTACAGTATTTTTGCTGTGGATATTTTTCTTTTCCTCGGCATTTTTCTCGGCACTACTGATTGCTGAGGGTGAATTACCACGGCTGGTGATATGACAGCCTATCAACTAATCTTGTTCAATTCTTTTATGATCGGCTAGTGCATGTTAGCTTACCAACTAACTCAGTGCAATTCACATGGTTAGTATATGTAACTGTCTGGTTATAATAAGATCAGCTGTATTATGCGACTAACACTGTGCATGCACAGTCATCGTGAGTGTACATTTTCATGTAGTGATGGCAGTTACCAATATTTTATAACTAGAAAGTGCGACAAACCCTGTACACTGAAAAGGGTTACAGTTAAAACCAGAAGTCCTGTCATGAACTGTGTGCTTATCTAGGCTTAATTGCGCGTAGCAATTGCACGCAATTGCCATATCAAATGGTATCCAAAGCATGGCAGGTTCTCCTGGTTACCTATAGCAAACACCTGTTTTCTGTACATATGGCCTATGCACAAGCAATGTTTCAGCCAATGGGTTACCCGGAGGTTCATTGGCTGAAACATTGCTTGTGCATAGGCCATATGTACAGAATTTGATAGCCTTACTATGGCCATAACGTGTAGATTAATACACAAATCGACATGCTATTTGTGCGCATTTCATGACAGGACTTCTAGTTTTAACTGTAGTCACACTTTCTGGTTATAAAACATGTCCATTATTAAGCTGGTAACTAAGACTGCATTGCACAAGGTTAGTCACACTTCTGGTTATAAAACGTTTTCATTATTAGCTGGTAACTAACCCTGCATTGCACAAGGTTAGTCACACTTCTGGTTATAACAATTTTTCATTAGGCCACGCAAAGTAGATCTGTTTCTGAGGTCATTATTTATAAAATTGCATGCGGGCGAGCATTTTTTTTATTTTATTTTTTATTTCTATAATTATTTCTTTGCCATCAAAAGTCCATGTTCGTGGTTTATGTTTTAGGCCTCACAATCTACGGAATAGCTTGGGTGGTAGTGTTTTTCATCCTTTGAGAGCAAGAAGGCTTTGCAATGCAAAAGCAATGCAAAGCCTTCTTGCACTCAAGTGACAAATTTATCTATTTTTTTTTAACTTGGGGTAAAATATCAGACAAACGATTTAATTCTTATTTTTTTTTAAGTTTACATTGGTTATAAAAAGTGAGCATGCGGCTGCCAAAAGGACCAGAAGGTCTGAGAAACAGATTTTTAATATTTTTAGGCCTTATTAACTGGTAAATAACCCTGTTTACTGTACAATGTTAGTGTAAATCTCATAATAGCAACTCTTTACCCAAGGTAATAGCCAAAACCATCCAGTACTATTCTCAAGGAGCATTTTAAATCAGCTTGTGGCCCCTCATTGGAATGAATTTTGGAAAGGTTTATTTTAGGGCTGTCACGATTAATCGACTGTTGATCGGTCACGGCGAAATCGATTAGTATTTTTCGTTGTCGAATAATCGGTAAATTGTATCCCGTTTTAGACGTTTAATAATTAAAAGAAAATTTGATGAAAAAACTCTTGTTTCTAAAGGTAAAGAGTTAAGACCATCGATGTTAAACCCCCAAGAAGCTGTTGTAAGCAATTGTCTTTCAGGTACATTCATCAAAGCTTTGATGTTCTGGACTTTTGAACCGTCAGTGTAATAATCAAGACCCGTTGGCAGTTGCGAATGTACCTAAAAAAGGATCGTCTTCGTTGTTTCCTTGAGGTAGGTCAACGGACTTGAACTTCATTTTTATCGATTTCAAAGAGGGGGGGGGGGGGGGATTTAGGTACGATTAATCGATTATCATCGATTATTTGCGACGATTAATCAGTTCCTAAATTAAAAAATCGTGACAGCCCTAGTTTATTTAGTAAATTCCAAAAATGAAAACATATTCTGTTTTCAGTTAATAGCTTGTTCAATATGCTTATACTAATGAACATTAACTTCCTTCATTCTTTCAGCATATTCCAACTTCTCAAGGACAAAGTAATTTCAATGTATAACTAAGAATGAGTTAGCTTGGCTATTTGAAATATGCTGGTATACACACCATTTTGCCTCACCCAAAATAAAGTGAATTTTCATCCCCAAACCCTTATCTAAATTGTTCTTGGGGCAGAACCCCAACTCCACTACCCTGAACATGGGCTCTCTTGCTTGTGCAACTCGGCTTGACTACTGCAACTCCCTGCTCTCTGGATCAACAAATGCCCACATTATAAAACTGCAGCATATACAGAACTGTGCAGCTCAAGTAGTCACTAGAAATAGAAAAAAATTGCCACATAACATCTATCCTTAAGGAACTGCACTGGCTACCAGTATGCCACAGAATCGAATATAAACTGTGTCTGCTGGTTTTTAAGAGCCTTCACGGTCTCGCACCACCCTACCTCACTGAGCTTGTAAATCGGTATGAACCAGCCCGAGCTTTAAGGTCCGGCAATGAAACTTCGCTCTCACAGCCAAGAGCAAGACTGAAGACCGCAGGTGACAGAGCATTCTCTGTGGCTGCCCCAACTGTGTGGAACTCACTCCCAGAACATATAAAAACTATCAGTACGGTACCTTAAATTCATTCAAGAAAAGCATGAAAACACATTTCTTCCAATGGGCATTCCATTAGTTTTTGTAAAGCCAAAGACAACTTTTGTGGATTTTAGGCTTATAAATTATTTATTTATTAACAGATACTTTTGCATCTAAATATTAGAATGTCCTAGAAACAATTCAATTTTGAGGCAACTTATCGAGCCCTGTAAGATTAGCCAGGGTTTATATAGGCTATATTTTGGTTGCTTATGAGAACCTGAATGTTAACTTACATGTAGTGCAATAAAAGAAAAATTATTTGAAAATCTTTTTCAGATCCACCAGGCAGAAACTTTTCATATTTGGTATTCAGCACTTATACAGTTCAGTCGACTTGGACTGGTCATAATCCACGTGTGAACAGTGATGTCCACGCATGCGTTTACCAGGTAATAAAAATCATCAGCAGCAAAATTTTCATTCAATTATAGGAATAATCTTCAAAAATTTAATTAATGAAGCACCGGGTACAACCCGGTGCTTCATTAATTAAATTTTTGAAGATTATTCCTATAATTAATTAATTATTAGTATCTGGAATCAAATATTATTGTGTCCATGGAAATATTGCCCACTCGTGGAAAGTGACTAGGCCACGGTGGCCGTATATTTTGTAGGAGGGGGCAGATTCAAATTTGATTTCTTGGTCATATTTGTGCTCTCTTTGGGAGCCCACATTTTAACTTGGTTCAGTATGAGGAATATTCTTTAAAAATCTTCTTAAGATCTACCATTCAGAATCTATTTGATACACAGCATCCATGAGATTCAAGTTTGTTTAAATTAAGAACCCAGACATATATTAGGACTCCTTGTGGGAGACCAAATTTTAACTTGGTGCAACATTAGCAAAATTCTTGAAGAATCTTGTTCTTCAGATCGACCAGTCAAAATCGTTTCGTATTTGGTTTTCAGCATCCTTTAGAATTAAGTTTGTTCAAATCAGGTCTATGAGTTCATATTTGGGTTCCCTACTAGAGTCATTTTTCTGCATAACTCAAGCCTAACGTAGGATGTGTGCTTGGAGTAGAGGGGTGAAAAATAGACATAATTTTTCAGAGCTTTTTTGCGCACCTGTACAAGGTGGCACTTCCTTTTTGTCTTCTTTCTGATCTTTCAACTGTAATACCCATATTCCTTGTAGTCAACTTCCTCCACTTGAGCGGTTTAGGCTCACTTGAGCCTCTGGTTTAATTGTTGAGTGCCAGAAGGCATTATGTAATGATAGCTCTATTGAAGGATTGTGAAATCTACTTTGAAGGTTTTATAGTATTAATTTGCCCCGTAGTAGAAATTAAATGTTTATTTAAAATTGTTTTGTTACAATTTATTGGAGAGTGCCAGTAAATAGTGACAAAACAATTATTTTTTAACAGAATCTTGACAAGGCCATGGTCAATTAATTTTCAGTCTAGGGTTATTCCAGGTTATCAGAACGAAATGCAGAGTGAAGTAATTATTAATTATTAATTATGTCCCCATGGGGACATGGCGTAATATATTCCTTTATCAGGGACCGATCAGGACTATTTAAAATACGCTCTAGCCTCGGCGCCTATTTTTTCAATTCATGTGCCAGATTTCAATTTATGGAGTCACACTGCTGTTTGTAACACACACTGCAAGTATGTAATAGTGTTGAAACAATTAGCCGACTAATCGATGTCGACGCGATTATTAAATTAGTCGATCCCTAAATCTGCTAGTCGATTAGTCGGAACATCTGCCCCAACCATACACCATCCCCTTAAATTCACCCAACATTGTTGCAAACGTCACAAGTAAACTCCCGAAATCAAAAAACAACCCACGGATGTTTCCGACTGCATGAATAACAACCCTAGTTGGCCAACTGACCAGAGATTGAATAAGACCAGGGGTGCGTGAAGTAAACAGGGAAAAATATATGGGTGAGCTTATTCTCGAGGGAGCAGCCTGCAGGAAAATTAGGACCCAAAGTTGACATGAAATTAGGCCACCTACGGACATCAATTTGTTCACCAGGTACTGGTAAGTTCGAAATGTCTTACAGAAACATCAAAGAGAAATTATGGAAGAGCACATACTAGTTCGTATTTGGAACAATTTGTTATCACTAAAGAACCAATTACAAAATCCATGTGCTTTTTATTTTCATTTTGTAAATACATGCGGACAAATTCCTGGAAATCTGCGAGTTTCCAGGAAATTGAAAGTGAAACTAGCTTTTCCTCGAACTGCAACTGTGTTAAGAGGAAACCCAATCAGGTCAGGTGATGATTTTCAAAGCAGACAATATGGAAATTAGTAGGCGTGTTCGATATATGCATAATTATGGACAGATAAGAGGTTAAGTCATAATACGAGAAGTTGTGTGGGAGTGTTCGGTGTACAATTGTTGACAGACTGATGACTGCTGTGGGCGTTAACTGTGCTTAATTTTCGACAGGGGATGTACATCACGCATGCGTAAAGAGCACTTCCTTTTGTTAACATTCAATGGGATGGAACGAATAATATAACAAAAAAACCTGAATAATGATTTATTTTATTAAAATATCAGTGACTATATTGAGAAAAAATGATTTTAAACAAGCTACCAACATTAATTCTCTCTCGAGACTGAAAGAGGTTTTGAGGACTTTGAAAGCTTCACTTGCCATTGTTTCATTGCAAGTATTACTGTTAGTTTTAACCAGGGAAGAACGGCGGTACATGTGTTTGATAACAATAACATGGGGGCTTCGACTAGTCGATTAGTAATCGATTACTGCTGGCAACTAGTCGATTCCTGAAAATCACTAATCGTTTCAACACTAGTATGTAATAGCTCTCATCATTTTCATTTAGTACACTATAGCAAACATTAATCTTCACTGTGGTTTCTGATCAAGTCTTGGCTGCCTATTTAGTCAGCCAAGACATGATCAGAAACCACAGTGAAGATTAATGCTTGGTAATTAAGACTTGAAGTATTAACTTAAGCACTCTACAACAATGATAAATGATAATCATATATATAATACATGTAAGAGTGTCTCTCACGATTATCCATCGAAAGAATATCAAAATATGATCTGAGAAGTTACGCGCCAACTGAGAAGACTATTTCTGAGATTTAAGAGCCAGGTCCTGATGTTTCAGAACCAAATACGCACTGGCGCATGCCCAGGTCGGTCCCTGCTTTATACAAGATGCACTATTATCATTTGGCACTTACACCTTGTGTAGGTTGTCTTGGATAGAAGAACTTTCAATGGCCAGAGATTATATACAGAACCAAGACTCGAAATAAGTGGTGGGATAAGGACAATGATTGACCTACACACTTTGAAATCTATAGGAGCTTTTGACTGACGCCAAATTCTGCTCAGTTTTAGAATCTGAGTTTAAAAAACACCAGTAATTTGGTATAAACTTAAATTCCATTGCAAATTAACCTTTTGAACATGAGAATCCACTTTACTGACCCACGGACATGGTATGTCTTACTTTCATTAAGTAGGATGCCTACTAAGTTAAGGGTGGGGAAGACCAATCAATTTTTGGGGCTGCACATTGAAAATATTGATTGGCCTACAGGAATGATTTTTCAAAAGTGACCCCTCATTGGAACAAGCTTGTTCCAATGAGGGGTCACATATGGTTTTGTTGAAATTTTTGAAAAAAATTAACAAAAGGGTCAAATAGCCATTGTGCAGTGAAAATATTCAATTAACAGGAGTTTTCAATGAACAAGATTTGGGATTTTCCAATATTCTAGTAATAAATTTATGTTTTTTATATGAATGGAACCTGGTCTGTAATGCAACTACATACTCTCTCTGCAGCCACCAGCGTCGGAGGCCTTCACACGACTTTCAACTCTTTACAACACCAATAACTGGCCCTTATGCCCGAGCTCCGGTGCAGTTGCCCCTTAACCCCCCCCCCCCTCGGCTCTGGTGGAGCAGGTTTGACTACCATATCCCCAACTAACAAGCACCTGTGACAGTCTGCAGTGGTCCCTGAATATGCTAACTGTCGGGCAATAGTAATCTGCACTACCACTGTCCAACAAGACAAAGGATTCTTTTAGATGGGTAAAACCTCTCGGAGTTTACGCCCCTGGTCGAGAACTTGATGACCGAAGCTAATGAAATATGCAGACCTTATACCCTCAATTAATGAATATGGTCTCTTCTAATTGCTACATTTCAACTGACATAGAAGATACAGTTACAACTAGAAGTCCTTTCATAAAATGCTCACAAATAGCACATCGATCTGCGCGTTAATCTTCGCGTTAGGACCATAGTAAGGCCATCAAATGCTTTACATATGGCCTGTGCACAAGCAATGTTTCTGCCAATGGACCTCCAGGTAACCCAGAGGTCCATTGGCAGAAACATTGCCTATGTTTGCTATGAGTAACCAGGAGAACCTGCCATTGGATGCCATTCGATATGACAATTGCATGCAATTCCTACATGCAATTAAGCCTTGATAAGTGCACAGTTCGTGACAGGACTTCTAGTTTCAACTGTACCACCAGTGTTCAAAGTGTTAACAAGTCATTTTCTCATTTACTATGACACCATATGTCAATTTACAATGTGTAAAGCAATATGTGAGGAGCACGGTGGCTCAGTAGGTAGAGGTGCAGGCTGCAAGGCGAGAGGTCCTCGGTTCAAATCCCACCTGCGGCAACCGCGTTGTGTCCTTGCGCAAGACACTTCATCTCCATTGCCCACATGGGGGCACGATGACGCCGTGTACTAAGGCATACTGCACGCCGATGGTACGCATGTCTTCAACCAATCTAACCCTGCCTGTGCTGCAGTGCGGAGTTACGATGTTGGGGAGCTGGCAGCTGCTCGTCATTGCTCGGTGGTTCTCTCTCGGTACTCCAGCTTCCTCCACCCGTAAAACTGTCACGGTCATGATTAGCCATTGTGCATAAATATGTGACCTTAAACATCAATAAATAAATAAATAAAGCAATATGTTGAAAATGACCTGCATCAAATTAAAAGCACCTGTACCAACTAATTGGGGCAGGACATTTTGACGTGCACTGGAAAAAAGTTATTTTGAGCCTTGTACAGAACAGCCTGTACCATTAGTCAACATTTTACCCTTAATAACAATAGACTATTGCTATAGCAATCTGGCAAAAACGAGACAATAAAATGGCGTATTCTCCTGGCCTTATAAAGGTGACCCATTTGCAGAATCAATAATAAAGAAAATGCATTTTTATTTTCAGCAAAAAACAAAATGAGGCGAATAATGCTAAACCGAAAATTAATTAACCATGGCCTAAAGTAAGGCTACACTTGCTTGTGGCATGGTATCTTTGAAATAAAATAGGTTTCAAACACTTTTAAAAAATAATTTAGCACTCAGCCAATTAAATGGGATCTGGCATGCAATATTTGAAGACAAATAGGCTATAGAATCTTTTGAAAAATAATATAGCACTGAACCAGTTAAATGGGATTTGGCATAGTATCTGTGAAGAAAAACATGATATCTTACAGGAAAAATAGGTAACAGAATCTTTTGAAAAATAATTTAGCACTCAATGAGTTAAATGGGATCTGGCATAGTATCTTTGAAGAAAAAGTATGTCTTAGAAGAAAAATAGGTAACAGAATTTTGTGAAAAATAATTTTATTACTGAACCAGTTAAATGGGTTCTGGAAAAGTTATGAAATAGGGATTCATGTTGGAGTGCTGTTCAAAATTATTGTACTCCAACCGCTGACAAGTCCTGCAAGCTTTTGGAGAGAGCTTATATAGGATCAGCCGTGATCCATGATCAGACTTCAAAGGCAAAGGTCACAGAACAGAGATAGAATGTTCTTTTATTTTTTTTTTTTTTAATTTTCATGGTACTCATGCAGTGTTTTCCAAGTCAAGATCATGGGAAAATCTGAGTTTTTTCACTGGATCTTGGTCAAAATTTTTAAAGTGCAGGGTTTCCAGTGAAATGAAAAGTCCTTGAATTTTAGCCCCTTCCTTGAGAAGTGCTTGAAGTTGTTTCTAGCCTTGAAAAGTACTTGATTGTCCATCACTCCCCTTGAAACATAGTTAAATTCAGTTTACCTATAACCTTAGAGAAAATATGTCTTAGGATAACCCTCCCCACATACATACGATGTTACAAAATCCGTCATGAATCACATTTATTCAATCTCTATATTGTAGGTTGAGTACAGTTATAGGTATCGCGGAACTAAATATTGAAATTAGAGTGAACCGCCTTAAAATGTTGCACTCAGAAATAACGCAATCTCTAAAAATAAACAGCCTTGGGAAAATCCATTGCTTCAATAAAAGTTTGAAACATTCTATTGACATCTTGCATTCTTGTTGAATATTCCTGATAAAAAGAGGGTGATTTAATGACTTTTGGACCTAAAAAATACAATTTACTTTTTGTGTGTTTTTGTAGGGAATTCCCTGAAAAATATGTGCACGTGACCGGTACTTCCCTTTGCGTCAGTTTTTCTCTCTTATTTGTTGCATGACCCCCTGTTTTCAGATCAGAAAAAGTTGTCTGAAGGGCTATACTTGACAGAGATATTTGAATGCCAAAATTAAAGTGATGCGATCATATTTTTTTTCCACCTGAACGTTATAATGGTCGCCTATGGGAAAATATTTAGTTCTGTGATAACTAAAACTAGAAGTCCTGTCATGAAATGCGCTCAAATAGCATGTAAATCTGCGTGTTGATCTACGTGTTATGACCATAATGAGGCTATCAAATTCTGTATATATGGCCTGTGCACAAGCAATGTTTCAGCCGATGGACCTCCGGGCAACCCGGAGGTCCATTGGCAGAAACATTGCCCGTCTTTGCGATGAGTAACCAGGAGAACCTGCCGTGCTTTGGATGCCATTCGATATGGCAATTGCATGCAATTCCTACACGCAATTAAGCCTAGATAAGCGCACAGTTCGTGACAGGACTTCTAGTTTTAACTGTACAACAAGCCCATCATCCGCAATGCTTTAGCAATGCAGATGGCTCCTTGTTGAACACAAGGAATGATATATATCTGGCTACATGTGGATGGGTTTTCCAAAGATCAGGTCGTCGAGACTGAAATTCTTTGTGTTGCTATTGTGTTGTAAGTTCATATCAAAATTATAACAGTCCTTGAAAATCATGGTCAGAGTCATTTTTAACTGCTTAAATAGTGCTTAAATTTGAATTTCTGATATCAGTGGGAACCCTGAAATGTTATGAGAGTAAAATTTGTCATAACATTTGAGCTCACGGCATACAGACACTGCTTTGTTACTTACATTTACTGATGTATACAGTTAAATCTAGAAGTCCTGTCATGAAATGCGCACAAATAGCATGTCGATCTGCGTGTTAATCTTCACGTTAGAACCCTAGTTAGGCCATCAAATTCTGTGCCTATGGCCTGTGCACAAGCAATGTTTCTGCCAATGAACCTCCGGGTAACCCGGAGGTCCATTGGCAGAAACATTGCCTGTGTTTGCTATGAGTAACCAGGAGAACCTGCCGTGAATTGGAATGCCATTCGATATGGCAATTGCGCGCAATTCCTACCCGCAATTAAGCCTAGATAAGTGCACAGTTCGTGACAGGACTTCTAGTTTTAACTGTACATGAACCTTAGCTTGACAATGTTCATGTTCAGGGAGCTTTGCTTAACCCTTTACCCAATGCAGGCGATATCAAAATATGTTATTTTAAATACCATGTTTTTAAATTTTTCAAAAAATCTCAACAAACCATATCATGTGACCCCTCATTGGAATGAGCTTGATGTGCTCCTTCCAAAGAGGAGTCACATGATATGGTTTTGTTGAAATCTTTTGAAAAATAATAATTTTTTCAGCTGCTTAATTTGCAAATTACACGGGCGGATGTGGCCGATTCGTTGGGTAAAGGGTTAAGGCATGACCTCCACTCCATTTTACTTTGTGCATTGTTAAAATTGTGTATCACCCACAAGGGAAGGTGGTAGGTCTTCCTCAGGGAAAAATGAACCTTTCTTGCTAATTGGAGCACCCTGGGTACTTCTTGAAAGCTCAAGTATGCAGAAAGTGAAAGAATAACTTCATGTATAAAAAAAATAGCCCAAGAAATATCAGAGTGAGAGTCTAGGAACATGTTTCAAGTCATTTTGGGTATGAATGTTGTACAAGTACATAAGGTTGACACCTTTCAGGAAAAGTGTGTGTATGTGGGGGTGGGTGAATGAGAGCCTCCCCCACCCTTCTGTGTCTGTGCTGCTGGCTTTGCTGATTAACTTGTTTAAAAAGTCAGGGGAGTGAATTATTCAAAGATTTATGTCTCATACACAAGTGAACATAATTATGCAGGTAAGTACATGTACAGGTTTGGAAAATACACATTTTATGACATAAGTTGTGTTTGTTGCAGTTTGTTGTCAAAGTTACAACCCTCAATAAAATGTACTTTCTAATTATATATATGAATCAGCTGTAGGATATACAACACACCCTAAACCAGCAGGGTGTACAGTTGAAACAAGAAGTCCAGTGAGTGTATTGTGCACTATTTTGAAGTGGTAGAGTGCTGAGTAAGCACTTTTGTCCCTATCAAACTGCACCATCAGTGTAACTTAGTTCCTGCAGAAAAATAATGTGCTCAATTCTACACTGGTTTATAGAGATCATTAACATCATTCCTAATCTCTACCAGGTTACATGTATGGTTCAGTCCCAGTTAGGCTAATTTCTCACGACTATCCCATCGCTATAATCCGATTATAGGTAAATTAGACTAACATTGTTCCCAGATAGTCTAATTTACATGCCCAGTGGACCTCTAAGTTTGATTGGTTGACTCTATCTAATTTACATGCCCACCAGACTGCTAAGTTTGATTGGGTGACTCTACTTTTGTTTCCTAGGGGTGTTTTGTGTTTATACTTTGAATGCTGTTCATTTCTTTGTTTTTTTCTGTCTATTTTGCAAGGTAAAAGCAAATACTAGAGCTGTAGGTTTTTAAATTCCTTGTTCGGTTTCGGTTTTGGTTTTTCAGGTGGAGTAAAACCTCGGTTCGGTTCGGTTTTCAGTTTGTTTAATGAGGCCAAATAAAATTCAAGAAAACTCATTCTTATGTCCGGAGTCATAACTGAATGGCAGTGAAATTGAGTGAAACTCAATGAATGCCCGAAATAAGCTATAATACATGAAGAATCAGGAAGGCCAATATAATAATTACCTAAATATACAGAACTTTTATTGTGCTTGGCCATTTTTCGAGGTCTGACACCTACACGCAACTTGAGGAAAGCTGCAAACACAACTAAACTGAAATGTCGGAAATTCACAGAATGTAGCCTTCCCAGAGTAGTGAGAGTACCCAGACACTGCCATTGAGAATAGAGAATAGGTGTCATTTTATTAATATGTGACTGTCTTCTTCACAGTTACAGAGACATCTGGGAAAAAATTATAGTCGTGTGAAAAATCACACTCGCAGTTTCCATTTCATTAGTGTGAAAAATACAGGAGTGCCATTTTTTCCAAAGGTCAGAAATTGTTGCTAACAATCTTTACTTTATTTCCCAATGCTAATCGCAATCCAAAAAAAATAAATAGACTGTAATTTGATAATTTTCCCTGTTGTTTATTCAAAGCCCATGGTTATGACTTACAGTACGTGGAGAGGGGATTGCAACAAAATCACCCGGGGAGTGGAGTTATCACCCAAAGTATCACTTTCAAATTCTGAACATGTGGACAAAAACACAAGCAATGTTTCAACCAATAAACCCGGAGGTCCATTGGCTGGAACTTTGCTTGTACTTGTTATGCTTTGCAACAAATTTGCAATTATTGCTTGGGTGGAATCTCCACTCTGCAGGTGATTTAGTGATAATACACTCTCCATGTACTGTACAACATGATATGATATTGCTGAAATTAAGGATACTGTATCAATGAAATGCATGAAGCAAAAAACAAAAGACCTCTAAACCTGTTCCATATCAAAATAAGTTCCGGTCAGTAGACTGCAATGTGCATGGATTCCGAAGTGTAAACTTGAAAATGGAACTTTTTATTCTGTGAATCAATAAGAGGTTATGAAAAGAGCACTGTTTAACTGTGTTGTGCTTCTTGGAAGATAAAACCACCGTCAAAATAAGTTCTGGAAAACACACTGCTGTATTCATGGAATTACTTCAATGGCAAGCCAACCTTTTTAGCTTAACTTGACAAAGTCAAGATAAGCTATTGCCATCATGCATGCGGAAGTCTGTTAGTCTGTAAGTCTGTTCACATTTTCCTTTAGCACAGGCCTGTTCTTGTCGGATCGTCACGAAATTTCATATGCAAATTTGGGATCATATGTAGATGAGAACGTCCCCTTTTGGTCGCAATCGGTCAACCGGTATGGCTGCCTGAGCCCAAAACCTGAAAACCATTAACACAGTCTACAGGTCGTATTTATGAAGGGATTTCTTTGTAATTTGGTAGGATGCCTCTGTATAATGTCTAGTTGAGAATGTCCCCTTTTGGTCATGATCTGTCAACCGTGATGGCTGCCCAAGCCCGAAACCTAAAAACTTTTAGCACATTCTGCAGGTCACATTTAATATGGAGGGATTTCATTGTAACTTGGTAGGATGACTCCGTATGATGTCTAGATGAGAACTTCCCCATTTGGTCGTGATCTGTCAACTGTGACGACTGCCCAAGCCAAAAACCTTTAGCACAATCTACAGGTTATATTTATGGAGGGATTTCATTGTGACTCGGTAGGTTGACTTCATATAATGTCTAGGTTAGAACGTCTCTCCTTTTGGACGCGATTGGTCAACTGCCACGGCTACAGGGGCCCGAAGCCCGAAAACCTTTAGCACAGTCTACTGGTCATATTTATGAAGGAATTTCATTGTAACTTGGTAGGATGACTCCAAATAATGTCTAGCTGAGAATGACCCCTTTTGGTCTCGATCATTCAGCCATGATGGCTGCCCGAGCCCAAAACCCGAAAACCTTTAGCATAGTCTGTAGGTTGTATTTATGGAAGGATTTCATTGTACCTTGTTAGGTTGACTCCATATAATGCCTAGATGATGACATCCCCTTTTGGTCGTGATTGGTCAGCTGTGGTGGCTACAGGGGCCCGAAGCCTGAAAACCTTTAGTACAGTCTACACTTCATATTTATGAAGGGATTTCATTGTAACTTCGTAGGATCACTCCAGATAATGCCCAGATGAGAACGTCCCCGTTTGGTCATGATCATTCAACCATGATGGCTGCCCGATCCCAAAACCTGAAAGTACAGACTACAGGTTGTATTTGTGAAGGGATTTCATTGTAACTTGGTAGAATGACTCAGTATAATGTCGAGATGATGACGTCCCCTTTTAGTTGCAATTGGTCAGCCGTGATGGCAACACAGGCCTGAAACCTGAAAATCTTTAGCACAGTCTACAGGCCATATTTATGAAGGGTTCATTGTGTCTTGAGAGGATGACTCGTTTAGGAATAATTTCACTGTAACTTGGTAACTTTTGTTGACATACGTTAACTGTGAGGGCCACATACATTAACTGTGAAGGCCACATTAACCCACCCCTCAGTTTGTTAGTGCAGACTACACCTCATATTATTTTTATTAAAAACAAAGCATACAGGGAACAGAAATTAACATATTCCCAATTATCACATTTCTTGTCTTGTTTCATAATCCTTTCATAAACATTGAACATTATCCTTTTCATCAAACACAACACACAGACAAGTTAAGCTACAGTGTCATTGACTCTTTCATTTTATTATGTCAGTGCATGCTAAACTGGGCACTGTTTTACATGGGTGTGCTTGATTGTGAGACCTGATAATGTTTGGGAGATGAATTCGGCCTGAACAGATTTCATAATTCATAATGAGAAGCTGACTGTTTCTAATAATAATATGCAACATCAACTTGGATAGGATATCAGATCATGTAACATGGTCTTGCAGTCATGCAATAAATTGCATGCCTTAATTTTTAGCTCAACTTGACAAAGTCAAGCTGAGCTATTGCCGTCACTTCTCGTCTGTTGGCGTATGTACGTAGTACATTAGTACGTACATACGTTAGTACGTACGTACATCCACAATTTTCTTTGGCACACCTCACAGGTCGCATTTATGATTGGATCACTTTGAAACTTAGTATGCTTGTTTGGGGTGACCTCTAGATGGGAGATATCGATTTTCTTCAATTTCCATCAAAAATGTTGCCGTGGCCACCGTTCTGAGAACTTAGTTTAGTCAGACCACAATATTTTCCCTTGGCACACCCTACAGGGCACATTTATGATTGGATTGCTTTGAAACCTGGTATGCATGTTTAGGGTGACCTCTAGATGGGAGCTATCGATTTTCTTCAATTTCCATCAAAAAATGTTGCCGCGGCCAACGTTCTTAGAACTTAGTTTAGTCAGATGACCTCAATATTTCCCTTTGGCACACCTACAGGGCACATTTATGATCGGATTGCTTTGAAACCTGGCATGCTTGTTTGGGGTGGCCTCTCGATGGGAGCTATTGATTTTCTTCCATTTCCGTCAAAAAATGTTGCCGCTGGCAACAATCTTTGAACTTAGTTTAGTCAGGCATCAATATATTCCTTTGGCATGCCATACAGGGCACATTTTTTATCAGATCGGTTTGAATCTTTGTATGCTTGTTTGGTGTAACCTCTAGATGGGAGCTGTGGATTTTCTTCGATTTCCGTCGAAAAATGTTGTCGCTGGCAACAACCCTCGCTGAACTTAGTGCAGTTATGCATCAGTATTTACCTTTGACACACCCTGCAGAGCACATTTATGATTGGATCACTATGAAACTTGGTGTGCTTGTGTGGGATGATATCTATATGGGAGTTAACGATTTTCTTCCATTTCTGTCAAAAAATCTTGCCACTGGCAACGACTTTTGAACTTAGTTTAGTCAGGTTTCATTATTTTCCTTTGGCACACCTTTCAGGGCACTTTTATGATCGGATTTCTTTGAAACTTGGTATGTGTGTTTGGGGTGACCTTTAGATGTGAGTTATTGATTTTTTTGCATTTCCTTTAAAAAATTATTGTCATTATCACCAGCCTTTGAATGTACTGCATTTGTGCAGCAACTTATCCCTTTTGCACTCTTTGCAGGGTATATTTATGAATTTCCATAAAAAAAAGAGAGAAAAAAACATTGCCACAAGCAAAGACCTTCAAACTTAGTGCATTTGTACATTAACTCCTTCCTTTGGCATGACTCTGAGGGTGCATTCATTATCAGGTTGTTTTGAAACTTTGTACGCTTATGCAGGGTGGCAAAGATAGGAGCTATCGATTTTCTTTTCATTTCCATCACAAAACTGTTGCTGTTAGCAACAATCTTTGAATTTATTGCATATGTGCATCAACATTCTTTGACATGGCCTGCAGGCCACATTTATCATTGGATTGTTTTTGAACTTGGTGTGCTCTTTAGGCAAGACCTTTAGATAAGAGCTATTGATCAGCATTCATGTCTGTGAAAAAAGTTGCCATTAACAATAACCTCTGAACTTACTGCATTTGTGTATCAACATTCTTCCTTTACAGTTTACATTTAAAAATTCATGGATTACTCTGACGTTGTGAATGTGTAATGCTGTCATGTTGAAATTTCACCAAATAGCATTGGTACCAATGATCTTCAATTTTTCCAGTTCATTTATAACTAACCAAGTTGGAGTTTGTGAAGTTGAGCTACAGTGTCATTGACACTTTCATATTACCTGGTAAACACATGCGTGGGCATCACTGTCCATGTGTGTATTAAAACCAGTCCACAGTGACTATACTGTAGCATACAGGGAACAGAAATTAACATATTCCCAATTATTATCACAATTCTTGTCTTATTTCGTAATCCTTTCATAAACAATGAATATTATCATTTTCATTTGTTCTACTGCTGAGCAAACATCAAACTAATGCAAACATTGTAAAGCCCCTATAATGGCTTTTAACACTATCCAATAGAGTCATGATAGTGGCTTTTATCTAACAATCATATAGATTTTGGCCTGAAAACCACGAGAAATGGTATGTATCACATAATGTGTTCCGATTCCGTATCATATAGACAACTAATTCTGATTCCGTATCATATAGCCAACTCGTTTCCGGTAGCGCTACGGGCTATCATAACAGGCGCATGGATACATTCTATGTGTTTCTCGTATCGGCCGAACATTATGTCCCCAAAATGTTTTAACCCTTTACCCACTGTGACGGCCAAAACCGGCCGGTGCTATTCTAAAAAATCGGCAATTAATTTTTCATTAGTTTTACATTTTTTGTCTCAAAAACATAGGTTATGACCCCTCGTTGGAACGAGCTCGTTCCAACGAGGGGTCATAACCTACGTTTTTGTGACAAAAAATGAAAAAAATTAGTTATTCAATAATTTTTTTTGCAAATGTCGTCTGTTTTTCATGTTAGGTAAAGGGTCTAATTTTTTCATTTTTTGTCTCAAAAACATAGGTTATGACCTCTCATTGGAACGAGCTCGACGAGCTCGTTCCAATGAAGGGTCATAACCTATGTCTTTTTTAGAATAGCATTGGCCGTTTTGGGCTGTTACGTTGGGTAAATGGTTAAGATTCAATCTGTTTATGTGACAGAATTGTTAGATAAATGAATTATCATGATAATGTGCATGTCCTGTGATTTGTATCAGATTCTTGGTGGTGTCCAGAAATGGGATCACAACTCGTCGGCTCGTTGAGATCCCATTCTGGACACCACCTCGAATCTGATACAAGACATGCACATTATCATGATAATCTGTATTTATCACTCTACCAGTTAATTTCCTGGATGTCTCATGGGAGTATTTTGCAAGTTAAAATTTTGATATCAGAGGGTTAAATTGTTTTGCCGCCATTTCATATTATATAATTCAGATCTATAATAAGGCAAAAAACGTCTTTAAAAACTTGCTGTATGAGAATTTCAATCAACTGGTGAAGATATAAAGTCATTAATAATTAGTGTGTTCAGTTGCGTAAGATTTGATCTTATTTAATTTTTATCTTCTTTATAGATATGACGACAAATGAATCCATTGATATTGTCAGCTGACAGAAACTAGGGGATATAAATCAAATGTATTAATTAAAGGCATGATAACGTGATCATAATACAAATTATATGTGTGGCTTTTTCAGTCACAAATTTCAATTAGTCTGGTGGATAGTTCATCATAAATAAATATTCCATGCATTGGTTTGTTAATAAATTTTGATTTAATGCCTAGTAATTAACGAGTACACAAGATTGACTTCTGTACACCGAGTACAAATCTAACTTTTCAACACTATTTATGCAAATAATACACAGCCTGGATTAACAGATGTATGGGACATGAAATTGAGTGAATCCATGTCTCTTTGTAAACAGGCCTGAAAATAAGCTGTCTGACATTTGCAGAATGAGGTCCCCAGAGGGTGAATTTGATGATGGATTAACAGTTGTATGGGACATGAAATTGAGTGAATCCATGTCTCATTGTAAACAGGCCTGAAATAAGCTGTATCCTATACAGTGGGCCATTTATCCTCTGGCTACCTCTTTGTTTCGTTTTGGGACCCTGATTCAGATTGAGGTTCACAGAGGGTAAATTTAGTGATGCTACCCTGCTATGCAGGGTAGCATCACTAAATTCACCCACTGGAGACCTCATTTTGCAGATGTCAGTCTTCTTATTTTCAGGCTTGTTTGTAAAATGGCATCTATATCTCACATTTTCAATATTATTTAACTCTTTACTTCAAACCAAAAGATCTGCAGCAAGCCAGAAAATAAACAGACTGTCATCTGTAAAATGAGGTCCCCAGAGGGTGAATTTAGCAGGGTAGCATCACTAAATTCACCTTCTGTGAACCTCAATCTGAATAAGGGTCTTAAAGCTAAACCGAAAGAGGTACCCAGAGGATAAATTGACCTTTTTTATGGGATAGCATCATCAAATTCACCCTCTGGGGGACCTCATTCTGCAAATGTCAGACTGTCTTCATCATTACTTCTTTTGCCACACCCATACCCATCAGGGATTATAATAATCCCCACCCGATAGTGGGAGAGGGTATAGGAGTGGGTTTCGTCCTTCTGTTTGGCCATCCATCCATCCATCCATCCATCCATCCATCTGTCCACCTGTCCATCGATCCCCATCTGGCCATCCATCCATCCATCTGTCTGTCTGTCCATCCATCAGTCCATCTATTCATCCGTCCATCCACATCCATCCATCCAACCATTTTTTTGCCATCACATTTAAAAGAAAACCATTCAAAATATTTTTTAAAAATTTGACAAATAGCCTTTTAGTGATAATATCATGAATGGGATTATGAACCGACTCTGTCCAAGTATTTCTTCAAGAGTTATTGCCCTTGTTGAGCTTGCAATTTATTGTCCTCACATTACCATTACTTGTCATCACATTTCAAAGAAACCTGGTCAATAGTTTTCTTCCAAATTTAATATATAGCTTTTCTGTAATAATATCATGAATGGGATTTTGAACCAGCTCTGTTCAAGTATTTCAATGTGAGTTATTGCCTTTGTTGGGGGGGGTGGGGTGGGGTGGGGGGGTGCACGGTGGCTCAGTAGGTAGAGGTGCCGGCAAGCCGAGAGGTCCTTGGTTTGAATCCCACCTGCGGCAACCTCTTTGTGTCCTTGGGCAAGACACTTCACCCCCATTGCCCATGTGGGGGCACAGTGATGCTGTATACTAAGGCGTACTACACGTCGATGGTGCACCTGTCTTCAACCAATGCTAACCCTGCTTGTGTGGAGTTGGTATGTTGGGGAGCTGACAGTTGCTCACCATTGCTCGGTGGTTCTCTTCGTGTACTCTCCTCCACTCGTAAAACTGTCACGGGCATGGTTAGCCATTGTGCAGAAATATGTGACCTTAAACACCAATAAATATATAAATGAATATTGGAATCTAATATTATTGCGTCCGCGGAAATATTGCCCACGCATGGAAAGTGACCAGTCCATGGCGGCCGTACTGTATAAACAAGTAGAATTCAGTGGTTATTGATAATTTCCCGACATATGGCCTAAAAAGTTAATCTGTTTCTCATGCCCTCCTGCATGATCCTTTTGGCTGCCGCATGCTCTCATTTTTATAACCAGTGCAAATTAAAAAAAAAAAATGAAATGGTTTATGTCTGATATTTTACCCAAGTAAATAAAATTGATAAATTTGTCATATAAGTGCAACAAGGCTTTGCAATGGGGATGAAATACACCACCACCCATGCTATTATGTAGATTATGAGGCATAAAACAAACCAAGAACATGAATTTATGATCGCAAAGAAATAATTACAAAAATAAAAAATAAAATAAAAAAACACCCACCCGCATGCAATTTTACTACCAAAAATGGCCTGAGAAACAGAAGATGTAATTTGTGGGGCCTATTACGTTTTTTATTCCATTAAGAGGAGTTTTCTCTAGAAACCCCTATGCAATTAATGAGTCAAATTTGTACTGAAGGTATGTAAAAGATTTTGCGTTTGGAAAATTATATTCAATTAACAGGATTATTCAATTAGGAGATGTCCAATCAAGTAGGCTTCACTATACAGTACTTGCGCTACATCTACTGAATTTTACTGAAATTAAACAACCTCTACATGTATAATGCAAACAGCAGGTAATCGCAATCTTAACACTCATTGTAACCTTTTTGAAAATTTATTCTTTTACAACTCTCTTTCAAATGAGCAGAGCAAACATATACGTACTTATTTTGAAACATTTTCAAAAGGAAAGATTATAGTAAATCTGCTGACAGCTTTTTAATCTAGTTGGTTTCCATTTTGTCACAAACACATTTTATTCGTATGTTGCACATTCAAAGAATTGAGGTGAGAAAGGTGACTCGTTTTTACCTTTTTATTAACAGTTCATACAGGTAAATCTTCCCATGCGAGTGGTGTCAAAACACTGATTATATATTTCTCGTTTGTGTGTTTAACTCTACACTCCCATGTCAAAATACCAAAATTTATAGCTGCAAAGTTTTCCCATAATGCTATGTAATGGTGTTTAATAATACAGTTAAAACTAGAAGTCCTGCCACAAACTAAGTGTTTATTTTGACAATCTCACGTAGGAATTGTGCGAAATTATTTTCCTATCAAATGGCATCCAAAGCATGACATATTCTCTTTGTTATCAATAAAAAGCACAAGCAATGTTTCAGCCAGTGGACCTCAGGGTTAAACCCAGAATTTGATAGCCTTGCTATTGTCATAGCATGCAGATCATTGCGCAGAGTGACTGGCTACAGTTGAAGCCAGAAGTCGTGTGACTGTATTGTACACAAGTTTGAAGAAATAGCTCGCTGAGTAAGTGCACTTTTGTCCCTGTCAAACTTCACCATTACTGTAATTCAGTTCCTGCAGAAAAACAGCGTGCCCAACTCTGTAAATTTTATACTAGTACAGTACAGCCTACAATAAAGTGGAAACCTGGTCGTGCTAATAACATGCTGTTTGGGCGATAATTTGCATCACATTCGTATCTGAATATCGCAGTATTTTTATAGGAATAACATGGCAGTTGGTCGTTATTTGTCCGGTCGAACTCGCAAAGATGACGAAGCCCCAAAGAAAAAATTACAAACAGTACAATGGTACATATTTAAAAACAAAACATGATTAATTATTAACAGTAAACATTTCTGTTAAAGAAAACACAAAGAATTAGTGATGTCATATCAGTGCTACAGTTAAAACTAGAAGTCCTGTCACGAACTGTGCTCTTATCTAGGCTTAATTGCACGTAGGAATTGTGTGCAGTTGCCATATCAAATGGCATCCACAGCACGGCAGGTTCTCCTGGTTACTCATAGCAAACACAGGCAATGTTTCTGCCAATGGACCTCCGGTTTATCCGGAGGTCCATTGGCAGAAACATCGCTTGTGCACAGGCCATATGTACAGAATTTGATGGCCTTACTAATGTGAAGATTAATGTGCAGATCGACGTGATATTTGTGCGCATTTCATAACAGGACTTCTAGTTGTAACTGTAAACAGTAAACAAACATAAACACTCAAAAAATTGTTAATGTTCATTTCAATTCAATTACAAAACAAACAAGTACACAAAGACATGTTTTAATAATCACAAAGCTAAAATACAATCCTGGAACTGAACACAGTATTTTACAGTCATTTCATCAGTTCCTAGTGCAGGATGGACGTATTCTTGCTTATGTGTATATAATTCTGGGTAATTTTCGAATATTACGAAGGATTATGAAGGATATTTTTCCATTTTGAATTTAATTCAAACAAACGTGTAAGTACTTCATATTTTTATTAATAATACAACTAAACTAATTGTGCTTTCATGAATATTTCTATTTCGTTTTACATCACCCAAATTCCTGCTTGCTATCGTCGTTATCGAATGCGAAAGGAAGACTCGCCCTCTCCACCTTGGACTTTAAAGATTGAGAGCTTTATATTTATATAAGTATGTAAACATACTCTAGAGGATACTCGTGAAGTCGGATGGGCCAAGGGAAACCCGAGCTTTCATTGCACTGACATCAAAGAATACATCGTCAACGTCAGTTCGTTTAACATAAAAAACTTTGCATGACTCAAATCATCCATATTATTATAAGTATTCGCTCCTCTTCTTTTCATCCGAAAAATTACAGAACGATAGTTATGAAAACATCGCGCCCACACACGCATTTGTCTTGCGATATTCGCCTCACAATGTTGAAAATATTGCGTTAACCATTTCGTGACTCGTCTGCGTGCACCGCGCCAGTGGTAAACTGACACTATAAACCCTTCGGCGCGCTGTGCGCCGATGGCATAGTAATGCATCTACTCTCACCTCAGTCCATGTGTGCTATCTCTATCAGTCCATAGAAGTAATTTCATGCCCGAATGAATTTTGAGTTGTTTCCCTTTAGTTGATTGGCTACAGTTCTAGTACATATTGCACCTCACAGTAATTCCACGGACGAAGATGACAATTGACAGCAACGTGGAAAAAGGATTCTGTGGTATAGAATGGCTCAAATCAAGCTGACACATATGACACTACTATGAGTGCTGGACATTTAGATGATGTTGCCAGTAATAATCCAGATGACAGAGTGACAATCCAAATGAATGGAACGTTTTATACCTTTATCTAATGGATGAGATGATCCTGAAATTAACCCCAATATCCCAAGTCTTGGGGGTCGGTTTGGCTGAGTCGCCAAAGGGTCAATGCTATAGGAATATCGCCAAAATAAGGCACTAATATGGATTCATTAACAAAAGAATACCACCTGACGGTATACTTTGTTATAGGCTGTACTGTTAATGGAGACCATTAACATTCCTAACCTCTACTGGGATACGTCTATATGTAATGATGTAAATAGATATTAAAATTCGACTCCATATACAGAATGAAGAGGGTGGATTACTACTTAATCACAGCACCGTACATGCTCCACTCGAAATGTATTTATAATTGTTCATAACAGCACAACAAACACATGCAAACTTTCATCACATGGACCACTGGGTTGCACCCAGTGGTCCATGTGATGAATGTTTGCAAGTGATTTTTTTGTGTTTTGTCCTTAGAAATTGTGAACAATTACTAAGCAAAAAATCTGTCCCTCAGCAATTTACAGTACAGCCTACAATAAAGTGGAAACCTGGACATGCTAATAACGCGCTATTTTGGCGATATTTGTGTCACATTCGTATTTGAATATCGCAATATTTTTATAGCAATTACACATCAGTTGGTCATGATTTGGCCGGTCAAACATGCTAAGATGACAAAATAAAAAACCCTATATACTAGCTATCTACAGCATGTCCCACATGTACATGTCTATGTTGTGAAAAAGCCCCCCACCACACACACACACACAAACACACTCTCACTGTTTTGTTGAAAGGAAAACATGCACAGTTGTGTTTTTCACCAAGTAAAAATCGCCGTGTTCTGGACTCTTTATTCAATGCTTCTACAAAAAAAAGGAACGCTTCTACAATTGCACAAATTCTTGATAATTTGGGATAGGCAAATCGCTTTTATGAGTTGAGAGGGGTGATAACGTCTCAGGACTGCCTTCTGTGCTTCTGATGGTTTGGTGGCACTCTCCCTTGGCTTTTTTGACCTGGACCATGGCCTACCAATTCAGTAAATACTGTAAAGGATGGGTTAATGTGTTTCATGCCGCAATATATGTGTTAATATTTGTGCCCATGGCACGCTAAAACCTTTGGCTCCCCAGTGCAGTCGCCCCAAGCCACCCCCACCGCTCCCTTCTCTCCAAACAGTCCATCTAGATAAAGGTTCAAACGAGACAGGCTCGACTTTTGGCGGGTTCATTTAACCTGTGATTTGGAAATACATGTATGGTCTTTTGCACATCCAAACTGAGCTATCAGTCTGATCAGATGCAGTTTAATTGTGGGGCTCGGGAATTTCTGTTTCCTTTTTTAACCCTTTACCTAACATGAAAAGCAGATGACAATTACAAAAAAATTCTTGAATAACTAATTTTTTCATTTTTTGTCTCAAAAACATAGGTTATGAAACCTCATTGGAACGAGCTCAACGAGCTCGTTCCAATGAGGTCTCATAACCTATGTTTTTGAGACAAAAAATGAAAAAATAATGAAAATTAATGAGTGATTTTTTGAGAATAGCGCTGGCCGCTTTTGGCCGTTACGTTGGGTAAAGGGTTAAAATAAATTTTAATTGGCTCATTTTTCCATTTAAGTAAGCCATTTCGTTGCTTTCACGAATATTTTTATTTCATTTTACATCATCCAATTTGTGCTTGATATTGTTATTGAACACGAAAGGAAAACTTGCACCCCCCCCCCCCCCCCCCCCCCCCATCCCTCCCATTGACTTTAAAGCTTGAGAGGTTTATATATCTCATGAAGCTGGGTAGGCTAAGGGAAATCCAAGCTTTAATTGCATCGACATCAAAGAATGCATCGACTTCGTCAGTTTGTTTAACATAAAAACCTTTGCACTGCTCAAATCGTCCATATTATTATTAGTATTCGCTCCTCTTCTTTTCATCCAAAAAAATTTGAACGATAGGTAGGAAGATATCCCGTCTCGCGTGCATTTGTCTTGCGATATTCCCCACAACATGTTGAAAATTATTGTGTTTATACTATAGGAATATGGCCATAATAAGGCGCTGATATGGCGTCTTTAACAAAAGAATATTGCCTAACAATATAGTGTTATAGGCTGTACTGTAGTAGTAATCCACCCTCCACATACTTCAGTCTCAATATTTTCTTTCTGTTTGATTGGTTCAGTTCATCTCTAAGTTGTGTCACGATTAGCCATGGTGCACAAATATGTGACGTTAACCACCAACAAACAAACAAACAAACATTGGTTCAGTTTGTAATTTCATTACCGACGTCGGTAATAGTGCATTGCACAGTCCAGGTGCTTTTGTCTCAGAAGTCCTGTCACGAACTGTGCGCTTATCTTGGCTTAAGGGCCTATATAAGTAATGAAATTTTGTTTATTTTGAAAATTCTCACCTCTTATATTCCTTAAATTCAGATTAAATATACACATATTATACATCAAAATGAAGGTTGGGATGTATAGAACACGAAACACATGTGTAATCAACTCATAGAGTGGACTGTAGGCACCTCTGGTTCCTGGAAGTCTGCTGCCATATTCGCACCAGAACTGATAATTTAATAATATTTCACGAAAACAACTTGTGGCCAAATGTGCTTTACATATCCAAGAACAAAGCCAGGAGATCAAAATTTTTCAAAACACGGCGACAGAGCTGCATGGGGTAAATTCCAAAACTTTTGCTTTTGTTTACGTATGAGTATACTTTCGATTTCCGGTCGACGTCATCAGACGGAAAAAGCATGTAAAAACAACGCTGTCTAAAATCAAATAATGAAAAAGATCGCCTTTATACAGTATACTGTTATTAGATAGAGATTACACAGTTACCATATTCAAATGCAAGGTATCATTATACCTGTTGAAATTTCTTAGAATTACAATTTTGTTTTTCGATGGAAATTCGTGGTAACGAGTGATTTGGGCATGTCTGTCGAGCATGGAAACCATCTTCAATAAAAAATGCAGACAGTGTTGTCCTTTTCCCAAATGCAGTCCTATCGCTGTATTTGAAAGTGTTTTGAATGCCTAGCTTTGTTCTTGGATATATGAAGCACATTTGGACACAAGTTGTTCTGATGAAATATTATTTTATTATCAGTTCTGGTGCGAATACGGTAGCAGACTTCCAGGAACCAGTGGTGCGTGATGTCAACTCTGTGAGTTGATTACATATGTTTTTCATGTTCTATACACCCCAACCTTCATTTTGATGTATAATTTGTGAATATTTAATCTGAATTTAAGGCATATGAGAGGTGAGAATTTCAAAATAAACAAAATTTCATTACTTATATAGGCCCTTAAATATGAGTAGGGATTGCGTGCAATTGCCATTCGAATGGCATCCAAAGCACGGCAGGTTCTCCTGGTTACTTATAGCAAACACAGGCAATGTTTCTGCCAATGGACCTCCGGGTTACCCGGAGGTCCGTTGGCTGAAACATTGCTTGTGCACATGCCATATGTACAGAATTTGATAGCTTTACTATGGTAATAACGCGTAGATTAACATGCAAATCAATGTGCTATTTGTGCGCATTTCATGACAGGACTTCTAGTTTTAACTGTATGGCGTCATTAACAAAAGAATATTGCCTAACAATATAGTATTATAGGCTGTACTGTAGTAGTAATCTACCCTCCACATACTTTAGTCTCAATATTTTCTTTGTGTTTGATTGGTTCAGTTTGTAATTTCACTACCGACGTTGGTAATAGTGCATTACATTTTGCATTGCACAGTGCAGGTGTTTTTGTGTATTTCGGGAGCGCGGTGGCTCAGTAGGTAGAGGTGCAGTCTGCAAGCCGAGAGGTCCTCGGTTCGAACCCCACCTGTGGCAACCACGCATGATGACTAAGGTGTACTAAGGCATACTGCACGTCGATGGTACGCATGTCTTCAACCAATCTAACCCTTCCTGTGCTGCAGTGCGGTGTTACGATGTTGGGGAGCTGGCAGCTGCTCGTCGTTGCTCGGTTGTTCTCTCCGGGTACTCCGGCTTCCTCCACCCGTAAAACTGTCACAGTCATGATTAGCCAGTGTGCATAAATATGTGACCTTAAACATCAACAAATAAATAAATGAATAAATATTTGTGTATTTCATACTACTTCATTCTTCTCCAGTAAAGAGCGCATTAACTAACCAGCATTTTCTGTGCTAATTGTGAGAGAACTTCTTGTTTCAACTGTATTTGTGAGCAATTCATGATAGTGTTCAACCAATTACCAAAAATGGCCGCTGATCAATTACAGGTTATTTGAGCTCACAAGCGGCCGATTACGATTGTAATACCGTGTACTAAGGCTTGAAAGAACTACATTACATTGAACTTATTTTACGGATTTACAGTCTGTCCACTACTAGATAAGTCGAGTCTTGAAAGAGCTACATTAAATTGAACATATTTCACAGCGTTCAACTCTGTTGACTCATGTCAAGTAAAATTACCAGTCGTGCACACTTGGGCGGGAGACGTGGCTCTCAGAGCCACGTTTACCACCCAAGTGCACAAACCTGTTAATTTTTACTGCGACCTGAATCAGTGGAGTGCGCCATTCACTTTTGTGTTATGAACTGGTGATTGCCGCAAGTATACTCCATTGTAAGCTTTACATGTACATGTTGTTTAACTTGTATATGCTGTAAAGGGGCGCCTAGAGAAATTAAACATACACATTGTGGTGGTTTTTCTACTTTATTGAATGGTATCACTGACACCCTTTTACATTAACAATTCAAAAATTGCAGAAGATTATAAGATGTGGTTACTGAATCATCACAAAAAAATGCTTGGCAACAATCTGTTGAACCGATGTTGCAGGAGCCGTTGCTGATGTCATCCGATTGCCCACAATCGGCTGATTGGGGTGGCCAATTCCAATCGAACACTAATTCATGATAGGACTTCTAGTTTTAACTGTTATTGAACTGATTTTGATGACTGTAAAAATTATTCGGGGTGTTCAAACTCCCCTTAATGATGCCCCTACATCTGGTTTATAAATACCCCTCTCAAATAGTGTTTTAGTTCAGTATAGTTGCCGTGGACTGGTCGTAATCTACACGTGGGCGGTGAGGTCCACGCATGCATTTATCAGGTAATAAAAATCATCATCAGCAAAATTGTAATTAACGAAGCACCGGGGTTGTACCCTGTGCTTTATTGATAAAATTTGTGCTGATTATTCATAAAATTAGTGTTTGGAATCTGATACAGTAGAATCCTCTTAATTGAATATCCATTTTGCCAGTGAAAATTATTCAGTTAACAGGAGTATACAATTAACAGGGATTTGGTCAGTTTCCTGTGTTCTGGAGGTAATCTGAGCATTTATTCTATTATATCTTGTTTGACAGAGCTCATAGAGCTCTGTCAAACAAGATATAATAGAATAAATGCCTGTATTGGATGTAGTGAGGCCAAAAAGTGTGATAAATAATAAAGGGTGATAAATATGGTGCGTGTCACAGTAATTTTTTCGACATATTACAAAAATTTATATACAATTAAAAGGAGTTTACTCTACAACCCATATGTAATTAACAGATCAAATTTGTACTGAAGGTATGGTAAATGGTTTTGTGTTTGAAAATTATATTCAATTAACAGGGATATACAATTAAGAGATATCCAATTAAGTGGGCTCCACTGTATTATTATACAAGTGGGGGCTATATTCTCGATGCCCTGTTTGTCTGTTCATCCATCCATCCGTCTGTCCGTCCGTCCGAACTTGTGTGCACAACTCCTCCATTATTGAACTGATTTTGATGAAACTTCTCAAACATTATGACTAGCAAGTGAACATGTGCTAATTCTAAAATTTTTCATCTGTGATAATTTGAACCAAGCTTATCTTCCATGAACTTGGATTTATTATTGGTTTTTCAGCCTCAACATTCAGAGGTGCATTCTAGTAAGCTGGAAGTGGGGGGTATTAATCACCTTCATTGATAGTTCTAGATGCATCCGTGGAAATGTTGCCCACCCGTGGAAAGTGACCAGTCCACGGCAGCCATACTATATACATGTACAGTTAAAACTAGAAGTCCTGTCATGAAATGCGCACAAATAGCACGTCGATCTGCACGTTAATCTACGCGTTATGGCCGTAGTAAGGCTATCAAATTCTGTACATATGGTCTATTCACAAGCAATGTTTCAGCCAATGGACCTCCGGGTAAACCGGAGGTCCATTGGCAGAAACATTGCCTGTGTTTGCTCTGAGTAACCAGGAGAACCTGCCGTGCTTTGATGCCATTCAATATGGTAATTGCGTGCAATTCCTACGTGCAATTAAGGCTAGATAAGTGCATAGTTCATGATAGGACTTCTAGTTTCAACTGTAGTAGCCCATGCTCCTTGAAATGTCCTACTCTGTTAAATCAGTGTCTGAAGGGTTGAAAATCATAAATAGAATTTTTTTTTATAATGGTCTCAAAAAGACCAAATGTTGTTCCATGTATGCATTAGAAATTGAATATTGAATGTTACTTTTGACTTGAAAATAGCATTTTTCATGCTCTGTCAGGTATTTACATTGAAAGATAGTTATTGATCGAGTGAATTCATATTTTTATATACCACTACCTATGTTTGCTTAACTGCCGAACAGCCCATTATTAGATTTGTCAATGAGTATTGGATTGGTTTTGTTGTGAACAATGCAACAACGATTAACAAGTGTTTAGTTAGTCTAACCTTATATAAAGAAACTAGGTGTACCATTCCAGCAAATATAACTATCACAATATATTTAATAAAATATATTTATCATACAGTGATCTCTCATATTTTTATATAAACTTTAGTACTGCTACAATTTAATGTCTGTTGAAAGTGCCTGACACTGGTATTCAGAATTGTGAAAGAAAATATTCGTTTTGATTTTCCACCTTGTATTTTTGTTTGAGACTGTAGGTCATCATCTATTTTCATTATCTTGGCTTTCACCTGTTAAACTTTTGAGTTTACATTTTATTGACACAACCGAATGGTCGCCTTCTTGTTGACCGCATCAGTAGGTATTGAAGAGATATCATTCGCAGTAAACATTTTGTGAAAGTTTAGACTTGGTGATAATAGAAACTGTTTGTTTGGGTGTTAAGAAGTATTTCATTTCAGTGTTATAAGTTTCAACATGCTTCTTTGAGAAAGGGTGGTCTTGTAATGAAAGAAATGATTCAGTTTGTGTGCAAGTCATGGTGTTTGTAGATGAGATTATTAAATAGGCGATGGAATGTCGGATATCGATGGTAAAAAACGATACAGTATGTTAAATTTGGAAATTATAGGATCTCGTCAAAATGTTGGGCATGTTCAGTCTAAAATTGGATATACAGACAGGAACTCTGTGTTTACACCACCCAAACCTTTTGGAACTGAAAGGAATCCATCACATGCTCCTATTAAATTTTATGCAGATGGAAATACTGGATTTTCTCCTTCTGTGAAAATCTTTGGACAGAACAATTCACATTCTCCTGTTAAAGGTGGATCTTACAGTCGTAATTTGGTGCTAACAACTGAAAAATCATTACGTCAGACAGTTCTCCAACAAAATGCAGAAGAAAAATATTTGTGAGTATGACCATCATTGTTCATAGATATATTCTTCATAACTGCGGCAAAGTGTTTTGTCTGGAATTATTTCTCATGAAATGGTTGCTGTATGGAAACATCAGGCTACCAATTGCCTGACTGTTAAAAATCAGTTTTTATTTCGGAACACTTGAGTCTTTGCTTTTTATACCCCCCGCAAACAAAGTTTTGGGGGGTTTATAGGAATCACCCTGTCAGTCTGTCCATCTGTCTGTCCATCCTTATAAGCGCAACTCCTCCTAAACCGTTTGAAGAATTTTCATGAAACTTTACACAATGGAAGAACTCCATATGAAGATGGGCATGAAACAATATACTTTCGTTCTGACATTTCCAAGGGGAGATAATCTAACTTATACATTTCAGGCACGGGGGATATCACTTTGTGAGCTTGCTCACAGTACCTCTAGTTTCCTTGTTGCAAAAATATACCATGGTGAAGGTCATTGAAACAAGCTCGAAATTGTTGTTATGAGGCATCAAATACGTGAATATATAATCTTGAAAGAAAGAAAACTGGCTAAAAGGGCTTTGAAAAAGAATTTGTATTGTGTGTGGGGAGGGGGAGAGGTGAGGGGGGGGGGGGGGGTGTAGTGTTCAACTGATTATCAAAAATACAGGTTATTTGAGCTCACAATCTGCTGATTCTGATGGCAATTACGATTGTCATACCGTGTACCAATAGAAAAGTCGAAGCTCGAAAGAACTCTGTTAAATTGAACTTATTTTACAGTGTTTACAGTCCGTTCACTACTAGTTAAGTCAAGACTCGAAAGAACTATATTAAATTGAACATATTTCACAGCGTTAAACTCCGTTGACTAAGGTCCAGTAAAATTATCAGTTGCGCTCACTTGGACGGTAAACGTGGCTCTCAGAGCCACGTTTACCATCCAAGTGCACGCAACTAGTAATTTATTACTACTACCTGAGTCAATGGAGTGCAACCTTCACTTTCCGGTATGAACTGGTGATTGCCCAAGTACGCTCAGATGTAAGATTTACATGTCGTTTAACTTGTAAATTCCATAAAGGGGCATCTACAGAAAAAGAATACACATTGTGGTTATTTCTCAACTTTATTGAATGGTATCATGGACATCATTTTTCATTAACAATCAAACAATTGCAGAAGATAATAAAATGCAGTTAATGAATCATTGCTTGGCAACAATCGGTTGAACCGATGTTCCAGGAGCTGTTGCTGTTGTCATCTGATTTCCCACAATCGGCCGATTGGGGTGGCCGATTCTGATTTGAACATGGGTGGGGGGTGGGGGGGGGGGGGGGGGAAATTGCACATTAGACTATTTGATGGGGAAGAATTTATTGTTCATGAAAGTGACAGAATCAATCATTTTTTTTGTCACCAATAACGTCCATTTTATCGATTATGTGAAGTAATTTTTATGCTTCTTTAAGTAAGCTCAGCATTATCTGTAACTATTTCTAATTTGTGTATTTACTATTGACAGCCTGTTGAATGCTGAATGCTATCAATTTTCACGAACCTTTAGCAAATAATACACCTGTTAGATAGGAAAAAATTCTCAATATTTTATCAAACCATTTTTTTAAGTATTCTGATCCATTTCACTGATATTTATAATTACCGGAACTCAGTTTGAAATTGTCCAGATTAAACTGACAATATACAATATTTTCAGCTTGTTTGATGCTAAATTAACCCTTGTGTCTGCAGGTTAATTTTACATTAATAAGTAACATACATGTATAGGCATTTGTATAGCTACAGATGACTTAACAGTGTTTCTACATTATTGTTGGCTGCCTGCACAGGTGGAAAATAATAATATAAAAACACTGTCACTATTAATACTTCTGACCAGTAAAGTTCTCAAGGAAGAATTTACTTGGAACAACTTTTTCCAAACCATATAAAAGTTGCTGTTTGGGGAAGTACAGCCCTCGAAATTGGCCACGGCAATCAGCACTGCCGTGGTGAATGCAGTAGTAAATTAACTTTTACCACGGCACATTAATGCTGTGGTAACATTTTCCCCAGATGCTCAATTTATAATATTTCAATTATGTGTATTACAAATCATGAGCAATGTGCCACCCAAAATACTCTAGTGCAACACTCTTAATTATATAACTCAAGTATTGAATATCAGGACTGGCAGTTACCTGATATTCAATGCTTGAGTTGGGAAAGGCTACATGCACTCCTAGTACTTGATTTGTGTTCTTTAGTTCAAACCATATTTATTTCCAAGAAGCCAAGTGAACAAATCTTAAACTACACAAACAAGGCCATGGATTAGACATAAAGCCCGAGGCTTACAACTCATTGGCTCCACATAATGTACAGAATTGATTTTCGTGTCTGTGATTGCTGTGGCAATGCCGTGGGAAATGGAATTTACCACAGCAGTTGATTGCTGTGGTAAAATATTCCTAATTTCAAGGGCTGGGAAGTAACGGTTAATTTAGAGTACTTTAACTTGTAATAATCTTCTTCAGTACTGTGATCAGAGTGTAGCGGTCGAGGTATAAAGGCCATTTACCAACCAGCATGGTTGGCCCGGATCTCTTAGTCTCGTGGTAAATCGGTTGCTTTGTGTGCTAGAGGTTGACGGTTTGATTCCCGGCTCCCGCACTTATCTCTCCTCCTGTTACATTTGGGGGCTCGTCCGATCCTCAGCAGTAGGTGGCACTGCGGGTGTTTCCACCACTCTGAGGGAGGAACTTGGGTGAGATTCACATGTGGTGAATCTCAAAAGAAGGGGAGAGTAGTGTAGCGGTTGAGGTATAAAGGCCATTTACCAACCAGCCTGGTTGGTCCGGATCTCTTAGTCTTGTGGTAAATCGGTCGATTTGTGTGCTACAGGTCGACGGTTTGAACCCCGGCTCCGTCACTTATCTCTCCTCCTGTCACATTTGGGTGCTCGCCCAATCCTCAGCAGTAGGTGGCACTGCAGGTGTTTCCACCGCTCTGAGGGAGGAACTTGGGTGAGATTCACATTTGTTGAATCTCAAAAGAAGGGGAGAGTAGCATAGCGGTCGAGGTGTAAAGGCCATTTACCAACCAGCCTGGTTGGTCCAGATCTCTAAGTCTCGTGGTAAATCGGTCGCTTTGTGTGCTAGAGGTCGACGGTTCGAACCCCGGCTCCTGCACTTATCTCTCCTCCTGTTACAAGATCACGCTTCTCTTCTATGTTACTCCTCTAGTTACAGTGTGCAAAATTTCAAAAATTACTCCGACTGATAGTTCATGGGGGTTGGAGATGGCTAACCGAATGCTCGGCTATAAACATCCTTGGAAAACTGCTTTTTTATCATTAACAAGTATTCATATATTGCATGGAATTGAATATATATAGCCTCTAACGGCAAGAGTCTAAAAATCTATCAAGACACAAGAAGGGCTGCTTTAGTGGTAGAGTGCTAGAAGCCATTACTTGGGCTTTATTTAGAACTACAGGTACCTAAAGCTATAGGCTTCATATTCTGTGGATGTCTTTCATATTATCTTGTAAGTAAAATTACTTCATCTCCATGGATTTGCATTGTTACAATTCATGGGAGAGTGCCTATTGGCACTCTCCCATGAATTGTAACAAGACAAAAATGTGTGAACAAATCTTGAGGCTGAGAAAAAAATTTACCTCTCTGCCTGGTAAGTGACTCAGACTTAACCATTGACGATGCAACTTTTGGCTAACCGGTCATCCGTTCGCATAGATTTAAATTTGCGTAACCACCACGCGAACGAAACAAGCATTCTCGTCAAATTTTGCACACTGCAGTAACAAAAAATGGGTGAAACTGAAGAATAGGAGACTCCACAATTAGGGCCCTTTAAATCACATATTTTTGATTCAAATCAAATCAGGTGTGCGATTCAAAATTGAATAAAATCTCAACTCAAACTCTGGGTGTCTTGAAGATGCTCGATAAGGGAGCATGAGTGGGTGGTGGGGGGGGGGGGGGGGGGTGTTTGCGCACCTGACTTTTCTGACTGTGATGACTCAAGTGTGGACTGATAACATATTCCATTTAATTATCAAGGCATTACTTCTAGGAAGGCATGCCTTGATGATGTATTTGGAATATTACCCAGGAATGGAAGCGAGACTTTAACCAGCACTAAATTGCACAGGACTAGCCGCTAGCAACATTGTTTGGAATCTTTAGCTTTGTTTACTGCAGTGGTAGAGACTTGTGAAACTGAAATTAGCATGGAGGGTGGCATCAGGGCACAGTTACTGGAAGATGTGGCCGCAACCACTTTTTTCACTGATAACAATGAATGCACCACGTCAGTCTTGACCCGTGTTACACAAACAGTAGTCTATATAATATAGACAAGTAATGAAAGCCTAGTTTGCCCTGACCAATACCCTCTTCCCAGTTCATTTTTGAATTCGTTCATTGAACAAAGATTCATCAACACAGTTTTCTTGTACAGCTATCCACAAGGTATTTAACTTCATGTTTATCATAAATTAATAATCAAATCATCATACTACAGCTTCTTTATTTGATAAAAAAACTCTCCGTTCGACTTTTTTGCCTGCGACTCGACTTTTTTAATGCAATGTTAGACCTTTTTGTCACTGGACTGACGTGTTTTGCTATGCATGTACATGACCGGACATCTTTTGCAGATTTGTAATAAGCCAAGATTTATTGTATGTCATGTGTTGGTGAGCTAATGGGGATGGATACACCCCTCTTGTTATTTTAAGCCCCAACCACTGTCCGCCAGCGAGCCAGCCAGCCATCCAATAATCCATCTAATAATCCATCCATACATCAAAAACAAAAATCACCATAACTCAGTTAATTCATGTCCGTTGTTATTAGTGCTGTGTGGTATACCAAATTTATGGTATGGTTTCGGTATTATAAGGATAGCGAAAACCATACTGAAACCAAATCAAAATACCACTTATTTCGGTATATATATATTTCTGCCAAATTTACAAAAAGTCAACTCATCAAGGTGGATCGTAAATGTAAAAGCCTGTGGGCCGCATCTTTTGATCGAATTGATAAGAAAATGCACAAATGTGAACTTTGTAAGTGACAGGTACATGTAGACAGTAGATGCCGCAAATACGTCGGAGAAGAAATAAAAAAGTGACTGCAGAAAAACGAAAAATGGTACTTCCGTTTCTGAAGAAATACAGCCCGGTTCCAGTGTTACCAACATTCTGGCGGATTCGATATATTTTTCTGGAAATTAAACCACTGTTATTCACAGCGGAGATTGGGGGTCGGGTGGGTGGATGATTGGTTGACATTTGGTTGGAAATAATCGACTGGTTTTGAAAATTCAATACATTGACAACTTAACGTACAAACGTTAATACTGCCAGTGGATATCGCATCTTGGCGATTTTTTTTTATAGCTTTTCTTTCAATTCAGCATTAATATTTTAAGTTGCAGATACTTTTAACAACTGATCATTTTATTAAAATACAAACTCCCAGACTTTAATACCCAATCATCTGCTTTATATTCTTTCGATTAAATAATTTATACTGCACACTATTGCACATGGGAAAAGACGTGATTGACCTTAATTTTAAGACACATTAAAAAAGATGTACGGAAGCCAACAGGCGGCATCAGATTTAGCATTATCGAAGTTCATTTGGTCAATCGATGCACAACAAATGCTTTGAAAATAATTTGCTGTTATTGGTAAATAACTGATTTGTACATTTTATCTCATGGAAAATTAAAATTTACCCTAATTTGTCATGGAAAATTGTGGACTCTCTGGAATTTTCAAAAACGTGTATGAGGCAAAGAACCAGAAGTGAAGTTAGTGAACACAGATAGAGTGAATTCACTCAAAATCCCCAATAATTGTAACTTGATGTTTGTCATAAAACTTGTTATTTTATATGTTTTTCAAGGATGACAATGAAAGGTGGATGACACCATGTCATTGATGCATTGCATGATTGGCAGTGATTGCACAATCTTTTCACAACTGGAATTGCAGTTAAAACTAGAAGTCCTGTCACGAAGTGTGTGCTTATCTAGCCTTAATTGTGCGTAGGAATTGCGTGCAATTGCCATATCGAATGGCATCCAAAGCATGGCAGGTTCTCCTAGTTACTCATAGCAAAGACAGGCAATGTTCCTGCCAATAGACCTCCGGGTTACCCGGAGGTCCATTGGCTGAAACATTGCTTGTGCACAGGCCATATGTACATAATTTCATAGCCTTACTTACTTGGTCACAACGCGCAGATTAACGCTCAGATCGACGTGCTATTTGTGCGTATTTCATGACAGGACTTCTAGTTTTAACTGTATCATAGAGAGATTAATTACAGTTGAAGTATTCCAATTTACTTGCATATTTGTGTGGATATTGGACACTGAATTCACTGGACAGTGGACATTACTCTTGTTGCAACTTTGAGGGATAAAGGGGGACAGGGTCTGACCGAGAGTGCTACTACCAGTGAAAACTGACTGAAAAGCCCTGAAGTTGAACATACAGTATGTGGAGAGTGGATTGCAACAAAATCACCTGGGGAGTGGAGTTATCACCCAAACTGTCACTTTCAAATTCTGAACATGTGGACAAAAAACATAAGCAGTGTTTCAACCAATGGATCTCCGGGTATAACCCAGAGGTCCATTGGCTGGAACTTTGCTTGTACTTGTTATGCTTTGCAACAAATTTGCAATTATTGCTTGGGTGGAATCTCCACTCTGTGGGTGTTTTAGTGATAATACACTCTCCACGTACTGTATATGTTTCTTCTACCCGATTCAATGGGGGAGGGGCATGGTACATGTACGAAGGACAGAGAGGCCAACTGATTAGCTTGGCAAGTTATTTAATGAATCACTCGATGCAGTGTGATTATTCACAATGGATCGAGTGATTCATTAAATAACTTGCTAGACTAATCAGTTATCACAGTAACTTGTCAAGTTCATGAGATGTCATCACTAACCTGCTAAGTTACTATATGGTTGAATGTTGGGAAATTGGGTCAGTTTGCAGCTATTTTCAGTGTTTCATGCATATACCGAATACCGTACCGAAACCAAGGTATTTTCCCCCGAAATACCGATACCGATACCGAACCAGAAATTTCAATACCGCACAGCTCTAATGTTATGAAACTTGAAACAAACGTACATACAGTAGAACCTGTCTTGAGAGACCGCCCTTTGGGCCACACAAAAGTGGTCTCTCCAAGACAGGTGGTCTCTTATAACAGGTTTCAGGTTTTCTCAAGTCAGTGAATAACCAACCACAAAATTCAGAGATGGAGAAGAATGGATTTTTGTAATTACTTAGTAGTTGTTCTTTTTTATGAAGTTTTTGTAACAAATTGAAATGGACTGTTATAAAAATTATAAAAATAAATTTGTGTTGAAAATCTTCATTGAAGATTTTCAACACAAATTTATTTTTATAATCCTATCTGTCACATTTCAGATATGTATGAAATTGTTTATTCAGAAATAATCCTAATCTTTTCTTAGGGGTCTTTTAAAAACATCTCAATCTTTAATGAGTTATGTAACTGAATAGCAATTGAAACCCAATTAAGAGCTTTTAATACTTAAAATTATGTTAGTATAACCACACTGGATTTTCCAGTTTCAGAACAGGAAAAAAGTTTTTGTCATTGTTTCAGTCTTCAAAGAGGCGGTCTCTCAAGACAGGTCCATTCTGGCATAAAAGTACAAGTTGGTACCAGGTCACAGTGGTCTCTCAAGACAGGTGGTCTCTCATAGCAGGTGCATTATAGAGTAAAACCAATCGGTGCCTGGCAGATGTGGTCTCTCAAGACAGGTGGTCTCTCAAGACAGGGGTCTCTCAAGACAGGTTTTATTGTATAACCAAGACAAAAAGGATGCAAGATTTTGGCTTTTGACAGCCATCCAACATGGTCTGCACTGCTATATTGTTTCAAAAAATTGTAATTACCCTTTTTATCAACAACTTGCAAATAGTGATTTTGATTTTGATTATTTTAGGTATGGAATACAACTAGAATGATATACGTAACATAGTACAGTACAGCTGCCATGGACTGGTCACTTTCCATTGGGGGGGGGGGGGGGGGGGGAGGGGGGGGGGGCAGTATTTCCACAGATGCAATAATATTAGATTCCAAACATTAATTATAGGAATAATATTAAAAAAAAAATTAATTAATGAAGCACCGTGTACAAGTCGGTGCTTCATAAATTAAAATTTTGCTGACGGCGATTTTTATTACTTGGTAAATGCATGCATGGTCATCACTGCCCATATGTCATGATTAGCCATTGTGCAGAAATATGTGACCTTAAACACCAATGACCAGTCCATGGCGACTGTACTGTACATATATCTTTTACTTTTGTTTTGCAAATTACCTAGCCATCTTAGTTTGTAAAACTGTCCATCTGTAGACAAAAACCTCCAAATCATGAAAACATCACCCTTTGAACCCTAGCAGACATTTTTCCTGCCAGGAACATGATATGTCATAATTTCTTTTCAACCTACTCACAATTGTTTACAATTGGCTGTAACGTAAGTGCAAGCCCTACTTCGGAACTAACTCAAGCTTTTAAGAAACTTTTCCAGACAAGTTGGAAAAGTAATAGAGTGCAAAAGCCTGAAAAAGATCGAAAAAGAGTCGAGCGAGAAATTACAGGTACTCTCTCTGCACACCTCTTGCGTTTACCGAGTGCATGCGCAACAACCATGACGTCAATTCCGTATTTCCGCCAACAAGAAGTTTGTGATTTAGCAGGGAGGCATCGATATCAAAGATATCCCCAAGGACGCTGGGTCTCCGGTAAACAATTGTGGTAGGTATGTTAAGAAACAAACTTTACTAAAAAAATTTAATTTCATTAAATAGGATGGATGCTAAGTGCATGTGTGGTAGACCAATCAATATTTTCGACGTTCAGCCGTAAGGCTGCACGTTGAAAATATTAATTGGTCTACCCTAAATAATGAACATGGACTCTTCCAGTTGATGTCATTGAACTAATATGGAAGATACCATTAGGCTTCAAAAGGTTAATACAATGTTACATGCTGAGGAAGAGGATATATTGAAATTTTCAAGAATACAGTTAAAACTAGAAGTCCTGTCATGAAATGCGCACAAATAGCACGTCGAACTGCTTGTTAATCTACGCGTTATGACCACAGTAAGGCTATCAAATGCTGTTCTTATGGCCTGTGAACAAGCAATGTTTCAGCCAATGGACCTCCGGGTAACATTATCTGTGTTTGCTATGAGTAACCAGGAGAACTTGCCATGCTTTGGATGCCATTCGATATTGCAATTGTGCACAATTCCTACGTGTAATTAAGCCTAGATAAGCGCACAGTTCGTGATAGGACTTCAAGTTTTAACTGTATACCTCACCATTACATAAATATATACAGACCAATCACATCATTTCCTTTTTGTCGTCGTTTGCACAGGTCGAGGACCTGCAATTTCAATCATGTTCCAAGCTGTATTTTGGAAACAAATTTTAATCTTTTAGGAAAAAATATTCTGAGTGTTGTGTGCCATTCATGCTACATAGAAGGTTAAAGCCATTTGAATCCAGGAAGTTTTCTGATAATTAAATTGTTTCTATACGAATAAATTGACTGACTGCAGGATCAGTTAATTGCAGCCTTATTGACCTCAAGGCACATCTCTATGGCAGCTGATATAATAATGCATTTTCAGAATATTTTACATGCCTCCAGGCATGATGATTATTCAAGTGATTTGCAGATTAATCTGTATACCAGCTTACCACTGGCTTCATCTTGTGATTTAACATGTTGCCGCATGTTAGAACAGCTAGATATTTTTATGTCTGCATACATATGAAGAGGTTTCAAAATTTTTGAATTCAGATTCGCAGATTGTTAACTGACTTCACTTGCTGCAGGTGGATTTTTCTCCTGGCTGTATAAAAATACCCTGTGCACCTTTTGGAGAAAAAATCCTTCCTGTTGTTAACCAATAAATCCTAGATTAAGTTCGCAACAAAGAATACCCTTGGGGCAACTTTTTCAAAGCGATATAAAGTGGCAGTTTGTGGCTGTCTGTGGATTTCAGGGTTTATATAAGTTATCTCTGCCAACATGTATGGTATATGGAGATTTAATACCTGGATGTTGGTTTTTAAACACCAAGCCACACCATAACAGTTAAAACTGGAAGTCCTGTCATGAACTGTGCGCTTATCTTGGCTTAATTGTACGTAGGAATTGTGCGCAGTTGTCATATCGAATGGCGTACAAAGCACGGCAGGTTCTCCTTGTTACTCACAGCAAACACAGGCAATGTTTCAGCCAATGGACCTCCGTCCATTGGCTGAAACATTCCATGTGCACAGGCCATATGTATAGAATTTAATAGCCTTTCTATGGTCATAACGCATAGATTAACGCGCAGATCGACATGCTATTTGTATGCATTTCATGACAGGACTTCTAGTTTTAACTGTATGTGTTGGCAGAGATAACATTTTTGTCCCGTTTGAAACACAATAGAAACAGAGTGGAAATTAATTTGTGGACGCGTTTCTCATGCTCTACAATCAGTTGTGGACCAAACTCGTGAATACTGGAGCGACTGTGAAATGTGGACCGTCATTTTTTCAAGTTGTTTGATTTAATTATTCAACTCTTTAATTTATAACAGCAAAATGTGATTGAATTGTCAGAAATCTGATGATATTTTATATTATTTTAAGGTTTTTTTGTTCGATTTTAATGTCGAGGCGGAGTGTGAAAAACTTTCATTTAAACCAAATACCCCCCCCCCCCCCATATACACGCATGTTTCGCGTGCCCTTATACCCTGGATGTTGCATGCTCTCATATACCTTGGATGTTGGGTGCACCCTTTGCCATGGCCATTTGTCCTAGGCATTCTGACCAATCAGAAGGCAGAATTTATTGGGATATAGGGGCAACATTATATGGCCCTAAATATGGGAACTGTCCTTTTATTATTGATTTCTTGATGCTATAGATGGCCGGTACACCGCAAATACTGTTCGGTATCTCTATCATATCAATACTTATTTTCCATAGCAAGTACATCTCAAAATACCCACACGTTGGTACTGAAAAATATTCCTGTCACTAAGCTAAAAATTAAAAGACCAGACAACAGTCAATATTACCCAAAATGCCTGGAAGAAGAGCCTGCGGTCTATGTATGTCCATAGGTGCTCATCACCATTTATTTGATACCCGGGGGTATTTTCTCTCAGCTTTCTTGTTTTGTCAAGTGCTTAACTGGTAGAGTTCTGAATTATTTTTGGTCATCAAAATTTGTTCACATACGTGTGCCTAGTTACAATTTATGGGAGAGTGCCAATAGGCACTCTCCCATAAATTGTAACAAGGCAAATCCTAACAGACTAAATAATTTCACTTCAAAGGTGGTATGGACAACATCCACAAAATATGAAGCCTTTAAATGCTGGTACTGATACTTCAGAGTAAAGCCCAAATATGAGCTTCCAGCACTTTACCAGTTAAATTGAGTTAATGCCGAATACCTATGTTATTCCCCGACATTTTGACCAACAAACTCTGAGTAGTGGAGCACTGCTTTTTTATCCTGAAATTGTAGTGATAAACAAGTTCTGATTTACTGGTAAAATGGGACCAGTAACCAAAGCTTGTTAGAGATGGACAATATACTGAAAAAATGAACCGATACTGATACTGGGATACCGAAAAACCAAACAGAACCAATCCTTGAATACCGAATACCGAATTTTCAAATTTTCATACATTCGCTATTTATAAGGCCTTGTTGATGCCTGATAATCAGTTGAAAGGTTCCTTTTCATGAAGGAATTGTGTGGGCAATTGTCCTGAATTGCCACTAGACTACAAACTGTACATGGCTGGTTGCTTAGTTGTGATTTCTAGCAAGTCTTGACTCCCTTTAACTCTTTTGGCGCGGAACAATCTGAGAAACAGAATTCTTAGCGCCTAATATTCATCAGGAAATTTACAAAAAGTATAGGTTGTAAGACTGAAGCATTATTATTTTTAAAAGATGTTCTAATGATCTTATTGACAGTTTTTCAAATGATTTCCTGTATATATTTAAATGGCACCTTTATACTTTCAAGGGACGATATCGTTGTTCATGGATAGGACATAAATGGTGCATGAAACATAGGAATATGTACGTTTGTTCAACCCTTTACCCAACAAATCGGCGTCCCCCCCCCCCCCCCTGCCGTGCTTTGGATGCCATGCGATATGGCAATTGCGCACAATTCCAACACGCAGTTAAGCCTGGATAAGTGCACAATTCGTGACAGGACTTCAAGTTTTAACTGTAAGTTGCAGTACCCGCACTTCAGAATAAAGCCCAAATATGGGCTTCCAGCACTCTAACAGTTAAAAAAACTCTGTTAGGCCCAGAATGGAGTGGCCAGATATATAGTTATATTACGAAAGAAGAGGACTCGTTTAGTACCATAGCTTTTGGCTTTATTGTCCTTCATCAGTGGTGAAACATAGAGAACTTTACATGTCAGCTTTCGAAACATATGCACAAGTATGAACAAAATATCGTTGACGTTTAAAGTTATGATGCTGAAACAGTGACAGGGACACATTAATATGGGAAATTATTCATTTTGGAGCAATTGAGTCTTTTATTACAACCCCAGTTATTTCTGGTGTTCAGTTTTCTGATCCACTCTCCCTCACCACTGATGAAGGCTAATAAAGCTGAAAGCCTTAGTGGTGTGTTTGTGCCAATTAAAGGCACATTTGAAATACAAGAAAAACTCCACCAATTAAGGGTCATTAATTCCTATCCCCATAGTCTGTGTTCTGCATTTATACTACGATTAAACTTGAATTAAGTGAATTAACCCTTTACCCAATGTAACGGTCAAAAACATAGCGTATGATCTCTCATTGAAACGAGCTCACTTAGGCCCTTACAATGAGGGGTCATAAGCTATGTGTTTGACACAAAAAATGAAAAAATTAGTTATTCAAGAATTTTGCTTGCTGATGTCTGCCTTTCATGTTAGGTAAAGGGTTAACCCTTTACCTAACGAATCGCCCGCATCTGCCCGCGTAATTTGCAAATTGAGCAGTTGAAAAAATTAAATTTTTCCAAATATTTCAACAAAACCATATCATGTGACCCCTCATTGGAACGAGCTCATTGAGCTCGTTCCAATGAGGGGTTATATGTTATGGTTTTGTTGAAATTTTTGGAAAAAAATTATAAAAATAGTAATTAAAATAATTAATTTTGATTTTCTCTACGTTGGGTAAAGGGTTAAGCTGATACTTTTCAAATCAGTGGCTGTCTTTCATATTATCTTTGAAGTGATATTATTATGTCCCCAACTTGTGTGTCCATCTGTCCATACCAACATTGTCCCTTGTATCTCAGCCACTGCTACTCCAATTTGAATGATATTTGGTGTTGTGATAGAGCATCATGGGGGAACGATACCTGTGTAGCGTTTGATTCTTCCACACTTTTTTTCCCAGAGTTATGGCCCCTTTTTCACTCTTTCTACATAGAAAAGTTTTGGTGGCCCGGGGGCATTTGGCACATGTATTGCTTGTTTAGTTTGGTAGGATTTGCCTTGTTATAAATTGTAACAGGGTAAAGTTGTGTACAAGTTTTGTTGCCTAAAGATAGTTTAGCACTTTACCAGTTAAAGTATACTCTCCCAAAAAAGAAAGTGTGCATGCTAAAAAATAACACTAAAAAAAGATTTATATCATTTTCATTCATGGAAATTTTATTCAATCACAGATGAATCAATTTGTGATCAACACGAGAAATGTCATTACGCTACGACGAATACTCTTGGTGCCATGGAGAGTCAAAGACACTAAGGGTCAAACACAAAAGTCACGCTCAATATCTGGTATGATCTCCGTCTGCATCGACTACTGCTGTGCATCTACGCCTCATGGAAGCGAACAAGTTAGCATGGAAGTGTTGTGGGATGTTGTTCCATATTCTGATAAGCTGTCTTTGGAGTTCCACAAGCGTTGACGGTGCATGGGGAAGCCGGCGTAGCCTACGTTCCATTTCGTCCCATACGTGCTCAATGGGTGAGATATCGGGCGAATTTGCGGGCCAGGGAAGAACATCCACTTGTTGTTGATGCAGATACTGTTGAACAACACGAGCTGCGTGGGGTCGGGCGTTGTCCTGCTGTAGAAGGACGCCGGGGCCGTGACGTTGCAGAAATGGGACAACAACAGGTGTAAGCACTTCATCATGTCTGGCTGCATTGAGATTGCCATCAATAATGACCAGCTCAGTTCTGTTACGGGCAGTGATGCCACCCCACACCATGAGAGACCCTCCCCCATATCGGTTTCGCTCCACGACACATGGATCTGCGTAGCGTTCGTTTCAACGTCTGTACACTCTCTGGCGGCCATCTGATGATGAAAGATGGAAACGACATTCATCTGTGAATAAAACACGTCGCCACCAGTGTAAGGAATGCTTGAGATGTTGTCTACACCACTGCAGTCGAGCACGACGATGACGTAACGTCAAAATTGGACGAATTGCAGGTCTTCGAAGATGTAAGCCGTATTCTCTCAGCCGGTTGATTACTGTTTGAGGATGTATCTGTCTCAGGTTAGGGATGTTCCTGGCTGTCGTCGTTGCCATTTGTTGCCGGTTCCGGAGATGGATGACACGGATATACCGATCTTGTGCAGGGGTGGTAACTCGGGTTCTCCCGGAGCGGGGTCGGTCTCGAACGTCATCATGTTGTGCATGTCGATGGACTAGCCTGTCTACAGTGTTACGGTGGCAGTTCAAATGCTGGGCAACCTCTCTCTGTGTTCTGCCAGCTCTAATCATACCCAGGGCAAGGAGACTTTGATTCATTGTCAATCTTGGCATGCTAATGTGGAGTTGTTTTAACAGCAGCGCAAGTTTGAATGTGAACGATAGGAAGGCCTTACTTTAGTATTTAAATACCCAAGGATTCACACTGCTGTATGAATTTTCAGACTCTCCACGTGCAAAACATGCCTTTTCACGAACATGCAGCACGTCATTTAATGTTAATGCAATTTTAACAGGGAAAGCTGTTTTTGTGTTCAATATAACTTAACAGGTTAACACTCTTTACACCTACGAAATTATTTTTTTGGAGTTTGATCAATTTCTGCAATGCACACTTTCTTTTTTGGGCGAGTATATATTCTGTGTGTGAAAAGACAGTGAAAGGCCTTTCAGTCCATGTTCATTATCAGGCCTGAAAATAAGCAGTCTGACATTTGCAGAATGAGGTCCCCAGAGGGTGAATTTGATGATGCTATCCTATACAGTGGGCCAATTTATCCTCTGGGTACCTCTCTTTAGTTTTGACACCCTGATTCAGATTGAGGTTCACAGAGGGTAAATGTAGTGATGTTACCCTGCTATGCAGGGTAGCATCACTAAATTCCACCTCTGGGGACCTCATTTTGAGATGACAGTCTGCTTATTTTCTGGCTTCTTCATTATATACAAGAAAATATAAAAATTAAAAATAAAACCTAACCTCCCTCAATAACTTAAAAAAAAAATTGCTTGAGAATCGATTGATTTATTTCTTGTAGCCAAAAGGGTTGTTATATTTGTATACCAGTGAACATGCATGTGTGTAATGCTGTTATATTTTAGGCCTGAAAAAGTAAAAAATCTGTTTTCTCAGGCCCTCCCGCATTGTCCTTTCCGCCTCCACATGCTCTCTTTTTATAACCAATGTGCTGGCAGCTGCTCGTCGTTGCTCGGTGGTTCTCTCCGGGTACTCCGGCTTCCTCCACCCGTAAAACTGTCACGGTCATGATTAGCCATTGTGCATAAATATGTGACCTTAAACACCAAAAAATAAAAAATAAAAAAATATAACCAATGCAAACTTAAAAAAACAAAAATTTAAATAATTTATATCTGGTATTTTAGCCAAGTTAATAAAATTGATAAATTTGTCCTCTGAGTGCATCAAAGCCTTCTTGCACTCATGGGACGAAATACACCACCACCCATGCTATTCTGTAGATTATGAGGCCACCTCCCATGCTATTCTGTAGATTATGAGGCCACCACCCATGCTATTCTGTAGATTATGAGACCTAAACCAGAAAACAAACCAATAACAGGAACTTTGATGGCAAAGAAATAATTACAAAAATAAAAAGTAAAATAAAAAAGCCTGCCCGCATGCAATTTTACAAAAAAATGACCTGAGAAACAGAAGATTTACTTTGAGGGGCCTTAATATAAACTGATATTTACATATACATGGTATCAGTAATTTCATCTCCAGTAGTACTGTGTTAAATCTGTCCTGACAGAAACACTGTTGTTTTGATGTGTTTACCAATGTTACCATGGTTACGCAGGAGACAACAGTGTAATATCCATCTATCAGATGTCATCTCTGCTGGATTTGTGATTAATTCTCTCCTGTAAAAAATATCAAAGTGATTTTTATGGTTTTCCTCTAGAATTACATCAGGTGTGTGATCTGAGAATGGCTGTGCACTTTGCAAGGCATCATTAACAGGACATGTTTTTTTTTGTTCTGCAGAAATTAACTCTTCTTTTGCCATCATTTCTCGGAAAAAGATGCTATGCTGAAAATATCCAACTTACCTGTACAGGAATTGAATAGCCATTTTGCCAATGAAAATTATTCAATTAATAGGAGTATTCAATTAACAGGAATTGTGTCACTTTCCTGTATTTTAAAGATAAACATAGCATTTATTGTATTATATCTTGTTTGACAGAGCTCCATGATCTCTGTCAAACAAGATATAATAGATTAAATACAGTGGGACCCTGTTAACTGAATAGCCACTTTGCCAATGAAAATTATTCAATTAATTGGAGTATTCAATTAACAGGGGTTGTGTCACTTTCCTGTATCCTGGAGATAAACTTAGCATTTATTCTATTATATCTTGTTTGACAGAGCTCCATGAGTTCTGTCAAACAAGATATAATAGATTAAATACAGTGGGACCCTTTTAATTGAATATCCACTTTGCCAATGAAAATCATTCAATTAACAGGAGTATTCAATTAACAGGGATTGTGTCACATTCCTGTATTTTAGAGATAAACTTAGCATTTATTCTATTATAACTTGTTTGACAGAGCTCTATGAGCTCTGTCAAACAAGATATAATAGATTAAATGCCTGTATTGGATGTACTGAGGTCAATTAGGTCTATAAACAAAGGAAAATTGGGGCAAGTTAGGGTAATTTCTCGACAGGTTACACGTTTTTTTATTCAATTAACAGGAGTTTTCTCTATAACCTATATTCAGTTAACAGGTCAAATTTGTACTGGAGGTATGGTAAATGGATTTGTGTTGGAAAATTATATTCAGTTAACAGGGATATACAATTAAGAGATATCACTGTACCTGTTTTAGATGTACTGAGGCCAAATAGGCCAAATACACCTGCACCATTGAGCCAAGGAGAGGCGTTGATATAAGTTGCACAAATTGTTGGACAATCCTTATAAAACAAACAAGATTAAATAAAAAATAGGTCTATGAACAAAGGAAAACGGGGAAGAGTCAGTAATTTCTCGACAGGTTACAAGATTTTTTATTCAATTTACAGGAATTACTCTACAATCTATATTCAATTAAGAGGTCAAATTTTTACTGGAGGTATGGTAAATTGTTTTGTGTTGAGAAATTATATTCAATAAACAAGGTTATTCAGTTTAAGATATCCCAATTAAGTGGGCTCCACTGTATAAACTTGGCTAACAATTTCCTGGCACAACCAGTATATGACACCTGTAAAAAGAATAAACATAGCTCGAGCTCATTCCAATGAGGGGTCATAAGCTATGTTTGAAATCTAAAAGTGAAAAGTCTTGATAGTGATGGTTTCCTACAGAAGAAAAGTGTTGATGTTTGTCTGAAAGATTTATTTATTTTATTGGGGTTTAAGGTCACATACTTGGGCACAATGGCTAATCATGACCGTGACAGTTTTACGGTTGGAGGAAGCCGGAGTACCCAGAGAGAACCACCGAGCAACGACGAGCAACTGTCAGCTCCTCAACATTCTAACTCTGTTCAAGCTCCGCTCAAGCAGGGTTACAGCGGTTGAAGACATGTGCACCAGCGACATGCAGTACGCCTTAGTACACGGCGTCATCGTGCCCCCATGTAGGCAACCGGGATAAAGTGCCTTGCCCAAGGACACAACGTGGGTCGTCCCGGACAGGGATCGAACTCGGGACCTCTAGCATAGAAGTCCAACAGTCTACCAGTGAGCCACCGCGCTCCCGAAAGATTTATTTTATTTATTTATTTATTTATTTATTGGTGTTTAAGGTCACATATTTCTGCACAATGGCTAATCATGACCATGACAGTTTTATGGGTGGAGTAAGCCAGAGTACTTGGAGAGAACCACTGAGCAATGGCGAGCAACTGTCAGGCTCCCTAATGTACTAACTCCATATAAGCAGGGTTAGCATTGGTTGAAGACAGGTGCTCCATCGACGTGCAGTATGCCTTAGTACACAACATCACCGTCCCCCCACATCGGCAATTGGGGTGAAGTGTCTTGTCCAAGGACATAATGTGGTTGCTGCAGGTGGGATTTGAACTGAAGACCTCTTGGCTTGCAGCCTGCACCTCTCCCTACTGAGCCACCGCGTCCTCCTGTCTCAAAGATACCTATTTCTCATTTGCCTGACCTGTATTCCAGGGGTAACTGCATTGTGTCCTTAGGCACTTAATTCCTGATTGCCCCTGTAGGGGCATGATAGCACTGTGTACTGATGTGCAGGTCGATGGTACACTTGTCTTCAACCAGTGCAAACCCTATTAGTGTAAAGTTAATATATTGGGGAGTCTTGACAGTTTCTCGCTGCTGCTGGGTGGTTCCCTCTGGGTACTCTAGCTTCCTCCTTCGGTAAAATTGTCCGATGCAGGCTTGTCATTTTGAGGCGGGCGATCGGCCGCGGCCGGAGTGGCCCACCTAAACTAAAATTTTGGTTGACCATAAACGACCGCCTCATGCAAAATACCGCGGGTGATAAATATTTATTAGCTCCCAATATGTTGTGGCACAGAGCCCCAGTTAAAATTGAGAGGGGGGGGGGGGATTTTTTCCTCAGCATTATATTTTGTCAAATGGCCGGGAGCAGGGGCCTGTGCATGTAATTTCACCCCGCGCCTGTCAAGAATTATGCACAGAAGTTGACAGAACACGACAACAAAATTTCTAAACATTCAAATAAAAATTGGTATGCAAATAAGCGAAGTGCCCAACGTTTCTTATTTGTAAAATGTCACTCATTTTTGTCAATGTGAGGATTCCTTTCCCATAAAGCCTTATCCATGAATTTGTATCAGAAGTCTGAGTGATAGGCTATTTATATTAAATTAATATATCCAGCTAAATACAAAAAAAATAGACAGGACGCTTCACCCCACAACAGCTTTGTTTTAATTTTATTTGCCATGTGTCACGTCATTTCACCTACGTGTGTTGAGTACTCTCCCTTGATGTGCAGAGCTCTGTTTTGAACAGCTGATTCTTGGTTTCCTTTCTTGCTTTCACACTCCCGTTTTTGGAAACGTACTGTTTTCGAAATAACAGTATATCAAAATATTTCTTTATTGAGTAACAATTCTTCCAATATATTTACCAGTATTTATTATTCTTTGGTTTTTTTTCACCAGATTTCTTGCCGGTACCCAAGGTAAACTGTTTGATATTTGTGGGACATCACTGGTCACTGGATCGGCAAAGCTAACCTAACTTTGTGTCAACTGAAGAATAGGCCCCACCCCAGTTGCCCTCCTTTGATGAATTAAGGTGGACCAAAAATGGCCCATATGGACCCATTTTAGGTGGACCATTATGGCCCTCCTGCAATTCTGATAATGGCAAGCCTGCCGATGTGAGGTGACACTGGCTGTCGACATAAAAACACAACTGACATTAAATGAAAAAATCCGAAAAGAACAACCACTCCCATGCACACTTATGTATTTTCAGGGCACGAAATAAGCATTATCGCATCACATTTTGCAATTTGTTTTCAGCTTCAGGCGATGAGATAATGCGGTGGTGGTATGGAAATTCTGATACAAATTTTTGGGGTAAAGTTCAGTAACTCGAAAGTCTAAACTATTAACCCGACCAAGTTCAAAGTATCAATATATCTGGACTCGTCATCTTATATTATAAGGGGAGGCCAGTCACTGACTCATTCATTCATTGTCATTGGTTTTTCATATGATAATCCCTCTAGAAACAATTTGTGCCGTACACGTGCACAGTTGTTGTATTTATGTTGGATTTTTCTGAATGTGATCAGCACGTTCCTGTAAATCCAACATAAATACAACAACTGCGCATGTGTACGGCTCAAACTACTTTTGAAGTTTCAGTCACAAACAAGTGGAACCGATTGATTTGAGGGAATAAGTAAATCAAGGTAAGCAAACTTACTGTCTTACTAGTGTGTCAGTAATGCGAACCCATAAAAAAATGCACTTTGAACTGCATTATAATGCTGTAGTCGGTAACCAGTCTTTTCGGCCCAAAGCACACTGGGCCCAATGCACACTCGTCCCAAACCCAAGTTGACTCGTCCCAAACCCAAGTCGACTCGTCCCAAACCGAATTCCACTCATCCTGGAACATAAGTCCACTCATCCCAAATAGAGGTCAACTCGTCCCAAGTACAGTATGGGCATTGTGGTTGTTCATCTCAGTGCTTCAGTGATAGAAATTCTGCAAGATGTAATAGCGGATCATCTCTGAATTGTTTGTGTGGACAGAAAATCCTTATGTGTGGATTCCAGCCCATCTACAATGGCTGTACTGTAGAAGTCATCTTATTTCTTACCTTGGAGGGGGGGCAGTGCCCTCCTTTCCTATTCATTGACTTGGTGGGTGAATAATCAGTGATGATTAAAATTGTTGTTAGTGTTATTGTCTGTTAATAGTACATTACTCTGAACTTGGTTTTCGACTGGTAGAGTGCTGGAAGCCCTCGTTTGGGCTTTATTCTGAAGTAGGTACTCAAACTTAAAGGCTTCATATTCTGTGGATGGGCTCCATTTTATCTTTGGATTTAAACGATTTTGTCTGTGTGGATTTTCTTTGTTAAAATTTATGGGAGAGTGCCCATAGGCATGCCCAAAGGCACTCTCCAATAAATTGTAACAAGGAGAGTATATGTGAACAAATTTTGTCAACCTAAAATTCAGCTCTCAACCAATTAATATCATTTGGCAACATTTGCTTGAGTTATCACCCCTGGATCAGAAGTAAATAAGGTCTTTAGCTCCATTAGTTGATAGCATTGGCAAGTTATCATCAACCAGACAACAACATAATTAGATTATTTTCAATGTTAATTTTAATCAAATTGATGAATAGTGAGTAGTTCAGACAGGCTTAATTCAGCAAAACATCATAGCAAACATTATCGATGGGGGCGCAGTGGCGTCGCTGTAACCGGTTCTCGTCAGATCACCAAAGTTAATTAAGCAATGTCGAGCGTGGTTAGTAGTTGGATGGGTGACCATTTCAGTGACTGATTCGTGCTCCGGCGTTGTGTCCTTGGGCAAGGCACTTAACCCTGATTGCCTACATGGGGGCACGATGACGCTGTGTACTGAGGTGTACTGTACGTCGATGGTGCGCATGTCTTCAACCAATCTAACCCTGCCTGTGCCGCGGTGCAGAGTTAGAGTTACGATGTTGGAGAGCTGACAGCTGCTCGTCGTTGCTCAGTGGTTCTTTCCGGGTACTCCGGCTTCCTCCACCCGTAAAACTGTCACCAACATGATATGACCCTGGCTGTTAATGTGTCGTTAAACCTTAATAAAAAAAGAAAAAAACAAAAAAAAAAACCAAACATTGATTTCATAGAAATAAAAAATGCTATTCATTTTTCAATTTATGCTATACAAAAAAACAATTTTGTACAGAGGAACCCTGTTAATTGAAAAGCCACATTGCCATTGAAACTTATACAATTAACAGGAGTATTCAATTAACAGGGGTTTTGTCACTTTCCTGTATTCTAGAGATAAACTTAGCATTTATTCTATTATATCTTGCTTGACAGAGCTCCATGAGCTCTGTGAAACAAGATATAATAGTTTAAATGTCTGTACTGGATGTACTGAGGCCAAATAAGTCTATAAACAAAGGAAAACTGGGGCGAGTTAGGATAATTCCTCGACAGGTTACAAGATTTTTTATTCAGTTAACAGGAGTTTACTCTATAACCTGTATTCAGTTTGGTGAAATTTGTACTGGAGGTATGGTAAATGGTTTTGTGTTGTGAAATTGTATTCAATTAACAGAGTTATTCAGTTAAGAGATATCCCATTAAGTGGGCTACACTGTATAGCATTTTACTATACACATTATAAAAATGTATTTTGTGCCCTGTGTGGTCTCAAATGTTGGCAATATATTCATTGAAGCAAAACTGAACAGGGTCAAGTCTGGAAATAAGCAGACTCATCATATGTAGAATGAGGTCCCCAGAGGGGGAATTTGGCTATGCTTCCCTGCACAGCAGGGTAACATTACTAAATTTATTCTCTATGAACCTCAATCTGAATCAAGGTCTCAGGCCTAAACAGAAACTGGTTCCCAGAGGATAAATTGGGGGATTCTACAGGCCTGGCATTCTGAAAAATGCAGGAGGGCAAAAAATCACTCTCCTCAATCAGCTTAGGGGAGCAATTAGCTTTACACAGCATTTTAAGTATCCAGTTGAAGGAACTCATTGAAACTGAAACCAACAGACAACATCAGTGATTTTATTAACTTTACTATTTAAAGCGAAATCTCTTAGACATCTAGATGTCTCACTCAACAACCGAACACACTCTTGACAAGACCTGTGTGTGTACCCAGACCTGTTGTCCAAGAAAGTCATACGCCTACCACTACCACCTTCAACCCCCTAAGGGGGGTTGAAGGTGGTAGTGGTAGGCGTATGACTTTCTTGGACAACAGGTCTGCTTGAATCTACAGTCACATCCTGGTGCAAGTGCTTCAAGTGACAGGATAGTAGTAATGGTAGTATATTATAGTGTCAATATTCCTTGAATAATTACCACTCAAACTGTGATGTCAGTTGTTGAACTTAAAACTGACAGGAAAAAAAAATATTGCTGTGATCCATTTTGCTTCAAATGATTGCAACTGTGTTTGGGTATGGTTGCAGCCATTACCTTTTACCACAAAACCAGTTTCAAAATGAAATTATGTGATGTTATGTGACTTCGAAGTTAAATTACATTTTTGCTTTACAACAAAAATTTAATGTGAGCATAATACATGTAATCTCAATCATCCCAGACCAAAATATTTAGGAGGGCAATTTTTCGCTCTCCTTAATTCTTTCAGGAGGGCAGTAAGGAGAGCTAAAAAATCGCTCTCCTGAAATTGCAAGCCTGATTCTAGCCCACTGTATGAAATAGCCCCAGCAAATTCACCCTCTGGGATAGAGCTGTAGGTTAACCGAAACCGAACCGAGGTTTTTAGTTTTTTTAAAAAACAAAAACCGAAACCGTCGACATCCCGTAATCTAAGGTTTTTCGTTTTTTATTAAATACTCTCTTGCTGCAGAAATTCACAGACTGTAGCCATCCCAGAGTAGTGAGAGTACCCAGACACTGCCAATGAGTACTCTCACTACTCTGGGAAAGCTGCATTCTGTGAATTTCCGACATTTCAATTTAGTTGTGTTTGCAGCTTTCCTCAAGGTGCTTGTAGGTGTCAGACCTCGAAAAATGGCCAAGCATAATAAAAGTTCTGTATATTCAGGTAATTATTATATTGGCCTTCCTGATTCTTCATGTATTCTAGCTTATTTCGGGCATTCATTGAGTTTCACTCAATTTCACTACCATTCAGTTATGACTGCGGACATAAGAATGAGTTTTATTGAATTTTACTTGGCCTCATGAACAAACCGAAAACCAAACCGAACCAAGGTTTCTCTCCACCTGAAAAACCAAAACCGAAACCGAACAAGAAATTTAAAAACCTACAGCTCTACTCTGGGAACCTCATTCTGCAAACGACAAATTACTTTTTTGCAGACTCGTACTGGATATTGTAATCGTAAATCTGATATGCAGTGATGTATCAATAGATATTACACCACTGATGCATACTATTTATGAGATGTACATTGAACATTATTATGTCATTCTTTTACAAATTACAAACAAATATGAGAAGATAAAATATTTAAAAAAAAATAAATTATCTTTCAGCTCTATTTTATTATTGTATGTAACCCGAACCAAATGATTTATTTACTTTTCTTTTTCAATAGAAAAAGAGTTGTCTGAAAAAGTGAAAATAAACCTTTTTTTATACCCCCAATCTCAAAGAGAATGGGGGGTGGATACTGGTTTTACATGTATCCATCCATCCATCCATCCATACATTTGCAGCAATATTTCAGCAGTGGGGCGGATGGATTTCTTTGAATTTGTTATGTGAGCTTCTTGTGACAAGCTGCCCCTGCCCATGTTATAAAAAAGTTGCCCTCATATTTTTTCCTAGAGTTGTAGTATTTACTTACTTTGTCAATTTTTCAGGATTTTTTGGTCCTTACTTTGTTTTAAATTCATTTATGCTTCATTGGTCCAGCACTGTAGTTGGAGTAGAAATGCCTTCAGCAATAGCTCTTGTTCTTGTTCTATTTATCTAATTTGTGCATAACTAGGGTGGGGTGGTTGGGAAGAAAGTCTGTGACTCCACAACATTAGATAATTGATCAGACTCCAAAAGGCACCTTCACTGTACATGTATTTGAATGGCTACTTGTTTACTGAGTGAGAATGATGCTTTGAGATTTTCTGTATTTGAATGGCTACTTGTTTACTGAGTGAGAACGATGCTTTGAGATTTTCTGTATTTGAATGGCTACTTGTTTACTGAGTGAGAATGATGCTTTGAGATTTTCTGTATTTGAATGGCTACTTGTTTACTGAGTGAGAACGATGCTTTGAGATTTTCTGTATTTGACTGGCTACTTGTTTACTGAGTGAGAACAGTGCTTTGAGATTTTCTGTATTTGAATGGCTACTTGTTTACTGAGTGAGAATGATGCTTTGAGATTTTCTGTATTTGAATGGCTACTTGTTTACTGAGTGAGAATGATGCTTTGAAGTTTTCTGTATTTGAATGGCTACTTGTTTACTGAGTGAGAACAGTGCTTTGAGATTTTCTGTATTTGAATGGCTACTTGTTTACTGAGTGAGAACATTGCTTTGAGATTTTCTGTATTTGAATGGCTACTTGTTTACTGAGTGAGAATGATGCTTTGAGGTTTTCTGTATTTGAATGGCTACTTGTTTACTGAGTGAGAACAGTGCTTTGAGATTTTCTATATTTGAATGGCTACTTGTTTACTGAGTGAGAACATTGCTTTGAGATTTTCTGTATTTGAATGGCTACTTGTTTACTGAGTGAGAACATTGCTTTGAGATTTTCTGTATTTGAATGGCTACTTGTTTACTGAGTGAGAATGATGCTTTGATGTTTTCTGTATTTGAATGGCTACTTGTTTACTGAGTGAGAACAGTGCTTTGAGATTTTCTGTATTTGAATGGCTACTTGTTTACTGAGTGAGAACGATGCTTTGAGATTTTCTGTATTTGAATGGCTACTTGTTTACTGAGTGAGAACAGTGCTTTGAAATTTTCTGTATTTGAATGGCTACTTGTTTACTGAGTGAGAACGATGCTTTGAGATTTTCTGTATTTGAATGGCTACTTGTTTACTGAGTGAGAACAGTGCTTTGAGATTTTCTGTATTTGAATGGCTACTTGTTTACTGAGTGAGAACATTGCTTTGAGATTTTCTGTATTTGAATGGCTACTTGTTTACTGAGTGAGAATGATGCTTTGAGGTTTTCTGTATTTGAATGGCTACTTGTTTACTGAGTGAGAACAGTGCTTTGAGATTTTCTGTATTTGAATGGCTACTTGTTTACTGAGTGAGAACATTGCTTTGAGATTTTCTGTATTTGAATGGCTACTTGTTTACTGAGTGAGAATGATGCTTTGAGGTTTTCTGTATTTGAATGGCTACTTGTTTACTGAGTGAGAACAGTGCTTTGAGATTTTCTATATTTGAATGGCTACTTGTTTACTGAGTGAGAACATTGCTTTGAGATTTTCTGTATTTGAATGGCTACTTGTTTACTGAGTGAGAACATTGCTTTGAGATTTTCTGTATTTGAATGGCTACTTGTTTACTGAGTGAGAATGATGCTTTGATGTTTTCTGTATTTGAATGGCTACTTGTTTACTGAGTGAGAACAGTGCTTTGAGATTTTCTGTATTTGAATGGCTACTTGTTTACTGAGTGAGAATGATGCTTTGAGGTTTTCTGTATTTGAATGGCTACTTGTTTACTGAGTGAGAACAGTGCTTTGAGATTTTCTGTATTTGAATGGCTACTTGTTTACTGAGTGAGAACGATGCTTTGAGATTTTCTGTATTTGAATGGCTACTTGTTTACTGAGTGAGAACGATGCTTTGAGATTTTCTGTATTTGAATGGCTACTTGTTTACTGAGTGAGAACGATGCTTTGAGATTTTCTGTATTTGAATGGCTACTTGTTTACTGAGTGAGAACAGTGCTTTGAGATTTTCTGTATTTGAATGGCTACTTGTTTACTGAGTGAGAACATTGCTTTGAGATTTTCTGTATTTGAATGGCTACTTGTTTACTGAGTGAGAATGATGCTTTGAGGTTTTCTGTATTTGAATGGCTACTTGTTTACTGAGTGAGAACAGTGCTTTGAGATTTCTGTGTTTGAATGGCTACTTGTTTTCTGAGTGAGAACAGTGCTTTGAGATTTTCTGTATTTGAATGGCTACTTGTTTACTGAGCGAGAATGATGCTTTGAGGTTTTCTGTATTTGAATGGCTACTTGTTTACTGAGTGAGAACAGTGCTTTGAGATTTTCTGTATTTGAATGGCTACTTGTTTACTGAGTGAGAACATTGCTTTGAGATTTTCTGTATTTGAATGGCTACTTGTTTACTGAGTGAGAACATTGCTTTAAGATTTTCTGTATTTGAATGGCTACTTGTTTACTGAGTGAGAATGATGCTTTGATGTTTTCTGTATTTGAATGGCTACTTGTTTACTGAGTGAGAACAGTGCTTTGAGATTTTCTGTATTTGAATGGCTACTTGTTTACTGAGTGAGAACGATGCTTTGAGATTTTGTCTTCAGGTTTAAAAAGTGAGCAACTTATCCACATTTTTGTGTGATAAATTCAAATCATGGTTGGTGACAATATGTACAAATATTTTTATTTCATTTACACATGAAAATATTATAATTCCTGTGTTATCAGGTTGTAGTCTCTCCACACAATGTATCAACACTAATGTTGTCTAGGAGGGTTTTTTTATATCATTATTTTGTTTTCATGTCTCCTTGGTGCTGGTCAAAACATCATTTGTTGATATTATACAAAATGTTGATGTAATATTTTTCTTCAGTGCTTCCACTCTGGCTTTTTTCAAATCTGTGTTTGATGCTGTTTAAACTGCTACAGTCGGCACCAGAACATTAAACCAATATTAGTATTACATTATTGTCTAACCTTATCATATGAAAATTTGGGTGATATACTGTCATTTTTCTGAGGTCCATTTTTATCATATTTCTGTTTTATGATGTCATTACAAGCTGTTTTGTAATATTATAATTACAGTGCCATTACATTTGTCCTTGAATGATTGCACTGATGCATAGATAGATGTTATGCAACATGTCTGAGTTTTGTTGACCTAATCAATATAATTTGAATTCATCTACCGTGGTACATGTAATATTTTATCTTGATTTATGTGGCTCCATGGTGAATTTTTCCATGGAAATTACAAATATTTCCTCACAGAGCTGGAGGTACTTCATATAACTTAACATGCCTCATACCACGTTCATAGTGCTGAACCAGTTGGAGAATTAATCCTATACCCACTGCCATGATATCAAAATTTGTTAAAGTAGATCTTCTGTTTCTCAGGCAATTTTTTAGCTTAACTGGACATAGTCGTAGTCAAGATAAGCTATTGCCATCACGCATGCGGAAGTCTGTTAGTCTGTGAGTCTATTCACATTTTCCTTTAGCACGGGCTACACCCTGCAGTTCTTGTCTGATCGTCACAAACTTTCATATGCAGGCTTGGGGTCGTCTACATGAGAACGTCCCCTTTTGGTTGTGAACGGGCAACCGGTATGGCTGCCCGAGCCCAAAACCCGAAAACCATTTGCACAGTCTACAGGTCGTATTTATGAAGGGATTTCATTGTAACTTGCTAGGATGCCTCTGTATAATGCCTAGATGAGAATGTCCCCTTTTGGGCATGATCTATCGACCATCATGGCTGCCCAAGCCCGACACCCAAAAACTTCTAGCACAGTCTGCAGGTCATGTTTAATATGGAGGGATTTCATTGTAACTTGGTAGGATGACTCCTTATGATGTCTAGATGAGAATTTTCCCATTTGGGCGTGATCTGCCAACCGTGACGACTGCCCGAGCCCAAAACCCGAAAACCTTTAGCACAGTCTACAGGTCATATTTATTGAGGAATGTCATTGTAACTTGGTGGGTTGACTTCATGCAATGTCTAGATGAGAAAGTCCCCTTTTCGTCCTGATTGGGCAGCTGTGACGGCTACAGGGGCCCGAAGCCTGAAAACCTTTAGCACAGTCTACAGATCACATTTATGAAGGGATTTCATTGTAACTTGGTAGGATGACTCCAAATAATGTCTAGTTGAGAACATCCCCTTTTGTTCGCGATCATTCAGCCTTTATGGCTGCCCAAGCCCAAAGATCTTTAGCATAGTCTATAGGTCGTATTTATGGAAGGATTTCATTGTAACTTGTTAGGTTGACTCCATATAATGCCTAGATGATGACATCCCCTTTTGGTCGTGATTGGGCAACTGTGATGGCTACAGGTGCCCGAAGCCCGACAATTTTGAGCACAGTCTACAGGTCATATTTACGAAGGGATTTCATTGTAACTTCGTAGGATCACTCCAGATGATGCCCAGATGAGAATGTCCCCTTTTTGTTGCAATCATTCAACCATTATGGCTGCCGGAGCCCGAAGCCCGAATACCTTTAGCACAGTCTACAGGTCATATTTATGAAGGGATTTCATTATAACTTGGTAGGTTTGACTTTATATAATGTCTAGATGAGAACGTCCCCTTTTGGACACGATTGGGCAACTGTGACAGCTACAGGGGCCCGAAGCCCAAAAACCTTTAGCACAGTCTACAGGTAATATTTATGAAGGGATTTCATTGTAGCTTGGTAGGATGACTCCAAATAATGTCTAGATGAGAACGTCCCTTTTTGGTCGCGATCATTCAGCCATGATGGCAGCCCGAGCCCAAAACCTTTAGCATAGTCTATAGGTCATATTTATGGAAGGAGTTAATTGTAACCTGTTAGTTTGACTCCATATAATGCCTAGAGGATGACATCCCCTTTTGGTCGTGATTGGTCAGCTGTGACAGCTTCAGAGGCCCGAAGCCCAAAAACCTTGAGCACAGTCTACAGGTCATATTTATGAAGGGATTTCATTGTAACTTTGTATGATCACTCCAGATGATAACCAGATGAGAATGTCCCCTTTTGGTTGCGATCATTCAACCATGATGGCTGCCTGAGCCCAAAGCCCCAAAACCTTTAGCACAGTCTACAGGTCATATTTATGAAGGGATTTCATTGTAACTTGGTAGGTTAACTTCATATAATGTCTAGATGAGAATGTCTCCTTTGGACGCAATTTGGAAACTGGGGGCCCGAAGCCTGAAAACCTTTAGCAGCACAGTCTACAGGCCATATTTATGAAGGGATTTCAATGTAACTTGATAGGATGACTCGTTTTGGAATAATTTCACTGTAACTTGGTAACTTCGTTGATATACGTTAACTGTGAGGGCCACATACATTAACTGTGAGGTCATATTAACCCAGCCCTCAGCTCTTTAGTACAGTGTATACCTCATATTATTTTTTATCAAAAACATAGCATACAGGGAACAGAAACGAACATATTCCCAATTATCACAATTCTTGTCTTATTTCATAATCCTTTCATAAACATTGAACATTATCCTCTTATCACACACAACACACAAGTTAAGCTACAGTGTCATTGACACTTTCATTATGTGTACCCATACTACCCATACTATGTATAGTACACATAATGCCAGCATCCGGGGTGGCCATCCGTCGTTCGTCCATCCTTTGTCTGTCCGTCTGTCCATCTGGTTGTCCATCTGGCTGTCCGTCCGGCATCCGTATCCATTTCTTTGGTATTCGATAACATGAAAAATATTGCTTGGATTGTCAAGTTACTTTATATTGGTGTTCAGGTTACTGATGTGCCGAGCTGTATAGTTTTTGGTGTAAATCTGATAATTTGATCCTGAGATATTAACTCTTTATCCTTCAGATAGAGAATTCTTCCAATCCCTTTGGCATTCGATAACTTGAAAAATATTGCTTGGATTGTCAAGTTACTTTATATTTGTGTTCAGGTTACTGATGTGCCGAGCTGTATAGTTTTGGGTGTAAATCTGATAATTTGATCCTGAGATAAAACCCTTTATTCTTCAAATTGAAAATTCCTCCAATCCCTTTGGCATGAGATAACTCAAAAAATATCAGTCCGATTGTCATGTTACTTCATATATGTGTTCAGGTTACTGATGTGCCGAGCCGTATAGTTTTTGGTGTAAATCTGATAATTTGATCCTGTGATATTAACCCTTTATCCTTCAAATTGAGAACTCCTCCAATCCATTTCTTCGGCATGTGATAACTCAAAAAATATTAATCCGATTATCAGGTTACTTTATATATGTATTCAGGTTACTGATGTGCTGTGCTGTATAGTTTTTTATGTAAATCTAATAATTTGATCTGGAGATATTAACCCTTTATCCATCAAATTAGGAACTCCTCCAATCCATTTCTATATGTACCCATACCATGTATGGTGTACATAATGTCGGCATCTGGGGTGGCCCTCCATCATACAGCTTTCTACTAGTTGCGCGTATGGGTACATATCTGACGATTTCATCGGCCTATTTTTTGTTAAATTTATGAGTAGGAGTTTTAGCTCACCTTGACAAAGTCAAGCTGAGCTAATCTCATGCATCTCCGTCCGTCCTCTGGCATTTGGCAACACCATGTTTTGGTCTTCTCCTCCACAACCACTAGGCCAATTCAAGTGAAAGTTTGTGTGAGTAATGGTCTCAAAGGGGCGTTGCATTTTTGTTCAACTCAACCATGCTGAGCCCCCATAGGGAGGGGGTGGGGGAAATGCTTCAAAATAGTTTTAAAATCTTCTCATGAATCATTGGTACAATGTCTTGATATTTGTTATGGAGCTTCCTTTTGAGGTGTAGAATCAAATTTGTTGAAACGAAGTTCGTGAAGCAATATTGTGTTTTGTAGTGGGAGGGGTAAGATTTTTGGTCCCGCCCAAAATTTCTCTTTTCTGATTTGAACCAAATTTTGTATGTAGTATTATTGGGTCATAAGTACTTGACTCATGCAAAAAAAAGAGAAGCATCCTTAGGACCAGTAGAATTGAATGGTAAAAAAAAATTGCCATCATAGGTTATGTTAGGATGTTCTGTAGAGGGCATCGAAAAAATGCTGAGTCGGCATATTTGCAAAAATAAAAATCTTTTCTCCAGAACCAATGGTCAGAATCTTTTGATATTTGGTATACAGCATTCATGGGGCGGGGTGGGGGGGGAGAAGGGGGGGCAGATACAAGTTCGCTATAATGAAGCCCATTGGTTCATATTTGGGCTCAATACAAGAGCCCAAATTTTTAATTTAGGGCAATATGGAGAAAATTCTTTAAAGATCGTCTTCTTCAAAACCACTAGTCAGAATCCTTTAATGTTTGGTGTACATCATTGTTATGAGGGTCAGATTCAAGATTGTTCAAAGCAAGTCCATAGGTTAATATTTGGGCTTCCTATGGAAGCCCAAATTTTAACTTAGTTCAATATGGGGGATAATTTTTAAAAATCTTCTTCAGATCCACCAGTCAGAATGCTTTCATATTTGGTATACAACATCTCTAGGGGGGTCAGATTCAAGTTTGCTCAAATTGGAACCCTAGGTATATATTTGGGCTTGCTAATTTTAACTTTGTGCTGCATGAGGAAATTCTTTAAAATCTTCTTCAGATCCACCAGTCGGAATACTTTCATATTTGGTATACAACATCTCGGGGGGAGGGGTGGGGGGAGTGCCTGGGTTAATATTTGTGCTTCATATGGGAACCTGAAATTTAATTTAGTACAATATGAGGAAATTTCTTAAAAAATCTTCTTCTTCAAATTCACATGTCAGAATCAAACTTGTTGCTTGCAATGGTAGCCCAAATTTGAACTTAGTGCAATATAAAAAAATTTCTTTAAAATCTTCAGATCCAACAGTCAGAATGCTTTCATATTTGATATACAACATCTCTATGGAGGTCAGATTCAACCATGTTCAAATCGAGAGCCTGGGTTAATATTTGGGCTCCCAATGGGAGCCGGAATTGGCCATGTAGCTGAAGAATTAGAAATTTTGTATTCAATACCCTCTAGAGGTGTGTAACTAAGATTAATCCACAAAGGTTGTATCAAGGGGCATCATTGGGGAGCTCTACATTTTACACTATGATCAACTGGAGAAAAGGCATGATGCTCGGACTATTTTTGTCACTCCTGAGGGACTCAAGGATTGACAATTTATCCTATGTAGACTCATTCTTGGACTGTTTATATTGTGTTCTGTTCAAGGTGAGTGCTTCAGGCCCCATGGGGCCTCTTGTCTATTTTATTTTTAGCTCACCTGAGCGAAGCTCAAGGGGAGCTTAACTAATCACTTTCTGTCCGTCGTCCGTCGTCCGTCGTCCGTCGTCCAGCGTCCGTCGTCCGTCGTCCGTCGTCGTCCGTCCGGCGTTAACTTTACATTATCGACTTCTCCTCCTAAACCACTAGCCCAATTTTATTCAAATGTTGGCTAAATGTTTATTACCTAATGCCAATTCAGATTTGTTCAAATGAAGTTGCCCCTCCTCCTGGGTGGTGCCACACCCCCAAGGGGCACCAAAATCTTTGTAAATCTTCTTCTCATGAACCAGCAGTAGCAGAGACTTGATATTTGGTGTGCAGCTTCCTTTTGAGGTGTAGACTCAGATTTGTTCAAGAGAAGTTTGTGGGGCTATACTTGACGTTGTTATGAGAGGGGCAAAATTTTTTGCCCCGCCCAAAATTTCTATTTTCCAAACCGAGAGGCTGATTTGAACCAAATTTTATGTGAGGGCTTATTGGGTCATGAGTACTTGATTTATGCAAAAAAAAATTTTCCCGCAGCCCCGTGGGAACCGCAGGAGCTAAAAATAGAAAAAATTTAAAACGCCCATATCTCCAAAACTGCATGGCACTGAGAATTTTTATTTGGTGTGCAGCTTCCTTAGGACCAACAGAAAGGATTGGTAAAAAAAAATTGCCATCGGTTTTATCATAGGGTACAGTTTCGGGACTTTGAAAAAGTGCTGAGTCAGCACTTTTTAACACTGTAGGCAATGGGAAAAACATTAAAAAATCTTCTTCTCCAGATCCAGCAGGCAGAATCTTTTGATATTTGGTATGCAACATTGTAGGGTGGATCTGATTCAAGTTTGTTCAAATCGGCCCCCTGGGTTCATATTTGGGCTCAGTATAGGAGCCCGATTTCGAACTTAGTGCATTTCAGGCAAATTTCTTAAAAAATCTTCTTCTCCAGATCCAGCAGGCAGAATCTTTTGATATTTGGTATGCAACATTGTGGGGTGGATCTGATTCAAGTTTGTTCAAATCGGCCCCCTGGGTTTATATTTGGGTTCAGTATAGGAGCCCAAATTTGAACTTACTGCATTTCAGGCAAATTTCTTTGAAAATCTTCTTCTCCAGATCCAGCAGGCAGAATCTTTTGATATTTGGTATGCAACATTGTAGGGTAGATCTGATTCAAGTTTGTTCAAATCGGCTCCCTAGATTCATATTTGGGCTCACTATAGGAGTTCGAATTCGAATTTAGTGCATTTCAGGCAAATTTCTTCAAAAATCTTCTTCTCCAGATCCAGCAGGCAGAATCTTTTGATATTTGGTATGCAATGTTGCGGGGTAGATCTGATTCAAGTTTGTTCAAATCGGCCCCCTGGATACATATTTGGGCTTACTATAGAAGCCCGAATTCGAACTTAGTGCATTTCAGGCAAATTTCTTAAAAAATCTTCTTCTCCAGATCCAGCAGGCAGAATCTTTTCATATTTGGTAAGCAACATTGTGGGGTGGATCTGATTCAAGATTGTTCAAATCGTCCCCTGGATTAATATTTGGGCTCAGTATAGGAGCCCGATTTCGAACTTAGTGCATTTCAGGCAAATTTCTTAAAAAATCTTCTTCTCCAGATCCAGCAGGCAGAATCTTTTGATATTTGGTATGCAACATTGTAGGGTGGATCTGATTCAAGTTTGTTCAAATCGGCCCCCTGGGTTCATATTTGGGCTCAGTATAGGAGCCCGATTTCGAACTTAGTGCATTTAGGCAAATTTCTTAAAAAATCTTCTTCTCCAGATCCAGAAGGCAGAATCTTTTGATATTTGGTATGCAACATTGTGGGGTGGATCTGATTCAAGTTTGTTCAAATCGGCTTCCTAGATTCATATTTGGGCTCACTATAGAAGCTCGAATTTGAACTTAGTGCATTTCATGCAAATTTCTTAAAAAATCTTCTTCTCCAGATCCAGCAGGCAGAATCTTTTCATATTTGGTAAGCAACATTGTGGGGTGGATCTGATTCAAGTTTGTTCAAATCGGCTTCCTAGATTCATATTTGGGCTCACTATAGAAGCTCGAATTTGAACTTAGTGCATTTCAAGCAAATTTATTAAAAAATCTTCTTCTCCAGATCCAGCAGGCAGAATCTTTTGATATTTGGTATGCAACATTGTGGGGTGGATCTGATTCAAGTTTGTTCAAATCGGCTTCCTAGATTCATATTTGGGCTCACTATAGAAGCTCGAATTCGAACTTAGTGCATTTCAGGCAAATTTCTTAAAAAATCATCTTCTCCAGATCCAGCAGGCAGAATCTTTTGATATTTGGTATGCAACATTGCGGGGTGGATCTGATTCAAGTTTGTTCAAATCAGCCCCCTGGATTCATATTTGGGCTCACTATAGAAGCTCGAATTCAAACTTAGTGCATTTCGGGCAAATTTCTTCAAAAATCTTCTTCTCCAGATCCAGCAGGCAGAATCTTTTGATATTTGGTATGCAACATTGCGGGGTGGATCTGATTCAAGTTTGTTCAAATCGGCCCCCTGGATTCATATTTGGGCTTAATATAGAAGCCCGAATTCGCACTTAGTGCATTTCAGGCAAATTTCTTCAAAAATCTTCTTCTCCAGATCCAGCAGGCAGAATCTTTTGATATTTGGTATGCAACATTGCGGGGTGGATCTGATTCAAGTTTGTTCAAATCGGCCCCCTGGATTCATATTTGGGCTTAATATAGAAGCCCAAATTCGCACTTAGTGCATTTCAGGCAAATTTCTTCAAAAATCTTCTTCTCCAGATCCAGCAGGCAGAATCTTTTGATATTTGGTATGCAACATTGTAGGGTGGATCTGATTCAAGTTTGTTCAAATCGGGCCCCTGGGTTCATATTTGGGCTCAGTATAGGAGTCTGATATCAAACTTAGTGCATTTCTGGCAAATTTCTTAAAAAATCTTCTTCTCCAGATCCAGCAGGCAGAATCTTTTGATATTTGGTATGCAACATTGTGGGGTGGATCTGATTCAAGTTTGTTCAAATCGGCTTCCTAGTTTCATATTTGGGCTCACTATAGAAGCTCGAATTCGAACTTAGTGCATTTCAGGCAAATTTCTTAAAAAATCTTCTTCTCCAGATCCAGCTTCAGAATCTTTTCATATTTGGTAAGCAACATTGTGGGGTGGATCTGATTCAAGTTTGTTCAAATCGGCCCCCTGGATTCATATTTGGGCTCCGTATAGGAGCCCAAATTTTAACTTAGTGCGTTTCAGGCATATTTCTTAAAAAATCTTCTTCTCCAGATCCAGCAGGCAGAGTCTTTTGATATTTGGTATGCAACATTGTAGGGTGGATCTGATTGTGATTCATGAACGTATTTATTTGTAAAGTTGATAGAATCTTAGACAAAATTTGCAGAAAAGATCTACTATAGAAGGGGTGGTATCCAGGGTGAACCGTTTACCCAAATCTAGCAGTACTAATGCATTATTCACACAAATCTTCGTTCAAATTTTATGACCCCTCATTGGAACACACGCATTCAGCTCATTCCAACAAAGGTCATATGCCATGTTTTCGAGACAAAGGAATAAAAATTTTAGTTATTCATGAAATTTTTAGGCAACTGTTGTCTGTTATTCACATTGCTTCATGAAATTTCAGTACTTTTAGAAGTTACCTCAGTAATCAAGGGTTAATTCCCCTTAATTAAATGTCGCCTCTAAAAAACAACCACTTTGCATATCTTACCTTTTTACCAGCATAACTGCCAAAACTTGTCAGCATTCTTCGCAAAAATCGCTATTCAAATTTTAATTTTTGTCTCTTAAACATACATGTACTTATCGCTTGTAAATACCCCATTGGAATGAGCTTTTTGAACTCATTCCAATGAGAGGTCGCACACCATGCTTTTTGAGTCAAAAAAGCAATTTTTTTTAGTTATTCCAGAATTTCGTACGTAAAACACAGCTTTATGACTTCACATTAAAATGAGCTCTCTAAGCTTGTTCCAATCAACATTCACGCACTATGTCTTTCACACAAAAAATAAAATTTTCCATTTATTCAGGAATTTTGTTTGCAAGAACACTCTTACCCCCCCCCCCCCCCCCCCCCCCCCACAAACACACACACACAAACACACACACACACACACAAACACAGACACACACATCTAAAAGTTCGTCAGCAAAAAAACAGTTACTTCAATTTTTAAATGCATTATAGGAACAACTTGCCTAATCAAATTTAAATACTTTTGCATCATTCTGTATCTAGAACAAACCATTTACCATATCTTTACGCAAAATTCTCCAGCATCATTCACAAAAAAACACCATTATTTATATATTCACATTTCTGTCTCAAAAATATACCTGATCTTCCCATACCCCTATTGGAATAAGCTGTTTGAGCTTGTTCCAATGATGATAAAAAAAAATAAAATTTGTGAAAATTTTTGTTTTCTTGCATGCAAATATATACATGTAGCACATGGAAGATATCCACAGTTGGGGAGAGATGTCCAAGGCTATCTCTTCACATTCCTTGTTTGTGCTTCATGCTAAACCAGTTTGTCTGCAGAGATAAATTTGCTTTATTAAAAATCATTGGAGATTGGCAACACACCAATGATTTTAAATAAAACTAATTTTAGGTAACAAATGTTGAACTTCAAACAAAATCTATCACTCAACCAGTTAATGTTGATGAGGCATGACATGGTGAAGGTGACCTAAAATACTTCTTAGAGTCACTTTGTCAGGTGAGCGATTAAGGCCACGTGGGGCCTCTTGTTTATTTTTGTAATTATTTCTTTGCCATCAAAAGTTCATCTTTGTGGATTCTTTTGTTTTATGCCTCATTTTCTACAGAATAGCATAGGAGGTAGTGTATTCCATCCCTAATGAGTGTGAGAAGGCTTTGCAATGCTAAAGCATTGCAAAGCCTTGTACTCAGTTAAGGGACAAATTTATCAATTTTATTAACTTGGGTAAAATATTGGAAATAAACCTTTTAATTTTTATTTTTTATGCCCCCCGACTTAAGTCGGGTGGCATATAGTGATTGAAGTGTGCATGTGTCTGTCCCTGTGTCCATCTGTGTGTGTGTGTGTCCAAGCCAATAACTCAAAAACGGTTAGGGCCACAGTCATCAAACTTCACACAATTATAAAGGACCATGAGAGGATGTGTCACACACCATAGCCGGGTTCGTACCTTCAAGGTCAAGGTCACATTTCAAGGTCACACTAAAAATTGGTCAATATTCATGTCTCGGCCATAACTCAGAAACAAATCATAGGACAATTGTTAAACTTTTTACAAATGTTAAGGACAGTCAGAAGGTGTGTCGCGTATAATAGTTTCCGCCGCATCTGCAAGATGAAGGTCACAATTGACTTTCATATGTTCAGGGTCACAAATCGTGTCTCAAGCATAACTCCAAAAATATTAGGGCTACAATCATCTAACTTCGCTCAATTTTAAAGGACAACTGGTGGATGTGTCACACACCACAGCCAGGTCCGTAAGGTCAAGATCACATTTCAAGGTTGGTGATTGCCACACAGGGGGGATAGTCACTTCCGAGTGAATCTTTTGTTTTTTCTAGAGTTATGGGCAGACATGTTAAGTCTTACTATTTTAGAGGGAGACTCACTATTTTCCAGAATTAATTTTTGTTAAATGAGCCTAAAATTGGGATTTTTAATAGAATCTCACTGTTAAGGCCACACAAAGTAGATCATCTGTTTCTCAGGCCATTATTTGTGAATTTGCATGCGGGCAAGCGGTTTTTAGCTCATCTTGACAAAGTCAAGCTGAGCTAATCTCATCGCTCTCCATCTGTCGTCCGTCAACACCATGTTTTGCTCTTCTCCTCCAAAGCCACTGGGCCAATTCAAGTGAAAGTTTGTGTGAGTGATGGTCCCAAAGGGGCATTTCATTTTTGTTCAACTCAGCATGCCCAGCCCCATAGGGAGGGAGTGGAGGAAAATGATCCAAAATATTTTTAAAATCTTCTTCTCAAGAACCAGTTTGTACAATGACTTGATATTTGCTATGGAGCTTCCAAATGAGGTGTAGAATCAAGTTTGTTCAAACGAAGTTCGTGAAGTAATATTTGGCTTTTTAATAGGAGGGTAAGATTTTTGACCCGCCCAAAATTTCTATTTTCTGAACCGATGGTCCGGTATGAACCAAATTTGTTTTGTGGTAGTATTGGGTCATGAGTACTTGACCCATGCAAAAAAAAAAATTCCTGCATCCCCATGGGAACCCTGGGAGCTAAAAATAGAAATATTTTCCAACTCCCATATTTCCCAAGCCCCACGGAACAGAGAGCTTTTATTTGGTATGAAGTATCCTTATGACCAGTAGAATTGAATGGTAAAAAAAAATTGCCATCGGTTATGTTAGGGTGTTCTGTAATGGGCATCGAAAAAATGCTGAGTCAGCATATTTGCAAAAATTTAAAAAAATCTTTTCTCCAGAACCAATCATCAGAATCTTTTGATATTTGGTATACAGCATTCATAGGGGGGTCAGATAAAAGTTTGTTGAAATAAAGATCATTGGTTCATATTTGGGCTCTCTACAGGAGCCCGAAGTTTTAACATAGGGTAATATGGGGAATATTCTTTAAAAATCTTCTTCTTCAGAACCACCAGTCAGAATCTTTTAATATTTGGTATACATCATTGTTATGAGGGTCAGATTCTAGATTGTTCAAACCAAGTCCCTAGGTTAATATTTGGGCTTCCTACGGAAGCCCAAATTTTATCTTTGTTCAATATGGAGGGTAATTTAAAAAAATCTTCTTCTTCAGGTCCA